>CM062062.1:6938846-7538846 GCA_030954485.1 Citrullus mucosospermus
TAAAAATGAAAAGAGGAAATGATAGCCACTAGAACTGTGACAGGATGGCGTGGGATGCATGATTATAGGAAGTTGAAAAAGCCACTAGAAAAGATCATTTTCCCCTTCCTTTTATAGATCAAATGCTTGATAGACTTGCAGGTTATTCTCATTATTGCTTTCTAGATGATATTCTGGTTATAACCAAATTGTCATTGCTCCTGAGGATCAAAAAAAACGACATTTACATGTCCCTATGGGACATTTACTTTTAAAAGATGCCATTTGTTTATGTAATGCCCCTGTACTTTCCAACGTTGTATGATGTCTATTTTTCAGGGGCTCATTGAAGACATAATGGAGGTTTTATGGATGATTTTTCTGTATTTGGGTCTTCATTTGATTCTTGTCTTGTTAATCTAACTCGTGTTTACAGAGGTGCCAAGATGCTAACCTTGTTCTAAACTGGGAGAAGTGTCACTTCATGGTGACGGAAGGCATTGTCTTGGGGCACAAAGTCTCTAAAAAAGGATTGGAGGTGGATAGGGCTAAAATAGTTGCTTGAACAACTACCACCCCCCACCAATGTGAAAGGAGTCAGAAGCTTCCTAGGGCATGCAGGGTTTTACAGGAGATTTATTAAAGATTTTTCTAAAATTGCTAGACCTTTGAGTAATTTGTTAGAAAGGAAGCTAAATTTATGTTTGATGATGCATGTCTACTAGCTTTTAATACTTGAAGGAAAGACTAATTGCTGCACCTATATTATTGTACCAGATGGGAGTCAGTCTTTTGAGATCATGTGGATGCTAGGATTATGCTTTAGGAGCTGTTTTACGCCAACGTAGAGATAACATGTTTAGGGCAATTTATTATGCTAGTAGGACTCTTGATATACTCAACAGAAATACACTACTACTGAAAAAAAACTACTAGCTGTTGTGTTTGCCATTGCTAAATTTAGATCATACTTGCTATGCTCTAAAATAGTAGTGCATACTGACCATGCTGCTTTAAAGTACTTGTTTGTTAAGAAAGATTCTAAACCTAGGTTAATGAGGTGGAAATTATTGTTACAGGAATTTAACCTAGAAATCAAAGACAGGAAAGGATGTGAAAATGGGTTGCAGACCACTTATCTAGAATGAGAATGAGGATGCTAAATCATGGCCCCCAATTGTTGAGAAGTTCCCTGATGAACAACTGTATCAGGTAAAAGATAGTTTGCCCTGGTTTGCTGACATAGTTAATTATCTTGCAGGAGGACATTTGCCACCTGACATGAACTATCAACAAAAGAAAAGATTCCTGCACAATGTTAAGTTTACCATTGGGAGGACCCACTTCTCTACAAGGTTTGTGCTCACAATATTATAAAAAGTGTGTACCTCAAGAGGAAGTGGTAAGTATTCTAAATTCATGTCATTCCTCACCCTATGGAGGTCATTTTGGACCCACCAGACTGCAGCTAAGGTACTTCAGTCAGGATTTTATTGGCCATCCCTTTTTAAAGACTGTTATACCTTTGTTAAGTCATGTGATAGGTGCCAACGTACTGGCAATATTTCTAGACCACATGAGCTTCCAATGAAGTGGAGTCATTTGATGTTTGGGGTATTGACTTTATGGGGCCTTTTCCTATTCTTTAATGGTTACCTATACATTCTAGTTGCAGTAGATTATGTATCTAAGTGGGTAGAAGCCATAGCTACTAAGACCAATGATGCTCGCACTGTTGTAAAATTCTTGCATAAAAAAATTTTCACACGTTTTGGTACACCTAGAGCTATTATTAGTGATGAGGGCTCTCACTTTTGCAATAAACTGTTTTAAATCCATGATGCAAAAGTATAATGTAATCATAAAATTGCTACAGCTTATCATCCTCAAACTAATGGCCTTGCTGAGTTATTAACAGGGATCAAACAAGTTTTGGAAAAGACAGTCAAGACCAATAGGAAGGATTGGGCCCTTAAGCTCGATGATGCACTGTGGGCCTACCGCACAGCTTTCAAAACCCCAATTGGTACTTCCACGTACAGGTTGGTGTTTGGAAAGGCTTGTCACTTACCGGTAGAGCTCGAGCATAGAGCTTATTGAGCCATCAAGAAGCTGAACATGGATTTGAGAAAGCTGGTGAGAACGCCTCTTAGAACTCAATGAGATGGAGGAGTTCCGTGCTCAAGCTTATGAGAATGCCAAACTTTACAAGGAGCGCACTGCGAGATGGCATGACAAGAAGATCACATCATGAACCTTCCTTCCAGGACAAAAGAGTATTACTTTATAACTCACGTTTACGCTTGTTTCCACGTAAGCTTAGGACACGATGGTCGGACCCTTTGTCATCGTCAAGGTATCCCACATAGAGCCGTGGAACTACAAGGTAACAATGGAACAACCTTCAAAGTGAATGGTCAACGATTAAAGCACTACATGGTGATGAAGAACGCGGACTTGAGAACCTGACTCTCATTGCATAATCCAGTAGTCCCGTCTAGCTCGAAAGACGTTAAACCAAGCGTTATTGGGAGGCAACCCAATTTTATTGCTTTCATTAACAAAACACCAGTATTTATGCTGCTGATTACCCTTCACCCGCAGACTAGCGCAGGGTTCTCATCTCAACGCGAGACACTCAAGTTAACTTCTCTTCAAAATCTCCAGACCACACCCAACGCATGGTGTCGTTCCCAACAACCCTATTTTTGACGCATACCTTCCTTTCCGTCATTCAATAATACTTTCGTCGCGTCCGAACCATTCTGTCTTCAACGCAGGGTGACTCCAACACATGTCTGTCTTCGACGCATCGACTTCAGCGCAGAACTGTCCTCAACGCAGAGTAACTTACACGCATGGTTTAAGCACATTTCTTCCCCCGCCAAAATTACTTATCCTTCAACGCGGGTAGCTACCTCAGCTCACTAACCTCCGTGAATCAACCATAAACGCATGGACTTAGTCAATACTTAGCCACAATTTTTACTTTCCAAAAATTCTTGCTCTCGCCCACGACCGCTTTCTCCCTTTGAACGCATAGCCACAAACGCATGGCCGTACCCCAACGCTTGGCAATGCAAATCAGTGCTTACACCCTTATTCAAGATCCGAAGTAGTACTTAAGGGAACAATCTCTCTACTATCCCTAGAATCGAGTAGGAGTGAATTCCATCTCTCCCCAAGACTATGTCCCCAGCTATCTACCTAGTCTTATCCCTAAAATGGTAGGTCTATTGAGTTAGTGAACTTGGGTCATCTCACCCATAAAAATCAATAGATAATCCCGAACAAACAGGAGTTCATAGTTAGCTAAGGATTAAGACCGAGTTACCTAGGCCATCGAATTGTAATAGTCAGCCTTAATAGTAGACGACGTTAGAATGTCAATGTTGTTGGCACTGGGTGTGTCCTAAATCTCTTGGGTCTTGTAGTTTGTAAATGGTATATACATTTTATTTATTGAATAAAATAAAAGTTATTTTATCTATTTATGCATTAACTCAATCCAATAAACTAAGATTTCATAGTTATTTTATGTAAACTTAAACATGTATGTGGTTAATATATAAGATTGGATCATGTTTAAGTAATAACTAAAAAGGTCTGTAGTATAGGAATAAGGTGGAGTGCCTTATTCAAGTAACACTACAGATACGACCCACTTTGTAATTGTTACAAGGAGTTGTAAAGTGTTACAAATGATTTGAATCATTTTTCATGTGGAGATATGACCCATTTCTCTTTGTAACGCCGTTAATTGTAGAAATTAATATTTCATAGGATAACTATAGGTAACTCGACCTGAATCCTGAGTGAATTATCAACTCCTATCTATGAGGCAATCCTTTAATCTGTATGGCTGAGAGTGGCCAAATCGTCGACTCAATAAGCCTACCCTTTTGGGATTTGTCTGATTAGAGAGCTAGGAAACATATCTTCAGAAGATGGAAATTACTCCTTCCCGTGCCTAGGGGTACATAAATTACTCTCTTAAGAACTGATTTCAACTTAATGAGGCCTCACCCTCTCACTGGCCCGAGAGGGGTTAGTTTATAGTTGGACTATAAACAATTGTTCATTAGAGGGATCAGTGGTACATAAGAAGTTAGATATAACTACAGGGGTAAAACGGTAATCTGACCCAGCTATAGTTATGAGTAATTGTGAAGGGTCGACTTACTATTGATTATAAATTTTGTGGAAACAGAAAATATATATAGTGCGAAGAATGTAACTATAAGTCTTACTGAAGTGACTTACAATTAATAAATATTGAATAATCTATTAAAGAGTTTAATTGATTAATCTCATATCATTGGAGCTTCTAACTATAGGTCCATAAGGTCCCCTTGCTAGCTCATAAAGAATTAGTATTAGAATCGAACATTTTGGTTTAATTTGAAATGTTCAAACTAATAAGAGAATTAATTGTATGTGATACAATTAGCATAATGTATATAGATACATTATAATGTAAATTTTATTTGAAGAGATTCAAAATTAGACTTTATATTATAAGAGAGATAAATATTTAAATGAGATTTAAATATTAACTATATGATTGAGATTCATATAAAAACTATAGGCTAAAATTAATATGAATGAGATTCATATTAAAATTATATGTTATGGTGAAAGAAGGTTATTTGAATATGATTCAATTAAATATGAGATATTTAATTAATTAATTATAATTAATTCTATTTATTAATTATAATTAATAAATTATAATTAAATTAATGTTAATGTTAATAATTAATATTATATGTTATTATAATCCCCACGTTTAAGGGGAGATAATTTCCACTCTCTTACAGGTTACGTAAATTAGAGGGTGAAAAGCATTTCAAAAGTGCTTTTTATTTTCTTAAATTAAGGGAGTTATATTAGATTTCACTTGTTGCTAGTGGTTTTCATGTAAAAATAAAGAAAACTAGATTGAAAGCCCAAAAGATCAAAACCGAGCCAAAAACCAACGAAAAAAAAAAGAAAAACATGAAACTGCCAAAAATAGGGCAGCATCGCGCACCAGTTTAGCACTGTCGCGACGCTTTTTCCCGAGAGCAGCCTCTGACTTCAGCGCAACAGCTTCAATGTGGCGATGCGGCATGGCGCCGAGGTTAGGATTTTATGACGCACAGCGTTGCGGCGCTTGATAAGCACTTGAAAAGTGCTTATTATTCTCTCAAATTAAGGGAGTTTTATATTAGATTTCACTTGTTTGCTAGTGATTTTCAGGTCAAAACGAGGAAAATTAGAAGAAATAACTAAAAGATCAAAACCGAGCAAGAATACGGCGAAAAAGAGCTGAAAAACGCATCCTTGTTGAAACGCATGATGCGTCGCGGCGCTAAGGCAACGCTGCCGCGGCGCTGAAGCATAAACGCATTAGCATGGATGCAGAGTAGCATCGCGGCGCCAAGATGTCGCTGCCTCGATGCATCCTTGATGAACGCAAGACAACGTCGCGGCGCTAAAACCCGAGAGCAACTTATTTTTGGTCGCAACCCTAGCGACAGCGCCGCGGCGCCAACGTTAATTAAACAAAAGTTTGTATTTTAGGTTAAATTTTTGGCGGTCAAACTCTATAAATTTAGGGGTTTTCAGCAGTCCAAAGGGGGGAGAAATATTAAGAAAAGCAAGAAAGTTGCAGACTGAAAGAAAGATCCAAAAAGGTGAGAATTAAGCGCGAGTTCAAAGAGTGAGTTAGCCGCAAGAAGAGGAAAAGAGTTTGAGATAGTCTTGGTGCCCTTCGAAGTCCGACGCGAGAGCCAAGGAGTTCGTGACGGTGCTGCCTCCATCAAGAACCTCTTTTCAGTAGAGTTTCCCTATTCTTTACACTTTCCTTTGATATTTTTGCTCAAACATGTTGCTTCAAGCTATGAGTGGCTAAACTCTTAGTTTTAGGGTTTTGATGAATTGTTTGTGAATTCATGTAATTTTGTAGACTCATGGTTTTATTCAAATAAATTATGCTTTTCATTGTTATTGTGTTTAATTCTTGAAGATGGCCACCTTCACATGTTAGGTTAGATGTATGATCGAGAGATTATATGTTAATTTTCTATAACAATGAATCGTTGTTAATCTATCACGAGAGTAGTTAGGTTGACAATGAAAGTTGCTAAAGACTAGTTTTAATGCCATGTAATTGTGTATTGGTTTTAAGAGATTAACAATCAAGTTGCATGAGAAAGAGTTGTCTTTGAGAGAAGATAACTTGGAATTAAGTTTATAGACTTAGGCATAAGAATTACAATAAAATCCATGAAATCTATAATTTTGCATGATGAAATAAACAAGGATTCGAATCCCTAGAACTCTGTTGACTCTTGCAATTCTCCCTTTGATATTTTCTTTGCTTGATTTTTCTTTTTCCCAAAATTGAAATATTGAATTTCAATCCTCAAATAAAATTGATTCAATTCTAGAATAGCTAAGTAACTTGACCTTCCCAATTGGATCTCTAGTGGAAACGATACTCGGACTTAACCGTTTTATATTATAACTTGACCCGTACACTTGCGGTAAACACTAAAAGTGCACATCAGCACTATCCAATAGCGTCGCGACGCCATCTTTTTTATTTGAAAAATCTACATTTTGGGAAGAATTTTGGGTGGCCAACTCTATAAATTGGACGATTTTCAGCAGCCCTAAACAAACCAAGAGACACAAGAAGAAGAGAATTGAGAGAAAATTTATTAGAGTCCGAAGAGTGAGTTCGAGATAGAGTCGTGGTATCGTTAGAGTTCCGACGTGAAGACCAAGGACATCTTGATGATTCCTCCTCCATCTAGAGCTTTTTCAGTAGAGCTTCCCTTTTTTACACATTTTCTTTGTTTATATTATTGTGGACATGTTGCTTAAAGCTATGAGTGGCTAAATTCTTTAGTTTTAGGGTATTGATGAATTGTTTATGAAGTTATGTTGATATTGTAGACTATTCATGGTTTGTTGTAATGATTATGTTTCTTTGTTATTGTGCTTAAATGTTAGGTTAGATGTATGGTTGAGATAATTGTATGTCTAACTAGATCTATAACAAAGAATTGTTGTTAATCTATCATTAAAATAGTTATGTTAACAATGAAAGTTGCTAAAAGCTACTCTTAATGCCATATAATTTGTATTGGTTTCAAGAAATTAGTAATCAATTGAGTTGCATGAGAAAATGTTGTTTTAAAGAAAATAACTTGGATTTATGTTTCGAGACTTAAGCATATGCATTGCAATAAAATCCATGAACCCTAGAATATTGCATGATGAAGTAAACAAGAATTCATTACTTAGAACTCTCTTTCACTCTTGTGTTTCTTATTTAATTGCTTTCCTTTTTTAGTTTTATTTCCAAGATCACAACTTGAATTCGAATCCTCAAATAAAATTGATTCAATTCTAGAATAGCTAAGTAACTTAAACCTTCACAATTGGATCCTCAGTGGAACGATATTCGGACTAACCGTCTTATATTATAACTTGACTCGTACACTTGCGGTTAACACGGAAAGTGCGCATTAAGTTTTTGGCGCTGTTGCCGGGGATCCAAAGAACGGTTGTTATTGCTTAATATTCATTAGAATTGATAGATCTTAATTTGAGGTGTATATTATTTGGTTGAATTTTGTCAGTTTATGCCTCTTGGTAATACTAACCTGCTCCCTCTTGATCTCAAGATTGATAGGACTTATAGAAGGAATCTAAGGTGTCACACCCCCTCCCAAATTCCCTTCCTAACCTAGAAGTGAGTGTGAACCTGTATACACCCGTTCCCGCATAACTTATAACATTAATCAACACCAGATCAATTATACTTAACTATATGCCAACAGAACACCATAAGTTAAACATAACCGCTCAAGCCAGATGCTTAAATCATGACTCATCATAACAAGTATTCATTATATACACCACAAAAACCAACTGTCACTATACCCCAAGGAACATGCATGACAAAAACATGTACATAAACTGTGTATTTACAACTATCCAGAGAACTGATCCGAAGTAGGCCCATACAAGAATCTTTTGTAGGCTAGGTGTTCCTGACACGCTCGCTACCTGAAACAAGCAAACAAACAAGCAAGAAACTGTGAGCCTAACGCCTAGTGAGTGACTGAATTAACTAATTGCTAATAAACTTCCTTGAGTTAACATGAATCATCATAAAACTACCACATGTATATATATATAATAATTCCTAAGTCAACAATACGATAAGAACATAAGTGATACAATTATCCTTTTCTAGCTGAGGCGGAGCGAAGCTCAACGCACTCAACCTCGTGCATCAATTCTCATCATTCACATATTCAAATGCCTTCACACAGGTCCCTCGGCACAAATTGTCACACCCCACCCCGAACTACCCTCCCGTAGCCCGTGACGGAGTGTGAGGACAGCAGTTACCGACACCTGTCGCATAACCCACTGTCAACTTTACCTCACTTACGTATAAACCCTTCCTAGGACGATAATACCATTAACGCGCTCTTGACAAACCTCGACTTCGATCGGCAATGGGAACTGAAAATGGAAAACATATAAAAAGGGTGAGCTAACAACTCAGTGAGTAACGGTTTTCTGAAAAAAATATTTTTAACTGTAAAACTGGTCAAACTCGCATAAAACATAACACTTCAAGTCATATTAGATTATATTCAAATACCATTGTGAAAACATGCTTGTCCGTTTCAGAATAAATAGTCAAAAATCTCATTCTTATAAAATACTTTTTCCTTAGTTGAGGCGGAGCAATGCTCAACGCTCCTCAACGTCGATTTTCCTTAGCTGTGTGGAGTAATCTCAACAATCAGCGTCGTATATACTCTATGTGCACATAGGTACTAGAATTCGGCCGCCCTCAATGCCTTCTACGAGTCCCTGAGCATTGGAGTCCCATTTCTATATCCAGGTTACCCATATGCCTTCTACGAGTCCCTGAGAATTGTGTACCTTTTAATCCGGGCCGCCCACAATACCTTCTACGAGTCCCTGAGCATTGGGGTCCCATTAATTAACTGCTACCCTTTGGCCTTCTCCAAGTCCCTGAGCCTCGGGTGCCTTTTCAAGTTTAATAACACAAAACTTATTTTGGAAACATTATATCAATAACTCATAAATTAACCGTTTCCAAATCTCACCTCATCAGCATGCTAAATTCAATTTCCAGTTTTAATATCAAACCGCATGCTTTCATAAAGTTTATTTTAAATCTTTCTTGAAATCATATAATACTATGCTTTTCAGAAAAGTCATGAAAACAAGTATCAATCATTCACCATGCGTTTTATAACTCATAGCAAGTACCCAGCATTCTCAAAATTTCAAGTAAAACGCATGCCCTTATCTCTATAAACCACATATTCATATGCTTTATATATGAAAACGCATACATTATTTCATTAGAAACCCATAAAATCATATTCATAAAGAACTCATTTATATTTTGTAAAACGCAGGTGTTACTCACCTGTACTTGCAAAGAATAATTTCTCTTCCTTTCCTCTATTTCCTCTTCCTGAGCTTCTTGGACGCAGTGTTCTAACTCTTGAACGCAAGGCTCCATTTTTCGTTGTCAGCTCGGCTGAACGCAACCCTGCCCTTCAACGCAAGGTTGGTAACTACCGCAACCTCTGCCCTTCGACGCAAGGTTGATTACTTCCGCAAAGTGCATCCCAACTCTTCTTCTTCTCTTTCGGATGCGTCACCCTCACTTGGACGCAAGGTCCAACTTGAATGCATCACCTATCTTTGTACGCCGACTTCACCTTGGACATTATGTTGTCCTCAACGCAAGGCCAACCCCTTTTAACGCAAGACAACTTCTTTACATAAATAGTTAAGTTGTCAAATACCTTATTTCTTGGCCGTAGACTCCGACTACGAACGTCCTTGCTGTCTTCTTCTTCCCTTTTCTCTCCAGAATTCTTCTTTAAGAGTCCTCAATCGCTCATTTTCCTCAAATTCTATTTATAGGGAGCTTGCCATCCAACTTTTTCTCTCCTTTTGCCACATGTTTGCCACATGTCACGCTGCATGCTTAATTAACCATGCATTAGTACAGTGTCACCTTGCATGAAACACTTAACATGCCTTTAACACCTCCTACTGATAAGGTGTCAATCTATACAAAGCTACCTGGCCTTTATAAACTTATCTTATGCGTCCAACATTTTCCAATAGACAACCATTCATTCAACACAACGCCCTCATGCGTTCGTTGAGTTTCCTTTAAGGTTTGAGCTTCACTACTCACTTTTCTAACTCTCAGCCAACTATACTACTGTTTTTGACGCATAGAGATAACTCTGTCTTCAACGCATAGGGACCTCAACGCATGACAACCTTACCAACGCATGGTAAGCCAAGTACGTATCTTCCCCCACCAACGCAGCGACTACTTCAGCTCACAACAACCATTCGAGATCACCTTCAACGCATAGCCGCATTATAAAACAGTGCTTACTCAATGCCACTAGGCGTCAATGACAACAGATCCTTTTCAAGCTCTTCCTTTATGCGTTGGTCCTGTGGCGTTCACCTTCATCCTGCGTCCATAACCATCTTCCTATCCTTGGACATTCCTTGATTATTCCCAAGGTATTCTTTTAACCTTATTTTTTGCACTTAAACTATTTCTCTTAAAGATAGATTAGCATGCGTCCACCACATGCACCAGTGTTTATGTTTACTTCACAACCTTCTCCAACACTTGTGAACATTCCTTGCTATAAGTTTATGCGTTACTCAATTTGCTATAGTATCTATTTTTCCGAGACTTAAATCTCTTTCAACACTTCACAACATAACTTTATTCCTTTCTTGCTTATGCGTTTCACTTCTTTCCCTTCTCGGTTTACTTCCATGCGTCCACCTTACCATGCGTTACCTAGTCCTGACCATGCGTCCAACATGGTCTTTTACCTCTTTCTTCGTAGACTCTTCAACGCATCGTTTTCTTAAAAGTAGGGTGTGACACAATGCCTTCACATATCGTCCCTCAGCATTTCAACCCCTCAAGTGTCTTCACATATTGTCCCTCGGCACTGAGTTTTACTATATCAGAGTTCCCATATGCCTTCCCACGTGATCCCTCAGCACTGGGTTCCATATCAACACTGCTCAAGTGCCTTCACTCGTGGTCCCTCAGCACTGAGCTATTATATATTGGATTTCCATATGCCTTCTCACAGGGTTCCTCGGCATTGGAATCCATTTCAATAAACTACTCAAGTGCCTTCACACGTGGTCCCTCAACACTGAGTATCATATATCGTATTCCCTATATGCCTTCACACGTGGTCCCTCGGCCATGGGTTGCATTTAAATAATACGTATAACATTCTTTCAACTCCACAGCACAACAGAAGATATTCAATGAATACACCATATGTATGTTGCACAGCTTAATATTCAAAAGGAGAATACGTATATAGGATTTCTCATGCACTTAGCCATTTTATAGCTCATAACCCCTATCATGCGTAAATATTAGGATTCCATAGGATATGATAGTTTCCACTCACGCATTGCTAATAAAACATGCTAAGAGTAATCATTATATAAAATGGAAAGTCACTCACTACTTGTCATAGGCCCTGAGCGGATTATATGCCTTTCCGAGTTCTTGGCCTGTAAATACACATTTCTCACGTTAAGCTTTCCTTAAACATCCTTTTCATGATCATTAAATGTGCATAATTAAACTCTAATCATGTTTCATCACCGAGACTCCTTTTTCCCAAAGTAATCATAATCAGTGAGATTCTGTGTCCTTAGCGAGATTACCAGCAAGATTCCACATTTCTAGCGAGATTACTAGCGAAAACACACAACAGAACATGACACTAATGACACCAGGATGAGCGAGACTAGCGAGATTTACAAGAGGAACGAGACTAATGCGCACTTTTAGTATTAACCGCAAGTGTACTGGTCAAGTTATAATATAAAACGGTTAAGTCCGAATATCGTTCCACTGGAGATTCAATTGGGAAGGTTTAAGTTACTTAGCTATTCTAGAATTGAATCAATTTTATTTGAGGATTGAAATTTAATTTTATGAGTTATGGAAAAATACAAATCAAGTAAGGAAAGTATCAAAGGAGAAACACAAGAGTCAAAGAGAGTTCTAGGGTAATGAATCCTTGTTATTTCATCATGCAATATTATAGATTTCATGGATTTTATTGCAATTCATATGCCTAAGTCTAGAAACTTAATTCCAAGTTATTTTCTTTAAAAAACAACCCTTTCTCATGCAACTTGATTGATTATTAATCTCTTAAAACCAATACAAAATTACATGGCATTAAAAATAGTCTTTAGCAAATTTTATTGTCAACCTAACTACTCTCGTGATAGATTAACAATAATTCATTGTTATAGATCAAGTTAAACATACATTTCTCAATCATACATCTAACCTAACATGTGAAGATGGCCAATCCACAAGAATTAACACAATAACAATGAAAAGCATAATCATTCCAACAAAACCATGAGTCTACAAATTTAACATGAATTCATAAACAATTCATCAAAACCCTAAAACTAAAGAGTTTAGCCACATAGTTTGAAGCACAATGTTTAAGAAAATTAAACAAAGAAAGAGTGTAAAGGAAGGGAAACTCTACTGAAAAGAGGCTCTTGATTGAAGTAGCACCGTCTCGATCTCCTTGGCTCTCACGTCGGACTTCGAAGGGCACCAAGACTATCTCGAACTCTTTTCCTCTTCCTTGCAACTAACTCACTCTTTGAACCCTCACTTAATTCTCTCCTTTTTGTATCTTTTTAGGTCTGCAACTTCCTTGCTTTGCCTAGAATTTTTCTGAATGAATTGGACTGCTGGAAACCCCTAAATTATAGAGTTTGGCCGCCCAAAATTTTCCAAAAATACAGATTTTTCAATTAAGGAAAGCTGGCGCTGCGGCGCTAGGGCTGCATCCGAAAAAAGTTTGCTCTCGGGTTTTAGCGCTGCGGCAGCGCCGTCTAAGCGTCGCAGCGCTAAATTGCGTTTCAGAAATATCGCTCTCGAGTTTTAGCGCTGCGGCAGCGCCGTCTAAGCATCGCAGCGCTACAATGCGTTTCAGCAAGGATGCGTCGGGTTTTAGCGCTGTCTTAGCGTCGCAGCGCTACAATGCGTTCGACAAGGATGCGTCGAGGCAGGGCCATCTCAGCGCCGCGATGCTACTATGCGTCCAGACTGATGCGTTTATGCTTCAGCGCCGCGGCAGCGCCGTCTCAGTGCCGCGGCGCATCCCGAAATTTGTCCTTTTGAGTTTTTCAGCTCTTTTTCGCCGTATTCTTGCTCGGTTTTGATCTTTTAGTCGTTTCTTCTAATTTCCTCGTTTTAACCTGAAAATCACTAGCAAACAAGTGAAATCTAATATAAAACTCCCTTAATTTGAGAGAATATAAAGCACTTTTCAAGTGCTTATCATTTAGGTCTGTAAATTGATAGGTGACTGGTTCTTGATCTTATTTCATGATTAGGGTTGCTGGAAACCCTCAAATTTATAGAGTTGGCCACCCAAAAACTTACCAAAAATAAAATTTCATTTAAGGAAAACTGGCTCCGCGGCGATAGGGTTGTGTCCAAAATTGTTGCTCTCGGGGTTTTAGCGCTGCGGCAGCACCGTCCAACGGCGCGACGCTGTGATGCATTCAGAATTGATGCTCTCAGGCTTTAGCGCCGCGGCAGCGCCACGACGCTATGATGCGTTCAAAATTGATGCTCTCGGGCTTTAGCGCCGCGGTGCTATGATGCATTCAGAATGTTGCGCTCGGATTTTGGTGCTGCAGTAGCTCTGTCTCGGCGCCGCGATGCTGTGATGCGTCCAGAACGTTGCGCTCGGGTTTTAGCACCGCGGCGATATCCCAAATTTTGTCCTTTTGAGTTTTTCAGCTCTTTTTCGCCGTATTCTTGCTCGGTTTTGATCTTTTAGTCTTTTCTTCTATTTGCCTCATTTAACCTGAAAATCACTAGCAAAGAAGTGAAATCTAATATAGAGAGGATAGAAAGCACTTTTCAAGTGCTTATCAATACCCCAAACCTAGAGATTTGCTAGTCTCGAGCAAAGAATAAAATCAAATAATGGGAAGTGTAGATGAGAAGAAGTGTGCAATTGACTCATGTCTCAGAGAATAGCATTTAGAGCTTAAGTAGAAACATCCAAGCATATCTATATTGTTATAATCATTCAGGGCCAAATCTTGCTATCTCCCATGTGTGTGTGTACAAGCCTCCTTCAATTTAAAATGCTAGGACTCAAATTAGAACTTAAGAGAGTTTCTTTAGCTTTCCCCCTACTCTAGCTCATGCACCAATCTTCAAGCTTTCATACATTTCAAGTGAGTAATATGTCCACTAAGGTGCCTTTCAATCATATATTTTTTTTCATGCGCCCTAAACTTGCATTCTTTTACCTAGAGGCACTAGCTTTCACACATTCACTGTAGGGACTCGTACCTAGTCAATTCCCAGGCGTCCTTACTGATCACAGCAAAGGCAGCTCTTTTTACCTCTATCCATGCATACTCATTACAAGTTTAACATTTAAAAAATAGACAAATAAAGCTCATACATTTTGTGTACACTTTTCTTTTCTCAAGGCATGTATACTCTTTTCTTTTTCCTTAGTCTAAGATTACAAGCTATCATGCATTTCCACTCTCTAACTGGTGGGGCCTTTCGGAGTGACAACCAAATACACCCAACTTAATCCTTTTTTCAGTTAAAGATTCTAAATTAAAGTGGCTATGTGCTTAAGAATATGAGAGATTTTAAGAGGGACTTAAATGAATTTAACTCAAGATAGTGCTATTCTATTTCCACAATAAGTCATGTATCATGCAAATTCGAATCTCATCATGGGCAATCAACATCAAGGCACACAACCATAAACAACATTCCCATTAACTTTGAAAGCTCCAAAATTTTAAAATTTTTTTTTTCAAAAATTGACATGCATATGATCATTAAAACCTTCACTAACATGCATAGCAGGATAAGAAACACACAAAAGTACGAAAGACACCTCCCACCCCAAACATAGAATCATGCATTGTCCCCAATGCATAAGAGCATCTAACAAAGAAAGAACAAGCCTGGGAGCAAGCGGGAAGCCACCAACAGGCTTGGTGTAAGGAGTACTTTGTGTGATAAACCAAGTTCCTGAGAGATAAAGCATATGAGTGACTCCAAGATTTATTGAAAATAAAATAAAAAGAAAAGTAAAGAAAGCAATAAATTGGGTTGCCTCCCAATAAGCGCTTGGTTTAACATCTTCTAGCTAGACGGAGCTCGCGAATCACGGTGGATCCCAAGGTGGTTTCTTCCTTTCATGCTTTGGATCACCTACAACTTTTAGTATTCGCCCACATTGACACTCACAAACATATTCATTAACATTTAGTGAGTTAGTCAACAAATCATTATCACGTTGGACATCATCTTTTCTAATGTAGTCAAGACTCGTTAAAGAATCATCATGCTTAAATTTTACCAGACTCACCACTTCATTTTTAACATGCTTCTCCATAATTTGTTCATAATTCATTATAGGTTTGGGAGGCATGCAAGAAGAACTAGTAGAATTATCACAACTAGAAACATGCTTCATAGGATTTTCTAATTTAACATCAAGCATGCCATTAGTCTTACCATTCAAAGGAGCCTTATTATGCATAGAGTTTGTATTTGAAGAGAGAGCCGATGTTACCTTTGTGCTTGGCTCATGATGCTCATACCTTTCTACATCCGGATGCTTACGGGTTTTATAAATGTCAAATGTTACCTCCTCATCATTAAGGCGGAATGTGAGCTTTCCATCTTTCAATAAGATAACCTAGGCAACTTAGTCTTATCCTTAGTATATTATGAACTCTTATCCACGAGGGATTGTCCTTTGATTTGTATAGGTGAGAGTGGTCGTTTCCGATTCAATGCCCCTACCATCCTGGGACAGGATAGTTAATCACCAAAAGTACTCCTTACACCAAGCATGTTTGGTGACTTCCCGCTTGCTCCCAGGCTTGTTCTTTCTTGTTCGATGTTCTTATGCATTAGGGATAATGCATGATTTCTAAGTTTGGGGGGTAGGAGGTGTCACTCCTACTTTTTTGTGTTTCTTATCCTACTATGCATGTTTGTGAGGTTCTAATGATCATATGCGTGTTAATGAAATTTGAAAAATTTTGAAAATTGTGGAGCTTTCAAGTTATTGGGAATGTTTTTTTCTGGTTGTGTGCTTTGATGTTGATTGCCCATGATGAGATGCAAATTGCATGATAGATGACTTATTGTGAAATAAAATAGCATTATCTTGAGTTAAATTCATTTTAAGTTCCTCCTAAATCTCTCATATTCTTAAGCACGTAGCCACTTTAATTTAGAATCTTTAACTGAAAAAGGATTAAGTTGGGTGTATTTGGTGTCACTTCGAAAGGCCCCACTGGTTAGAGAGTAAAAAAGCATGATAGTTTGTAATCTTAGACTAAGGAAAAGAAAAGAGTATACCATGCCTTTGAGGAAAAGAAAAAGTGTGCACAAAATATATAAGCTTTACATGCCTATCTTTTAAATGTTAAACTTGTAATGAGTATGCATGGATGGGGATAAAAAGTTTATTTAATGATTCAATGGTTAATTAAATGGTGATGAGAGGGTATAAGAAAATCCCGGGAAGAAAATAAAGAATAGAAGGAGTAAAGCCTGTGTAATGTTGGTCAGATTGAAAAATACTGTGCGTTGAGATGAAAGGAAAGAAGAAGAAAATGTTTATGTTAGAGAAAGATATGGATTAAACATAAGTCACAAGTTAAATTGAAAGAAATCATGACAGATGATTTTAAGAATATAAGAGAATTTAAGTATCGCAGCAATGCTTAGAAGCAAAAGTATGTGATAAAGAAAGTCGGATGGACGCATAGTATTAGAAAGGATATTTCATTAAGGAATGAAATTTGAAAGGATAGTCGGAAATTAATCACGAGTTAGACATACTTGGAAGGAACATCCTCACGGATGGTGAGATATGAACGCATGATATTCTGGTTGAAGAAAATTGATTTAGTATTGGAATGCTAGAAAAGGAAAAATGATGATTTAAGGGAAGAGTTAATCGCATGATTCACGCGTAGTTTGAGAAATTGCCAAGCGATGGAAATAGATTTAAATGGTGACAAGGTAAATAGTGTGATGTAGAATGCGTTAATTATAAGAGATGGGTTAGAGTTATCATGTGAAGGGAGAATCATGCATTAGGAAGTTACTATGCGTTAGAAAATGGCAATGTAATAAAAGTAGTGTTGTTATTATGGCAAAATAGTATGTGGAAAGGAAGGAATAAGAGCTATGAGCATTGACCATGGCTATGCGTTGGAAAATCTAGTATGGGAAGCTATTGTACAGAGAAAGAAGTAGACTGTTACCATAGCAAGACGGAGGAATAGTGAATGTCATATCAGGCGTTGAAAGGTGTTAGTATGCGTTGGATGTGAACGCATAATGAAGTAGGAACCTGTTCAAAGGTTGTATTAAACTTACCATACGTTGTTAAGGATATTTTGAATCGGAAAGTAGTTGTATGTGATACAGTAATTATGCGCTGAGGGTTAGTGACGTATTGATAAGCCATGCGATGGGCAGCAGCTATGCGATGAAGGTTGTTATAAAGGATCATCGTGTTGATCAGGAAGTTCTTTAATGTAGCATTTGTTATAAAGGATCATCGTGTTGATCAGGAAGTTCTTTAATGTAGCATGTGCAAAGGAGGTCGCGTTGAAAGTTGCTATAATTGGGAATTTGTTATGCGTTAAAGGGGTTCTGTGCGTTGGCAAGACGATGCATTGAGAATTGAAGTAAATAATGGTTCAAGGATTGAAAAATAACTTATTAGGAAGCGTCCTATGAGTTAACCAGAAGAGAATAATGTTAAGCGTTTGATGTACTATAAGGTGAAAACAATGCTAAAAGAAGAAAATAAGAAATGGATGGTTATTTGAACAATTGCTAAAGATACGGTTAAGTATGAAAAAGGTGTAAAAGAAAACCAAGTGTTAAGCATGGTGAACGCATAGAATGATGACCACGAAATTCAAAAGGTTTAATAAGAGGGACAAAATTGGATAAGTTATACACCTTGGTGATACAACGAAAGGGTGAAAAGTGAAATAGACTAGTACAGAATTAATGGTTTTCTTCTTTGGATTAGCGAAGATGTCGGCCAGTGTTGATTAAATATTCAGTGAACGATAGAAGTTGATAAAATAAAGTATTTCTTGACTATCAAAGAAATATATGTACTGGACAGAGTGATACGAACGCATGGGGATAAGTTCTAAGTTCTGGAAGATTTACAACAAGCTATTAAATAAAGTCGCAATTCAGTATTGTGTCTATGGAACACCGTGTCTCATGTTAAAAGGAGTATGTCCATGAACCCACTCATATGCTTTAACTGTAATTAATGGAGCTAAGAGATGAGTCAATTTATGAGAAGAAATTGATTTAGATCATCTGATAAAGAAAAGAGTAAGAATTTAGATGTTAAACTTGTTGGCCTAAGATTTGTGAAAATCATGATGAAGAGGAAGCTATTTGGGAAGTTAAGCCAAGGAGCTAATGATAAAAACAGTATTTACAATCGTTCTGGAGAGACCAACAACCCACAGAAATTTTAAGACGAAATTGTCATGAGGAAATTTGAAATAGTAAGTTGGAAGATTTACTCTTAGCTTGGAGAATGGCAAGCAAGTAGACGGGTAATTAGAAATGTTGGCCAGAAGTTCTCGGAATTTAAGTGTCCATGCGTTGGTGGAATGAAATAAGAAGTCTATATAAGAATGAGCATGGGCAATACTTGAAAATAGTAAAGAAATTACGTAGCTAAGTTTAAACGTAAGGATGAAGAGTTGGCTGATTGAAGCATGTGTTACAGGAGTTGAGAAAGTGTAAATGTTGAAGATATGCGTTGATGAGATTGCTGGATCAGCAGCATGCGTTGGTTGAAGTCGGTAAAAGTATGCGTTGAAGATTAAAGATTTACATTTGAATTCTGTAATCCTGTAATGATTTAAAGTAAAGGAACTAAACTCTACTAAATTTGAAAGAGTAATTGAAGAAAAAGAGATTTAACAATGAATTAGAGGAAGAAAATTTGATAAGTACTTGGTGTTGAACGCATAAGACATGCTAAAGAGATGTATAAGAGTACATGAAGGATCATGGTTAAGTAAATTAAATATTAAAGCAACCCTAAAATATTCAGAAAGAAAGGAAAACAGAAGAATTGATTATCAGAGTAGCGCAACGGAAGTGTGGTGAAGTCATAATCTACAGAAAATGCATAATAAGTTTTAAGTTGAAAGTAAGGTGTAGATAAAAGTGCTATATGATTGTGAAGGCTTGTATGCGTTGACATAACAAGGAATTAAGCGGATTTAAGTATTAAAGAGAATGAGTCGATTGGAAGGTATGTGTTTTCAATAGAAAGCGTGAGTAAAAAATTTAGAACCTTGAGAGGTTTGAATAGGAAGCTATGCGTTGGTAATGATGAAGGAAGTTGCGTTGAACTAAACTATGCGAGTGAAATGTATTGAAGTAAAAGCAGGATACGACATGTTTAAGTTAACAGCTGAACTATGTGCTCAGATTTGTAATCAAGGACGCGTTGGCGGACTACGCGTTCAAGTGAGACATAAAGGATAAGCGCATAGTATTGAAAATTTCAACCAGATAGAAATTACAGTTGTAAGCCCCGCATCTATCTTTATGAGAACGCAAAGTAAGAAGGGGGTCGAGAGATGGGTGAATGTGTAAAGTAGTTGGCTGGCTTGCGTTTGGAGTGGGAAAAATGGCTAAGTGTAAGCTATGCATTGATGGCAACCTGTTGTGGAGGAAATAATTTTGGTGTAACGCAAAGGTGAGGGAAGCTCATCATGCGCTGAAGTTGAGACGCGTTGAGGACATAAGGCGTGGAGGATCATTATGCGTCAAACGCATTGAAGGCAATGTGCCGATTAGAAGTAAAGGCCACGAGGAGTTTGGGAGCTGATCTGCGGTGAGGCTGTTATGTGGCGAACGCTACCATGCGTCGAAGGCTGGTATGCGGTAGACAAGGAGTGTTGGCTGAGAGAAGGTAATGCGTATGTTAACTATTTGGCGGGAGAGTTTGAAATGAAATATCACCAGAGGCCGTGTGCGTTGCTGAAGCTGAGCATAAGAGGTATGCGTTGAACGGACTATAGCATAGAATTGAAATGGAGTACAAGTCGGTGGTATATATATAAGTAGACTGAGAATTCAATTGTTCTGCTTGCATTTCAGAGCTCGAGTAGGGTCCATATTAAGGCGAAACATCGAAGGGAGGTAGAAGAAGATGT
This sequence comes from Citrullus mucosospermus, assembly GCA_030954485.1. Lineage (NCBI taxonomy): Eukaryota > Viridiplantae > Streptophyta > Magnoliopsida > Cucurbitales > Cucurbitaceae > Citrullus > Citrullus mucosospermus. The sequence goes on from CM062062.1 coordinate 6,959,217, forward strand.
TCATGCTGATCTGAAGCAGAAATCTCATTGAATTCGTGGGAGAAACTTGGGTTTGACAGAGGTTTCGGCTGCTGTGGTCTTTTCAGAGTGATGCTCAGTTTTGGAGGAAAAACAAATTGAAGAGACGAAGGTTAGGGCTGAAACTTTGAGGTTAGTAAGTTAACTCGATTTCTAGCAGGTTTCATGAAGGATGCTTGAGCTGAAATTGTTTAATTGTGTGTCAAACTCAAGAAGAAGAGACGGGAGTTGAACTATCGAATGAGTAGAGGTAACTCGGAGTTGTTGGAGGATATGTCCCAAATGGGGAAGATGTGCTTCATGAAATTTTGAGGTAAGATGAAGGACCTGTATTCTAACAAGTTTGTAAAAGGAAGGAAGTACTGAAATTGATTGAAACGAAATGTTTAGCAGGTTGAAGAAGGAAGGAGAAAGGAAAAAGGAAACGGTTCTGTCACAGCGAAAGTATCGCTGAGTGAGCGAGAGACTGAGCAGCAGAGAAAGTAACGCTGCAACGCAAAGATAGGCTTGCGTCTCACAACTCTCGCTAGAGTATCGCTGGGTATCGCTCCTCAAGGTAGTTTCGCTGGTTTTAATCAACGCAGTGTCGCTAGTACAGTTTGAATATCTGTTGAGTAACGCTGGTAGCTTACTAATTCCTATAAAGTAACAATGCTATTGTATGTTTAAGGAAAAGGGAGATTGTGGAAACTAAATTTGAGAATTGTGTATTTTCAGGCCAAGAAGAGCTCGGGGAGAGCCGGGACCGATTGTGAGTGACTATTTGTTATATTTTGTGTTAAACTTAGTACGTATATTGATGAGGAAACGGGATCAATGGTAGTATGCTTTATGTGTGTGATGTGTTAATGATATAAGAGAATATTATTACAAATGTCTAGGCACATAAGTGGCTGAGAGACCTTATAGGGAAGCTACATGTGAGTAAGTTTGAAATTAGGTGCTGAGGGATCTGAGAAGTCACTTGAATAACAGTAGAAAATGGACTACAATGCTCAGGAACTGTAAGTGAAGGCATGTAGTAATCCATCACACATTAGCTCGTGCTGAGGGATCATGAGTGAAGGCACTTGAGCATGGATAGAGTTTGTTACCTGTGCCGAGGGATTTCATGTGAAGGCACGTGGTACAGTAATTATAAATGAATAAGTGCTGAGGGACGGGAAGTGAAAGCACTAAATAGATGAAAGCTTGTGAGACATGAGAGTTTGATAGTTATATATGCATAGTGCAAAAGTGAATCTTGACAGTTTATTGGGATGTGTTATGCGTTGGTTACTATCTTACAAACTAGTTTAAGTTGTCATGATTAGTTATAGTAGATTTAGTCACTCACTGAGCCTTTTGCTCATCCAGTTTGTTGTTGTTTGTTGTTTCAGGTAGCGAGCGTGTCCGGGACGCCTAGCCTACCGAAGAATCTCGTCTGGACCTATCTGGAAGAGAACCTCTGGGGTAGTTGTAAATATTTAGATTGTTCATATGTCATGTACTAAACATCTTTCATGAGAATGTAGTGAAAGGGGGAGCATGTTGTACTTATTATGTGTATACAGACATGTTAATTAAAAGTTTACACGTTCTTCTGTGATGAGATAATGGGATTGTTGTATGATTTGTTAATCTTTTATGGTGTTTATATTATAGAGTCTTATGTTGGAAATAGGATCATGCTCCTTCCTAGGTATAGAATAAATCTGGGTTGGGGTGTGACAACAGTAGTTCTTAGAAAAGGTGTTCTCATAAAATTATTTAAGGAACTGGACCAGTTTTAATAGGATTACTGCTAACAGATATCTGGTTTGAGGAAAAGAACATTCAGGGGAATGTTTAAATTAAAACGGTACTTTTATTATGTGATGAGATCCTTGTAAAGAGGAGGTAATTATAAGCCCCATATTTGATTAAAAAGAAACTAAGTGATGGACGTTTAGTAGGAAAAGTTGACTGAGTTGTGTGGGGACAAAAATGACTAAGTATTGGCCAGGCGTTGGTGGCATTATGTGTTGATGAAAGTAATTTGGTGTAGCCGCAGATGTGAAAGAAGGTTAGTAGGCGTTGAAGGCTATGAGGCGTTGAATGCCACAAGATGTAGAGGGCCACTTTGCGTCCAAGATCATTATGCGTTAAACGTATCCTGTGGCTCAAGTATTTAAAAGAGGAAAGAATGAGTAAGAAATATTTTCCATTTTCATCCTATCATACTACCTAAATTTCGAGGACGAAATTTCTTCTAAGGTTAGTGGAATTGTCACACCCTACTTTTCAATAAACGATGCGTTGAAGAATTTATGAATAAAAGGGGTAAAAGACCATGTTGGACGCATGGTCAGGGCTAAGTAATGCATGGAAAGGGTGGACGCATGGAAGTAAACCGAGAAGGGAAAAAAAGTGGAACGTGTAAGAGAAATAGTATAAAGTGTAAGGATAAGGTTAAAAGAGTAACCTTAGGAATAATCAAGGAATGTCCAAGAATAGAAAGATGGTAATGGACCCAGGATGAGGGTAAACGCAATAGGACAACGCATAGAGGAAGAACTGGGGAAGGAATTATTCGTTATGAGAGTTGGACGCATGGTATGATGCGATGAGGTATAAATGCATAGTACTAAACGTTTGTTATTAACGCCTAATGGCATATGTAAACACTGGTTTATAATAGTACGATTATGCGTTAAGGTTGAAATCACGAATGGTGGTGTAAGCTGAAGAAGTCGCCGCGTTGGCGGGGGAAGGAACGTACTTGGCTTACCAATACCATGCGTTGGTAAGGTTGTCATGCGTTGAGGTCCCTATGCGTTGAAGACAGAAGTTACCTTTATGCGTCAAAGAATAGTATAGTTGGCAGAGAGCTAGAAGAGTGAGTAGTGAAGCTCAAACTTTAAAGGGGAATTAACAAACGCATGAAGGCGTTGTGTTGAACGAAAGGAAATCTATTGGAAAATGTTGGACGCATAAGATAAGCTTATAAAGGCCAGGTGGCTTTGTGTAGATTTGACACCTTATCAGTAGAAGGTGTTAAAGGTATGTTAAGTGTTCATGCAAGGTGACACCTGGGCTAATGCATGGTTAACTAAGCATGCCGCGTGACATGTGGCAAACAAGTGGCAAAAGGAGACGAGGTGGATGGCAAGCTCCTTATAAATAGAACTTTGAGAAAAAAGGAGGAACTGATGACTCTCAAAGGAGAAATCTGGAGAGAAAAGAGAAGAAGAAGGTAGCAAGGACGTCCATAGTAGAAGTATGCGGCCAAGAAAGAAGGTATTTGACAACTTAGTTAATTTAGGAAGAGAAGTTGTCTTGTGTTAAAAGAGGTCGGCCATGCGTTGAGGACAAACATGATGTCCAAGGTGAATGCAGCATCCAAGTTAGATGATGCGTCCATGATGGACCTTGCGTGCAAGAGAGGGCAACGCTTCCGAAAGGGAAGTAAGAAGAGTCGGGATGCATTTGAGAGAAATAATCAGTCTTGCGTTACCAAAACTTCGCGTTGAAAGCAACCAAGCTGACAGAGGAAAATGGAGCCTTGCGTCCCAGAGATAAAACAATGCGTCCAGAAAGCTCAAGAAGAGGAAATAGAGGAAAGGATAGATGAAGTATTCTTTGGCAAGTACAGGTGAGTAATACCTGCGTTTTACAAAACATAAACGAGTTCTCTTTGAATATGATTTTATGGTTGCTAAAGAAATAATTCATGCGTTTTATATATATATAAAGTATATGATTATGTGATTTGTAAAGACATGAGTATGCATTTTAGTAGAGAACTTTGAAAATATTAGGTACTTGCTATGAGTCATAAACGCATGGTGGATGATTGATATTTGATTTCATGACTTCTTTGAAAAGCATGGTATTATATGATTTTAAGAAAGATTTGGAAGTATACTTAAATGTAAAGCATGCGTTGTTAAATTAGAAGATAGAATCGAATTTAGCATGTTGATGAGATAAGATTTCGAAATGGTAAACTCATGAGTTACTAGTATAACGTTTACAAATACGTTTTGTATTGTATTAAGCTTGAAAGGGCACCCGAGGCCCAGGGACATGGAGAAGGCCAAAGGGTAGCTGTTCTATTAAATGGGACCCCAATGCCCAGGGACTCGTAGAAGGCATTGTGGGCGGCCCGGAATATAAAGGTACCCAATGCTCAGGGACTCGTAGAAGGCATATGGGTAACCTATGTGCACATAGGGGTACATTTACATGACGCTGATGTGTTGAGATTACTCCACACAGCTAGGGAAATCAACGTTGAGTCGTGTTGAGCATTGCTCCGCCTCAACTAAGGAAAAAGTATCATATAAGCATGAGATTTTGAGTACTTATTTTTCTGAGACGGTCAAGCATGTTTTCGCAGTGATGTATGAAAATATAAACTATTGTGTTTGAAAGTGATACGTTATGCGAGTGTGATCGGTTTAAAGTTAAATTATATTATTTCTAAAAACTGTTACTCACTGAGCCGTTAGCTCATTCTTTTAAATGTTTTCCATTTTCAGGTAGCATGACAGTTCCCGTTGCCGATCATAGTCGAGGTTTGTCAAGAGTACATTGGTCGGTGAGGTTGACAGTGGGTTACGTGATAGGGTAGTCAGTAACTGCTGTCTTCACATCTCTTTCTAGGTTATGGAGGATAATCCGGGAGGGGGTGTGACACGTCATCTAACTATGGATGCCGCGTTCACCTTGGACATTATGTTTGTCCTCAACGCATAGCTGACCCTTTTAACACCAGACAACTTCTTTACATACAATAACAAAGTTGTCAAATACCTTCTTTCTTGGCCGCATACTCCTACAGACATCCTTGTTGCCTTCTTCTCTTTTCTCTCCAGAATTCTTCTTTGGGAGTCATCAGTCGCTCATCTTCCCTTAAAGTTCTATTTATAGGGAGCTTGCCATCCACCTTTTCCTCTCCTTTTGCCACTTGTTTGCCACATGTCACGCTGCATGCTTAATTAACCATGCATTAGTCCAAGTGTCACCTTGCATGATTTACTTAACATGCCTTTTAACACCTTCTACTGAGAAGGTGTCGAATCTATACATAGCCACCTGGCCTTATAAACTTATCTTATGCGCCCAACATTTCCAACAGATAACCATTTATTCAACACAACGCCCTCATGCGTTCATTTAGTTTCCTTTAAAGTTTGAGCTTCACTACTCAGAAAACCCTCAGCCAACTATACTACTCTTTGACGCATAAAGATAACTCTGTCTTCAACGCGTAGGGACCTCAACGCATGACAACCTTACCAATGCATGGTAAACCAAGTACCTTTCTTCCTCCGCCAACGCGGCGACTATTTCAGTTCACATCCATTCGTGATCACCCTCAACGCATAGCCGCACTATAATAAACCAGTGCTTACACAATGCTACTAGGCGTTAATAACAAACGCCCAATACTGTGTTTGTATCTCATCGCATCATACCATGCGTCCAACTCTTTCCTTATGTTCATAACAACTTCTTCTCAAGCTCTTTCTCTACGCGTTGGTCCTATCGTGTTTACCTTCATCTTGCGTTCAATGACCATCTTCCTATCCTTGAACTTAGACTACTTCTCTTAAGGATAGATTAGCATGCGTCCACCATATGCACCAGTTTTTATGTTTACTTCACAACCTTTTTCAACATTTCGCAACTTAACTCTATTTCTTTCTTGCATATTCGCTTCACTTCTTTCCATTCTCGGTTTATTTTCATGCATCCACCCTTACTATGCGCTACCTAGCCCTGACCATGCGTCCAACATGGTCTTTTACCTTTTTTCTTCATAAATCTTCAACGCATCGTTTATTAAAAAGTAAGGTGTGACAGAGTTTCCCTTTCTTTACACTCTTTCTTTATTTATATTGTTGTGAACATGTTGCTTAAAGTTGTAAGTGGCTAAATTCTTTAGTTTTATGGTATTGATGAATTGTTTATGAAGTTATGTTGATATTGTAGACTATTCATGGTTTTATTGTAATGATTATGCTCATTTTTGTTATTATGCTTAAATTCTTGTTGAATGACCATGCTAGATGTATGGTTGAGATAATTGTATGTCTAACTAGATCTATAACAAAGAATTGTTGTTAATCTATCATAAAAATAATTAGGTTAACAATGAAAGTTGCTAAAGACTACTTTTAATGCGATGTAATTTGTATTAGTTTCAAGAAATTAGTAATCAATTTAGTTGCATGAGAAAAGGTTGTTTTTTAGAGAAAATAACTTGGATTTATGTTTCGAGACTTAAGCATATGAATTGCAATAAAATCCATGAACCCTAGAATATTGCATGATGAAGTAAACAAGGATTCATTACCCTAGAACTCTCTTTTACTCTAGTGTTTCTTATTTAATTGCTTTCCTTTTTTAGTTTTATTTCCAAAATCACAACTTGAATTCGAATCCTCCAATAAAATTGATTCAATTCTAGAATAGCTAAGTAACTTAAACCTTCACAATTGGATCCTCAGTGGAACGATATTCAGACTTAACCGTCTTATATTATAACTTGACCATTACACTTGTGGTTAACACGGAAAGTGTGCATCAGAAGGAAGGGGAGAGAAAGTTAGCATTTTACAGAAGAAGTTCTGTAGTTTCTTCCTCAAGTGGTATCCTTCTCCATTCTTTTCTCTTCCACACAAAAGTCCTTCTCCTTTGCCAAAAGAACAGAGAGCCCACAAAACTTCTTTGTTTGATTCTACCTAGAGAATAGCAAGGTTGCTATTGTGGTGTTCCCAAGATAAGAAGTGTTCTTGTATTTCCATTGGAGTTTTCTCACTGGACCGTGACTTTGAAAAAGGAGATTTCCACATCGAAATAGGCCTTCAAAGGTAGGAAAAACTCCTAATCCTTAACTCTTCTCTAAAGCATGTTAATTGGTTGTTGTTTATCTTGTATTCTTGTTCTCTATAATTTTGGCTTTTAAAACAAATTTAATGGCACAAGGCGATTACTCGCTTCCGCTGGGAATTCGATTCCTTCAAAAGTGACTATCCTGTGATTCGGTCTTATGCAAACTTATTGTATAGGATGCCCCCATTCGCATGTCTTTACATGAACAATTCTAGATCGCATCGTTTGTATCAAATACAAAGTTGGCCACATCCATAATGTTCCTAGCATAAGGTTGATGGATTAATGAGCATGCAGTAGAAGTTAATTTGATCAATTTCACTCTAAGATGCTCAATTTAGAGGATTAAACATGCAATTAAGAAGAAAAACCAAAGTTTCAAGAACACTTACCCTTGAAGCTCCAAATTCTCCTTCAATTCTTGATGAATTTCAGCACCACTTGGTTGTAGACCACCACAAGAGTCTTCTCTACTATTCTCTAGGCTTAGATTGGATGGTGGGATCCAAATTTGTGGTGAATTTGAGAAAGAATGAAGGTTGGGAAGAAGATGAACAATGGATAGAATTTTGCAAAATTAACCCTTAATTTCACAAAATTCTTAACCCTTTTTTATGTCAAAATCATCTCTATTTATTAAAGAATAACATGCAATCCAATTGCATCAAAATTTGACAACACAAAATGGTTAATTTGTTGGTTAATTGTGAAGAAGACAACCAAGCTCTTAGCTTAGTTAGTGGGAAAATCCAATCTTCAAAAATCAATTTTAAAATCAATTTTCAATGAATTTCCAAAATTGAATTAAAATTGATTTTTAATTTCAAAAAGATAATTAAATAATTAAATAAAAAATAATTTAATATTTACTTAATTAAATATTATTATTTTAATATTAAATAATAAAATAATATTATTTTTCCCACTTGTCCCGATTTTTCTAAAAAAAACCGATATTAATCCCTATTCATATGATTAATATTTAAATTATATTTAAATATTATAATTAACTCTATTTGTACGTTTAATTCGTAATTAAATGCTGATATATTGTATATATCTAACTTTCATTCCTTAAGCCAAGATTTGAACGATTCAAACTTATTCACCACATTATCTAAGATTTTAGTCTATTTATGAGCTAGTAGAGGGACCTAATGAACCTACAGATCATGAGCTCCAACGATCCGAGATTAACCGGCGAAACTCTTTAACCTAGTTAACCAACATTCGTTAACTAACGGGACACTCCACTAAAGCCCGTAGTTGCACTCTCTTCACTGTAGATATATTTGTGTCCATTTGATATAACCGTCATCGATAAGTCAATCCTTCACAGGTTGTTCATAACTTCAGCTAGGTCAAATACCGATTTACCTCTGAGTTACATCCTTTCTCCTTAAGTACCATTGTCCCTCTAATGAACAATTAATTTAGGATCTAATCACTAAATCCATTCCCTCTCGGGCCAGTGAGAGGATGGGGCCCCTTGTTCAAGTCGTGGGAACAACACTTAAGAGAACAACCTCTCTTCTATCCTTAAGTTGTGTATGAGTGAATTCCGTTTTGCAAATTCTATGTTCCCAACTATCTACCCAGTCTTATCCCTGAAATAGGAGGAATGTTGAGCAGCGCTATTGAGCTTACTCTTACCTATGTAGATCAAGGGATAATTCTGAATAAATAGGAGTTCATAGATAGCTCAAGATTCAGATCAAGTTATCTAGGTCATTGATAAGTGAAATTAATCAGTGTTAATCGTAAACGGTGTTAATACGTAACAGTAATTATTTCAGGGTCAGTCTTACACAATCTTATTATGTAGAATACCCCCGCTCACATGTCTCTACATGATCAAATCAGAATCACTTCATTTATGACACTTTACAATATTTGTAACAATCATGAAGCGGGTCGTATTCAATAGTGTCTCTAGGAAGAGGTACCCAACCTAATCCATGTACTATAGACTATTGAGGCTACTTACTCGAACTTGATCCTGTTTATGTCTCCACATAAAGTCCAAGTACTCATGATAGTAGCCAAGGGTTCGTAGTTTAATTGGATTTAGAGTTGATAAATAATTAATTCACTTGAATAACTTCATATGTACTAAAAATCACCTATTTACAAAAACTACGAGTTTTAGGACATACAACCCAACAAAGGTACCCAGCCTTATCCCTATACTATAGACCGTTTTGGCTATTACTCGAACTTGATCCATTCTTATGTCTAAACATACAGTCCAAGTATTCATGCTACAGCTAGGGGAAGTATTCGTGTTATAGCTAGGGGTTCCTAGTTTATTGGATTTAGGGTTATATTCTATGCAAAACTCACATATTCAATAATATCTTTACTGAATAAACTTCAATAACAACTTTATTGAAAATAAAATATGTTTATTGTTTACAAACCATGAATTTTAGGACATAGAACCCAACAACAAGAAATATAAGGCACATTGACGTAGTGTGATAAGCACTTGAAAAATGCTTTCTATTCTCTCAAATTAAGGGAGTTTATATTAGATTTCACTTGTTTACTAGTGATTTTCAGGTTAAAATGAGGAAAATTAGGAGAAAAGACTAAAAGATCAAAACCGAGCAAGAATACGGCGAAAAAGAGGTGAAAAAACTCAAGAGGGCAATATTTGGGATAGCGCTGTGGTGCCTGGACGGCGCTGCCACGACGCTAAAACCCGAGCGCAACGTTCTGAACGCATCATAGCATCACGGCGCTAAAACCCAAGAGCAACAATTCTGAACGCATCACAGAGCCGCGACTCTTGGACGGCACTGTTGCGGCACTAAAACCCGAGAGCAACAATTTTGGACGCAACCCTAGCGCCCTGGCGCCAGTTTTCCATAAATAAAAATTTGTTATTTTTGGTAAGTTTTTGGGCGGCCAACTCTATAAATTTGGGGGTTTCCAGCAGCCCTAACGAATGAATCAACCATCAATTTACAGACCTAAAGAGGCATAAGAAGGAGAAAATTGAGTGAGAGTTCATAAAAGAGTTCAAGGAGTGAGTTAATTGCTAAGGAAGAGGAAAATAGTTCGAGATAGTTGTGGTGCCATTCGAATTCCGACGTGAGAGCCAAGGAGATCGTGACGGTGCTACCTCAATCAAGAGCCTCTTTTCAGTAGAGTTTCCCTTTCTTTACACTCTTTCTTTGTTTATTTTGTTTAAACATGTTGCTTCAAGCTATGAGTGGCTAAACTCTTTAGTTTTAGGGTTTTGATGAATTGTTTATGAATTATGTTGATATTGTAGACTTTCATGGCTTTGTTGGAATGATTATGCTTTTCATTGTTATTGTGTTTAATTCTTATGGATTGACCATCTTCACATGTTAGGTTAGATGTATGATTGAGAGATTGTATGCTTAACTTGATCTATAACAATGAATTGTTGTTAATCTATCACGAGAGTAGTTAGGTTGACATTAAAAGTTGCTAAAGACTATTCTTAATGCCATGTAATTTGTGTTGGTTTCAAGAGATTAGTAATCAATCGAGTTGCATGAGAAAGAGTTGTTTTTGAGAGAAAATAACTTGGAATTAAGTTTCTAGACTTAGGCATATGAATGACAATAAAATCCATGAAATCTATAATATTGCATGATGAAATAAACAAGGATTCATTACCCTAGAACTCTCTTTGACTCTTGTGCTTCTCACTTTAATACTTTCCTTATTTGGCTTATATTTTCCATAAATCACAAATTCAATTCCAATCCTCAGATAAAATTGATTCAACTCTAGAATAGCTAAGTAACTTAAACCTTCACAATTGGATCTCCAGTGGAACGATATTCGGACTTCACCGTTTATATTATAACTTGACCCGTACACTTGCGGTTAACACTAAAAGTGCGCATCAGAAATCCAATTACCTTAGGATTTATCTTGTTGAGTAATGGTTAAATATTATGTGTTCAACAAGCCGAAAAAGAGAAGATTCAAGAATACTCTCCGAAGGTGTAGGTTATCAATAACTCTAGTTCCTATAAAAAAAAAAAAAAAAAAAAAAAAAAAAAAAGAAAAGGAAAAAAATAATAAAAATATATAAATAAAACAAAATTTTTTGTAAAATTAAAGAAACCCTAAAATCTCATATACTTTTTCTTGCACGACTTGTCGTTGCCCCCCTTCTTATCCCTCACATTCTCCATTCTCTCCCTATCTCACGAATCATCTCGACTATAGTGGTGGACCTCACAAGGAGCCATAGTCGATGAAGACCTGAACAACCAACATGCAGTCCTTCACCTCCAGCCAATCTTCCAATTTCAAACCCAATTTTAAATTCATCTCATATTAAATTTCGTCATTCCAAATTTTATCTCAAATTCAAATCATCCAACAACCTTAAGCTTTTATCCTCAAATTTGGCCATATTCCAAATTTTATCTGAAATTAAAATCACCAAGTTTAGGCTTTGTCCTCGAATTAAAGTTTGCCATATTCCAAATTTTAAGCTTCGGTACAATTCAAATTCATTCTCGAATTCTACTCCAAGTTCAAGGAAAGTATACCTTGGGTAGGAGTCCAATTTCACTCCAAATTCGATTTTGCTAACACAAATTCTACCAAAGTTCAAATTGGAGTTTATGTTGAAAAAAAGAATCAAAATTTTGACTTCAATTCAAATTTTGATCGGCTGGCATAATCACGAAAAAGTATATATAAAATTTCAAATCAAACTTATTTACCAAAATCATAGTTTGATTAAATTGACATGTCAAGTAGAGCTAAATTTGAGAGCATATATTGACTCCAACTTTATCTTTTTCGAGATTCCCTCACTCATATACGTGCATAAATCTCGAAAAGGAGACATTTGTTGAATGAGAAATTTTGCAATCACTAATTGCCCCGTCATTTCTCAAATTAATGGCGAAAATTACAAAAGATTGAATTTAGAACAAATTATTATAAGTTGACATGTGTCCCGAATTAAAATTGAAGACATATATTGGCAAATCTTGATGACGCCACGTGTCTTCGTCTTGACCGTTGGATTAAATAAAATAATTTAGTCCAATTTGATATTAATATTTGGCCTAAAGTTCAATTGAGTCCCATAATATGCTTAATTTGGCCCAAAGGCCAATCATGACCCAAGTCCAATTTTGTCACACCCCATCCCAGATACACCCTATACCTAGGAGTGAGTGTGAAACTGCACTCTCTGTATAACATATTGAAACTAGATGCTAGATAAATCCCAATTAGAAACACCATTTCTATTAAAAAGAAAGAGAACATACAATCTCTCAACAAGTATTCTTTACATATATACATGTGTGAAACAGAACAATTCCCCCTCACTCCCGAGGAACATGTACATTACAAAACATGAGCACAAACTAAATATTTACAACTATCCCAGAGGTTTGCTTCAAGATAGGCCCAGACGAGATACTTCTGTAGGCTAGGCGTTCCGGACACGCTCGCTACCTGAAACGACAAACAAACAAACAAATTGAGTGAGCATAAAGCCCAGTGAGTGACTAATTCCATTCAACTATCACTAACAAACATAAACTAACATAACCATTACCTATCGCATCTCAAATAGTTTCTAAGCCTCTTATGCTTTTGATCTCACCCATAACAATATTCTTATTACCTCATGGTAAATAAACTAACTAACGTTGTGACAACGCACAACTTAACTCTTTCGTATTTCAGAACAACTCTCATTCTAATCACATATACATGTCAATCATCACATTTCACGGATTTGTAATTATCAAGTGCCTTCACATTCTGTCTCTCAGCACCGAATTCGATTATGTCTACATTACCATGTGCCTTCACACGAAGTCCCTCAGCACTGGTAGCCAATTCAATCTCCGCTCATGTGTCTTCACTCATGGTCCCTCAGCACGAGCTAGTAAATGCTGGATTTCTACATGCTTTCACTCAAGTCCCTTAGCATTGAAATCCATTCTACTTAACTATTAGTGCTTTCACACGAGGTCCCTCAGCACTAAATTTCATGTTTACATTCACTTAGGCTTTCACCATAAGGTCCCTCAGCCGTATTTACATTTAGACAATAAAGTTAGTTTCCTTTTTAACTTGCTGGCATAACATACTTACTATGAATACTACAAAGTACAATAATTCTTACCAATTAAGAATACTAAAAGTAACCACAAGATATAGTAAAAGGTCACTCACAACTTGTCTCGGCTTTAAGTGGATTATAAGCCTTCCCGAGCTCTTCCTGGCCTGAAAAATACATATTTCTCACGTTCAGTTTTTTCCAAAATCTTCCTTTTCCCTTAACACACATTAATAGCGTTACTCTTCAGACAACTAAAGGCTACGAGCGAAATTCATTACATACTACTGCACCAGCGATACTAAGTTGAACGTAACTAGCGAGACTACCTGAGGAGCGACACCCAACGATATTTTAGCGAGAATTGTGAGACGCAAAGCCCCTCTTGCGTTACAGCGATACTTGGTTCGCTGCCCTGTCTCTCGCTCTCTCAGCGATACTACCGCTGCAGTAGAATCGTTTCCTTCTTCCTTTCCTCTTTCTTCTTCAACCTGCTAAACATCACATTTCGGTCAATTCCAGAACTTACTTCCTTCTACAAACTTGTTAAGGTGTAAGTCCTTCATCTTACCTCAAGATTTCACGAAGAACATCCTCTCCGTTTAGGGCATATCCTTCAACAACTTCAAGTTACCCCTAATCATCCGGCAAATTCAGTTTTAATCTCTTCTATCTGAGTTTGACACACATTTATACAGTTTCAGCTCAAGCATCCTTCATGAAACTTGCTAAAAATCGAGTTAACTTACTAACCTCAGAAGTTCTGGCCCTAACCACCACTTCTTCAGTTTGTTCTTCCTCCAAAACCGAACTTTACTCTGAGAGAGTAACACCAGCTGAGTCCTCTGCCCAGCTCAAGTTTCCTCCACGGTTACGATGAGATTTCCACTCCAAATCGACATGAACATCTTCTTCTACCTCCTTCCGATGTTTAGCTTCAAAATGGACCCAACTCGAGCTCTGAAATGTAATCAAAACAATTGAATTCCCGACCCACTTATATATATACCACCGACTTAATCTCCATTTCAACACTATACTATAATCCGTTCAACGCATACCTTCTATGTTTAGCTTCAGCAACACACGGCCTCTGATGGTGTTACTTTTCAAAACTCTCCCGCCAGACGGTTAACAAACGCATTACTCTCTCGGCCAACCTTCTTTGTTCAACGCATACCCACTTTCGACGCATGGTAGCGTTCACCGCATAATGGCCTCATCGCAAATTAGCTCTCAACTCCTCGTGACCTTTAACTTCCCACGCCCTGTAGCCTTCAATGCGTTTATCGCAAGATAATCTTCGGTACAAGGTAGCTCTCCACGCCTTGTGACCTCAACGCATCGTGGCCTCAACGCCTAACAGTCTTCCCTCACCTTTGCGTCCACGCCAAAACTACTTCCATCAAGGCGCGTTGCCACCAACGCATAGCTGATACTTAGCCATTTTTCGGCCCCCAATCACATTCCAGCCAACTACTCCTACCAAGCGTCCATCTCTCGGTTTCTACTTATCTTGTTTTCTCACAAGATTAAATTTGGGGCTTACAAGTTTGTTGGGCCAAGCCCAAGGATCAATCAAGCCCAAGCCCATAAGCCCACATGAGAACTCTGTAAATAGAGGAGTTCTCTTCATTTGTGGACAAAAAGAAATTCTACACTTTAGAGAACCTAACGAGAATTCTCCCAACAATTAGAAAACTCCTAACTCCTGAAGCTGAACCATACTTGAAGACTGAAGTTCTTTGCAACACATGGGCACCACTTCCATACATCAAGTGTACACATTCAACTAAGAGAGAATTAGAGGATCAAGTACTGGAGATTGATCCACATCCGCATCAAGTCCATATCAAGTTCAACTCCACGAAACAAGTTTCTCTGAAATCTTGTGTAAACACCCTCTTACTCCCCTTTTATTAATTATTTGGCATTTTTTTAATCTAAAATAAATAAAACTGCACACTTCAGTTAAGGCATATGGATTATAATATGAAGAAAAAGAACAGAGGAAGCACCAAGGGTTTTAAGTCTTAAAAATGTTTTAACAAAGTTGTATATTATTAGTTTAGTGTGTGTTCATAGTCAAACACGTTTTTTTAATTCGACTATTTGTCATTTTTGTATGTTTTAAAGGGAGATTTTCATTTTGAAATTCTGTGAGATTTTATGTTTTGAATTAAAATTTTAGTTTTTATTTTGGTTATTGAGAAAATTGGTGTAAGCTATGAATTGAAAAATTAAGAGAAAATTAATAAGGACATCTATATTATTTGTTTTAAAATTGGTTTTTTTTAACTTACAAAAACTCAAATAAATTGATCATGATATTAATGGTAGGAGCACGTTAAAAATTTTGTAAAAATAATTTTTAAGTTATTTGTGTAACGAGGTATTTATGGTTTTTGTTCATTACATCATGCATTTTAGATATTATTTACTTCAAATATTTATCTTCATCAATTTAAAGGAGTAAAACGCAAATGAGTATTTATTACAGAATTTAACGCATAACTACCACATGATTTTCTAATTTGTCCTCTATTATTCTAAAATAAAGCTTATAATAACTTGTATTTCTACATGTTATCACACCCCCAAATTTAGAAAAATGTTTGTACTCAAGCACATCTTTTGGCTAAAGAACTTCAATCAATCTTACATTTCTCTTAATGCATTGCTTATCCTCTCAGCATATTGCACTTTAATACCTACCTTTGAGTCACACTACTTTCTTATCACTGTATTCTTTTCTCAAAAACAGTCCTAGTTTGATTGTGGCAAGCTTTCTTTTCAGTCTTCTTTACTCACTTTTCACAAAAATTTTGTTTTCCTTATAATTATAAGTCTGAAAGATGAAAGTATATAGTCTTTTTTCATTCTCTTTATTAATTACTGGTTGTGTAACATTCCATCGAGAAGGGTTACCCACTTTCGTTCTGACATACCAACTATGGGGTGCATGAAGGCAGCCAACTATGAGCAAGTACCCATTTCAACTGAACTCTTATCTAAGCTAAGTTTCCTCATTAGACATTGGAGTTTGTTATTTCGTTTTCATGCGTCGTTGATCCTGATTACCCACCTTTGTTTTGACATACCAACTATGGGATGCATGGAGGTAGCCAACTACGAGCAAGTGTCATTCTCAACTAAACTCTTAACAAAATAATTTTCTTAATCTTGCCAGTGGAGTTTGCGTTTTTCTCATCTTTTTTTTTTTTTTTTGAAAAAAAGAATAATTAGACAAGTTTCTTCTATTTTTATCTTGAACAGTTCAAACCTCTTCCACCCCCAAATTTTGAGAGTAGTTAGGTCCTCATTGCTAAAATTAAAACATAAAAGATGTTGAAAATTTTTATATAGAGGTTTGAAGCTAAAGCTTGCACACACGCAAAGAAGGTTTGTGTTTCTAATAAAATGAATGTAAAAGGTAAGATAGTTGAAACTTGGAGTATTTAGAAGAGATCATGCATTCATATCATCATAGTGGCTAAAATTTCAACACTTAAGATAAAAGGAGAGAATTATGAAATTTCAACATATAGAAGCTATAAGCGAGGATAAATGCAAAGAGAGACATGAATTCAAAGGGTATAAATGATATTCAATAATATAAACTCATAAACGTTTTATACAATGAACTAGAAGACAAAAGCCTAGAGTTTTACAAAAAAAAAAAAAAAAAAAAAAGGTCACTTGAACTGAACACCCCTAAATTTAACTCTCCCGATTGTCTTCATCAGGTCTGCATTCTGAATCTGGTTGATCAAGAGCAGGGCGCTAAGGCATGGGAAAGACAAGCGTTTGTTATAAACGTTCAGGAATATTAGGGCGTAAGACTTCTGGCCGCAGGGAAAACAACTGATGCATGTAGTTCAATGTAAAATGAAACTGTTCCGTCTGACGGCGAGCCAACATATTTAGTGAAGGCATCATGGGACGCAAGATCGCCTGCTGCATATATGTCTGCATGGTTTCCCACTCAAGTTAAAGGTGCTACTTCTAAGGCTGAGCATGTGGTGGTGGTCGAGGGGTTTGGTGAGGACGGGATCATGGAGTCTCATCAAATGCAGGGGATCATGGATGCATTGTACTTGTGCCATGATCCGCATAATGTGAGTCATCAACTCTTTGAGGGGACGCAGATTGAAAAGAAGGTTGTAGTGAGGAAGGCTTGATGGGTGAGCTTAGGGAATTTGTTTCTAAAGGAGAAGGAGGAGTGGGCTCTCTTCGAGTAAGGGGAAGTGGTGGTGAGAAATGCAGTGAAGGGGGTTTTTGTCTGAGTCATAAGCATCAGGACTTACCTTGACCTTAGGTTTAGACTTGGATTTCTTACCCTTCTCCTTTCTCTTTGGTGGCTTAGAAGGTTGGGCTACTGGGGTAAGAAGTGGCTGAGGAGCTCCTTTAGGTGCCTTGGCAAGACCTGGTTGGGGCGGAGAACCCCTCGTTAACCAACACAATGTTTTGTTGGCGATGCTGCCATTAATCGAAAATATTTGGTCTGCGTCCAAAACTTCAGTAGCACTCCCAATGGTATCATTTGCACACAAACTCATGATCAACCAAGGGAAGAATAGCTGACCCTTTCGCTTGCTGAAGACGGCTCTGATCTATGCGGCTATTATGCGTCTGACATCCAGATGGATTCCTTGCATAATGCAATATGCTGCCATCATCTTGTCACGCGAGACCATTTTGTCATGGGTGGTTGGGATAAGCCGCTTCTTCACGAAGTACACCCACAAGTTGGCCTCTGGTAGAAGGCAGTTTGTAGGTAATGTCCTAATGCCTGTGGGTGAAACATCCCACTTTGATCCTGGCTTGGCCATAACTCGAAATTGCATTTTGCATTTGCTCACCGATGTCGACGCAACCAACTGATTCCCTTCTGCGTCTAGGTTGTCCCTCAACTTAAATGTTGTGTTGATTTCTCTAGCATTGAATGGGACTTCACACCCATTGAACATCACCATATCCTCTTCCTCATCAATCTGCCCGTTGTAGAAGCTCGGATAATTGATGGTTGAATCCAACTTGGGCCGGCGCAAAAGTCTCTCCAGCCATGATGATCAATTAAATTTCGAATATAGGCTGGTAGTGGCGCTTCCTCCGGGAAAAATCCCATTTTCATCAACAAATCAGGGAACGATTGCGTCTCCCTTTTCCTTCATCCTTCTTTGGTGACTCTTCTATCACCTTTTCCTTTCTTTTGGCCTTGGCAGGAATTTTATCAACAGTCTTCTCTTTACCCTTAGCCTTTTTGAGCGAGGAGTTGGCTAACTTTTCTTTTCCCTTGCATTTCTTAGTGAGTTGGATGGGAAGCTCTTTAACCGACTCTTCCTGTTTGTTTGTTTTCTTCTTCTTTTGGGTGCTCTCATCCTTCTCCACCCTCGCATCCTTTACGATGCGTTCTGTCCTTGTAGGTGACAGATGCCTACTCCACTTTTTCTTTTTCTTTTTTTTGCCCTTTGCCTTAGCCTGGGCATTTATTCTCGTGGCTAACTTCACTTCTTCTTCAATCTGCAGCTCCATATCAAACTTTTCCATTGCCTTTTCTATTTTTTCTTCCTCTCTCATTTCCTCTTGAGATTCAATAGCTGCTCTGTCTATTTAAGGATCAGGAAGAGGTTTCGTTCCAGCATTCTTTTCAACTCGCGCTTCCTCGCGAGCTCTACTTGAGGCTACCACATCCTTTGTGATGCTCCTTATTTTCTTATGACTGACTTTCAGCTCCTTCTTCAATTTTGTTGACTTCTTTGCCAGTTTTGAAGCCAGTCGGTCAAAAGACGATGCAACAACAACAAACTCAGGACTATTTGCTGGCGCTGCGTTCTTTGGCTCGTTATCCTTGGCAGCGTCTTTTGACTTATCGTGGCACACTTTTTGTTTCTTTCTTACTAACTGTGCCCCTCCTCTTCTTCCTCTTTTTTAGTTCTTTGTCACTTGGTTTCGTGTGCAACCATATTCTTTTATCGACCCCTCATTGGAGTCTAATGGTTGATCCTCAGGACTCAATATCGCAGGGGCGACCCCTTGCATTCCTATTGGCTCGCTCACTATCTCCTTGCTGTGGGCGGCCGACTCTTCATCTTCCTTATCTCTCCGCGACTCTTCTATGTGACTTTGACCATCACCCGTTGGCGAAGGTGATTTTTTCCTCGTGTCTGACATACACGCCTCTAATGGGTCTCTCAAGCCGCTCAGTATGTGTGTGACCCATTCATCCAGGAAATGCATAGAAGTCACTTCTTCTTCTTTGACCACCATTTCTTCTTCTTCTCCTCCCTTCACTTCATCCGTATTCCGAGTACTTGGTGGCAAAGGATGGTTGACCTCTCCATCATCTTCCCTAGCCTTTGCTTCTCTCTCCTTTTAGGCAATCCCTTCGAGGATGTCCCCAAACACATTCCTTTCATCTCTTCGGTGAACTTCACTACTCTTGATTAACGTACTAGCTTCATCGCGAGCTTTCGTTTCAGGTGCAGGTTGCTCAGCTTCTTGATGTGCCAAGTGCACTCTTGGGTTTTTCCCCTCAAAGTTCTCAGCCGATGACTCTATAAACGATCTCATGGTTGCTTTCAAGATGCAAGATTTTACTCTCTTGAGTGGGGTTGGAGGAGGTGGAGGGTTGATTCGGCTTAGGGGGAGTATGTCCAGCACCTCCACACACTCGTCGAAATCAGATTATACTTCAACGACAGAAGGGTGCTGGGCTAAAGACTGTCGACTAGATTAATAGTTGGTCCAGGGAAGAAAGTCTGGGAGGTCGAAATGTTAGGGATGAATAGAGGAATGGGGTTTAGTGGTGAAGGTTGGATCAATGAGGTAGAAGGCCTCACTGATCAAATAGAAGGAGAAATGGGTGAAGGGACAGGGTTTAGTTTTACCGGTGATGCTGGTTATAGAACTCTAGAGGTTGAGGATGAAGATGGAGTTGAGTAGTAGGTCTTGTACGATGAGACTGATTGGTGAGTCATTCCTAGTGAAGTCGAGGTTGTATTGCGAATTAGAGCCACTAGACATCGCCAAGAAACAGAGAGTTGAAGAACAAGGATATTAGCTACGATATCTTTTGAAGGAAGACGAATGAAATGAAAAGGTTTAAGGAAAGGAAAGTCGCGCTTAAATAGGTGAAAATGGTGTCGTCAGCATTAAATGCAGATACTCTTTAACGCTATATCCCACTGATTTAGGTGATTTCTTGAGCCACACACAAGATGTGTGTTGCAAAAGATATTGTGACACAAATAAGCACTCAAGTGCTTCTGGGAATACACAACGACTACAATCCTATGCGTCTTAAGTATTAAAGACCAAAGACTATCTATAGACCAAAGACTATCTATAGAGCGATAGTGCAAATGACAAAAATTATTAACATTAATTAGCAATCAATTCCAAAAAACATAAACTTACCACACTTTCATGCTATCTTACTTACACTACTACTACAGACTGAAATAAAAGAAAGCAGAGTTAAACAAAAGCATCCCTGGTTTTTTCCTTGTACAACTTTGCGTATCCATACGATGTCAACCTTCATTTCGTTAGCTCGTTTAACTGAAGCTTCTTTGCTTTTCCTACTGCATCCATATCAAGGTTCAGCTTCTTTAATGCCCACATCGCTTTATTCTAGTTCCAAAGGCAGATGGCATGCCTTTCCAAAGACTAACGAATATGGAGACATGCCAATGGGCATCTTGAATGTCGTTCTGTAGGCCTAGAGAGCTTCATCTAGTCTCTGCATCCAATCTTTCCTTGAAATGCTGACCACCTTCTCAAGAATGGATTTTATCTCTCAGTTTGACACTTCAGCTTGGCCGTTGATCTGTGGCTGATATGCTATTGCAACCTTGTTGTTGCCTTATAACTTGTTGCGCACAAAGTGGATTAGATGTTATAATCAGTACAAAGTTTGCGTCGAGAATTACTCAAGTATGATAATTAATTAGCAAGTTTTCCTATAAAAGCCCAAGTGTAAGCTTCTATAGGCTTTCTGGTGAGTCCAGGGTCAAACGCAGGAATTTGTAATAAATTAGGCGTTGAGACTAGATACAAAAATTATGCGGTGACTATACATGTATTATATTCAAAAGTCTTATGTACCTAAAACTATACATAAAGAATAAATAAAATTTCCTACAATTAACAATGTGAGGTGGAAGCGGAGAATGTTAGTCAAATGTCATTTCGAGTCAGATAGCATGCGTTGAGAATGACGGTGGAACCATGCGATAATAATAGAATTAATGCAGGAGCTAGTTGTTACTTAAGCATATCTAAGTATATTTACATACCTACAAACTTTGGGTTTGAGAATCCATCTCTCGATGTTTCGACGCTACATTAATCTTATCTCTAAGACGCATGATAAGTTTGCATTGGCAAAAGATGAACTACATCTCTGAACCTCATCTAGTCTTGATAAATGCTAAAGATTAACCATCTACTCTCTCAAGCTAGACAGTCGTGCTTGTTAAATTTGTTTGTCAGACAAAGTTATGCAAGCTAATGATATGCATTAATCAAGATGTAACATACTTAATATTGCTTAAGAAAAACTAGCTTCTAACATCTAACTCATTCAACATACAAGCAACATGGTGTAAAGTATTTAATATGGAAATGAATGAAAGATAATCGTCAATCGAACTTGTATTAAAAAATAAACCATTCTCTCGAATGTCATTAACAAAGCATAAGTAAGAAGAAGAGAAATGAAGATAGAACAGAAATGAAAGATGTCAAGCCGCCACTAGCAATGTCTTGCTTCATGGAGGCTTGAGATGGTTGCTATCTAATACATAAATGGCATAGGATGAAGATTCTCACTCACTAGGAGATGACTTTGAAAATTCTCAGATCCTCACAGAAGAGCTTGAAATGGAGGCTGGTTATGATGAGGGAGAATTTGTGCAGAGCTTTTGCCTCTTGAACTTCTTTCTCTCATTCTTTTGAATAGAGAAGCTTTGGGCTATTTATAGGCATTGAAAAGGTGAACTCATGATGACCTGACACCTTTGCATTAAATTCCATGCCCTACTGCACAGACTTTTCACATCGTCAGCCCATTGGTTCTGCCATGATCTGATAACGTGTAATCCTTTTGCATATTGACACGACGGCTATTGCCCAGGCGTCTGTATCTGTTTTTTCTTCTCAACGCATGGTCTTGATGCATGAGTTTTCACTTTTGTTCTCACAGCAGCTTCCTCTCTGGTACTTGGGTTATTTGTGCTTCTTTTCTACTTAATCCTGCATTAAGAACAGAAAAGCTCATATTTTTTAAGGTATAATCTTTTGTAAATGATGCCAACGCATGGTAATTCATATTACACAATTCAACTGCCAAAATCTTGCGTTTAGCCTTAAAGTTACTCTAATTATTTCAAATAGGAAATATAATAACTTGTATTTCTACAAGTTATCAAGTGGGTTTGACATTAAATTTGGTTAGCAAACTAGCAACTATGTGATTTATAAAGTGCGTACCTTCATCACTAATAATCGCCCTTGGCGTTCCAAAACGAGAGAAGATGTACTTCTTCAGGAATTTAGACACTGTAATCGCATCATTGTTTGAACATGCTATAGCTTCAACCCACTTTGATACATAGTCCACTGCCACCAGAATGTATTTGTTGTCGCATGATGGGGGGAATGGTCTCATGAAGTCAATGCCCCAAACATCAAATAAATCCACTTCTAGGATAGAGTTCAATGATATCTCGTTTTTATTAGAGATGTTCCCCGTTCGTTGGCACTGATCACATGCTATTGCGTACGCTCTTGCATCTTTAAATAATGTTGGCCAAAAATATCCATGATGCGCACTTTCCGTGTTCACTACAAGTGTATGAGTCAAGTTATAATATAAGACGGTTAAGTTCGAATATCATTCCACTGAGGATCCAATTGTGAAGGTTTAAGTTACTTAGCTATTCTAGAATTGAATCAATTTTATTTGAGGATTCGAATTCAAGTTGTGATTTTAAAAAGACTAAAAAGGAAAGCAAATAAATAAGAAACACAAGAGTCATCGAGAGTTCTAGGGTAATAAATCCTGGTTTACTTCATCATGCAATATTCTAGGGTTCATGGATTTTATTGCAATTTATATGCTTAAGTCTAGAAACATAAATCCAAGTTATTTTCTAAGAAACAACCTTTTCTTATGCAACATAATTGATTATTAATTTCTTGAAACCAATACAAATTACATGGCATTAAAAGTTAGTCTTTAACAACTTTCATTGTTAACCAAACTATTTTCATGATAGATTAACAACAATTCATTGTTATAGATCTAGTTAGACATACAATTATCTCAACCATACATCTAACCTAACATTCAATCATGGTCATTCAACAAGAATTTAAGCACAATAACAATGAAAACAATAATCATTACAACATAACCATGAATAGTCTACAATATCAACATAACTTCATAAACAATTCATCAATACCCTAAAACTAAAAAGTTTCGCCATTCATAGCTTTAAGCAACATGTTCACAACAATATAAGCAAAGAAATAGTGTAAAAAAAGGAAACTCTACTGAAAATGAGCTCTTGATTGAGGAGGAACCATCCAGATGTCCTTTGTCTTCACATTGAAAACTCGAACGGCACCACAACTCTGTCTCGAACTCTTTTCTCTCTTCCTTGCAGCTAACTTACTCTTTGGACTCTCTAATGAAGTTTCTCTCAATTCTCTTCTTCTTGTGTCTCTTGGTGTTTTGATTGATGTTTAGGGCTACTGGAAACCCTCCAATTTATAGAGTTGGCCGCCTAAAATTCTTTCCAAAAATATAGATTCTTCAAATATGGAAAGATGGCGCCGTTGCACTGGTCAATGGTGCCGCAGCACTGACCGACATTGAAAATTGGTGTCGTTGCGGTGCTGTGCGTCTTAATATCCTATCCTCAGCGACATGTCGCAGCGTCGCGTCAGAGCTCCTGTACTGAAGTCGACATAACTTCAGAAACAATTCATCAATACCCTAAAACTAAAGAGTTTAACCACTTATAAATTTAAGTAACATGTTCACAACAATATAAGCAAAGAAAGAGTGTAAAGAAAAGGAGACTCTACTGAAAAGGAGCTATTGATTAACGAGAAACAATCAAGATGTCCTTGGTCTTTGATAACTTGTAGAAATACAAGTTATTATATTCACTATTTGGAATAATTAGAGTAACTTTAGGGCTAAATGCATGATTTTGGCAGTTCAATTGTGTAATACGTATTACCATGCGTTGGCATCATTTACAAAAGAATATACCTGAGAAAATATTAGCTTTTCTGTTCTTAATGAATGATTAAGTAGAAAAGAAGCATAAATGTTACACCCCCTCCCGGATTATCCTCCATAACCCGAAAGAAGATGTGAAGTCAGCAACCTTGCCTCCTCTGTAAGGTTCACTGACTGACCATTCCTTTTACCAAAGACGGCCCAGACGAGGTTCTTGTATAGGCAAAGCATCCCGAACTCGCTTGTACCTGGAAAATTTAGAAAACATGGGAAGACGTGAGCTAAAGCCCCGTGAATGACAAGTTTTGTAAAACTATCTTTTATTCGATAACAGACATGTTACAGTAATACACATTAAAATAAGGATTTAACACGTTAATTCAACAGAAACAGATTTCCTTTCAAATCTTTGTCAATCACGTAAATCCGTTAAATCCATAGAATCGTTTTCCAGATAATTAAATAGAAAACCGTTTGGTTTTTCAATCTTTTCCCTTAGTTGAGGCGGAGCAAAGCTCAACGCTCTCAACGTCGAAAACATCCTTAGTTGGGGTGGAGCAAGGCTCAACACACCCAACGTCGAAATCATCCCTGGCTTCAAGCAGAGCAAGCTCGATGCACTAGCCAGTTTAACCTCTATGTGCACATAGAAATATGACGAGTTGCCCATGTACCTTCTCATGTCCTTGAGTACTGGGTTCCGGGGAAACTCACGAGCCTTCTCAAGGAGATGAGCACTGAGCCTCCTCTTAAACATTTTATCAATCAGTTTGAATAAATCATTCACATGAAACCTTTCATAGAAAACAGGAAGTTTTTTGATAAACCGTTTCTTACAACATGCCTTTCCATATAATAAACAATCCGATAAAACATGCCTTTTAAACATTAAGATCAAACATCATGCGTTTCATGAGATCAGTTATCACAAAACCATATCACAAAAAAATATTTTCAACAAAGTTCAGTTCTGAAGGAAGAAAAGTCACTCACTATTTCTTAAGATATTTCCTCTTTTCCTTCCAATCCTTGTCTTCCCGAGCTCCTTGATCGCAAGGGTTTGGACTTCTACCCCGCAAACTATCTCTGGTAACCGGTTGGACGCAACCCTGCCCTTAAACGCAAGGTGCATACTAACTCTTCTTATTCTTCCGGATGCGTCGTCCTTCCTTAGACGCAAGGTCTAACTTGAACGCATCGTGGTGTTCATCTCAAATGTTGAATTCGTGTAAAACGCAAGGCTCACCCTTCTCGACGCAAGCCAACTTCTTAACACCAGATGATTTAGGTGTCAAGGTTGTCTTTCTCTTTGGCCGCAGGCTTCCTCTTATAGACGCAAGGTTTTCTTCTTTCAGTTCTCTTTCTTTCTTTCTTTCAAGAATTATTATCACTGAATCATCAGTCATTACTTTTCCCTCAAAGTCCTATTTATAGAGTACTTGTCATTCTACCTCTCCTCTTTTGCTGCCACTTGTTTGCCACATGTCATGTTGCATGCTTAATTAATCATGCATTAGTCCAAGTGTCACTTTGCATGAAATGTTTATCATGCTTTCTAACACCTCCTACTTAATGAGGTGTCCCAATCATGTGTAACCACCTGGCATATAGGCTTACCTTATGCGTCCGTTATGTTCCAATATACAACTACCCAATCATTCCTGTGTTCCTATGCGTTTATGGACCCTTCTTCCAGATTTAACTTCTTTACCCCCTTTTACCACTCTCAGCTTTACTACCTTTATTTTCATTTCTAGTTCTTCCCCTATGCGTTTGTCCTGTCCTTTTGCATTCACCTTTACTACATCCTGTATCCATGTCCGTCTTCCTGGAAGGTTCCTTGATTATCCCTCCATGCGTTCTTGGGTTATACCCCAAGGTTATTCCTTTAACCATTTCCTTCCTAAATTCCTTCTTATGCGTTTACCCTAGATCGAAGTTGCATTACCATTTATCATGAAGTTAAACTCTTCGGCGTATAACCTTAATAACCAATGGTAGCCACCTTCAACTCATAAGCCCCTCGATGCATAGCTAATAGCCATCTTTAACACGTGAACCCCTCAGCGCATAGCTGATAACCTTCTCAACTCATAGCAAGACTTCTTACCAACACTATTCCACACTCTGCTATTTCACTTTTCACTCTTGGCCATTAGTAAATATTTCCTTTTAACTTCCTCTACATCGCTGTACCTCCACGATGTGTAACGTAAACCAAGTTATAATCCTTTTATTCCACCTTTTAGATTTCGAGATTACCCTACTACATATCCAACACCTGAACTCAGTTTCCTTTTTGTTAGCTCATAAGACCATTTCTAAGTAAGGTTGTTCCCAATTATTAACTATTAAGAATCAGTTTCCTCAACGCATCGCTTTGTCATCGCATAGCAATTCTTCAACGCATAGAAATTTCCCAATGTAATAACCTTCAACGCTTAACGGCCTCTTCCGCACATGCTATACCATATTCAGGGACTTCTTGATTAGCCCAATGAACCTTCATAGCACATAGCAAACTCCCAACGTCTAACCGTTGCTCATCGCATAGTTTTTCATTCCATCGTTAACCTTCAGCGCAAAGTACTTTTCCCACGCGATGGTTCTACTCCATTTTACATCATCGACGCATGGTACTTCACCTCATTTAACTTGCCATCATTAACTTTTAATCTCGTTACTTGGTAACTCAATATTAACTATTACATGGGTTATAACTTATCCATCTATGCGTCAACCTGATTTCCAAAATTATGTCTACTCTTTTCTTAATACCATTCATTTAAACACGCAGAATTTATTGGCCATAATTTAGTAATTACACAATCTTAACTTTTCATTTACACGTTCCGCTAATCCACACTCTTTATCATTTTATCCTTACCAATTATATAAATACTTAGGTTTTTAGGGACAGGGTATTACAATAAATAACCCAAGTACTAAAGAAGAAGCTGCTGCGAGAACAAAAGAAGTGAAAACCCATGTTTCAAGCCCAGGCGTCAAAACCATGCGTTGAGAAGAAAAAAAACAGATACTGAAGCTTGGGCAGCAGCTGTCGTGTCAGTATGCAAAAGGATTACACATTATCAGAACATGGAAAAACCAATGAGCTGACGATGTGAAAAGTCTGCGCAGTAGGACATGCAAATTAATGCGAAGGTGTCAGATCATCATGAGTTCATTTTTTCGACACCTATAAATAGCCCAAAGCTTTTCAAGTCAAAAAGAGAGAGAAACGAGTTCAAGAGGCAAAAGCTCTACACAAATTCTCCCTCACCACAACTAGCCCATTTCAAGCTTTTCTGTGAGAAGGATTCTGAGAATTTTTAGTATCATCTCCCAGTGAGTGAAAACCTTCATCCTATGCCATTTATGTATCAGATAGCAACCATCTCAAGCCTTCATGAAGCAAGACATTGCCAGTGGCGGCTTGACATCGTCCATTTCTATTCTTTCTTCATTTCCCTCCTTCTTACTTATGCTTTGTTAATGACATTCGAGAGAATGGTTTATTTACTTAATATAAGTTTGTGTTGTGCGACAGATTGTGAAATGAAATTATATTAACGCAATGTGCAAGTTGAGCTACTATTATGTGTTTAACATACTATGCGTTGAACATACTTAATGTTATGCGTTTAAGATCTGTCAAGTTTTCCTATCTTTTACCCAAGTATAAGCAAAGAAATAGGTTTTCTCGGTGAGTCCGAGGTCGAACACAGGGACTATGCTGATTCTATAATTAGTTGGATTATTTAGAGTTGTAGTGGTAACCAAAAATATTTGAGAAAGAATGCGTTAATCTAAAGAAAGCGATAACATGTACACTAGATTAAAATATGGAAGATGATAAGGTATGCGACACAGCAAAGTCAGCTAAGTGAATTAAATGAATGGGTAAAAAACAGGGTTGGGGTTGGTTAACATCTAAAGTTAGAAACGCATGGTGATAGTCTATTCATACTTGCGACTCTTCTCCTGGTTGTCAGCCACTATGCGTTTATATGTCTATAACGCATAAGAGAGTGTTAAGTACCAAGGTTATTCCTATAGACAGGTAACACTTCTTGGCCTTGTCAATTAAGTTCCACAATCACTTCCCCTCTCGAGCAGTCTGATTATTACTACTTATATCGATTAGCTAGATGGACATAAGCATCGGATTAAGATTCCAATTGATAAGATGCAATAGTTACACTATGGTTCTTATTAGATGCTAACGCAACCCTTGACCCTTGAAAGATTAGTTACTCATGGATTCAAAGTAATAAGCGGAAAGTGTAGAGAAATGAATAGACATGGAAAAATTGTAGATTAATGAATGAAATAAAATTTTAGATAGCTCAATGTCTTGACACAAATCTAAAATCAAGTTAGAAAAACAAGATAGAAAATAGGAAAAGGCGTCAATGTCTTGAGTCGTCAGAATGAAAGCGTGAGGTTCTACTGTGAAGTGGTCAGGCGGAAGGAAGACTCTTCTCTCTCGAGCTATTTGTCTCTGGTTGTCTTCTGAAGAGAACTCTGCTGTCACTTAGGAATTCTTCCGAGAATCAACAACCCTTTTTCATCTTGCAAGACTACCCTTTTATAGACGCTGCATTCGTAATCAATGGCAAATCTTCGTGATTGGAGGAAATCGATGTCATGCGTCTATCTCGCCTAATTGCTAATTATCGGTTCAATTTAGATCCACCACTTTAGCCACAGATCATGCATGTCAATCTTATGGTCGTTATGCATCCATGGAGAATTTGGGTTGATGTCAGCGCGTCATAGGTTGCTAACGCATAGTCCTGCGTTGAGAAGTTGTTAACGCATCTACAGGTTGCTCGTGTTCCGTTCAGATCATACGTCCATGGAGAATAGATTGCCAACGCATAGTTTGCGTTAAGAAGTAGTCAACGCATCGTTTGCATTCCTGCATTAAAACATGCGTTTTAGGCTCAAAAAGTTATAAAATAATTATCTTCATCAAAATACAAAAGTAGAACGCATAGGAAGATTTATTAATAGAATTCAACATAAACTACCGCATGATTCTCTATTTAATCTCTATTTTTCTAAGAGAAAGGCTATAATAACTTGTATTTCTACAAGTTATCAGTTTGATTGATGATTATCTTCCACTCATTTTCATATTTAATACTTTACACCATGTTGCTTATATGTTGAATGAGTTAGATGTTAGAAGTTAGTTTTTCTTAAGCAATATTAAGTATGTTTACATGTTGATTAATGCATATCATTAGCTTGCATAGATTTTTCGGACAAACAAGTTTAAACAAGCACGACTGTCTAGCTTGAGAGAGTAGATGGTTAATCTTTAGCATTTATCAAGACTAGATAAGTTTCAAAGATGTAGTTTATCTTTTGCCAAAAAAAACTTACCATTCGTCTTAGAGATAAGATTAATGTGGCATCGAAACATCGAAAGATGGATCCTCAAACCCAAAGTTTGTAGGTATGTAAATACACTTAGATATGCATAAGTAATGACTAGCTGCTACATTAACTATAAACCCTACTTCCATTTTGTAAGAGCTAAACGTAAGTACGTAGTACCGATATGGACTAAATTGTTTTTCCTCTTGTAGATTGAAGGAAGAAGTGAAGGAAGCCAGAAATATTTTTGGTAAGTGAATTCTAAATCATTACGAGGTAAATCGAGTTTAGGAGTTACTTTGATTATTTAAAAATAAAAATAAAAATAAAATAAAAATAGAAAAAATAGATTTTAGAAATAAAAGAAAAAGAAAGAAGAAAGAAGAAAAGAAAAAGAAGAAAAAAAACAAATGAAAATGAAAATGTTGATAGTGGAAGTAAGTTGGCAGTCGTATAAGTGTATAAGCTGAGTTTTCAATCATTTTCTCCATTTTCAAAAGCTTCAACCGACCCAACCTTGTAGCTACATGTCGAAGGGAGGAAGAAGAAGAATACTAGGGCAAATTCGTGTAGAATTCTGGTCAGTTTCGTGGTGTAATTGAAGCTGAAACAGAAGGTTTGGTTTCTGTCACACAGTTTGAGCAAAGTCTGGTGGTTGGTGAATAGCAAGCTAAAGAGACCAAGTTTGAAGTTGAAACTTTGAGGTTGGTAGGTTAACTCAATTCTTAACAACTCTTGTGAAAGATGGTTGAGCTGGAAACATGTTAGGTGGAAGTGACTGATACAGATTTCCCAAGTGATTTGGAGCAGGGTGATAAGCACTTGAAAAGTGCTTTCTATCCTCTCAAATTAAGGGAGTTTATATTAGATTTCACTTCTTTGCTAGTGATTTTCAGGTTAAAATGAGGAAAATTAGAAGAAAAGACTAAAAGATCAAAACTGAGCAAGAATATGGCGAAAAAGAGCTAAAAAACTCAAAACGGCAAAATTTGGGATAGCGCCGCGCGTTAAAACCCAAACGCAACGTTCTGGACGCATCATAGCATTGCGGCGCCAAAATCCGACGCAACATTCTGAACACATTACAGCGTTGCGGCGCTTGGACGGCGCTGCCGCGACGCTAAAGCCCGAGAGCATCAATTCAGAACGCATCACAGTGTCGCGGCGCTTGGACGGTGTGCCGCGGCGCTAAAATCCAAGAGCAACAATTTTGGACACCACCTTAGCGCCGTGGTGCCAGTTTTCCTTAAATGAAAATTTGTTATTTTTGGTAAATTTTTGGGCGGCCAACTCTATAAATTTGGGGGTTTCCAGCAGCCCTAATCATCAAATCAAATCAATAATCAATCAACCATCAATTTACAGACCTAAAGAGGCACAAGAAGGAGAGAATTAAGTGAGAGTTCATAAAAGAGTTCAAAGAGTGAGTTAGTTGCAAGGAAGAGGAAAAGAGTTCAAGATAGTCATGGTGCCCTTCGAATTCCGACGTAAGAGCTAAGGAGATCTTGACGGTGCTACCTCAATCAAGAGCCTCTTTTCAGTAGAGTTTCCCTTTCTTTACACTCTTTCTTTGTTTATTTTGCTTAAACATGTTGCTTCAAGCTATTAGTGGCTAAACTCTTTAGTTTTAGGGTTTTGATGATTTGTTTATGAATTTATGTTGATCTTGTAGACTTTCATGGTTTTGTTGGAATGATTATGCTTTTCATTGTTATTGTGTTTAATTCTTGTGGATTGGCCATCTTCACATGTTAGGTTAGATGTATGATTGAGAGATTGTATGTTTAACTTGATTTATAACAATGAATTGTTGTTAATCTATCACGAGAGTAGTTAGGTTGACAATAAAAGTTGCTAAAGACTATTCTTAATGCCATGTAATTTGAATTGGTTTCAAGAGATTAGTAATCAATCGAGTTGCATGAGAAAGAGTTGTTTTTTAGAGAAAATAACTTGGAATTAAGTTTCTAGACTTAGGCATATGAATTACCATAAATTCTATGAATTCTATAATATTGCATGATGAAATAAACAAAGATTCATTACCCTAGAACTCTCTTTGACTCTTGTGTTTCTCACTTTAATACTTTCCTTATTTGGTTTATATTTTCCATAAATCACAACTTCAATTCCAATCCTCAAATAAAATTGATTCAACTCTAGAATAGCTAAGTAACTTAAACCTTCACAATTGGATCTCCAGTGGAACGATATTCGGACTTAACCGTCTTATATTATAACTTGACCCGTACACTTGCGGTTAACACTAAAAGTGGGCATCATAGTGCGAAGTAAATTGGGAATATCTGTCGAACGAAGAAGAGTTAAGCTCTGAAATTTTGAAGTAAGCTAGAAAGTGCATTTCTTTACAAGTTTGTAGAAAGGAATAAGTTTTAATTCGGGCTGGAAATACAACTTTTAACAGATAGTGTGAAGACAGAAGTGAAGATAAAAGCTGTGGGAGACGGGTATCACCGGAAAAAGCAGCGACAATGAAGGTGTAAGGGTGAGCAGCGAGACGATTCTCGTTGGTGTTGCTGGTGGCTTTTTGTCTCACAACTCTCGTTGGGTATTGCTGGGTATAGCTAGTCTCGCTGGTGTCGCCACTCTCGCTAGTCTCGCTGGTCAAGTAAGTCTCACTGGTTTTATCTAGTCTCGTTGGTCTCGCTAGTTCACAGTATCGCTAGTACAGTTGGGTTTTTTGCTTGAATTTGTTGGTTTAGTCTCGCTAATGGCCTGAATCTCACTCATTAGTGAACTCTTTTATGAAATGTAGCCTCGATTGAGCATTTCTTTGTGGAATATAGTATCGGTGATGCTTTTCTTTACATGAAGTAGAGTCTCGATGGTGAATAATAGAAATGTCTAAGGCTTGTTTGCTATGTAAAAAGAAATTTTAAGGAAATTTAATAAAGGGAAATGTATTATTTCAGGCCGAGAGGAGCTAGGAAAGGGGTATAACTCTTTAAGGGTCGGGACAAGTTGTGAGTGACAATTTTATTTAAAACGAGTCTACTTTAAACAAATTTTTATGTTGTATGATTATGTTTGAAAACATGTGTATATGTTTATGCTTTCCACGGGTTTTAACGTGCTATGAGGATTATGTGCATATTATGTGTTTTACATTGGAAATCATTTGAAGTATGCTAGTTTTTAAACGAGTTTTACGAAAGGCATGCTAGTTATTAGCCTATGATTTTATGGAAAGCATTGATGATTGTTAATGAGATTGTGAAGATTTGGATGTTATAAACTCGTGAATTTATATTATGCTATTTTCAAAGTATGTTGTTTTTTAATAATGTTTTTGCAAAGGCTCCCAATCCTGAAGGACATGGAGAAGGCATGTGGTAGCCGGGATATAGAAATGGTTCCCAATGCTAAAGGACTCAGAGAGCATGTGGGTGACCTGAGTATAGAGATAGCCCCCAATGCTGAAGGACTCGGAGAAGGCATGTGGGTGGCGCCCCCAATGCTGAAGGACTCGGAGAAGGCATGTGGGTGGCCTAAATCTCGTATATGGGACCCAATACTGAAGGACTTGGAGAAGGTATTCAGGTAACACAGGATATGATATCTATGTGCACATAGAGGTATGATAAACGTTATTGTGTTGAGACTACTCCACACAGCTAAGGATATTTGACGTTGGGTGTGTCGAGATTTCTCCACCCCAACTAAGGATGTTTTCGCCGTTGAGTAGCGTTGAGCTCTGTTCTGCCTCAACTAAGGAAAATGTGATTGAAATGTGTTGTACTTACATGGTTTTCTTTAGAAATGATATGTATGTGATTTGATAATGTTACTTGAGCATGAATTTGTTCAGATACGGAAACGATTTATTGCTGCTTATTTATTTTCATAACTGGATTACAGTTTTGATTTAATTATGAACCAAGGAAGGTTTTTACAAAACAAGTCACTCACTTGACAACCTAGCTCATGCTTTTCTTGTTTTTCTGCTTTTCAGGTAGCGAGCGAGTCTGGGGTGCTTAGCCTACACAACAACTCGTTTGGGCCCACCAACAGTGACAGGAATTTTGAGAATTGTATATATTTGATCTTAAACATGTGTTGTACATATAAAGGGTTAAGGGCGATGTTGATGAACTAATGTAAATATATGGTTTGAGTGAAAATCAATGTCTGTATGATAGCTTAACCCTGGTTAAAGTATGTTGTTCAATCATTGTATATATCTCCTTATTAGGTGTTGGTCAAGGTATAAGGTTGATAGTGGATGCTGTAAGAGGGTCAATGTCCGTTGTCCTCACACTTCCTCTTAGGTTAGGGTATTTGGGAGGGGGTTGGACATTAACTCTATTGTATCGCATGGTTCCATCATCATTCTCAACGCATGCTACCTGATTGTAAGTGACATTTGACTAACACTGTCCGCAACCACCTCACCATGTTAATTGTAGGAAATTGTATTTATTCTTTATGTATAGAATTAAACACATAAAACTCCTTGAAAATAATACTTGTACAGTCACCGCATAAATTATATATTTAGTCTCAACGCCTAATTTATCACAAATCCCTGCATTCGACCCTAGACTCACCAGGAAACCTATAAAAGCTTACACTTGAGTTTTTATAGGAAAACTTTCTGACTTATGAACATATCTGAGTAATTCTCGACGCATACTTTGTACTAAAATGATCACACCTAAAAAAGGAAACAAGTTTTTGGCACTGTTGCCGGGGATTTGAATTAATAATTTAGGTTTTGAAACTATTTCTTGGTATATGCAAAAAATCTCTATCTTGGGTCATACAGAGCGTTTTGTCAGAGACATATCTGATAGTTTATGAGCAAGGAAGAACAATCTTCGTTCATTTCTGACCCTGAGATTAAGAGAACTTTTCAGAAAAGAAGCAAGACTCATCAAAGGCGAAGACAATTATATCGAGAAAAGAAAAGGGAAAATCAAGCAAACAACGCTAACCTGCCTTTGAGAGCCAACAAGAATGGGGCTAACGCCGGACGAGACAATGAAGTAATGAACAATGCGTTAGCCCAGGCACAATTTCAAGCTCAAATCCAGGCCGAACAGCAAACCCACCCCGCAGGAATGCAAAGATCTACAAGAGCGAACAAAGCGTTGGCACGATCAATGCATCAGTTAGAAATCTTTGCATGTAGGTCAAAAGATCCTCCTTTTTAACTCAAGATTGCGTTTATTTCTAGGAAAACTATGAACAAGATGGTCTGATCCTCTTGTGATCAAAGAGATCTTTCCTCATGGTGACGTGGAGCTAATGAATGAAGACAGCACCAACGCATTTAAAGTCAATGGTCAACGTGTGAAACCATATTATGGAGAATGCCTTGAACAAGACAAAGTAGTCGTTGACCTGGAAAAGACAGAATGAGGACAAGATGGACGCATCCTGCGTTGACAACAATCACATATATCCCAGGGACGCTTCCTCATTTTTGTACTTTATTTGCTTTTATTTCCTTTCGCATTTTTTTTTAACTCTTTTCGCATTATTTATTTATTTTACGCATCTTTTTTTTGTTCTTTTCTTTTTCTTTGCGTTCTCTTATTTGTTATTATTTGCTTTGAAAAGTTTTTGTTTTGATGCTATCTATATCATTCTTTGATGAGAATAAATTGAACTCTTTCCGAATTATTAATGAAACTCGGATAGTCACAAGGCATCGACATTAAAACAATGCGACACGATTAAATCGACGCCTAGAGGGAAGGGGGTCTAAAGCGATTTAGTCAGATCACAAGATCTGAAGGGTCGCTATCAGATCAAGAATTCAAAGAGTTGTCTGTGCATTTGCCAGCTGACGCCGACTAGGTGTTAGACCAATTAATGAGACTTTGATGTCACACATCCAGCCGACCACCCAATGCGGCCTTCCCTCGCCTCTCCGCCTTCTTGTCACCGACTTAAACTTAGAATCGAGAAAGTGTCATCGTCTTCTTCACCTCACTTGGAGTTAACCCTCTCCTCGCCTTAACCATCTACTTTTGGAGAGGCAACTCTATCCCCACCACCACCACTCGTTGAGCTGACCCTGACTCTGGATCCTGAGGAGTCAGCGCCCCTTCAAGTCTCCTCGCCTTGCTATAAACCTCAACCTTCCAATCTTCCAACTACACCAACTACCAAAAATTCTGCCCGCCCAATGCCTCGCCCAGCACTAACCTTTCAACCCTGGCAGAAGCAACTACCAGCACGCATCCTCAAGAAGACCCATATCACTTATGGCATGCCACTGCTCCACTGCAGTTTATTGATATGAGTTTGGATGATGGGATCCTTCACCCCATCATGGGAGATTTAGATGAAGTTCAGCGCAAGGAGATAGAACTTTTCCAGTGGCAAGAAGAGTTGGCTCAACAAGTTCCACAGTTGGCGCAGCAACAATCGGAGCTTCGAAGTTTTGTTCAACGCCAAGCTCAACGTTAAGACGAACAATTCCGCACTATGATGAATTACATCTATGAAGTGTTCATCCAGCGCATCCCAGCGCCAGTTGTTCCTCCTTCCCTTCAACAACCCCTTCAGTTCAACGATCCAAATCCTCCCCCTGCGGACAACAATGACAACGACCTGGGGAGAACTTAAATTTTGGGGTGTTTCTTGGGATTTCTTTTCATGTATTTTCATTTCAATTATTTTGTAAAACAATGCAT
This sequence comes from Citrullus mucosospermus, assembly GCA_030954485.1. Taxonomy (NCBI): domain Eukaryota; kingdom Viridiplantae; phylum Streptophyta; class Magnoliopsida; order Cucurbitales; family Cucurbitaceae; genus Citrullus; species Citrullus mucosospermus. Next base: position 6,995,491 of record CM062062.1, read on the forward strand.
AATACACATTCATTAATCCAATCATTGAAATTCATAAATGACATTTGACTAACACTCTCTGTGACCACCTCACCATGTTAATTATAGGAAATTGTATTTATTCTTTATGTATAGAATTAGACACATAAAACTCCTTGAACATATTACTTGAACAGTCACCGCATAGATTATATATTTAGTCTCAATGCCTAATTTATCACAAATTCCTGCATTCGACCCTAGACTCACCAGGAAACCTATAGAAGTTTACACTTGGGTTTTTATAGGAAAACTTGCTGGCTAATGAACATATCTGAGTAATTCTTGACGCATACTTTGTACTAAAATGATGACACCTAAAAAAGGCAACAGTCTTCACGTTGGAAACTCGAACGGCACCACAATTCGCTCTCGAACTCTTTTCTCTCTTCCTTGCAGCTAACTCACTCTTTGGACTCTAATGGATTTTCTCTCAATTCTTTTATTCTTGTGTCTCTTGGTGTTTTGATTGATGTTTAGGGCTGCTGGAAACCCTCCAATTTATAGAGTTGGCCGCCTAAAATTCTTTCTAAAAAATATAGATTCTTCAAATATGGAAAGATGGCGTCGATGCGCTGGTTAATGGTGCCGCGATGCTGACCGACATCAAAAATTGGTGTCGCCGCACTACTAGATGGCACCGCGGCGCTGTGCATCTTGATATCGTATCCTCGGCGCTGTGTCGCAGCACCGCATTGGAGCTGCTGCACTAAAGTCGAAGGCTGCTCTCGGAAAAAAGCGTCGCGGCAGTGCTATACTAGCACCGTGGCGTTGCCCTATTTTTGGCATTTTTGTGTTCTTCTTCTCTTTTTCGTTGGATTTTGGCTCGATTTTCGTCTTTTGGCTTCCAATTCTAGTTTTCTTTATTTTTACCTGAAAACAATTAGCAAACAAGTGAAATCTAATATAAACTCCCTTAATTTAAGAGAATAAAAAGCACTTTTCAATCGCTTTTCGCTACCCAAAACTTAGAGATTTGCTAGTCCCGAGCAAAGAGTAAAATCAAATAGAGGGAGTTTAGATAAAGAATTGTGCTATCGACTCATGTCTTAGAGAATAGCATTTAAGAGCTTAAGTAGAAACATGCAAGCATATCTATATTTGTATAATCATTTAAGGTTAAATCTTGTTATCTCCCATGACTGTGTGTGCAAGCCTCATTCAATTTAAAATGCTAAAACTCAAATTTGGACTTAAAAGAGCTTATTTAGTTTTCCCCCTACTCTAGCTCATGCACCAATCTTCAAGCATTCATACATTTCAAGTGAGTAATATGTCCACTAAGGCGTCTTTCAATTATATATATATATATATTTTTTTGTTCATGGGCCCTAAACTTGCATTCTTTTACCTAGGGGCACTAGCTTTTGCACATTCACTGTAGGGACTCGTACCTAGTCAATTCCCAGGTGTCCTTACTGATCAACAGCAAAGGCAACTCTTTTTACCCCCATCCATGCATACTCATTACAAGTTTAACATTTTAAAAGATAGGCAAATAAAGCTCATATATTTTTGTGTGCACTTCTTCTTTTCTCAAAGGCATGTATACTCTTTTCTTTTTCCTTAGTCTAAGATTACAAACTATCATGCATTTCTACTCTCTAACCAGTGAGACCTTTTGGAGTGACAACCAAATACGCCCAACTTAATCCTTTTTTCAGTTAAAGATTCTAAATTAAAGTGGCTATGTGCTCAAGAATATGGGAGACTTTAAGAGAGACTTAAATGAATTTAACTCAAGATAGTGTTATTCTATTTCTACAATAAGTTATCTATTATGCAAATTTGAATCTCATCATGGGCAATCAACATCAAAGCACACAACCATAAACAACATTCCCATTAACTTTGAAAGCTCCAAAATTTTCAAAATTTTTCAAAATTAACATGCATATGATCATTAAAACTTCACAAACATGCATAGTAGGATAAGAAAACACACAAAAGTACGAGTGACACCTCCCACCCCAAACTTAGAATCATGCATTGTCCCCAATGCATAAGAGCATCTAACAAAGAGAGAACAAGCCTGGGAGCAAGCGCAAAACCACCAAATAAGCTTGGTGTAAGGAGTACTTTGTGTGATAAACCAAGATCCTGAGAGATAAAGCATATGAGTGACTCAAAGATTTATTGAAAAGAAAAGAAAAAAAAAAGCAAACTAAATAAAGCAATAAAATTGGGTTGCATCTCAACAAGTGCTTGGTTTAATGTCTTCTAGCTAGATGGGGCTCACGAGTCATGGTGGATCCCAAGGTGGTTTTTTCCTTTCATGCTTTGGATCACCTACAACTTTTAGTATTCGCCCACATTGATACTCACAAACATATTCATTAGCATTTAGTGAGTTAGTCAACAAATCATTATCAAGTTGGACATCATCTTTTTTAATGTAGTCAAGTATCATTAAGGAGTCATCATTCTTAGATTTTACCGGACTCACCACTTAATTTTTAACATGCTTCTCCATGATTTGTTCATAATTCATTATAGGTTTGGGAGGCATGCAAGAAGAACTAGGATAATTATCACAACTAGAAACATGCTTCATAGGATTTTCTACTTTAACATCAAGTATGCCGTTAGTCTTACCATTCAAAGGAGGCTTATCATGCATAGAGTTCTTACTAGAAGAGAGAGGCGATGTTACCTTTGTGCTTGGCTCATGATGCTCATATCTTTCTACATCCGGATGCTTAAGGGTTTTATAAATATCGAATGTTACCTCCCATCGTTAAGGCGGAATGTGAGCTTTCCATCTTGCACATCGATGAGGGCCCTTCCAATGGCCAAGAATGGTCTCTCAAGGATTAAGGGGACTTCGGCATCTTCCTCTCTAGTATCACAAAGTCCGTCGAGAAGATAAATTTGTCTACCTTGACCAAGACGTCCTCCACAATGCCGTAGGGATGAACAAACAATCGATCGGCCATAAGCAAGGATATGGTAGTTGGTTGCACCTCTCCACCGTTGAGCTTCGTAAACGTGGATAAAGGCATTAAGTTAATAGAAGCTCCAAGATCACAAAGTGTTTTAGTAACCTTATTATTGCCTAAATGACAAGGGATAGAGAAACTCCCTGGATCCTTTAGTTTTGGAGGCAATTTCCTTTGTAGTACCGCACTACATTCTTTGGTTAGTGCAACCATTTCGTAATCGCCATACCTTTTCTTCTTAGACAACACATCCTTCATGAACTTGCATACTTAGGCATTTGTTCTAATACCTCTGCAAAAGGAATGTTAATTTCCAACTTTTTGAATATGTCTAAGAACTTAGAAAATTGAGCATCAATCTTTTTCTTTTGAAATCTTTGAGGAAAAGGTAAAGTGTTAGGAATAAAAGAAGTAGCGTTAGAAGTACTCCCTATGTTTGACTATGATTTCTCCTTTTCCTTAGATGCACTCTCTTTTAGTGGAACATCCTCTATGATGGCTTCATCCTCTTCTTGTGGAAACTCATCATCTTCATCATTGATCAAGGGAGCGGATCGATTTTTCCCACTCCTCAAAATCACGGCCTTGCATTCCTCCTTTGGGTTTCTCTCGGGGCAACTAAGGAACTTACCCTTTCGCATTATTTGGAGGGAAGTGGCCATTTGACTAAGTTGAACCTCCAAGTTTTGAATTGCCTTATCTTGGCTTTGAACGGTGCTTGCAATAGCTAGGACCGAATTCTCCAATGTGGTTGTCTTTGATCTTGACTATTTGACAAAGTCAAGCATTGTGTTCTCTAGTGATGATGTTTTTGCATTCCCCGCTCCATTCAATCCTTGAGGTGCTTGCAACACATTGTTGTTGTTAGCATATGAAAATTTTCTTGATTCCTCAACTTGGGATGATAATGAGTCAGGAGTTGTTGTTGACCTCGATATTGTCCTCTATCCACAAAATTGGCCACTTCTAACTCACTAGGCTCTTGTTGATTTGCCATGGCCGCAAGGGAAGCTATTGATGGTGGACTTGCTTTAGCTTGGCTTCCTTGAGACAATTTAGATAAAGCATTAGTGAGAGAAGCCAATTGAGCTTTTAGAGAACTTACCTCGTCCATCTCATATCGTCCGATGGCTTTTGGGATGATTGGAGAAGACCATTCACATGGCCAATTGTAAGATGTAATGGCCAAATCTTCTAGTATGGTATAGGCCTCTCGAGCATTCTTTGAGAAAATTGAGCCTTCGACAGTTGCATCTAAAATGGATTTGGTTGAGCTTGATAATCCATTGTAGAAGAGTTGAATTTGCAACCAATCTAGGTAACCATGTTGAGGGCATCTTCTCAAGAGATCCTTATACCTCTCCCAAGCCTCATATAGTTGTTCATCTTCAAGTTGGCAGAATGTTCCAATCTCGGTCCTTAGTCTTTGAGATTTAGCCGGTTGAAAATATTTGTTCAAGAAAGCTTGAGCCAAAATCTCCCATGTGGTGATACTACCCGGACGTATGGTTTCCAACCAATCCTTTGCACGGTCCTGTAAAGAGAAAGGAAAAAGTCTTAGTTTAATTGCATCGTTAGAAATACCATTTATCTTTACCATTCCGCATATTTCTAAGAAAGACCATAGGTGCTTGTGAGGATCTTTATTGGTTCTTCCTCTAAAGGCTAGCTCTCTAGCCATGTGGATCAACCCCGATTTTAATTCAAAGTTTTCGATATTGATGGGTACATTCATTATTCTGGGTTGATTTGCCGATAATGTCAGTTGGAAGTAGTCCTGAATTGCCTTTGGTATCTCCTCCGCCATCTCCTCGATGTGATTGTGTTGAACCCTTAGATTCCTTCTACACGTCCTTTCAATCTCGAGATCAAGAGGGAGAATATTAGTATTTTCTCGAGGCATAAACCGACAAAAAATAAAATAAATAAATAAATAAATAAATAATCAACCAAATAATATACACTTCAAATTAAGATCTATCAATTCTAATGAATATTAAATAGCAAAAACCGTTCTTTGGATCCACGGCAACGACGCCAAAAACTTGATTGCGCCACTTTAAGTGTTAACCGCAAGTGTACGGGTCAAGTTATAATATAAGACGGTTAAGTCCGAATATCGTTCCACTGAGGATCCAATTGTGAAAGTTAAAGTTACTTAGCTATTCTCGAGTTGAATCAATTTTATTTGAGGATTGGAATTGAAATTGTGAATTATGGAAAATATGAACTAAATAAGGAATGTAATAAATGAATCCTTGTTTATTTCATCATGCAATATTATAGAATTTATGGATTTTATGGTAATTCATATGCCTAAGTCTAGAAACTTAATTCTAAGTTATTTTCTCTCAAAAACAACCATTTCTCATGCAACTCAATTGATTACTAATCTCTTGAAACCAATACAAATTACATGACATTAAGAATAGTCTTTAACAACTTTTATTGTCAACGTAACTACTCTCATGATAGATTAACAACAATTCATTGTTATAGATCAAGTTAAACATACAATCTCTCAATCATATATCTAACCTAACATGTGAAGGTGGCCAATCCTCAAGAATTAAACATAATAACAATGAAAAGCATAATCATTCCAACAAAACCATGAAAGTCTACAATATCAACATGAATTCATAAACAATTCATCAAAACCCTAAAACTAAAGAGTTTAGCCACTCATAGCTTGAAGCAACATGTTCAAACAATATAAACAAAGAAAGAGTGTAAAGAAAGGGAAACTCTACTGAAAAAGGGCTTTTGATTGAGGTAGCACTGTCATAATCTCCTTGGCTCACGTCGAAACTTGAACGGCACCACGACTCTCTTGAACTCTTTTCCTCTTCCTTGCAGCTAACTCACTCTTTGAACTCTTTTATGAACTCTCACTCAATTTTCTCCTTTTCGTGACTCTTTTGGTCTGTAATTTCATGCTTTGATTGATGATTCGAGTTGTTGGAAACCCCTAAATTTATAGAGTTGGCCGCCCAAGTAAACTTTCCAAACATACAATTTTTACAAAAGAGGAAACTGGCACCATGGCACTGCCAAATTAGGAAAGAGAGTGTCGCAGCGCTACGGCTGTGATGTGTAGACCTGCTCTCTGGTTTTAGCGCCGCGGCGCTGCCCCATTTTCTCATATGGCAACTTTGTTATTTTCTTCTCTTTTTCACCGTATTCTTGCTCGGATTTAATCTTTTGGTGTTTTCTTCTAATTTTCCTCATTTTAACTTGAAAACCACTAGCAAACAAGTGAAATCTAATATAAACTCTCTTAATTCGATAGAATAGAAAGCACTTTTCAAGTGCTTATCACCTTTCCAAACACCAACCTATATGGTGAAGTACCTATTGGGGTTTGAAGGTTGTACAGTACACCCACAGTGCATCATTGAGCTTAAGGGCCCAATCTTTCCTATTGATCTTGACGGTCTTTTCCAAAACCTGCTTAATTTTACTATTAGATAACTCAATCATACATATAATTTTATGATTAACATTATCTTTTTGCATCATGGATTCATATGATTTATTGCAAAGGTGAGAACCCTCATCACTAATAATAGCTCTAGGTGTACCAAAGCGTGTAAAGATGTTTTTATGCAAGAATTTTAAAATAATGCGAGCATCATTGGTTCTAGTAGCTATGGCTTCTACCCACTTAGATACATAATCAACTGCAACTAGAATATATAGGTAGCCATCAGAAAACATAGGAAAAGGCCCCATAAAGTCAATACCCCAGACATCAAAGAGCTCCACTTCCAAGATAGGTTTCATTGAAAGCTCATGTTGTCTAGAAATATTGTCAGTACGTTGGCACCTATCACATGATTTGACAAAGGTATAACAGTCCTTAAAAAGAGAGGGCCAATAAAAACATGACTGAAGTACCTTAGATGTAGTTCTAGTGTGTCCAAAGTGACCTCTATAGGGGGAGGTGTCGCATGAATTTAGAATACTTACCATTTCTTTTTGAGGTACACACTTCCTTATTATACTATCAACACAAACCTTGTAGAGAAGTGGGTCCTCCCAATGGTAAGACTTAACATTGTGCAGAAATCTCTTCTTTTGTTGAGAGTTCATGTCAGGTGCCAAATGTCCTCCTACAAGATAGTTAACTATGTCAACAAACCACAGTAAGCTCTCTTTCCCCTAATACAGTTGTTCATCAGAGAACATCTCAACAATGGGGGGTCATGAGTTAGCATCCCCATTCTCAATCCTAGATAGGTGGTCTGCAACCACATTTTCGCATCCTTTTCTTTCTTTGATTTCTAGATCAAATTCCTGCAATAATAAGATCCATCTCATTAGCCTTGAATCTTTCTTATCAAATAAATACTTCAAAGCAGTATGGTCAGTATGCACTACAACAAAAATAGGCTTCTATGACTCTAAAAAACAGTCATTACGACATTTCTTGACTTTTTTTTTAGTCATTTAATCGCCCATCATCTAAAGTATATAAATGACACATGAGAAATCAGTCATCATTGATAGTTTCATGACTTTTAAACACAGTCTACAATGAATATATATTGACATTTATTATAAGTCATGGAAACTATTTTTCGTGACAATTTTCTACAATCATTAAATAATGAAAATGTTGACTTTTTTCTGTCAAATAAAGAGTTATCTTGACATTAAAATTCTGTCATCGAGCAACAAATAATTACACATTTAAAGTGTCAATAATACCTTAATTATGACATTTTTTTAAGGTCATTAAATTACATACATTGTCACTTATTTGTAGTCATAGAAGTCTAATAGATGATAATAGTCTACTGTCATAAAATTACATCCTATGACTTTTGTCAAATATCAAAGAAACCATTACCATGATACACGTTATTACACCTGTGTTTCATACATGTTATTACACCTGTGTTTCCTTCAGTTTCAACACAAAATATGTACACAAACATAAAAAGTAATTTTCATATATAATAATATAGTTTCTATCGTTAATACAAGGAAACTAATAACAACACTAGTAATCAAATTCTGGGTACATCATTTACAAATTCAGTATTTACAACTAAGTGTTGGCATAATACCAAAAAAAATACATACAACACCTATTTAAATATCTTGGTTAGTGGGTTTCCTTGCTTCAATGGCATTGTCCAGGAATCTTGTAAAGAACAAAAACATTCATATCTGAATTTAACTCAATATATAAAGGTTACAATAATAACATTATGCAGGTTATATATATGTTGATTGTACTGTGACAATATTATTTTGTTATATACATTTATACTGAAAACCCCACTTTAGTCATACAAGTAAGCTTCGATGAACACTTTCAAACAAAAATTATACATAGAATCACAATATAGCCACATAAATAGACTCAAAATCACATTATAATCTCACAGGCTCAAAATCACATTATAATCTCACTTTTCAACCTTAATAACATGGATAACCTCCAAATTTAACTTATACACTACTCTACTAGAAAGAATAAGGGTTAATTGAAAAACTTCTTCGTTTAGGAGGAGGGTGGAGGGGGCAAGTGAAACATAATACAGTGGGAGCAAAACAAATATATAATTTAAATACTCACATTAGTCTTACTATCCACAACATAGACACTTCTAAAGTCAATCAATGCCAATAACTATTTGAAAAGGATTCTAATAACTATTAGAAGAAATTAAGCCTACCAAAATCTAGTAATGTGAGCCAACATTTGAACTAAGGTCTTAACAACATAAACCAATTCAAAGAAACATGTAATTCTAGGTTATATGATATATACCTCTTAAGCACCAAAAAATACTGCAACTTCAAAACTTCTTCCTCCGACCTACTTCTTCCACATAACATTGTTCTCAAAATATTGAAATACGAACTACAAATAAGATAAATATAAAAGAGTAAGAGTCAACCAAAATTATAAAGTTTAATCAGAAATTCAACATATTACAAATCCAACAATTAATACATTTCCAACACCCCTGTTGCGTTTATTTTATTAAGCTTCTTATTATGCGTTCAACATATTGTGCTTTCAACATGCTTAATACTATGCGTTACTAATCTGTCAAGTTTTCCTATTCTTCACCCAAGTATAAGCAAAGAATGAGGTTTTCTCAATGAGTCCAAGGTTAAACACAGGGACTATGTTGATTCTGTAATTAATTGGATTATTTGAGTCATGCGTCTAAAGAAGGTGATGAGAAGTGATGTGTTTAACTAACTAGAAAGCAATAAACCTAAGCTAAAGTGGTTTGATGGAAGAGGTATGTGACACAACAAAGTCAGCTAATTGAGTTATGTGAATGGTAAAACGCAGGGCTGGGGTTGGTTATCATCTAAATTCGAAAATGCATAGTTGGGTCTATTTCATACCTGCGACTCTTCTCCCGGTTGTCAGCCGCTATGCGTTATATGTCTATAACGCATAGGAGAGTGTTAAGTACCAATGTTATTCCTATCCCTATGTAACACTTCTTAACCTTGTCAACTGAGTTCCACAATCACTTACTCTCCCGAGCAGACTGATTATTACTACTTATATCGATTAGCTAGATGGACATAAGAATTTGATTAAAAATACATTTGACAAGATGAAATAGTCTTCTACAGTTCTCTATTTAGATGATAAAGCAACCCGTGGCCTTGAGAGAGTTAGTTACTCATGGACGATAAACAGCAAATAGAAAGTGATGAGAAATGAATAGCCATGGAAAATGTATAGATTGATGAACGGAATACCTGTCTTAGAAAATACAATTCCTTGCTAATAGACTAAAAGAAAAGTAAGAAAAGAGATAGAAAGCATGGAATGGCTTCTCAATGTCTTGAGCTCGCCAGGATGGTAGCGTGAGTTCTGCTATGAAGTAGTTAGGCGGAGGGAAGACTCTTTTCTTTCGAGCTATTTGTCTCTGGTTGTCATCTGGAGAGAACTCTACTCTCACTTAAGAATTCTTTCGAGAGGTTCAACAACATTTTCGTTTTCAGGTCTGCCCTTTTATAGATGTTGCATTGCAATCACTAGCAAATCTGCATGATTGGAGGCTGAAATTCTACCTTGCGCCCATCTCGCCTAATCGCATGATTTCCAGTTTAATTTTGATCTACTACTCTCGCCGCATATCAAGCATATTAATCTTTCGACAATCTCTCAAGATTCTTATCTGATTCTCCGCTGCCTTCTTGATATGCGTCCACGGATAACTTGGATTCATGCTTTCAAGTATGCCAATGCATCCTAACGCATCAACCTGCATTGAAGGGTTGTTAACGCGTCCACAAGTTGCCAACTCATACTTTGGCATTAAGAGGTTGCCAACGCATCCACGAGTTGCTTGCGTTCCTGCGTCAAAGCATGCGTTTTAGGCTCAAAAAGCTTCAAAACAATTATCTTCATCAATTTACAAGAGTAGAATGCATAGGAAGATTTATCAATAGAATTTAGCACTAACTACCGCATAATTCTCTATTTAAGCTCTATTTTTCTACGCGAGAGACAATAATAACATGTATTTCTACAAGTTATCAACCCTCATTTTACCTTTTTGCTAACAATCATTTTGAAAGTTTTTTCTCTGCTTCGATGGCAAAAAATCATTTGTGATGTTACCCAACCATAGACAATATCATGTGTCATGCCAACTTTTTCCAAACAAAAAATATAAATGTTAATATAAAACTAGTAATGGAAAAGATATATGCTATAAAGCATGTTAAAAATAAAAATGTTAGTTTGAACGAAATAGAAGTTATATAACATACCAAACACATCAGAATTTTACAATCCCTAAAAAAAAACGACGACATTTAATGATCATACCCATATCAGTTTAAGTCATGCTTCAACTCCACAAAAAGTATTTCGCAAAATGCATTCCATTATATATTGAGTAACAAAATATAGGTACTCCATCCACAAAAAAAAGTTTGTTTTCTCTATACTCCAACAACTGTTAGTGGCACAAATCCTATGCGAAGAACACGTGCGATCCCACATACTCTGCCTACTCAATTCGTACCATGTCAATGTCATCTTTTGAGTATGTAGGTGGGGCATCTTTCATCTATAAACAAAGAAATCCAAATAAACTCAAAGAACTAAATACGTAACTTAAATTTGTTTGAATTTGTATACGTACTATATCTAAAATTGATGTGGTTCTTGATAATGTTATCTCACGCATGTATCGCATGACATAATATCCACATTCGACCGCACCCGATTGCTTAGGGCACTGTTTATATAAAATGAAAAACACAAGTTAAGTCAATTCTAGTACATGTTTATTGGATAAACTATGCTATGTACGAAATAACATACCTTAATTGGTTTCCAAGTGAGCTTTTTCTTCTTAAGCTCAACAATCTTGAAAGACCTACAAATGGCTTTAAATGTAACGTGTTTCTTTCTCTATTCATATTAGTTAAAGTTGTGAAATGCTAGCTATAACATACGTACATGCCAATCACACTGATGATATCTTGGTCGAGTCGATTTTTTAAAGGGTCCATCCAAAATATGTTACTTTTTGAATGATCAATAATGATCAAAGTCCAATGATTCCTACAAATTTAAAGAATTATAAAAAAAAAGTATATAGTGCACAAAATATTGTATAATGCATTTCATACAACATAGCTAGAATTATAAGGGAAGATGAGAAGTTGATTTGCATCCAATCCTGTCATTCTCGAGGACAACAATTGAGCTCGAGATTCTTTGTTAGTTGAGATTGGAATCGGCATCTAAAAACTTATACAAACTCAACGTCTTCGATTTCTCCATTAGTTTGTATAAGTACCTATAATATTAATTAAACTTTATACAGTACTCAATATATATATTTTAATACTAAACCATGATATATTAAGATTATTTACATCATATATGCATCAAGACAAGGAGTGCATATTGGGCGCATATGACAAAATTCTCGTAAGACCTCAACCAAAATGCAACACTTGCGTTGGATTCCAAATACTTCCATCGGTACAGTGATTTGAATTGATGATCCAATATATTCAAGTTCACGGAGTAAATAGCGTAAAGCAACTAGTGAACTTTGAATGGGTGTCATTGATAGAACCCTAAACTTTTATTTCAATTTTTTCCATCCTTCTATCAACAAATGGTGTAACATTAAAATAAATGACTTATATAGAATAAGAACCAACGAGGATGGAAAATGTTACCTTTTCATTGTCAATTATTACAAGATCCCGTGGCCAAAGCAAGTGTGAGCCTACTTCTTGAGATAACATATTTTCTTCTCCCTTTGTTGGTATTGGAACAGAACAATCACCATGCATAACTACGTCAAGTGAAACCTTCACTTTATCACTATCAACGTCATAGTCAAATATAGTCCTTGCTGCAACGATGTTATTTTTAGATCCAATTGCCAACAAACAAGAAGTTCCATCCTACCATGGGTAAGTTGAAATGTAACTGTTAATGTTTACAAATGTATATTATATAGAATATATACTAAATTAAAGTGAAAAACTTACCTTAATGGGCTTTGGGGCGACAGATTGGCTTGAGTTATGTTGTTTATGTTCATCAACCTATAGGGAATAAATAAACTTACATTACATATATTATTGTCAATGCATATTAGAACCAAGTAAAAAGCTATAAGATAGACATAAAATCTTCTCTTTTTCCTCTTTCACTTCAATATATTGAGAACTTCTTGTGTGTTTCAACAATTTTGCCTTCGCCTAGATTAAGAAATTTCATTATCGGATGAATTATTATTGTGAAGATTATGAAAAACTACTTAGAAGATGAATTGAAACACATTAACTTGCTTATTCTTCTTTTCTGCTTCACCCCTTTCTTCAATATCACTTGGAGAACCATCATTTTTTCCTTTTTGTGAAGTCTTATTTTGGTCCAATAATTTTTTCTTCACCTATAAAAACAATTAAATCACATTAAATATTTAACATCTACACTAACACACTAAATAGGATGAATAGATGCCACATTTGACCTTTTCATTATTGGAAACAGGTTCACCATCTCGTTCTTTAATATCTTCTAAAGAACCATCCTTGTTTGAACATTTGGTTATCTTTTTTTGTTTTATCAGTTCTTTTTCCAACTCTTTTATACATGCAACCATCTTCACCTTCTCATCCGCATCAAATGTAACTTTGTCTTCCTTCTTCACTTGTTTTGGGGTATGAAAATATTTACTGGGCATGATAAACTTACCCAATCCTCTAACCACTATTGGAGGATCTTTGCTCCCCAACGCTTATGATAGGATATCTCTACTGATGGATAGATGAGCATGCAGCGAAAGTTAATTTGATCAATTTTTACTCTAAGATGCTCAATTTAGAGGATTAAACATGCAATTAAAAAGAAAAACCAAAGTTTCAAGAACACTTGCCCTTGAAGCTCCAAATTCTCCTTCAATTCTTGATGAATTTCAGCACCACTTGGTTGTAGACCACCACAAGAGTCTTCTTACTATTCACTAGGCTTAGATTGAATGGTGGGATCCAAATTTGTGGTGAATTTGAGAAAGAATGAAGGTTGGGAAGAAGATGAACAATGGATGGAATTTTGCAAAATTAACCCTTAATTTCACAAAATTCTTAACCATTTTTATGTCAAAATCATCTCTATTTATTAAAGAATAACATGCAATCCAATTGCATCAAAATTTGACAACACAAAATGGTTAATTTGTTGGTTAATTGTGAAGAAGACAACCAAGCTCCTAGCTTAGTTAGTGGGAAAATCCAATCTTCAAAAATCAATTTTAAAATCAATTTCAATGAATTTCCAAAATTGAATTAAAATTGATTTTTAATTTCAAAAAGATAATTAAATAATTAAATAAAAATAATTTAATATTTAATTAATTAAATATTATTTTAATATTAAATAATAAAATAATATTATTTTTCCCACTTGTCCCGATTTTTCTAAAAAAAAAACCGATATGAATCTCTATTTATATGATTAATATTTAAATCATATTTAAATATTATAATTAACTTTATTTGTACATTTAATTCGTAATTAAACGTCGATATATCATATATATCTGACTTTCCTTCCTTAAGCCAAGATTTGAACGGTTCAAACTTATTCACCACATTATCTAAGATTTTAGTCCATTTATGAGCTAGTAGAGGGACTTAATGAACCTACAGATCATAAGCTCCAACGATCCGAGATTAACCAGTCAAACTCTTTAACCTAGTTAACCAACATTTGTTAACTAACGGGACACTCCACTAAAGCCCGTAGCTGCACTCTCCTCACTGTAGATATATTTGTGTCCATTTGATATAACCGTCATCGATAAGTCAATCCTTCACAGGTTGTTCATAACTTCAGCTAGGTCAAATACCGATTTACCTCTGAGTTACATCTTTTCTCCTTAAGTACCATTGTCCCTCTAATGAACAATTGATTTAGGATCTAATCACTAAATCTATTCCCTCTCAGACCAGTGAGAGGATAGAGCCCCTTGTTCAAGTCCTGGGAACAACACTTAAGAGAACAACCTCTCTTCTATCCCTAAGTTGGGTAGGATTGAATTCCGTCTTACAAATTCTATGTTCCCAACTATCTATCCAGTCTTATCCCTGAAATGGGAGGAATGTTGAGCAGCGCTATTGAGCTTACTCTTACCTATGTAGATCAAGGGATAATTCTGAATAAACAGGAGTTCATAAATAGCTCAAGATTCAGATCAAGTTATCTAGGTCATTGATAAGTGAAATTAATCAGTGTTAATTGTAAACGGTGTTAATACGTAACAGTGATTATTTCAGGGTCAGTCTTACACAATCTCATTATGTAGAATACCCCCGCTCACATTTCTCTACATGAGCAAATCAGAATCACTTCATTTATGACAATTTACAACATTTGTAACAATCATGAAGCGGGCCGTATTCAATAGTGTCTCCAGGAAGAGGTACCCAACCTGATCCATGTACTATCGGCTATTGAGGCTATTTACTCGAACTTGATCCTATTTATGTCTCCACATAAAGTCCAAATACTCATGACAGTAGCCAAGGGTTCGTAGTTTAATAAATAATTAATTCACTTGAATAACTTTATATGTACTAAAAAACACCTATTTACAAAAACTACGAGTTTTAGGACATACAACCCAATACAGTGGTACTTAAGGAGAAAAGATGTGACTCAGAGGTAAATAAGTATTTGACCTAGCTGAAGTTATGAACAACCTGTGAAGGATTGACTTATCAATGACGGTTATATCAAATAGACACAAATATATCTACAGTGAGAAGAGTGCAGCTACGGGCTTTAGTGGAGTGTCCCGTTAATTAACGAATGTTGGTTAACTAGGTTAAAGAGTTTGGTCGGTTAATCTCGGATTGTTGGAGCTCATGATCTGTAGGTCCATTAGGACCCTCTACTAGCTCATAAATGGACTAAAATCTTAGAGTAAAAATTGATCAAATTAAAACAGAGCTTCAAGGAATAAAAATGTTTAAGAATTTTGTGAAATTAAGGGTTAATTTTGCAAAATTCCATCCATTGTTCATCTTCTTCCCAACCTTCATTCCTTCTCAAATTCACCACAAATTTTGGATCCCACCATCCAATCTAAGCCTAGAGAATAGTAGAGAAGACTCTTGTGGTGGTCTACAACCAAGTGGTGCTGAAATTCATCAAGAATTGAAGGATAATTTGGAGCTTCAAGGGTAGTGTTCTGGAAACTTTGTTTTTTTCTTTTTAATCGCATGTTTAATCCTCTAAATTGAGCATACTAGAGTGAAAATTGATCAAATTAACTTTCGCTGCATGCTCATTTATCCATCATCTCTCTGGTAGCTTACTACGGGTTAAACAAAGAAATTAAGCGTTGAAAGAATTTGAATATTCAAATTGATAAAGGGAATTAATTGTATATGATATGAATAAAATATGTATGAGATATATTTTAGTATAAAGTTAATTTTGAATTAGATTCAAAATCAAAACTTTACAGTATGAGAGTATTAATATTTGAATATGATTCATATATACATTAAATTAAAGAAAAATTATCTTAAATGGCAAAATTGCTAAAAATATTTTCAACTAATATTTAGGTGAAATTCAAAAAAGACATGATTATCACGAGCAAATTGTGATACACTAATTAAGTTTTTAGATATTGAAGGAACATGAAGGAGATTTTTAGAACAAAATTTTTATAAGGATTCGAATAGGGAAAAATTGTAGAACCATAATGAAGTATAGGCAAACCTGAACCATTTGTTGCATATGCTTGATTTCCTCCTCCATACTCAGATCCACTAGACAGATTATTGAAGTTATTTGTCAAGTGGTGTGTAGCACCCGAATTAGGATACCTGTTGCTATTAGTATTGAGATCATAGGATGCCATCATAGTTGTCATTTGTGGAACACCAAAAGAATTACAAGACTGAGAACAATTAGAAGAAGTAAAACCTGGAGGTTGATTGTTGCGAAAGGGAAGATATCGAAAAAGCATTTTGAAGCTGTATGCCCAAACTTCGTACACATCTAATATTGGGGTTTATTTTTGTTATTTCAATTCGATCTTCCTTCTCTATTTCCTCAACCTCCGCCTCTTCTTTGTAGATTTTGATTGGTATGATATGAGTTATTCTGTCTAGAAGAATTTTCCCCTTTTTTCTTAGAGGCATTAGCCAGATTCATAAAAGGTACAGTATTATGTAAGACAACAATTTTATATTATATATGTGATTCATGAGTAAGTAACAAAGATGTAATATCTTGAATAGAAGGAGAATCAGTATGTGCAGTATTGATAGATATCATAGACTCATATTCAAATCCTAACCTAGATAGAATGTATAAAATATGATCATCTTTGTCAATGGGATTACCAATAGATGCTAAGGCATCAACTCATTGCTGGGTTTTCATAAAATATTCATTCAGTGGCATCGATCCTTTTCTTTATATTTTAAAGTCTATCTTTAAACTGCATGGTCGGAGCTAGATTTCTTGCTGAATAGATTTCCTGTAGTGTAGACAAAATTTCTTTGGTCAATTTACAATTTATCATTTGGTTTAATATTTCTTCTTAAATCCAAGAAGCCAAGAAGAAATACGATCTTGCTGCTTCCATATTTTATATTCTTGATTGACAATTTGCCTTGTAGAAGAAGAAGAGCGGTTGTTGTTGTAACATTAGTCGTCAGAAAGTTTGGAGGTGGATCATCCTCAAGAAATTTCTCTAAATCATATCATTCTAAGACTGTTGCAATCTGAAACCTCCACAATAAAAAAATAATAATCATTAAGCTTGACAATAGAAATTTTATTACCCCGATTAAAGATTTGAGGTGATAAATTCTCTTTGGTTCCATTAGCCATGAAGATGTATTTGAAAAAAAAAAATCACTAGAGATTATTTTCAGTAGAAGAGTAGAATCCCTTTATTGTTAGACATAGGGCTCTAATACCAACTTAAAATAACAAAAATAAATTCATAGAGAGAAGATGAACAATAATAGTGCAAGAGAAAATCCTATTTAATTAAACATGCATTTAAATCATATTAAAATGCATAACTCTCTTATAACATATAGTTCTAATATGAATCTCGTTGACATTAAATTTATGTGAAATTATTTTAAATGACAAAACTACTGAAAAATATTTACAAATAATAGCAAAATATCATAGTCTATTTACGATAGATCGCAATAGATTGCGATAGACTACTATTTGTGTCTATCATGACACAAATAGACAGTAAAGTTTGTTATATTTGTAAATATTTTGATTCATTTTCCTATATTTGAAAACAAGTCTAAACTTAAATTATAGTATTTATATGAATCCTATTCATATAATTAATATTTGAATCTAATTCAAATATATTACTCTCACATACTATATAGTTTTAATTATAAATCATAGATAGAAGTTTATAACTCATTAAGGATTAAAGTCGAGTCCCCTATGGTCATCCTATGAAATGTAATCTCTTCAGTCAACGGTGTTATAAAGAGAGATAAATCATTTCATGGTCTGGTCTTGTTGATGCCAAAAAATGGATCAACTGTAAATTTTTTTTTTTTTTTATGGGGAAATTCATTCGGGCACCTGCAAAACAAAAGAAAATAAACACTAGTGTGGTGTTTAGCCACACATACTCCAACGCTCGAGTCAGTCTTGTGTTTTTGAGTAACTAGACAATGGAGAAAGTAAGTATTCTTACCGTATTTAGGGGTACCTCCGACCAATGGTCTTGGTTCATTCTTATAGGCTAGTAAAATGTAATTGATGTTGAGGGTCATAATACCCCTTTTTAAGCTCACTTAGGCTCTCCCGTGGGTCACCTTAAGCTCTCTCCTAGGCTCCTAACTTCACCTGAGAGCTCTCCCCTAGTGTAAGCCCTACTTCTATCTTTGGAAAATGACAAGCTGAATAGGTGGGTGATTGAGTGAGAAATGGCCGAGAGCCTTTGGCTTGAGTGTGTGAGTGACCGGCAAGAAGGGTTGGCTAGGTGGTAGCTGAGCCCCAAGCATGAGGGATGATGCATTGGGTGGTGGTTGGTGCATTAGGCAAGCTTGGCTATGCGTTTGAGGTTGGTAGGAAGGGTGTTGCATTTGTGAGTTAAGCCTTGCGTGGTTGAGGTTAGTAAGGAGGGTGCATTTGGGAATTATGCATCCAAGTCGCCCAAGGGGAGCTGTGTGCATGGTTGCCTAGGAGAGCAGCCAACTAACCTTAAAAGGATGTGTGGAGAAAGTCTTGCCAAATGATGCATCACTAATTCTTCTTGATTAAGCAAAGCCAAGACTTAACTATTAAGCAAAGCCAAGACTTAACTACTAAGAAAAGCCAATACTTAAAGGTTAAGCAAGCTTAATTATGTGTCAATTTAAGGTTAAGTGTGGCTTGCAAGCGTGAGGTGTTAGGCTAGGATTTTGCATGCAGAGCTTTGGAAAGTCTATAAATAGAAGAGCTGGTAGTTGAGGTTGGTGTGAGCAAACCACTTGTGCTATTTGCGATTTTCTTCAACCAATATCTCCTAAATTGAGTCTAGTTTCATCGAGAGGGCTAGGGGTGTTCAAATAACTCGACAACCCGAACAACCCGGACTACCCAACCCGAAGTAGAAGGGTTAGGTTGGGTTAATTTAATACTTGGGTTGGGTTGGGTTATTTTTTTAGTTTTTTTCGGGTTGGGTTGGGTCTCCGGTTGGAATTTTCAAAATTCGGGTTGACCCAACCCAACCCGAATTACTAATTATAAAATAATATATATATATATTACAAGTGAGTTAGGGTTTTTTGTTTTTTCTCCTTTGTCGGCTATGCTCCCTCTCCTCTCAGTCTCGATCTCTGCCTCTCCCTCTCCTCTCCGTCCTGACTCACCCTCTCAGTCTCGACCTCTCCCTTTCCTCTCAGTCTCTGACTTTCCCTCTTCTCTTAGTCTCCCTCTCCTCTCCTGACCTCCTCCTCAATCCTCACGCTCACGGTCGACGCCCAACGTCCTTTAACCGACCTCACGCGACTATGACTGCCGCTCACCTCACTCCTCAGATCCAACCCGACATCCCAACCTAGTTGGGTTGGGTACCCTATTTGAGTTATTCGGGTAGCCAAGCCAACCAACCCGAATTTTCGAGTTGGTCCAAAAAATACCCCTAATCCAACCCAACCCGTGTACACCCCTAGAGAGGGCTGTCGGAAAGAAACTCCTTGGGGAAGAACTCGAAATTCATAAAAAAAAAACTCAAGCTTGTTTTATTATTGGGTAAATCGGAGCAGATCAGGAAGAATTGAAGATATCTGACGGTAGAAAAAGAATTAGAAGCTGAAATTTTGAGGTAAGCTCGTTAAGACATTTATCTACAATTTGTAAGAGGAAAGAAACTCTAATTCTTGCGAGAAATATTACTTTTGATAGCTAGAAGTAAAGGCAGTGGGTTTAAGGTTGTCGGGTGAGTGTGCTACAGGGCTGTAGAACACGCCTATGGGCAGTTTGCTATTTTTGGACATTTTGGCTAATTTTTGTTTGTCGGTAAGTCTTTTTGAGCTAAAATGACTCGAGATATAGTATGAAGAGGATTTTGAGGAATTTTGACAAAAGAGTTATTTATTCCAGGCTGGGAAGAGCTCGGGGAAGCATATAACCCATTAGGAGCTCAAGACAAGTAGTGAGTAACACAATTTTTTTAAAAAATGATTATTACTCTCGATGTTTACCGAATGCCGATTTATATTCTCGATATTTCTCGAAATACTTGGTTTATACATAAAATATGAGATTTCTGACATGAAACGGATTTGATAAAGCATGTGTTTCTTTATATGATTTAAAACATACTTTTACATAGTTTTGAGCATGATGCTCTAGAATGCCGAGTTTTGTGAAAAACATGTTGTTGAAAGATACTTTGAGAATTCTGAAGAATTGTTTAACTCGTGTTTATAAATGATTTAGCATGCTTTATTTTCAAAAAAATGATCCCCAATGCTGAAGAACTGAGAGAAGGCATATAGGAAATTTAATATTGGGACCCCAATGCTAAAGGACTGAGAGAAGGCATATGGGCAGTTCCGGTTATAATTCCTATGTGCACATAGAGAGAAATTCGACGCTGTTGTGTTGACTCTACTCAGCTAAGATTGTTTTCGACGTTGAGCGTGTTGAGATTACTCCACCCTGACTAAGGTTGTATTTCGACGTTGAGCAATGTAGAGGTTACTCCACCTCAACTAAGGGAAAATTTTTCAAGCATATACAAATGTTTATGAGTTTTCAATACTTTACAAATTGAATTACAAACATGATTTCAGTGAGCTTTAAAGCCAAGAATGTTTTTTTTTAAAACTTGTTACTCATTGGGCTATTTAGCTCATGCTTTCAAATGTTTTCTACTTTTCAGGTAGCGAGCAAAACTGAGGTGCTTAGCCTACTCGTCGAACTCGTCTAGATATGCTGTTTAGTTGAGCTTTGTAAATATTTTGTACTTAGACCTAGCATTGTACATATTGGGATCTGAGAGAGCGATGTTGTGTATAGGACTCAATTATTAATTTTATAAAGGTTTATTTTGAGATTATCATTTGAGGCCTGGATGTAAGTTGTAATTTTGTGCTTGGTTGAGTTGTGCTTGGGTAGTTAAGTGACAGTAGATGTCGTGAGGAGTCGATATCTGCTATCTTCACCCCTCTTTTCGGGTTAGGAGGGTAACCCGGGAGGGGGTGTGACACCTAGGCTCTCCCGCAGGTCACCTTGAGCTCTCTCCTAGGCTCCTAGCTCCACTTGAGAGCTCTCTCTTAAGTTCCTTAGCTCCATTTAGTTTACCACTCACGAGTCCACTAAGCTCTCTCTAAACTCACTTAGGCTCTCTTGCGGGTCATTTTAAGATTTCTCCTAGGCTCCTTAGCTCCACTTAATTTACCACTCACGAGTCCACTGAGCTCTCTCTAAGCTCACTTAGGCTCTCCCATGGGTCAGTGCTAATTTTGCCCATAACAGGTCTTATACAAACTCTTTATATAGGATATCTCCACTTGCATGTCTCCACATGTACGATTAGGATCAAATCATTTGTAATACTTTAAAACTTTTGTAACAATTACAAAATGGGCATATTCATAGTGTTACCAGGACAAACAACCCAACTTTATCCATATACTACAGATCATTACTTAAACATAATTTACCTGTATGTCAACTACATGCATGTTTAAGTTACATAAAATAACCATGAATTTTTCTTTGATGGATAATTGCATACATATAAAATAATTAACCATTATTTCAAGTAACATATTAACTACGGGGCTTTAGGATACACATCCCAACAAATTTAAACCCTAAACTTTCATAAGGATATCCAAATTAAACATAATGGAGTGTTTAAATTGATACATTTATGAAAGTTCAGGGTTGGAATTGATACATTTATAAAAGTTTATGATTTTAATTGATACAATTATTAGTTTGAGATTTAAATTGACACACCTATAAAAGTTGAAGGTTTAAATTAATACAAATATTAGTTTAGAGTTTAAATTGATACAACTCCCAAAGTTTAAGGGTATAAATTGATATTTTTTCCTAAATTCTAATTATAAACGATAGGAACTAAGTTCTAATTTTATATATGGTAAACTAAAGAATAGATTTACAATTTAACATATTTAAAAGTATATAAATTGAAACAAAAAGTACATACAAATTTAGTTAAAGAAAAAGGATATAAATATGAAAATTTGCCAGTCAAATTAAGATTTAAATTCTAAATAAGAAAGCATTTCCTTTAAGAAAAAACACCAAATAAGAAAGAGTCGATCAAAATATAATTTTTAACTTTTTGGAATGGTAGGTTCGAATCTTCCTCTTTTCATATAAATTTATAATATAGTAAAAAAAAAAAAAAAAGAAAATAAAACATAAAAAATAATAATGAGGAGCAAATGTCTTGGTTGGAGCTTGTCACGTCACTTTCCACGATGTAGCGCGAAGGCGTTTTTGACTGCGTTTGGTCAGCTCGGTCAGCATCGTTCGGGCAGCTCCCTACCCTCACAAAAAAATACGTTTCTATTACTCATATCTCTCTGTTTCAACTTTGAACTTTCAATCTCTTTCTCTTTCTGCATCCACTCCTCAAAAGAAGAGAGAGAGAGAAAAAAAAAAACACTAATCCCACTCCAAAACACTTTCACAGACAGAGAGGAGAGAAGAGAGAGACAGCGAAAAGGGAAAGTAAGCTTGGAAGAAGAAAGCTTTGCCCGTGAAACAGCTAAAAAATTACTGAAATTTTCTGATTTTTCTCTTCTGGGGTTTGCCTTTTTGAGGTAGCCAGATCGGCTTTGCGTGCTGCTAATTTTTCACGATTCTGTCTTTGGGCTCAAATGTTGGAGATTTTGGTGGATTTTTGAACTGGGTTTTTGGTTGTGGAGTTTGTGGAGTGTTTTCTTTTGGGGTTTAGGTTTTGTTCCCAAGTGGGGTTTTGGAGGTTCTTGTGATGATTGTGTTTGTTGGTGAGTTTTACCATTTGGATCTGATATTGATGATCACCTAATGGAGATGGAGCAGTTCAAGGTTTTGGCTCTGGGTTTCGTCTCTTTGATCTTGCTGGTTCCTCCACTATGGCTCGTTTCTGCTAACATGGAAGGTGTGATTGTGTATTTTTCCAGCAATTGCTCTTCTTTTGCTTTTCTTCTTTCATTCACCCCTTCATCGGGAACCTGACGAATTCAATCTTTTCGTGTAAAATGACTTCTGAATGTGGAATTGGCTTTATTCTTCTCTTCCCCTTTTTGTTTCTTGTGTATTTGGATGATTGGAATTTGCTTAAAATAGTTCTTTTGTTTTTTTTTGTTTTTGTGTTTTTGTCTCTTCCTGGGGTTGTTTATAAGATTGGGATGATATTGGAGCTACCAGTAACTGATTCTAGATGGGAAAAAGGATAAAGGTTCATAGTTGGTTTGTCTCGATTGTTACACATTAGTTTAGTGGAAACCGTCTACGAGTAGATATTGTTGGAGATTGGTGCATCAGACTGGAATACTAAATCTAATCAAAGGCTTCATTTTCTGCATCATAATTTGTGCTTTGAAAAAGAGAGCCGGGGTAACTTCAGTTATATCCTTATATCAATTGTGGAAGTGCAAAGACATTTTAATGGGTTCTCCATTGAGCACAGATTTTTCTTTCTTTCCTTAACCCAGTGCAGGGAATTCAAATTTAAATTGCCTCAACGAAGATGATGCAAAAGGGTCTGTTGGTCCTTTTCCTTGATTCCTTGGTGCAAATGACCAATGGTTCATTGCTCGGTTGATGGACAGAATTCGTGTTCTTTCATTCTCATTTTTAATGTTTATGTCAAATAAAATCAATGAACATCCAAGGACTCATTTATAAAACTTGAACTATGGACTTGATGGTCCTTGTGACAGCTGAGACGTTCTCGGTGTTTTCAGAAAACTTCACCGTCTCATGGAACTTTTATTCTTTGTGCTGCTGACATGTTATTCTTATCCTTTTGTTAATAAGTTTACTTTTATTTGTGAACAGGTGATGCTTTGCATAGCCTAAGAACCAGCTTGCAGGATCCTAACAATGTCTTGCAGAGTTGGGATCCCACTCTCGTCAATCCCTGTACATGGTTTCATGTTACATGCAATAATGATAATAGTGTCATAAGAGTGTAAGCTATTCGCTCATACATGGTCTCTCGAAGAAATGATTCTCATAAGTTGTAATTAACAGGTCTGCGAATAATGTAGATGCTGTTTTATGTTTTTTTCAGTGATCTTGGAAATGCAGCTTTATCAGGCACACTTGTTCCACAGCTTGGCTTGCTAAAAAATTTGCAGTATCTGTAAGTTATTTGTACCTTAAATTTGTTAGCTGTTGTTTATTTCGTCCATATCAAATACCTCTCTGTATCTTTCATGCTGTCATGGTCTTGTGATATATCCATCTGCACAATGGCAGCAACCAAAGTGAATTCGGTAGAGGGAAAATCTGTATGAACAGATTATGCAATGGACTGATTATGCAATGGGATGATATAATTTATGATAGGAATGATATTAGAGGGATAATAAGGGTATATTAATAATTAGATAAAGAGTTTGTTAGGGAAGTTTGGTTATAAATAGAGTGAGTAGGGAAGAAGAGGGTAAGCAATATTTTGGAATATGAAGTAGGGCTTGAGAGTATCTCAAGATTGGGAGGGCCCAAGTACCTTGAACACTTGGTTTATCTTGCATTTCTGTTATTGTTTATCTTTCAATATATTTGGGTTCTATCAATTTATTTTAAGATTATGAACTTAGGCATGAGATCTTGAATAGAATCTTTTGTTTCTTTTTCCTTTATATAATTTGTTCCTAAAAGTTTATATCGTCTTTGATGATGGAAACTTAGTAATTCAATAATCACATTCTTCAGCTTGAAAATTTTTACTATCTAGGTGATAGGTGATGGATAGCCAAAAGAGTATCCTGAGTTTTTGAAGTAACATTGGGAGGAAATATCAGCCTCGGTCAATTTTGGGCTAAATTATTCAAAATTCCCTCAATCTACATGTTTGGTTTCAGTTTTGTCCTTAATGTTTCAAAAGTTCAGTTCTGTCCCCGATCTTTTAATTTGTTTCAAATGAACCCTCATTGTAATATCTAAGGAAACTAAAAGATTGAGAGTAAATTTAAAATATTTTCAACGTTTGGGAAAAATTGAAGCCAACTACATACTTTAGAGCATTTATGTGATTTATTTGGTTTCAACTTTACCCTGACTTAGATTCTCATGCCCAACAAAATTTGGTCCTAACTTAGGTATTTGAGATTTGCCCTTAATGTTTTAGAGTTTCAAGAGACTGTTTCTTTGTAACAAATTAAAAGGTTGAGTGTAAAGTTCAAACTTCTAAAATAAAAAGTTGGAGCTACATAGATCAAGAGCAATTTGTAGAATTTAGCCTTCATTTGTAGAATTAGTCTTTATTAATGCCAATTGGAGTGTCTTTTTGCAAGCCCTATTGAATTCTTTTTGTAATTTCATGCCATTAATGAAAAGTTGGAATAAAATAAGATAAAATAATTAAACAATCACTGTAGTGAATTTGACTACCACAACACCGAAGGGTCGTTATTGTGGTCAACCGAAATTTCGAAAGGGATTTAAAAATCATGTCATGCCAACTCAACATAGTTGGTAAGTCCCATGTACGTAATGTATCCTAAATGTACTAGAAGGTTTGAATCCCACATGTTGATCTCAAGAAAAAAGGAAAAATAAACGTAATTGTCCTAATTATGATAATATCATTGATATTTGTTTTTTTCCATGTTCGTTGTCAGTCTTCCTTGATTGCATTAATAGATTAGTAACATGCTTTATTTGACCAAATGTTTTTGTTATCCCCTTCTTGATGCCAGAGAGCTCTACAGTAATAACATAAGTGGAGTAATTCCGAATGATCTGGGGAATCTGACTAGTTTGGTGAGCTTAGATCTTTATTTGAACAGATTTTCGGGTCCAATTCCAGACACATTGGGCAAGCTGTCAAAACTACGATTTCTGTGAGTTTATGTTGCTATACCTAAGAATCCCTATTTTCCCATTTCCGAATGCTTGTGAAGTTGCTTTCAGATTGCAGTTCCAATTAGTCTAATTTTTCCTTGCAATATTTATGATATTATTTTTGTGTTTCATATCCACAAAAGCCTCTTTCACCATGCACGGAAAGCTTTGTTTTGTTGTTGTTGTTGTGGGGGTTTTTCTTTCTTTTGTTTAATTTTTTTATTTTTTATATAAAAAAAAAAAGTTAAATAATTGGGAAAAAGTGAATCCTTCATTTCATTGATAAGTTGAAATGACAAAAAATGGCGAACTATGTGCTAATAGAATTCACTTTCAATGGGTAGGTAATGAATAAGTGAAGCAATGATTTGGTATCCGTTTGACATAGTGCACACTATGCATGGAAAGTTGTTTCCTGATTTTACATTCCGAAACTATTTTGAAAATCCATAATTTGCACTTAAATGGAAGGTTTATATATATATATATATATATTACAGCTTACAATGCTGTTAATTACATTGGATTCGTTATTTTCATGGGACTATCACCTACCGTGAGTTGATTGCTTTGTTTCTTTTCCTAATTGAAAGAAAAAAAGTGTCAAATTTAATAGGCCACTTGTAGTTTCTAATCCAGATATGGTGTCATTATATTTATTCATGATTTGTTCATTTTATTTCATCTAGTTTGAGTTGTTTTGTTTAGTTCTTACATTTCTTTTTCTTGGAATGTTTTAATAAGGATAGCCGACTGAACAACAACAGCTTATCAGGCC
Source organism: Citrullus mucosospermus (assembly GCA_030954485.1). Classification (NCBI taxonomy): domain Eukaryota; kingdom Viridiplantae; phylum Streptophyta; class Magnoliopsida; order Cucurbitales; family Cucurbitaceae; genus Citrullus; species Citrullus mucosospermus. The sequence goes on from CM062062.1 coordinate 7,022,291, forward strand.
CCATTCCTATGTCATTGACTAATATTTCATCCCTTCAAGTGTTGTGAGTATAACTCTCTCCCCTTCTCAAGTTTGCCAAATAGTATGGATAGAGTACAAATTATGAGGATATCATTTCCTTTCCAGGGATCTATCAAATAACCATCTCTCAGGCCCGGTTCCAGATAACGGTTCCTTCTCCTTATTCACCCCCATCAGGTTTCTTGATGATCATCAGAGTCCATGTTTTCTAACTTTGATTTGTGCGACTTAGCTGAATAACTTGGTTCTTTTTTTTTATTATTTTTTTTATCTCTTGACAGTTTTGCCAACAACTTGGATCTTTGTGGCCCTGTTACTGGCCGTCCTTGCCCTGGATCTCCTCCATTTTCTCCTCCTCCACCATTTGTTCCACCGCCACCTATATCTTCACCAGGTGAATTATTTTTCAAGGTTTTAGTGTATTCTTGCAATTAAGTTCAGCATACGGTCCTGGAATTTTGTTTTTGCAATATTATCTTCTTACTAGTTTTTTGTTCTCTGTAGCTTCAAAGATGAAATTTGATAAAATTCTATATAGAAGTTTGAGATGTGACACAAACTTGTTATGATGTTATCTTATCACTTTTTTTCCTTTTTGTCTGAATCACATATCATGTTCTTTCTTTTTTGGTTTCAAAAGGATTTGTTGCATGCTTAACCACATAGGGTTCAATGTGATTCTAGACTTTGAAGTGTTTCCTTGTAAATCCTTCGAATGAATTCTTCCAGGAAAGTGCTGTTTATATGGTTGATGAATTTTGTTAAGGTCCCATAGAATAGGGGTGAAAATGGGTCGGCTTGGTAGAGAAAAAACAGACACCATCCAACAGTTTTGGGAGGTTTTTCCTCTCTTCTGCAAAACAATAGCTCGATATGTTTTTCCCTCCTCCCCCTGCAACATGGCGGATGGGTTTTTGTTCTCTCCACTCTCCCTATGAATTTATGTTCATCCACATCGGAATCAGCTTCCCATCAGAACATTGTGGTTGGGCTTTTTGTCAAGGGCTTCGACAATGAGACCAAATGTCATGAAGTTGTCATGCACAGTCATTGTGGGCAGGCTTTCCCTCAAGGGTTACACCTAACAAGCATCACATCCCACAATGACAGGCTTTTTGTTGAGGGTTATGCTCAGTGATATTTCTAATGGAGCATTCTTTGAGATCAACAATGGTCAAGTGTTGTCTCTCCCATCTCCTTTCTCTGATTTTCTTCTTCTTGCTTGATTTGTTCATAACTCGACAAAAACAAACTACGACTTTACTTGGACAAGATTTGTTCCATGGGTTGTACAACTGTCCTTGAGTTCCAACGAGACTAGGACCATAGTTTGGTGGATGAACAACCTCTACCTTGTGGCTAGAGTGTGATTAATGGTTCAACGGATCCTTGGTCCCGTGGCAATGGCTATAGAGGATCGTTCTCGGCAAGCTCGTCTGGTTCGGATGGTCACATGGCGATCTGAAAAACTTGCTGCCAAGGAGGGTTTGTGCATTTGGATGTTGCTGTGTGGTTTAGAAGGAACATGGCAGACCCTAAGCCCTACCAAATGTGTGCTTCAATTAAAACCATACCGAGCCAAACCAACTTGATTTGGTTTGGTTTAGCTTGAATAGTTGTAAAAGACTAATGAACCAACTTGGTTTGGTTTCTTTCACCCCTAGTGTAGAAAGTCAAATGTTCCCCATTTTTCTCTCTTTCTCCCTCTTGGGATAAGAAACCACTTTCCTTAAGAAGGAAAGAAACAACTAAAGATCATACAAAAAGATATGTGAAAGAAACCAAGGAAGCCACAAATAAAACTACAAGAATGGGCTCCCTTGGGTTTCACGTAGCCCAACACCCTCCCAAAATTGAAATGAAGCATTCTTTTAATATGAAACCCAGCTATTCGACACCTCGATGACCAATTGCAGCAGGTGGTGGTTGGTAATGAAGGCATAGGCGGTGATAGTTGGCAGTGTCAGACTAGTACAGAAACAAGGGTGTGAGTTGCATGAAACTGTGCAATGCAAGAGATAAGAATGCCTGTGGTGGTAATGGACGATGGTGGAAGGAAGCTGTGATGCATGTGGTTGATGGCGGTAGACGACGAATGGTAATGTTGGCCGGTGCCGTGAGCTTTCCTAGTGGAGATGGTCAACAACGTGAATATTGGTAGAACATAATGGTATTACCATGTTAGGTTGGGTTTCGGGATGAAAATAGAGGACAATCCAGCTGAAGACTCATCTTGTAGAACCATTATGATTTTCTACCTTTGGAAAAGAATGGGCCTCATCCAAGCTATTTAAAATCAGCCCATTAGAGGGTAGCTCATCAAACCCTACCCAAAAAGGCCATGGTCCTATCCCCTCCAGAACTTTCTGGTTTCACGTGATTAGAGTTAGGGTTCATCAACCAATCGACTTTCTTGCTTTTCTCTTTTCTATTGTTAGTCATTGATTCGTTACTTGCATGAAACTTGCATTGATGTCTTTTGTGTGGCTTCATCTTTGACCAAGCAACCAATCAGTAATGGCCTCCATCAATGGTTTCTTCATGGCTAGTCGCTTTCTATCCCTCCACCACCTATTAACAACACTTGTGTTGGCACCTCCCCCAGATTTTCAGCTTCAACAACATTCATCAGTGGTTTCTCCCTTGAAATTTTGACTGTTGCTTTGAACATCATTCTAGCCCACTCATTCATGGACTTCAATTTTAGTTGGTGGAAAACTACAGGTTAGGCTCCCCTTGGTCTCTTCGCTCCATCTTTTCTTGATTGTCGCACTAGTTTCATCTTCCAACGACGACGTTTTATGATTCTCATTTTCCACAATCGTTGAAAAACTTGCTCTTGCATTCCTTCATCTGATTCTTATTTCTCACTTCTTTTCATCGGTTTCTATTGCTCTCTATCTTTATTCCTCTTTAGAGGATTCAAATGATTCTTCCTTCTTTGTTTTTGTTCTCTACCCATTATTGGGTGATTAAATTCCTTAACCCATTTTAGCATTCCTGTCAGCGTTTGTTGTCATTCTTCCAGTTCCAAGCCTCGTTTCATTGTTTCCATGTTCCTTTCTACCACCAACAATAGCTGTAACATACAATCTATGGCCCAGGATGAATGTGTTTTAGTACCAATTTGTTAGGTTTCCAAACACAAAAATAGGAAAAAAAAAAAAAAAGAAAAAAGAAAAAAACCACAAGTAACTCAAGATGGAAATATGATATTGTCTGTGGAATACCTTTTATCAAAGAAATCCGTCATCTGGTTTGCACTTACTATACATTGAATGATTAACTTTTTTTCCTTTTTATTTGAACCGCTTTTTATGTGCTTGTAAGACTGGAGAAGATTTAAACCCTGCATTTCCCCGTTTGCTCAAGCACTTCGATATATTGTGGACATATTTTTCGAGTCAAAATGCAGGTAATAGTGTATAAATAATAATGAGTCATTTTAAAATCTTATTTGTGTTTGATATGGGAAATATGGAACAATGGAAAAGACAAATTTTGGGATGAGAAAGATGATATGGGATAGTTGAATTTGGGAGAAAGCGTCTTTATAAGGGGTTGTATGGTACTGACTCCATTCACGTCTTCTTTCTTCTTTTCCTCTTGAAAAGTCGAGATGCACATTGAGTATTTTAAAATTTCATGAAAACTCTGGTGTTATGACAAATGGAACCTCGTGTTTTCTTATAAAGCACAGTATTTTTCTCACTCTCTCTACACATTCCCTCCTCTCTCCAAGTTCTCTCTTGTCATGCTTTTTTTCCCTTCATTTTCTGAAAATTTGGTTCTATCAAGCACATTTTTTTGACATGGTGTGAACTGTAACCAATGAAATCTATCAAAAACATTCTATTTACCATGTACATGTTCAAAATTGACTATCGAACATTTTATTGTAATTTTTAGTCCAATTTCAAAATTCAAAGTCTACCACCAAACATGTTCAAGTTCAAGTATACATTAAGTTTAATTATGTTTCCTGTTGTTTACCTTGTTTTTGTGTTATGAATCAAGGGTTAACTTTCTTGTGGTCATCTTTTATGAAGATCTTTGTTTATACCTCCTTGCATTTTTATATTTTTCTATTTGGCAGATTGAGCAGCTTTCTTGCAGTCTCTTGAATATCTAGGCTCTTCTATATTGTTTTTGCTGGGAATAGAAATTGATTCGTAAGAAAAGTAATAACCATGATGATAATTACCAGGAGGGAATAGTGCTACTGGAGCTATTGCTGGTGGAGTTGCTGCAGGTGCTGCTTTACTTTTTGCAGCTCCAGCAATTGCATTTGCATGGTGGCGTCGTAGGAAACCCCAAGAAGTTTTCTTTGATGTTCCTGGTTGGTTTTTTTCCTTTAAAAATTTTCAATTGACTAAGATTATTTGATTGATTTGTTTGCTATTATATCACTGTGCAGCCGAAGAGGATCCTGAAGTGCATCTGGGACAGCTTAAAAGATTTTCACTAAGAGAACTACAAGTGGCAACTGATAGTTTTAGTAACAAGAACATACTTGGTAGGGGTGGATTTGGCAAAGTCTATAAAGGTCGATTGGCAGACGGTTCTTTAGTAGCTGTAAAAAGACTTAAGGAAGAACGTACACCAGGTGGAGAGCTGCAGTTTCAAACAGAAGTAGAGATGATCAGCATGGCTGTGCATCGGAACCTGCTACGGCTACGTGGGTTTTGCATGACGCCAACTGAACGACTTCTTGTTTACCCCTACATGGCCAATGGAAGTGTTGCGTCTTGCTTAAGAGGTACCTCTTTTCAGGTTCTTAAATATAAATAAGATTAGAATGAAGTTTACCATTCATATGGGTTCTTTTCTAATTGGTTTGGTTTTAATATTTTAGAACGACCACCATCCCAACCACCTCTTGATTGGAGAACGAGAAAGCGAATTGCATTGGGATCTGCGAGAGGGCTGTCTTATTTGCATGATCACTGTGATCCGAAGATTATTCATCGTGATGTAAAAGCTGCAAATATTTTGCTGGATGAGGAGTTTGAAGCTGTTGTAGGGGACTTTGGGTTGGCCAAACTTATGGATTACAAAGATACTCATGTCACCACTGCAGTACGTGGTACGATTGGACATATAGCTCCTGAGTACCTTTCCACTGGGAAATCTTCTGAGAAAACAGATGTTTTCGGGTATGGTATCATGCTTTTAGAGCTTATCACTGGTCAAAGGGCTTTCGATTTGGCTCGACTTGCCAATGATGATGATGTCATGCTTCTTGATTGGGTAAGAACACTAAGCAACGTATGTTTATTATTAGTTACTCGGGCAGAGGGCAGTGTAGAGTGTAAATATACATATGTTTTGATGAAGTATCTGTTAACAGAACTATTGGATTTAATAGGTGAAAGGACTCCTGAAAGAGAAGAAGTTAGAGATGCTGGTTGACCCTGATCTTCAGAATAATTATGTAGAATCTGAGGTAGAACAGTTGATTCAAGTTGCCTTACTCTGCACACAAGGCTCCCCGATGGACCGACCGAAGATGTCCGAGGTGGTGAGAATGCTTGAAGGTGATGGATTGGCAGAAAGATGGGATGAGTGGCAAAAGGTGGAGATCCTTCGGCAAGAAATCGATCTATCGCCCCATCCAAATTCCGATTGGATTGTTGATTCAACTGAAAATCTACATGCAGTTGAGCTGTCGGGTCCAAGATGACCTCCCCATGGCTCAGTAAAGAAAAGGAATGATTTGTGACTTAATTTTTACTGATAAATTTCTTCTACTTTTCTTTTTCTTTTTCTTCTTTTTCCCCCCTTTTTGGTTTCTCTTTTCTTTCTTAGTAACCAAATCCTAATTATTCTGTAACTGCATTTTGAAATTCATTTGTGCATCAGTAATCAGCCTTTGTCCTTTTGCAAATTGTACCATCTCATAGTGCCTCTCAACTCCAAGTGATGGTGTTTTATATTATCTATTTGCAACTGTGACCTGTGCAGGTTTAACCTTCTTTTTACTCATCAGGCTGTCTGGTCCTCAACCACAATTTTGTTTGTCTACAGAAATTGTCCTGCATAGATTATTTTCATAGGCAGGTTTTACAAATACCCAACTTTGAGAATATTTTTATTTTTATTGGGTTGTCTTTTTTCTCATCAATTTACCCTCTTAAACTTCACATCCCTCGTTATGTTCTCTTTCGAGGACTAATTGCAAATATATGGCAATCAAATCACTAAAAGCGAACATAGTAACTAGAGAAATGTCTAAAACTAGGTAGTCCAGTTTGGTAAATGACTAATTGCATTAAAGTTTGGAAAAAATGTTTAATCATCATTTTCAATTAAATCTTTTTATTCATGATAGGATGAAAATACTCTTGCAATAACCGTTCCATTGTTAACTCATAAAAATTACCTTAAATCATATTGTACAATGGAAGATGGGGATGAAAACAATCGGTGTCATAAATTTTCAGTGGCTGATATATTATTCATGACATCACATTATAACAATTTATTGGTTGCATTCATATGAAGTTCTATTATCAGGTAATTAGGCGATCACTTGTTTGACTGTAAAAGAATGAGTTTCATAAGTCACCCATAATTAGGAATAGTGAAGATGAGAACTTATCATGGTGTTTGATCATTATCTTGGGTCATATGTCTAATCGTGTTGGTGTTGTCATTGACCATGTGGCATCGATGTCATGGATTCAAAAAATACAATGTATTTATAGGACGATATCTTTAAAAAGATTCAGCCCTATGCAAGGTGGCAAGATGAAACTTAGAGTTATAGTTTTTGTCGACTTTGATGTTGTGTCTCTGGAGTGTCATTGATGAAGGTGTTTTCCCAAGTAAATCCTAACTCAAAATAGTATCTATATCTAGCACTCAATTGTAGTTATCAGATTAAATAATAAAGGGTTCGTTTAATAACGTTTATGTTTTCTATTTTTTGTTTCTATTTCTCATTTTTTTAAGAGACAAACTTGTTTGATAACTGTGCTGGTTTCTTGTTTCTAAATTTTAAAAAACATTTTTAAAAAATGGGCCAAAATTGAGAAACAACAAAAAATAGTCTCTCCTTTTTTTGTTTCTATTTTTTATTTTACAGTTTCCCATAAATTATTGTTTTCAGCTATTGGTGTATTGGTATTAGGTGTCCTCATCTAACTTCCTTTTTCGAGTCATGAGTTCGAATCCCACCTAAATCACTCTTTTTTTTTTTTTGACATTTTCAATTTTTGTTTTACTTTTTGAAGAATATTTTTTTAGTACATTTCTTTATTTTTATCTTTTTCTTTATTAATTTTGTTATTTACAAAAAAAAATAATTCTCTCATATTTATATTTTATTTTAATTTTAAATTTTAAAATTCTCCAATATTATATATTATTTTAATTTTCAATATGTATATTAATTTTTTTATATTTCAAATTTCAACTCTCAAGATGGGCAATTTTATTTATTTTTTGTTTTATATTTGTTTCCATCTTTTATATTTTATTTATTTTCTTTATTAATTTTGCTATTTACAAAAACAATTAGCTATATTTATAATTTATTTTAATATAAAAAAAGAAAAAAAAAACAAGGAAAAAAAACAAGAAATAGTTATCAAACAAATTTCTGTTACTGTTCATTTTTTTTCAAGAAACAGGAAACGTATTAGTTATCAAACATAGTTTTGTTTCTTGTTCTAAAAAAAGAAGAAACAGGAAACAAGAAACAGGAACGTTACCAAATGGGCCCTAAGTCTTTAGTTTTTAAATGTAAGGTAGATTCATGTCATTAGTCTTTGAGGACCTTTAGTGGCACGACATGTGAAATGTGAAACCTGGAAACTTGATCTAAAATTTGTATACTGAGAAGAGAAGGAAGAATTAGTCATTAAAAGATAGTTGAGAAAATAGAAGATTCACTTGGAGGTAAAAGTTAAACCCAAGCTTGTGGGGTTAGAAAAATTTGGGAACGAAATTTTTGGGCTTATGACATTTTAAGAGCCTATGCGTTGAGCTTCATGGTGAAGGTAATCATGGACGCATAAAGCATGCATAAGGGGATGTTGGTGACCTTGAGGCAAAAGTTTGTGTTTAGAGGTTAGTTGGGCGAGTTGGACACCCAGTAGGCGTACAAGTGTGTTGAGCAGGGATGCTAGGCTATAGGGCGTGTAGGCATGCATGCGGCGTGCAAGGCCGAATGTGTTGGGATGTATGCCCTAAAGCCTCGTAGTTAATAAATAGTTAGAAATAATGGTTGATTATTTTATATATGCAATTATCCATTAGAGAATAATTCAAGGTTATTTTATGTAACTTAAACATGTATGCAGTTGACATACAATGATAGGGTTGGGTGCCTTATCCTAGTAACACTATGGATATGACCCACTTTATAAATGTTACAAGAGTTGTAAATGTTACAAACGATTTGATCCAAATCGTTCATGTAAGTGAGGGTAGCCTATATAAAAAGTTTGTATAAAACCGAACCGCGAAATGATTAATCTCTGTTTATAACACCGTTGATTGAAGAGATTAACATTTCATAGGATGACCATAGGGGACCTGACCTTAATCCTGAGTGAGTTATGAATACTTGTTTATGAGGGCAATCCTTTGATCTGTACGGGTGAGAGTGGCCAGATTCACGTACTCAATATGCCTACCATTTTAGGGATTTGTCAAAGTAGGGAGCTCGAAACATAGCTACACAAGATGGAGTTTACTCCTTTCTGTCTTTAGGGTAAGTAGATGAATTGCTCCCTTAAGTGCTGACTCTGAGCCTTGAACAATGGGGCCCCTCCTTCTCACTGCCCATGGAGGGTTTTGTTTATGGTAGGACCATAAATAGGTTGTTCGTTAGAGAATCAGTGAGACTTAAAGAGTTAGATGTAATTATAGGGGTAAAACGGTATTTTGACGAAATTGTAATTAGGAGCAATTCGTGAAGGGTTCACTCACTATTGATTGGTTATATCCATGGACATATAAATATGTCTATAGTGCGAAAAGTTCAGCTGTGGGTCTTTAGTGGAGTGACCCACAATTAATGAAAGTTGATTAATTTAATTAAAGAGTTTAATTAAGTAATCTTGTATCATTGAAACTTCTAATCTGTATGTCCATTAGGTTCCCCTGCAAGCTCACTAAGGGTAAAATAAAGTAATATTTAGTTTTGGAAGAATTTGAATCATTCAAATTATAAGGGTTTTAAGTTAATTGTATGTCATACAATTAATAATGTATAGCGATACATTATAATATAAAGTTATTTTGAATTAGATTCAAAATTAAATTATATATTATGAGGGTATTAATGTTTGAATAAGATTAAAATATTAAATTTATATGAATAAGATTCATATAATGAGGGAATTATATGTTGTATATGATACAATTAATATAATGTATATAGACACATTATATGATAAAATTAATTTTGACTTAGATTTAAAATTAAATTATTTATAATATGAGAGAACAATATATTTAAATAAGATTCAAATATTAAATAATATGAATGAAATTCATATTAAAACTATAGGTTAAAACATAATATGAATAAGATTCATATTTAAACTATAGGTTATGAGAGGGAAATATATTTGAATATGATTCAAATGTAATATTAATTAAATATATGATATTTATTTAATTAGATTAGATTAATTAATATTAAATTAAATTAATTAAATTTTATTTAATTTAACTTTAATTAAATTTAACTCCTAAGGGGAGTTAAAGGATGGTTAAAGGGAAGTTAATCATAATTAACTTTCCCCTCTCCATCCGTAGGTTATTTTTTTATTCATAAAAAGTTTTTTTTAGATGATGGAATCTTAACAATTCTCTCTCAATCTCTCAACACTCCCAAGTTACAGAGAATCTTAGAAAGTTTCTCTACAAAAACTCTTCGCAATTTTCGAAAAGAGGTTCCTACAAACCTTTTCCTTGCCAGAGAATAGCGAGGAAGATCTTGGTGGTGATGTCCTATTCGTGATTGAAGAGATCGTAGAAACACTGAAGAATTGGAGAAGATTAAAGAAGTCTTGAATGATATTTTCTTTCTCCTTTAATTTCTTCACAGAAAAACATGTTGATTACATGTTTAAATTTTCTCTGTATTTTATGTAAATTCAAAACGTAAATTAAAAGTACACGCGTTCATGCGCTTCTGCACGAAATTTGATTCCTTCAATTAGTATCAGAGCCAAATTGTGCTTTTAATTCTGTTTTGGATTGAAAAAAATAGAGAAAAGGTGGGTTGTTTTCTGCATAATGTATGTGGGTTTGCGTAATAGATGCATACAAGTATTGTCACTTAGATTACAACCTTTTACGTTGATTTGATCAATGTATGGGCCTGTTGTTTTGGGCATTTATTCTGTAAATTGAGTCTGTAAGTCTTGGGTCATTCGTGGCAAAGTATTTGCTATGAAAAAGACTAGAAATGGAGGTGAAAGACGGTTTTTTGGAGTGTAGACCCAGGAGCTTCTATGCAGATTTCTGTTGTCTGTCATCTTTTGTGCGACATTAAAAAGTTCAGACTGCTGTTCATCATTGTTTGTGCGTATGGAAAGGTCGTGGCAGTTTCATGGCAGTTTCTTTCCAGCACGAAAGTAGCAGTTTACTTCCACCTTTTGAAGGCAGTTTTTTGTATTTCTAAATTAAATTAATGTACTTTGATTTAATGTTTTATTAGGGTGCCAATATTTGGTCTAATTATTGCTATAATATAGTTTTACTATGCATGAGATGTATGTTTAATTATATTAATTATATGTTGCATAAAGTATGTCATATAGTTTAAAATCCTACCTTCAGTTAAACATATTCATGCATCATATCTTAATATAAATGTTATAATATATCATTGCATATTAATTTAAGCATGTCATGCATCATTTTAGTATAAGTATCTTATTATTTGATAGCATGTTTATTGTGTTCATTGGTATTAATATAAGAGTTATATTAATTAATGAAAAAGCATGATCATGCATCATCTTAAATATAAATGTTATATTTGAAGTTTAGGTTAATTCCTAAAGTATGTACATGCACAATTATACTATATAGTTTGCACGATTATAATATAAGTGTTCTATTATATGTTTTAATGTATGATTAAAAGCATGCTTACTATATAGTTTTTCATTAACATTAATATAAGAGTCATATCATGTATGTTAATGAAATTTGATATGCATGAAATATGGTCTTATAAATTAGTTTATAATTGTTACATTCAGTTAAATATACCATGAGATGCATATCATAAGATTGCATGCTACCCTAATGCGATTAGGATAAGATTAAATAATTTGTTTTAAATGGTTTAAAATTTGATTAATTAATCTTCAACTTTATTTCTAATGAGATTAGATTTAAAATAATTTTTTTTGTTTTAATAGGATTAAAATGAGAAAATAAAAGATTAAGTATAAAATATTTGCCTATAAGGGACCTTTGTCCTATGAAGGTTCTGTCTAAGACTAGGGTGTTTAAGCAAACGGAAACAGAACACCCCTACCTGGGAACCGACCTGGAAGGTGAATTAGTCAAATGTTTTATAAGCATGCAATAGATGATTAGAATTTATTGAAGTGTTTAATAAATGATAATCATACATAGTTAAATTATCCAATATAAGTTCTATTGGGCAAATTTTTAACATCACTTAGATAAATTTTTTAGCCTAATTTACCTAAGTAATGAACCCTAAATTTCAAAACACTCAGTGGGAGGAATAAGATATATATGATATGTCATTTTTCTTTCACGTTTCTCCCTAAATGTTCACACTATGAGATCTATGCTCGACCTCGTGGCACCACGATTTGTGTCCCCTTCGGATGATGTTTGCATAGGTCAATATCAAGGTGAATGAAGAGAGTGTTTATAGTAAGTAGGAGAGGGACGTGTGTCAACACATCCTATGGTCTCCTTCATTGGTTTGCTAGATAACTTGCATGCTTAGCCTCGTGGCACCTTGATTCATGTCCCCCTTCAGATGGTGTTTGCATGAAATTTATCTCAAACTCTTGTTATGGATAGGGTCGCTTTAGTTTTTGCCCCAATCAGTTTTTTCCTTCAGTTGGCTCATTGGGGTGAAACTCTAGGATCTAAAATGGAGAGTCACACTTACAAGAAAATGTTAAGCAAGTTAATGATTTCTTGACAAAATCAATGATAACCAATAGTTATAAGAATAAAAGTTATTCTAGTGTAACAATTGGTTGAGAATGTGTCAATCCAGTGAAGGAATAATTTACCACCCTTAGGTGGCACTTGTTCTAACTCACTGGAGTATCATAGCAATAGAAATTTTGAATTAATAAATGAATACGATTCTTATTAAATCTATTGGGTTCATTTTTAATTTCTGTGTAGAATTATAATGAGTAAAAGATTGCATAAAGTCAAATAACATCTTTTTATATTTCAAAGTTATGACAATTTCTCTCAGGAGTTTTGTTTTTAATTATTGATATAAGTCAAAAGGTTTGATAAATAAATTACTTGGAAAAATGTCATCTAACCTTCACGTCAGTATAATTTTTAAATTTGTCTTTTGTTTGGGAAATGTTCTCAAAAGGGTTTTTGCCAATTCATGAAGTGTTCATGAATTATAAACAAATTGATAGCTTAATTTTATTATCTACATAACATATGATGTGTCTGGGTTATAAGATAAACTAATGACAAAAACATATTGTATGTTAGAGTCATGGGAAGCTAAATGACCTCAAACTTAAGTATTATCAAGTCCAAGAAAAATTTACTAGAGCCATTAAGGAAAATGTTTCCAAATTAGCTTGGGATGTCACACCATGAGGAATTTTAGGAATACCTAAAAAGGAAAGAGAAATAAGAATAAATTAAATTTGATTTACTCAATTCTCGGTGGAAATTACGGATTCACACCTAGATAGTTGAATAAGGATTCACTATTAGAATTGTTTCTCTCTTTTCTTTATTTACTTTGTGTGTTTCTTGGCAAATACTTAATTTAGTAGAATAACTTCTACTAGTTGGCAACGGAAAACTCATCTTAGTTAACGTAGTGGGCGACATTAAAATGTCGTTTATTTATGCTAAATATGATGCTTTTATCACCATAAGAGAATTTCAAATTCTTCAAACTTTATTACTAAATAATTCATAGAGTATGAATGTTTTTTTAAGTGATAAGGCATGTTTTCAAAATTGTTTGAAAATATGTTCAGCTTAAATAATTACATTTTTCTATGTGTTAAAAATTAATACATCTAAGTTCTAAACTGAGATGAAGTAAATATTAGTGAATCTAGAAAGAAAGACAAATTATTTTCTCCTTAAAGGATAATTGTCTTTGGCATTTAAATGACAGTTGCTGGTAATCCTTTAAGAGTTAGAGTTAAATTACTAATACCTGTCAAAAGTCTTGCTTTTTATGCAAGAATGTCATTAAATCTTATTAGATAAGGTTGTCTGACCAAAGAATCTGTTGGACTTTCACATTTTGACCCAAAGGGTCTATTGACTGAAACAGTATGTCTAACTTCATAAATAAGTCATTAATATGATTGATGAATATTTATGAATGAAAGTATCTAAATCTAATGCAACTTAAGTCTTATATTTTTTTGAAATGTTCAAAAGAAATTAGACTAAAGTTGAAGTCATTTAGGCATACAAATGTGACATTATGATTAGATCATAATGATTAGTACATGAATTTTAATGTACTATGCCTAATTGATAGAAATGAGATTAGATCTCAAACTTCAAGCATTAGATACAATTTGGATGAAATTGTGATGTTACAAGAGAACTTTGACCTTGTTAAACTTTGTACGTGTTAAGTACTTTGTTAAACATAGTTCTAATGTTTTGAAAATTACACTAATGTCAGGTTCCCCTAAGGACATGCAATAGAGATTGCAATTTTGAACATTATTTCCTCCAAAATGTTTGAGAAACAATTTTGGATTATGAAAGTGTTGTAAAACTGGTTTACAACATTTCAGTATTTGGGTAAGTTGAGATACTTGTGTCAAAATGAACCTTTAACAAATACGCTTGGCGAACAAATGTTAAAAAATACACCTAAATGTAGATGAAGTCCTTGAGGGTTTATGAAATGGCCTTTTGTGATGTCCAAAAATAAAAAATTTATTTGTGTAACAAATACTAGTTTTATTAGGAATGTCAAATGAAAGGTTGTGAACCTGTAAAAAGGTTAAGTTGTGTTGATAAACTAGTTCCAAATAAAACCACTTATAGTTAACAAGTGTTGTTAACCATTTATTTGCATTTGAATGTCAAATGGTTTTTAATTGTCAACTAGATAAGTTTTCATCATAGTGGGAGAGTTATGAGATAACTCAACCTTTACAAGACTTGCTTATAGTTTACATTGTCATATTAGATGACAAGATGAAAACTTAAGAATCTCAAAAGTAGTAAGAGAGTTTATGAGATGACTCAAGATGCTTTGACTTATTGGAAGTCAAAGTTGTCATACTGGATGACAAGAATTTAAGAATGTTGACAAAGGAAATTATGTCAAAGTCATAAAACTTGAGATAAAGTATTTGTGCTTAATCTCAGTCTGTTTTTGTAAATTTTCTTGATGGGGTAAAATTCAAAAGGATATGAATGAATTTACGAAAGGAAGACTTAAAGTATAGAACTTGGAGATAAAGATCTTCAAAGTAAGACTCGGGCGCAAGGTGAAAACCATCGCTAGAACTGGTGGGTGAAAATAGACTATGAGTCAATTTTTCTAACTAGTTACTATAATAGAGTCTTTATGCATTATTTGGTTCATTGTTGCATATGCGATATGTAAAAATGAATTAATTTTTTTGTGAAAAGAAGTTCAATGCATCTACACATATCAATCATCAAAGATAGAATTACAAAAGGTTTGTAAATTTGTGATGTTCATTTGAGAAATGCATTTCACAATTAGGATCTTTGGATATAAGGGTTTGATATAGTATCATAACCCATGACTTTGAACAATGACAATGTTCTTGTACATACAAGAAAATGAAAAGTGAGTATTTATTTGTTTTATATTGATATTTAATCTTTATGAATGAAGTAAAAACCAGTATGAAAGTTAGGCTATTTAACCAATTTCAAATAGTGATTTGAAAATGATCTTGTATATTAACTGTCCATATATTGATGTTATGTTTGTCTCATGCATCTTACATTTACAAAGTTGTATTTAATGTTCGATGCCATAGCTTTAGATAAAATGATAGTGTATCATTCTAAAGTGAAGTTGATATATCTAAGGAAAAGTTTCCTAAGACGCCTCAAGTGTTGAGAGGATGTAATTTTTACATGAGAGTTAATTAACATTTAATATACTATTGGTTAGTTATATCGGTTAAATCAATGATATGACCATTGAGTTTTTGAAAATTAAAACTTATGAATAACGTGACATTAGTGTATAAAGTTTAAGATTTGATCCTTTACGGGATACACTGTTTCATACAAGAGTTAGAGAAATTTATGTTTCATCCTAAGTGGTGTAAATTGGACTACAAGACAAGTTTTTGCTTGCGAAGCAATAATTTGCATAGCCATGGTATATCCTTCAATGTTTCAAAGTTGTTTCAGATATGAAATAGTCTATCCACTTTATGAGATAGTGTGGTATAAAGACTAATTTTGAGGATATTAGTAAACACCAAGTTCAAGGAATATAACAAATTTAGAGAAATATCATGGAGGTGACCAGATGGTAGTTGAAATTATATAACAGGATTCTCCAGGCTAAAGTGTGAGAGAATCTCTTAGAATGTCTAGGACTATGAGACATGTCTCCTGTCACACCCCACCCCGAACTACCCTTCCGTAGCCCGAGACGGAGCGTGAGGACAGCAGTCCTAGACTTACATGTCTCAAATCCCATTGTCACATTTACCTATCTTCTCATATCTACCATTACTAGGACGGTAATACTATTAACTCTTGACAAACCTCGACTTCGATCGGCAACGGGAACTGTCATGCTACCTGAACATGGAAAACATATAAAAAGGGTGAGCTAATAGCTCAGTGAGTAACGATTTCTGAAAACATTATACTTTAACTGTAAAACTGGTCAAACTCGCATAAAATATAACAATTCAAATCATATTATAATATGCTCAAAAACCATTATTATATCATGCATATCTGTTTTGGAGTAAATATTCAAAAATCTCATTCATTTAAAATCATTTTTCCCTAGTTGAGGCGGAGCAATGCTCTACGCTCCTCAACGTCGATTTTCCTTAGCTGTGTGGAGTAATCTCAACACATTAGTGTCGTATATACCTCTATGTGCACATAGGTTTTATATTCCGGGCCGCCCACAATGTCTTCTCCAAGTCCCTGAGCATTGGGGTCCCATTTCCATATCCAGGCTACCCATTTGCCTTCTACGAGTCCCTCAGCATTGGGTGCCTTTTTCTATATTTATATCCAGGTTACCCATCTGCCTTCTACGAGTCCCTCAGCATTGGATACCTTTTCTATATCCCGACTACCCTTTGGCCTTCTCCAAAATCCCTCAGCCTCGGGTGCCTTTTCAAGGTTTTATAAAACACAATACATATTTTGGAAACATTATATCAATAACTCGTAAGTTAACCGTTTCCAAATCTAATATCAACCAGCATGCTAAATTCAATTTCAAAGCTTTAATATCAAACAACATGCCTTTCAAATAAGTTTGTTTCCAAATCTTTCATGAAATCATATGTCATCAAACATCATGCTTTTCAGTAAAATCATGAAAACATAAATCATCAATCACCATACATTTTATAAACTTATAACAAATAACCAGCATACTCAATACTTTTCAAATAAAACGCATGCACTTATTCATTGAAAACTCATGAAATCATATTCATAAAATCAATGATATTAAGTATAGAGAACTCATTTATATTTTGAAAAACGCAGGTGTTACTCACAATATTCTTGCTCAAGAATAGTTCCTCCTTCTTCTCGTTATTTCCTCTTTCCCGAGTTCCTTGGACGCAACGTTCTAACTCTGGAACGCAAGGCTCCATATTCCTCTGTCAGCTCGGTTGGACGCAACCCTGCCCTTCAATGCAAGGTTGATTACTATTGCAAAGTGCAGCCTAACTCTTCTTATTTCTCTTTTAGATGCGTCGACCTCTCTCGGACGCAAGGTTCAACTTGAACGCATCATTCACCTTGAATGCATCGTTTACCTTGAACGCGTTGTTCGTCTTAAGCAAGACTATCCCCCTTCGACGCAAGACAACTTCTTTAACTCAAGATAGCTAAGTTGTCAAAAATAACTTCTCTCTTGGCCGCAGACTCCTACGGACGCAAGGATTTCCTCCTGTCTTTTCTCTGCCCTTTCTCTCAAGAATTCAAAACTAAAGGATCATCAGTCGCTTCTTTTCCCTCAAGGTCCTATTTATAGCTTTGGAATAGAGGGCTTGTCATCTTTCTCCTCTCTTTTTGCCATTTGTTTGCCACATGTCACGCTGCATGCTTAACAAACCATGTATTTATCCAAGCGTCACCTTGCATGAAACACTTAACATGCATTCTAACACCTACTACTGATAAGGTGTCAAGTTTATAAAAAGCCACCTAGCCTTTATAAGCTTATCTTATGCATCCAAAATTTTCCAACATACAAACTATTCAACCAACATAATGTCCCCATGCATTCATTGAATTTCCCTTTTAGGTTTTAACTTCATTACTTTCTTCCCTTACTCTCGGCCATACTTCCTTTGAACTCATTTCTCCACCGCATACTACTAGATCGTCAATGTCTCAAACGCACACTACTATGCGTTTGTGCCTTACTACATAATACCATGCGTTAGCCTGAACCACATACCATCATGTGTCCACCTCTTGCTCCAGTCTTTAAGCCTACTTCTCAACCTTCCACTTTATCCAACACTCGAGAACATCCCTTGCTAATAGTCTATGCGTTACTCAGTTTGCTATAGTATTCTACCTTCCCGACATTTAGATCTGTTCCAATACTTCACGACATAACTTTATTCCTTTCTTGCTTATGCGTCTTACCATTGCCAATGCTTACATCTTCTCCTATGCGTTTCACTTCTTTCCCTTCTCGGTTTACTTCCATGCGTACACCCTTACCATGCGTTACCTTAGTCCTGACCATGTGTCCAACATAGTCTTTTACTTCTTTTCTTTACAGGCTCTTCAACGCATCGGTTTCTTAAAGGTAGGGTGTGACATCTCCAGTGTGCTAGGGCAAGTGGGAGAGCATGTTGGGTATAAAGTATGCCCTAGAATACATGTCTCACTAGCTTATATCTCACGAATTTTAGTGCAAGTGGGAGATTGTTGGGATGTATGCCCTAAAGCCTCGTAGTTAATAATAATTTGAAATAATGGTTGATTATTTTATATATGCAATTATCCATTAGATAATAATCCAAGGTTATTTTATGTAACTTAAACATGTATGCGATTGGCGTACAAGTGGATCATGTTTAAGTAATAACCTAAATAGTATGTAGTACAAGAATAAGGTTGGGTGCCTTATCCGGTGATACTACGGATAGGACCCACTTTGTAAATGTTACAAGAGTTGTAAATGTTACAAACAATTTGATCCAAATTGTTCATGTGGAGACATGTGAGTGGGTATCCTATCCAAAAAGTTTGTATAAGACCGGACCACTAAATGATTAATCTCTCTTTATAACACCATTGACTGAAAAGATTAACATTTCATAGGATGACCATAGGTGACTTGACCTTAATCTTGAGTGAGTTATGAACTCCAGTCTATGAGGGCAGTCCTTTGATTTGTACGGGTGAGAGTGGCCAATTTGTTGACTCAATATGCTTACCATTTTGGGGATTTGTCCAAGTACGGAGCTGGGAACAAGCTACACAAGATGAAGTTCACTTATTCCTGTCTTTAGGGTAAGTAGATGAATTGCTCCCTTAAGTGCTAACTACAAGTCTTGAACAATCAGGCCTCTCCCTCTTATTGGCCCGAGAGAGTTTTGTTTATGGTAGGACCATAAATAGATTGTTCATTCGAGGATCAGTTGAACTTAAGGAGTTAGATGTAATTACAGGGGTAAAATGGAATTTTGACACAGCTATAATTACGAACAATTTGTGAAAGATTCACTCACTGTTGATTGGTTATATTCATTGACAGAGAAATATGTCTATAGTTCGAAGAGTGCAACTGTAGGCTGATAAGCACTTGAAAAGTGCTTATTATTCTCTCAAATTAAGGGAGTTTTATATTAGATTTCACTTGTTTGCTAGTGATTTTCAGGTTAAAACGAGGAAAATTAGAAGAAACAACTAAAAGATCAAAACCGAGCAAGAATATGGCGAAAAAGTCCTGAAAAACGCATCCTTGATTGAAATGCATGATGCGCCGCGGCGCTGAGGCAGAAACGCATCAGCATGGACGCAGAGCAGCAACGTGGCACTGGGAAGGCGCTACTTCGACGCATACTTGGTGAACGCAAGACAGCGTCGCGGCGCTAAAACCCGAGAGCAACTTAATTTTGGTCACAACGCTAGCACCGCGGCGCCAACGTTAATTTAAACGCAAGTTTTGTATTTTAGGTTAAATTTTGGGCGGCCAAACTCTATAAATTTAGGGGTTTTCAGCAGCCAAGGGGGGGAAGAAATATCAAGAAGATCAAGAAAGTTGCAGAACAACAGAACGATCCGAAAAGGTGAGAATTAAGCTAGAGTTCCAAGAGTGAGTTAGCCGCAAGGAAGAGGAAAAGAGTTTGAGATAGTTTTGGTGCCCTTCGAAGTCCGACGTGAAAGCCAAGGAGTTCGTGACAGTGCTGCCTCAATCAAGAACCTCTTTTCAGTAGAGTTTCCCTATTCTTTACACTCTTTCTTTGATTCGTTTTGATCAATATGTTGCTTTACGCTATGAGTGGCTAAACTCTTTGGTTTTAGGGTTTTTGATGAATTGTTTGTAAACTCATGATAATTTTGTAAACTCATGATTTTGTTCAAATAAATATGCTTTTCATTGTTATTGTGTTTAATTCTTGAAGATTGGCCACCTTCACATGTTAGATTAGACATATGATCGAGAGATTATATATTTAATTTGATCTATAACAATGAATCGTTGTTAATCTATCACGAGAGTAGTTAGGTTTACAATGAAAGTTGCTAAAGACTAGTTTTAATGCCATGTAATTTTGTATTGGTTTTAAGAGATTAACTATCAATCAAGTTGCATGAGAAAGAGTTGTCTTTGAGAGAAGATAACTTGGAATTAAGTTTCTAGACTTAGGCATAAGAATTAAATCCATGAAATCCATAATTTTGCATGATGAAACAAACAAGGATTTGAAACCCTAGAACTCTCTTTGACTCTTGCAATTCTCCCTTTGATATTTTCTTGCTTGATTTTTCTTTTTCCCAAAAAACAAAATTTGAATTCCAATCCTCAAATAAAATTGATTCAACTCTAGAATAGCTAAATAACTTAAACCTTCCCAATTGGATCTCTAGTGGAAACGATACTCGGACTTAACCGTTTTATATTATAACTTGACCCGTACACTTGCGGTTAACACACAAAAGTGGCACCATCATAGGCCTTTAGTGGAGTGACCATTAGTTAATGAATGTTGATTAATTTAATTAAAGAGTTTAATTAATTAACTTCGTATCATTGGAGCTTCTAATCTGTAGGTCTATTAGGTCCCCCTGCTAGCTCACTAAGGGTAAAACAAGGATGATTTCGTTTTGGAAGAATTTGAATCGTTCAAATTATAAAGGTTTTAAGTTAATTGTATATCATATAATTAATATAATGTATAGAGATAAATTATAATATAAAGTTATATTTGAATTAGATTCAAAATTAAATTATATATCATGAGAGTATTAATGTTTGAATAAGTTTCAAATATTAAATTAATATGAATAAGATTCATATAATGAGGGAATTATATGTTAATTGTATATGATACAATTATATAATGTATATAGGTACATTATATTATAAAGTTAATTTTGACTTAGATTCAAAATTAAACTATTTATAATATGAGGAATAATATATTTGAATAAGATTCAAATATTAAATAATATGAATGAGATTAATATTAAAACTATAGGTTAAAACATAATATGAATAAGATTCATATTTAAACTATAGATTATGAGAGAGAAATACATTTGAATATGATTGAAATGTAATATTAATTAAATATATGAAATTTAATTAATTTTTATTAATTAATTAGATTAATTAATATTAAATTAAATGAAATTTACTTTAATTTAACTTTAGTTAAATTTTAATTCCTAAGGGGAGTTAAAGGATGGTTAAAGGGGAGTTAATCATAATTAACTTCCCCCTATCCATCAATTGGTTATTTTTTTTGGGATGATGGTATCTCAACAATTCTCTCTCAATCTCTCAACACTTCCAACTTACAGAGAAAAAGTTTCTTTGCAAAAACTCTTACCAATTTTCCAAAAGATGTTCTTATAAACCTTTTCCTTGCTAGAGAATAGCGGGGAAAATCTTGGTGGTGGTGTCTTGTTCGTGATGGAAGAGATCGTGAAAACACTGAAGAATTGGAGAAGATTGAAGAAGTCTTCAAAGGTATTTTCTATCTCCTTTAATTTCTTCAAAGAAAATATGCTTAATTAAAATATGTTTAAATTTTCTTTGTATTTTCTGTAAATTCAAAACGTAAATTAAAAGTACAGCATTCGTGCTCTTTCGCACGAAATTTGATTCCTTCAAAAGGAGCAATGGGCATGTAGGCATGCAGGTAGATGTTGCATGGCTAGGTGTGCGTGTGGCTGAGGAAGGGCAGGTGTTGAACGTTTGGTGATGTGTGCAAAAATTTAACGCATAGGCTAGCTAGTGTCTAAAGAGGCACGCAAAGAGAGCTGTCGACGCCAGTTGAGCAGATGCCCAACCAGTGTGCAAGTGGGTACGTGTGTGGGCATGCAACAAACGAGGGCATCCGGAGAAGGTTGACGATACTATGTATGTGAGGGCTTAACACCCAGTCGGCGTGCGTGTGCAAGGGAGCATGACGCCCAACCGACAGTAGGTGTGCGAGGACACATACTCATGTGTCTTTAAAGGTTATTGAGGTCGTGGCTGTGCGAGAACTGTTGCCAAGGGGCATCTGTGCACGTAGGGTAGTATGCTTGTGCGTGAACTGTCGCACATGTGAGGATGAGCAAGCGTTGTGTGTGCTATGTGTTGCTAAGGTGCACGCCTAGAGCAATTTGCAACACTCAGAATTTTTTAGCAACTTTTAGAGGAAAAAAGACTAATTTGGATGCATAGAAGGCTATGAAGATTTGAAATTGACTTAGTACAAGAGACTTTGAACTTGTGAGTTGGACGCATAACTCATAGATAGTAAGTTGTTCAAATTAAGACAAAATACAAGGTTGGGACGCATGGTGTGTAGGCCAAAATTAGGGGGTTGGATGCATACCCTTAATAGAAGAAAAATTTAGCTAAGTACAACATGTTAGGGTGTCGGACGCATACCTAGCTTGTTTGGAGGAAAATTTGTAAGTGTTGGATAGTTCCTTTTGAGTAAAAGGAAACAAAAGAAGCATACCTTGAAAAAGCATAAGTTGGATGCATAGGAAAGGTTATGTTGGTGAAAAGCACCTAAAAATGCTTTTCTTGCCTTTAATTTAGGGATGATTTTATTAGATTTAATGTGTTTGATAGTGGTTTTCAGGTGATAATCAAGAAAATAAGGTTTAGAAGTCAAAGGAATCAAATCGAGCAAAAAACGGAAGAAAAAGTAAAAAACCCTAGAAACAACATTGCTAAGCTGACCTACTGCACTCTAGACCTGAGAGCATCATATTTGGAAGACTGCTAGAGTCACTACGCTACCTCTTTTATGACGGACAACGTCGTTGTGCTCTCCAAGAGCGCAACGACACCAACTTTACTTTTTTTTTTTTTTTTTTTTTTTTGTAGATTTTGCAAATTTGGAAAATATTTTGGATGGCCACTTCTATATATTGAGGAGTTCTAAGCAACTCTAGAGACACAAGAAAATACACAAGAGAGTCCCAAATGAGGCACATGAAATTAGAGAGAAAAGAAAGGTCCAAAAGGTGTGAGTTTTCTATCATAGTGAAAGATTTGATGGCCGTTCGAGATTTCGAGATGCTAGCCAAGTAGAGATTGCAGGGAGTTCTACATCGGGAAGCACTTCGAGAGTTTTTTTTCCTAAGTTTCTCTTTTCCTTTTACTTTTATGCTTGAAAACTTATATGAAAGTATGTATTTGATGGCTATGTGTGGCTAAAATCATTGTTTTAGGGTGTTGGATGATTTAATTATGGATTTATGTTAATGGTTTAGTATTTTTTATGGATGTTGTTGAATGATATGTTTTCAATGGTATCGTGCTTATTCTTTATTGATTGATCATCAATAAGTCTTAGGTTGGATGTATGATTGACTGGTTGTATGTCTAATTGGATCTATGATATTGAATCTATAAACCACACTTTCACTTGTAAGTACTAAATTTAAGTATATGGTACCATAGTGGACTTATTTGTTTCCTCTCTTGTAGATTGAAGGAAGAGGTGGTCGAAACCAAGCATATTTTTGGTAAGTTGAATTCTAAGTCAATACGAGATAGATCGAGCTTAAGATTTACTTTGGATATTAATTGGAGCATAAAAGTAAATTTGAAATTAGAAGGAAGAAAAGAAAGGAAAGAGAGAAGAGAAAAGGAAAAAAATAATATATATATATATATATATATATATATATATATATATATATATATATATATATATATATATATGAAATTAGTGGGAAGTAAGTCGGCAACCTTGTATTTGTGTGTAACTAAGATTTTGGATCATTTTCTTCCACTTCTGAAGCCTCAACTGACCTAAACTGGTAGCTGCATGTCGAAGGGAGGAAGAAGAAGATGTTTAGGGCAAATTGGAGAAGAATTCCGGTCGAATTCATGGTGCAATTGAAGCTAGAATTGAAGGCTTGTCTGCTGTCGCGAAACCTGAACAAGGTCTAGTATTTAGTGAATAACGAACAGAAGAAATCAATTTTGATGTTAAAAATTTGAGGTTAGTAAGTTAATTAACTTCTTAACAACTTTTGTGAAGGATGGTTGAGCTGAATGTGAAGAGAAACAGGTTTAATTATAGGTGGAAATAACTGATACCGGTTTTTCAAGTGATCTAGAGCAGGGCGAAGTAAATTTGGATTATCGGATGAACTAAGAGAAGTTAAGCCCTGGAATTTTGAGATTAGCTAGAAAACACATTTCTTTACAAGTTTGTAGAAGGGAAGAAGTTCTAATTCGAGCTAGAAATATAACTTTTAACAGATAGAAATGAAGACAAAAGCAAAGGCAGTAGCTGAAGAAGACGAGTTTCGCTGGTAAAGAAGCGATACCGGGTGTGGGCGAGAGAGGGTATTGTTGGTATCGCTGGTCGGATTTTGTGAGACAAACTCGCTGCTCTCGCTAGTCGACAGTCTTACTGGTACAATTTTGATCTTTTGCTTAAATACATTGGTTAAATCTCGTTGGTTGCTTGAATCTCGTTAGTTAGTGAATTTCCTTATGGAAATGGTCTTGGTGGTGAATCTCCTTATGGAATTTGGTTTCGGTGGTGAATAAGCATTAATGTTTAGGATCTGTCTGCTATTCTATAAAGGAATTTTAAGGTAATCTAAATATGGAAAACACATTATTTCAGGACTGGAAGAGCTAGGAAAGGCGTATAATCCCTTAAGGGCACGCGACGAATTGTGAGTGACAATTTTACATAAAATGAGCTTACTTTAAACAAGTTTCCATGATATATGTTTATGTTTAGGAACATGTTTATACGTTTATGTTTTCATGAGTTTTAAATGTGCTTTGATGATTACTTGCCGGAAGGAAGCATGTGTTATTATGTAAAAGCATACTAAGGTTTTGCATTTGAATTATTTGAAACATGATAATTGTTACTGAGTATTTGTGGAAGGCAACGCTATTATTTAATCTATGATTTTAAAGAAGCATGATGATTGTTGGTGAATTGTAGTAGTTTGAGATGTTAAGACTCATGAATATTTATTATGTTATTTTCAAAACATGTTGCTTATGAATAGTGTTTTTGAAAGAGGCTCCCAATGCTGAAGGACTCGGAGAAGGCATTTGGAGCCAGGATATAGAAATGGTTCTCAATGCTGAAGGACTCAGAGAAGGCATGTGGGTAACCAGGGTTTAGAGATAGCCTTCAATCCTGAAAGACTTGGATAAGGCAGGTGGGTGGCCTAAATCGTGTATATTGGACTCGTTACTGAAGAACTTGAGAAGGTATTCGAGTAACCTAGGATATGATATCTATGTGCACATAGAGGTAGGATAGATGCTGTTGTGTTGAGATTACTCCACATTAGCTAAGGATATTTGACGTTGGGTGTTTCGAGATTACTTCGCCCCAACTAAGGTTATTTTCGACGTTGAGTAGCGTTGAGCTCCTCTCCGCCTCAACTAAGGAAAAACGTTTTTGAAATGAATTACATTTCATGATTTTTTGAAAATGAAATGTGTATGGTTTGTTAGCGTCATCTGAACATGATTTGTTGGGATATGGAAACGTTTTATTACTACTTATTTATTTTTATAACTAAAATACGATTTTGATTTATTTATGAATTAAGGAAAGTTTCTTACTAAACATGTCACTCACTGGGCAACCTAGCTCATGTTTCTCCCTGTTTTATGTTTTCCAGGTAGCGAGCAAGTTCGAGGTGCTTAGCCTACACAGCATTTCGTCTGGGCCCACCATCAGTGTTTGGAATTTTGAGCATTGTAATTATTTGATCTTAAACATGTGTTGTACATATAGAGGGTTAAGAGGCGGAAGTTAGTGAACTTATGTAAATTAAAGGTTGAATGTAAATCTGTATTATTATGATAGCTTAACTCTGGTTAAAGATTGATGTTCAATTATTGTATATATATATATATCTGCTTATTAGGTGGTTGGTCAAGGTATAAGGTTGACGGTAGATGTTGTAAGAGGGTCGGTGTCTACTGTCCTCACACTTTCTCCTAAGTTAAGAGGGTACCCGAGAGGGGATGTGATAGAATCTCTACTAATCTCTCATGAAAATAGCTAGGTTATTAGAGAAAGTTGATCATGACTAACCTTAATGCTATGGTTCTTAACTTGGTTTTAAGAAATTAGTAAACAATTAGGTTGCATAAGAAAGGGTTGTCTTTGAGAGAAAATTTTCCAGATATTAGTTTTTAGACTTAAACATAATTTAGTTTTAATAACATAAAGACGATAACATAGAGACGAAAGGATACCAGAGAGACGATAACATAGAGACGAAAGGATACAAGAGAGAGCGAGACTAGAGAGAGCGAGACCAGTGAGAGCAAGACTGGTGAGACGATATTCACCAAAAGCCAAAATACACGCCAACTTTCGAAAAATTTGGGCATTCTATGACATTCCCTGTAGATCTTGTTAGAAACCTTACGGGAAAAGTCACATTGCCCAAATTTCCTGAAAGGTGGCGTGTATTTGGGCATTCTGTCATTTTTTTTGTCAACTCCTTCAAGTTACGGGAAACATGAACTTAAGGGAAAAATGACAACGAGCAAAAAACGTATACCAAATTCTTTTTCTTTCTGATTTCAAACACTTCCTACACATATTAGACCTCTTCTACCTGAAAACTTTGGATTTTCTTTTCCGTTTTTTACCGCCAACTATTCGAAAACCTAAATTCTCAGAAATCAGCGTTTCAAAGAAGTTGTTTGTGGGTTTATTTCCAAAAAATATCGGGTCACATAGGATGGGTTTTACCACAAATGACAAAAATTAGAGATTATTGTAAAAAAAAATGGACTCTAGTGAAGAATATGGTCTCAGGGAAGAACACAATGTGGTTTGAGTGTTGAGGAAGATGGTTTTTAGGGGCATTCACGTCATTTCACCATGTGGGATCCATCTCTAAAATTCTGAAAAGTTGAAAAAGGGGTTAAAAAAGAAGTTTTTAAAAAAGAGGTTAGTTTTGTTCCATCAAAACCTTTTTGGGTTAGAAATAGCAATTTCCACTCCAAATTATGAGTTGGGTAATTCTGTTTGTGGTTCTTTAACTAACGAGAGGCATAAGCAACCACCTTACCATGTTGCATCAACACACACCCCAACCCTTTCTTAAAAGCATATGTAGACAACAAAACCTCCAGACCTGTCTGGAACTGTAAGTAATGGTGCATAAACTAGTCTCTATTTCAGATCTTGGAAAATTTACTCATAGGCCTTACTCCAAACAAAAGGATTATCCTTCCTAGTCAACTAAGTTAGAGGAATGGCTATGCGAGAGAAGTCTTTAACAAATCGACGATAGTAACCTGCTAATCCCAGAAAACTGCACACCTCACTAACTGTTGCAGGACGAGACCAATTCGTAATTGCCTCTATCTTTGTAGGGTCTACAAAAGCCCCACCCTTTGACACCACGTGCCCTAGAAAGGACACTTCTTCTGTTGGGTTCTATGTCCAAAAACTCATTGTTTGTAACTATGGAACTTATTCTCAATAAAGTTGTTATCGAGATTTATTCAGTAAAGTTGCTATTGAATACTTGAATTGCACCTATTAAATCCAATAAACAAAGATTCTTTGGCTATAGGTCATATGCTTAGACTTTATGTGTAGACATAAAAGTAGATCAAATTTAAGTAAATAGCCAAAATGGTCTATAGTATAGGATAAGGTTGGGTACCTTATCTTGGTGACACTATGGATGCGACTCATTTTATGTTTGATAAAGGCGATGTGATCCTATATCATACATGTAGAGACATGTGAGTGAGGGCATTTTGTGCAATGAGATTGCATAAGACCGGACCATGAAATAATCATTTTTACTTTATCAAACCGTTTATTGTTAAAACTGATTTTTTTAAACATGTTGATCCAGGTAACTCGATCTTAATTCTGAGCTAACTATGAACTCCTATTTGTTTGAGATTGTCCTTTAATTAGCATAGGTGAGTGGTTCGAGTTCGATGACTCAATATGCCTCCTATTTTAGGGATAAGATCAGACAGATAGTTGGGGACATAGTCTTGCAAGATGGAATTTACTCCTACCTATTTCTAGGTAAGTAGATAAGTTGTTCTCTTAAGTATTACTGACTCTCGGACTTGAACAAGGGGTCCCACCCTCTCATTGGCCTGAGAGAGACTAGGTTTGTTGGTTTGACCACAAACCTATTGTTCATTAAAGGATCAGCGGGACTTAAGGAACAAGATGTAATTACAGGGGTAAAATGGTAATTTTGACCTAGTTGGAATTATGAACAACTTATGAATGATAGACTTACTTATGATGGTTATATCAAGTGGACAAAAATATATCTACAGTGAGGAGAGTGCAGCTACTAGGCTTTAGTGGAGTGACCCAGTAGTTAACGAATGTTAATTAACTAGGTTAAAGAGTTTAGCCAATTAATTTTGGATCGTTAGAGCTCATGATTTGTAGGTCCATTAGGTTCCCTTGTTAGCTCATGGATAAACCTTAGAACTTTATATTGAGTGAATTTAAAATGTTTGAATTAAGT
The DNA here is from genome assembly GCA_030954485.1 of Citrullus mucosospermus. Taxonomy (NCBI): domain Eukaryota; kingdom Viridiplantae; phylum Streptophyta; class Magnoliopsida; order Cucurbitales; family Cucurbitaceae; genus Citrullus; species Citrullus mucosospermus. Next base: position 7,050,926 of record CM062062.1, read on the forward strand.
GATGGAGCAATTATTATGATTTGTTCATTTAATTATGAATTAGACAAAAATCAGAGAGTTAGAAATATTTACATTTGATTTAAATATTTTTAGGATGAATAGAGAGTCATCGGATTGAAATTTATCAAGAAAAGTGGAAGAGTAATTAATTTAATGTTAAATATTATTTTAATGTAATTAATTATTATTTTATTTAATTATATATTAAATTAATTTTATATAAAATTAATTTTTGAATTTAATTTTGAATTTAAAAATCAATTATGGAAATTGATTTTTAAACTCCAATTTAAGAAATTGGGTAATCCCACTTTGTGCATGAAGAAGTAGGTGGTGTTCTCCATGCAAACACCATTTTCTTCCTCTTCTTCCACCTCCAAATTGGTTGAGATGATCATCCAATTTGTTGGCTTCTTGCATGCTAATTTATTATGCATGCTCTCTTCTTTAAATAGAAGAAAGAAATTGAGAAGTAGGGTTAAGCATTCTTGCTTATTTATACATAAATTCTCTCAAACTCGAAAACTAAAAACCAGAGTGTTCTTCAATTTTAGCTCCAATTTTGAACTCAATCTTGGATCGCACAATCCATTCTAAGGCCTGAGGATAACAAGGAAGACACTAGAGGTTGTCCACGAAGTGTTCCTGATCTGAAATTTGAAGAATTTAGCTTGGATTTTAATCTTCACAAGTTCATCTTCTTTGTTTTTGGTCTTTAAAACCAGCATGTTTGATCTTCAAAATTGATGTAATTAGAGTGCTTTAGATCATAATTACTTTCGTTGCTATGTTACTAACTCTTTCATCTTCAACCAAAACTCACACTTGGAGAACTTAACATATAACTTATGCGACCTCAAGGTTTCCAAAACTTTTCGCAAATACTCCTCATGCTCTACCTCTGTCTTGGAGTAAACTAGGATATCATTTATGAATACTATGACAAAAGTGTCAAGAACAATCCTTGAACACCCGATTCATCAGATCCATGAATATCGTAGGGGAATTTGTTAGGCCAAAGGGCATAACAATGAACTCGTAGTGTCCATATTTGGAACTGAAAGTTGTTGTTGGTGTTTGAATTGTGGAAATGAAAATTTACAAACGCAAGGTGCAGGTAAGCAATGATGATACGTTTCATATATCATGCGTTGAACATGCTATGCGTCTTACTGATGCTTAAACGCCATGCGTTGGTGATCTGTCAAGTTTTCCTCTCCTTTACCCAAGTATAAGCAAAGGAGTAGGTTTTCTCGGTGAGTCCGAGGTCGAACACAGGGATTATGTTGATTCTATATTTAAGTGGATTATATGCGTTGCAGTGGTAACCAAGAATAATGAGTTGAGGTGTTTGTTTCTAATCTAAGGAAAGCGATAGTATGTACACTAAGCTAAATTGTGGAAGATGGAAAGGCATGCGACACAGCAAAGTCAGCTAATGATTTGAACGGATGGATAAAAACAGGGTTTGGGTTGGTTAACATCTAACATCGGAAATGCATGGTGGTATTCTATTCATACTTGCGACTCTTCTCCCGGTTGTCAGCCGCTATGCGTTATATGTCTATAACGCATAGGAGAGTGTTAACACTTCTTGGCCCTTGTCAATTGAGTTCCACAATCACTTACCCTCTCGAGTAGTTTGATTATTACTACTTATATCGATTAGCTAGATGGACATAAGCATCGGATTAAGTTTGCAATTGACAAGATGAAATAATTACACTATGGTTCTTAGTTAGATGCTAACGCAACCCTAGACCCTTGAGAGATTAGTTACTCATGGATTGAAAATAAAAAGCGGAAAGTATAGAGAAATCAATAGACATGGAAGAAATATATATTGATGAACGGAATACAACTTTAGATAAGCTCAATGTCTTGACACAAATCTAAAATCAAGATAGAAAAACTAAGATAGAAAGCAGGAAAGGCGTCAACGTCTTGAGTCACCTGGATGAAAGCGTGAGGTTCTGCTGTGAAGTGGTCAGGCGGAGGGAAGACTCTTCTCTCTCGAGCTATTCGTCTCCGGTTGAAGTCTGGAGAGAACTCTGCTGTCACTTATAGAATTCTTCCGAGAATCAACAACCCTTTCTCATCTTGCAAAGCTGCCCTTTTATAGATGCTGTGTTCGCAATCAATGGCAAATCTGCTTGATTCGTGGCGAGATTGATATCATGCGTCCATCTCGTCTGATTGCATAATTCTCGGGTCAATTAAGATCCACCACTTTAGCCACAGATCATGTTTGTCAATCATCCGACAATCTCTCAAGATTCTGATCTGATTGTTCGCTGCCTTGCGTTGATGGTTGTTTATGCGTCCATGGATAGTTTAGCCGTTGTCAACGCATCATGAGTTGCTAACGCGTAGTCTTGCGTTGAGTAGTTGTTAACGCATCTTTAGGTTGTTCGTGTTCCGTTCAGATCATGCGTCCATGAAGAATAGATTGCTAACGCGTATTCCTGCGTTAAGAAGTCATCAACGCATCGTTTGCATTCCTGCGTTAAAACATGCGTTTTAGGCTCAAAAAGTGGTAAAATCATTATCTTCATAAAAATACAAGAGTATAACGCAAAGGAAGATTTATTAATAAAAATCAACATAAACTGCCGCATGCTTCTCTATTTAATCTCTATTTATCTAAGAAAAAGGCTATCATAACTTGTATTTCTACAAGTTATCAGTTTTCCTAGGGATATCGTTGTCTTTTATCCTCAACTATTGATATCCCAGATGAAGATCAATCTTGGAGAAAACTATGGCTCCTTGCAACTAGTCAGATAGATCATCAATCCTGGGCAGTGTATACTTATTCTTGATGGTTACCTTGTTCAACTCTCTATAGTCAATGCAAATACGTAGTGAACTATCCTTCTTCTTCACGAACAACACTAGTGCACCCCAAGGTGACACACTCGGTCGTATGAGGCCTTTATCGAGTAACTTCTGCAACTAGATCTTGAGCTCATTTAGCTCTACTGGAGCCATCCTATAAGCAGCCTGGGAGATGGGAGTCGTACCTAACTCCAATTCGATAGCAAAGTTTATCTCTCTATACGGCGGCAACCTCGGGGAGGTCCTCTGGAAAAACATCTTGATAGTCTCTCACCACTGGTTCCAAAGTTAGGGCGGCTTCAAGTTCTCTAGTGTCGGCCATACTAGCCAAAATACTCTAGGTACCTTGGTTAAGCAGCTTGTTGGCCTTCATGGCTGAGATTACCTTAGGGAAGACTACAGTTCCGGCCCTTGTGAGAACAATCTATACTAGCATGGTTAGCAGCCAACTAATCCATGCCTAATATTACGTCAAAGTCACGCATGTTTAAGACTATCAAGGTCACCTTTAGTGCACGGTTTTCTATTTCTACCTGACATGCTTTTATCTTTTCCTTTGCTAACATAATTTCTCCAGACGGAGTAGAAACCGACAAAACATAATTCAAAGGCTCTAATTCTAACATAACACGCTTCACAAACACAAAGGATATAATTGAATGCAACGAACCAGAGTCAAACAGTACCAGAGCATAATGCCCCAGAATAGGGACTATACCTGTCACCACTGTGCCAGACTTATCCGCCTCACATCGAGTTGTTTTGAACACTCGACCCTGCTCCTACTTCGACTTACTAGAACTCCCCTGATGAGAACCCATGCGCTGACCTCCACTCTCGTTGGCTGAAGGCCTTTTCTGTCTGTAGTGAAAGCATACTCCACTACCAGCCAAACAGTCTCCCTAGTGATGTCTCCAGAGGAGTTGCAAACTGGCCTGTCTTCCTTAACAGTTAAGGACTGAGACCCTTGCTGCCTCTAATGTCCCTGAGATCTATTTGAATTTTGATCCTTCTGCTGAGGCAATAGAGCTCTTTGATTTGCCTTCCTCTTCTAACCTGAGGAGGGTCCCACTCCTAAAGATTTAAGCTATTCAGCTTTTGACTAGGAATCTATCTGAATGGCTGCATAAAGGGCTTCAACTTGGGTGATCAGTTTAAAAGCTTGTACCAAACCTCGCAACCCATCCCTCAGCCCTTGAACAAGTCTCTTTGTTATCTCTACCTCGGTGGCAACCATGGTAGGGGCAAAACGGGATAGCTGTTCGAACTCCTAATTGTACTCCTCTACAAACATGTTGCCCTGCTCTAAACACATGAGAAAACTCGTAGGCTCACAACAACATAATAGCATTAGGAGATAAATTGTCACTTTTATCTAAAGTTAGCACATGCTTATATTGAGTTCACATCATATATCATATCAAACATGTGCTAATATCATCATGCTTATAAAACGATTGTAGATATACGTATCTCAATTTCACCCAAACTAAGCAATTCATTCAAAATTGTCTAAATCGCTTGACTCAAGGGTGGTTCTAGTAGTAATACTTAAGGGTGGTTCTAGTAGTAAGATTACTTACCTTAGGATTAGGCCCAAATAGCTAACCAAGCAGCCAATTCTCACCAAAACTTTGAATTAAAACCTGGAACATAAACCCTAAACTTAAATTGAAGGAAGCTTTGACACATTTTTGGTATGTTGGATGCATAGAAGGATTTTGGCAAGAAAATTTGGCTAAGTATAGGAAGGTTGGAAGAAGAAAAGAGAGCAAAAGAAGCCAAAACCCCAAAAGCATCACCATGGACGCATGGTTGAGGAAAGTTGGATGCATGGTCCCTATCCTAGGACTAGGTTGGACACATGATGAGTATTTTTAGTGCTAAGTGGCTTCATTTGGACTTAACACTTCATAAGTAGGAGGTGTTGAGATGCATGACGAGAATACCATGCAAGGAGGCACTTGGTTGGATGCGTGGGGTGTTCATCATGCATGGTGACATGTGGGAGCTAAGTGTCAAGTTTAGAGGCAAGGTTGGATGACAAGGTTTGTCATCCAACATCTATAAATAGGACCAAAGGGTAGAGGGGCTCTTACACCATCACAAAGCTCTTGAGTTCACTAGAGAAAGGAGAGGAAGAAGGTAGAAGTGTTGAGCCTTGCATCCAAGGAAGGTCAATTATGCATCCAAGGTGCTGTTTTCCTTGCTGTTAGAAGGTTGTTTGCATTCATCGGCTGTCCTAGGCGTCCAAGGAAGGTTGCCTTGTGTCCAGACTATGCAGCCCTACATCCAAGGAAGACCTCTGCGTCTAAGGAGGAGTTTTCTGGCATGCAGGGAGCTGTTTTAGGGTTCTTGAGGTTTCCTAGTTGTTGTGGTCTCAATCCCAGAAGTTCGAGAAAAGTTAAGAAGGTTTGGAACTCAAAGAGAAAGAAGAAAACCTAAAGTTGGAAGCTACTTTCCCTGTGAGTAATTGTTTTCATTTTGCGGGAGAACTTAATTATATTTCTTATGAATACTTGTTAATATCATGCTTACGAGCTTATAATTGATAGCATGATTATAAATGTGTGTGCTATGGTGAGATAATGGATAGTATATAGTATATCGAGCTTGTTGAATATTAGATTTTAATTCTGATGCTGAAGGATTATACGAAGGCATCAATGGACATATTGTATTCCAATGTCGAAGGACCTTGAGAAGGTATTGATGAATACGATCGTGATTGGGACCGAAATTCGACACCGAACAAGATGGTCAGAGGGTCGGGACGATCTAGTATCTGAGCCTGTGTCAGGAAAAAAACCTTGCGGGATGGTCAGGGGGTGCTGGAACCTAGTTCCTGATCTTGCAAGAAGTATCTTGAGAGGATGGTCAGAGGGTCGACGAACCTAGCTTTTGATCCTAAAAAATAAGATTATGTGCACATAGGGAACATATGAATGCAGAAATGATGAGATTAGTTGAGTCGGGATGGCCAACGGGAAAAACCAGTCAGGATTGCTGAGCCATAAAAGCCAGCAGGATAACTAGAGGTGATGTTATGCCGGAGGTGCCAATGGGAAAATAGATTCAGAGAATAACCCTACGGGGGAGGTTTGAGTATAAGCTCGATATAGTATAGAAGTACTTGTGTATGATTTACATTATGGTCATCAGGATTATTATTTACTGAAAGGGTTAATTGAACCCTAGTTTATTCGATCACTCACTAGGCTTTGTAAAGCTCATTCTTTTCTTATGTTTTTTTTTCCAATAGAAGTCGAGTTTCCGTTGCTGTATGAAGTCAAGGTCTGCCAAGAAATAGTGTGCACTTAGCTGTAGGCAGCAGTTTAAATGAGAAACTAAGAGCACGTTTGCTGTAAACAAACATGTTAAACAATTCTAATAATAACTTATGCATGTTTTATATGAGTTAGTTTCCTTTCTGCCTACCTAAGTTACACATGTTAGTTTGGAAAGGGTATAGGTTTGACGGTAAACATCGCAAGAGGGTCGGTGTCTGTTGTCCTCATGCCCCATCTCGGGTTACAGAGGGGTGGCTCGGGGCGGGGTGTGACACACACACAAAGTAAGTGAACATTATTTAATTTTCAAACCACTCACCCACACTTTATATCATTTTTAAGCCAATGGTGACGAATCGTTGATCCTAGAGTGTTAATTAAAGTGAGAAGGTAAGAAATTCTACTTTTTTCAAAAAAAAAAAAAAAAAAAAATATCGTATGATGTAAATGTATCTTTCTCATTTGATTTTAGCATTTTGTAGTTCTTTTATGATTATCGTTATTTAAAAAAAAAAATCAATATGAGATTATAAATGGAGTTTAAACAACACCTTCTCACGAAGTATGGTTGAAATGCAAAAACATTGTTTACCATTTTATGTTCCAAATATATCATCCTTAGTTGCACATCTAGCAAGTGTTTTAGTAATTGTATCTCTTGACCTTTTCGTATTTAGAAACTCATGAATATAACACTTTTGTTGAAGAAATCCAACCTCGTAGAATAAATGAGTAATTCCAATGGTATATTCATCGATCCTATCCATGAAGCGATTCTACTAACACTGGAATGTTATAAATAATATAGTTATTGTTTTGAATGTTTTTTATTTTAATGATTATTCATGTTTATACCTTTTTAATTATTACATTTTACAAGTTACTTTTTATTTCAATTTTACATAATTCTAAATAAATTTTCTCTTTAAAAAATAATAACAATAATAAAGAACACACATTTTTGTTTTATTTTTATACTTTTTAAACATATTTATCTCAACAAATTAAATATATCATTGGTAGAAAAATGTATGCACATTTTTTCTGTACATTTTTTATGCAGAAACTTTACTCAATCCTTTTTTTTTTTTTAATGATTATTCATGTTTCTATTTTTATTATTATAAAAATTGACACGTTACTTTTTATTTCAATTTGATATGATTTTTAAATAATTTTTCTCTTTTAAAAAGAATTGCAATAATAACAAAGAAAACACATTACTGTTTTATTTTATACTTTTAAACATGCTTATTTCAACAAATTAAACATATCATTTGTAAAAAAATGTATGCATATTTTTTATTACATTTTTTATTCAAAAACTTTTCTCAATCTTCTATCTTTAGATTCTTTACCTCTGTTTTTCTAGACGTTCATTGATTTTAGAGTTTTAAATTTTACAAAATAAAATGCACGGCATAATTTTAATTATCAAAGTGCATAATTTTAATTACCAAAGTGATAAAGTAGTATGATTACAATAATAATAATTTCATATAAGAAAATATAGTAGGTAAATATATTTTCAAAATTTATCCAAAATGCTATCAAATAAAATAAAATATTTGTCAACTTTATTTATTTGTTAATTTTAATATATGATCCCATAAAATGAGATATCACGTGCATAATGATAAAGAGATCTAGTTATACTAAAACATAGCTAAAAAATATTAGGGAAAAAAAAAAAAAAAAAAAAGTTCAACAAATATTAAGAATAAACTAACTTATTAGTGAAAAAGTACCTCAACTAACCGTGAGCTGCAAATCATGAGCAAGTAAAATTCTTTAAAAGATTGCTGCAATCTTCTGAATTGGATGAACACGAGAACTCTTAGCGGAAATGAAACTACCATCAGAATTTTGAAGAATAAGATCGAGACTCTGGCATTTTCATTCGACGTGCAAAATTTGGTTTGGTTGAACATGGCAGACAACAATTTTTTAGGTGAGATATCATCAAGGTTCAACGAGTTGTCCCGTTTGGCTTATTTACAAAACAATCAGTTAACCAGAGTGGTTCCTTGTTAAATCAATTTAATGTCTCTTTTAATTGATTGAATGGTTTACTAGCGAGTTCTTTAAAGAGGGGAATTTACTTTGTGGGGCGCCATTGTTACTCGACAGCCACTAAGCCCAAAGTCGAAGCTCTCCGGCACGGCGATTGTTGGAATTGTGATTGGTGGTTTGTTTTCTTTGGTATTTATTTTGGTTGTTTTGATTCTTGTGTGTCAAAGAAAGAGCAAGGGGACATCGGAGTTGAAAGAAGGGGTTTGGTCGGCCGGTGAGTTTGAGGTGCTGGAAGAGATGATTCAATGATTCGATTTTCTTGTGAATATTTTAATTTTTGTTCTATGCATTATTAACTCAAAATTTTAAAATATTTAAGGGTAAAATTTGGAGTGCAAAAACCGAAAAAATTCGCTAAACTGAACCGAACCAACCGAATCTACTCGTTCGATCCACTTTTTTTTTTTTAAAGAATGGAGAACTACCGATTCACTGAAGAGCAGAACCGAACCATTCGGTTTGGTCATCAGTTCATTATCCTAAAAAACTATAAAACATCGAACCGAACCAGCCAAGAGAGATAAGAGTGATTGTAAGAGCGAGAGTGAGAGAGCAAGAGTGAGAGTAAACAAGAGAGATAAGAGTGATTGTGAGTGAGGAAATGAAGTGAGAGCGTTACGCTCACTCTCGCTCTCGCTTTAACTGAACCATCAGTTAAAAACTGAACCAAATCGACCTGAACCGAATTAGGTTAGTTCGGTTCAAGAACCGAAACCGATGTTAACCGATTTTCAATGGTTCTTCTTCATCGTGAACCGATAATTTCGGTTTGGTTCATGGTTCGGCCCAAAACCGGACCGAACCAAACCGTGCAAAACCCTCCTAGAGCGAAACTCTCTAGCTTTCACTCTCACTCTTGCTTTAACTGAACTATCAGTTAAAATCGGCTTGATCCGAACCGAATCAGGAACCTATGTGAACTGATTTTCAACGGTTCTTCTTTATTGTGAACCGATAATTCGGTTTGGTTCATGGTTTGGCCCAAAATCGGATTGAACCAAACCATGCACACCCCTAAATAAAACATAAAATATTTTGAACTAAATAAATATAATATCTATAAGAAAAAATCTTATAACTAAAAGTTATAGAAATTTAATTGAAAAAAAAAAATGAAAAGATTCAAAACAAAAATATGTAAAAGGGAAGATTTGGTTATACTATATCTTGGAAAGTAGATATCTTCCTAGAAAGGCATTTTTGGAATGCCATAACCACTGTGCACATGTAGAAAGCTTGATTTTCCATAATTCTAATGATTTTAGCTTTTTGCCATTTTCCCAAATCAAACTCTAAAAATGCTATCCGGTCAAAATTTTCCTATGTTTTTAAATTTCTGTTTTCAAATTTCCTATCAAAATTTAAGGAGTTGTTTGTTTCGTGGACATCTAAGATTCCCACAAAGTGGGCACGTAGATTATAATGTTCATAATAATGTAAGATACCTTGGCATTTAGATATTCTTGGGCATCTTGAGAGTCTTGGATGCAACCTATGGATTTTCTAGATTCCCATGTCGAAGGCATCCAAATTTTACCTTTTTACCCTCCTTTTTTCTTCTTAGGGTTGTTTTTAAATAAAGCAAAATGAGCCAAGCTATTTACAAATATAAAAAAATTTCACTATCTATCGACGATAGAATTCTATGGCTTACCATGAAATTTTTTTATATTTGTAAATAATTAGATATTTTTTCTATTTATAATAATTTCCATTTTTCTTATATATATAACATATAAAATTAATATATATTATTTTAATGAGAAAAATAACATATAAAGAATAATATAAAAAATATAAATTTAAAAAGAAATTAAAAAAAAAAAATTCAAAGGTCAAATTATATTAAATTAATTAGAGCAAATCAATTTATACCCTTCAACTCTAGGGTTATATCAAATTGAACCCTAATTAATAATTACTCTAAATTTTCATAAGTTTATCAATTTAAAACCTCTATTATGTTTCATTTGGATAAATATCGTGTGAGACTTGTAATTTATCAATTAAAACCTCTAAACTGACATGAGCGAATCAACCTGATTCTCAATTAAAATTTATTTGAAAATTGTCCATTCAAATTATAATCATCAATTTTGTTAAATCAACATTTATAAAAGTCTACACACATATAAGAAATTTTGCACGATTTTCAAATATTCCTAATAAAGGTTCAAAATCGATTCAGTTATAATAATTTATAAGTTTAATTAAAAAAATTAAATGTCTTGTATGATATTTTCAAACTAAATCTAAAGAAATGTGTAAATTGATACACTTACGAAAATTTAGGATTTAAATTTAGCGATAACAATATAAAGCCTTAATAAAGGCTCTATGTTTTAATTATGTCCAACTTTTCCATTATTTACAAGAATGCCTAAGTTGGCTTTAAATTACAAAAAAAGAAATATATATATATATATATATATATATATATATATATATATATATATATATATATATATATATATATATATATATATATATATATATATATATAGGGGTCAATTACCATTTAGTCTCCAACCATAAGTTATACATTTTTTAAAATAGGAAAGAGAAAGGAATATTAAATGAGACACAATCTTGTAGGAAAAATATATTAAATCTTAATATTTTCTAAATACCCACAACTTTCCATCTTCTTCAATTTCTCTCTCACAACCCTCTCTTCAAAATCCTCTATCTTAGATCTTTCCGGCCAAATCACTCTCTCTTAGATCTTCAATATTTTCAGGCCAACCTTCTTAGATCCTCACTGGCGACCACACTTTTGAGCGGAGGATGATGAGCAAGCTGGCACAAAGAAACTGGACGATGGACGGTGTGCAAGAGGAGGAGGTGTAAGCCCTATTTCTATCTTTGGATGATGGCAAGCAAAGTAGGCGGGTGGCCGAGAGCCTTTGGCTTAAGTGTGTGTGTGGCTGGCAAGAAGATGGACTAGGTTGAAGACATAGGTGGTAGCCGAGCCCCAAGCATGAGGGTTGATGCGTTGGCTTAGTGAGTTATGCGTCCATGGTTGGTGCATTGGGCAAGTGGTTGGTGCGTTGGGCAAGCTTGGCTATGCGTTTGAGGTTAGTAGGAAGGGTGTTGCATTTATGAGCTTGGTTATGCGTTGGTTGAGGTTAGTAAGGGGTTGCATTGGGGAGCTATGCATCCAAGAAAGCCCATGGGGCTGACGCATGGGGCTATGCATTCATGCAAGTCTGCCAAGGGGGCTGTGTGTAGTGGTAGCCGAGAAAGGAAGCCAACTAACATCAAAAGGATGCGTGGAGGAGGTCTTGATGCGTCCACCATTCCTTCTTGATTAAGTAAATCCTAGACTTAAGTGTTAAGCAAGCGAGATTAGGTGTCAATTTGAGGTTAAGTGTGGCATGGGCATGCATGCAAGCATGAGGTGACGAGTTGGGAATTTGAATGCAGAAATTTGGAAAGTTTATAAATAGAAGGGTCGGTAGAAGAGGTTGGTGTGTGCAATTCGCTCGTGCCATTTGTGATTTTTTTCGACCAAATTCTCTCAATTTGAGTATGGTTTTATTGAGAGGGTTTCCGAAAAGAAATTCCATGAGGAAAGACTCAGATTTCATCAAAAACTTGAGCTTGTTCTGGCTATCGGGTAAACTGGAGCAGACCAGGAAGATTTGGAGATATCTTACGGTAGAAAAAGATTAGAAGCTGAAAATTTGAGGTAAGCTAGCTAAGACATTTATCAACAAATTTGTAAGAGGAAGAAAACTCTAATTCTTGCTAGAAATATAACTTTTGACAGCTAGAAGTGAAGGTAGTGGGTTTTGAGATTGTCAAGTGAGTTTTGGAGTGGTTGTGCATGCAGTTAGGCATGGGCTATGGCCGAAGGTGAAATTTCATTTGAGGTTATTTTGACATGTTTTGGACACTTAGGAGACGGCCTGACATGCCACAGGCCATGCAGGTGTGCATGCTGGTGGGCAGGATGTGTTGGTGTTGTGTGAAAGGCGTGGTAGGTGTCGTGGTGTGCGAAGGGCGACGCTATGTGCGCGCAAGTGTTGAGCGAGACGCATCTCGCTAATCTCGCAATGACGAGTGACGCAGGCTGATAAGGGGTTGTGTGTGTGAGGCAAGTGTTGAGGTTATTTCGGTTGTTGGTGTTCGGGGATGTCACCCACGAGGGGCTATGTGTGCAAGGCAGCAGCTGGGCGTGTGGGCAGCGTGTTGTGTGAGGTTTGCCGCTCATTGGAGGTTGTTTTCGACTGGGTGTGAGTGCTACAGGGCTGTTGGACACGCCTAAGAGTAGTTTTCCATTTTTGGATATTTTGCCTAATGTTTGCTTATCGAAAAACCTTTTTTAGCTAAAATGACTTGAGATATACTATGAAAGTAATTTTGAGGAATTTTGACTAATGAATTATTTATTCCATGTCGGGAAGAGCTAGGGGAAGCATATAACCCAGTAAGTTCTCAAGATAAGTTGCGATTGACATAAATTCGTTTTAAATGATTTGTACTCACAATATTAATAAATGTTTGGTTTATCCTGAAAATATGAGATTTCTAACATGAATTGAATTTGATAAGCATGTATTTCCTCAATATGATTTTAAACATGCTTTTATATAGTTTTGAGCATGATGCTCTAGAATGCCGGAATTTGTGAAAAAGCATGTTGTTTGAAATATTCTGGAAATTCTGAGAAATTGTTTAAACTCGTGTTTGTAAATGATTTAGCATGCTTTTATTTAAAAATGGTCCCTAATGTCGAAGTACTGGGAGAAGTCATCTGGGCAGCCTGAATAGGATCTCCATTGCCGAAGAACTGGGAGAAGGCATCTGGGCAGCTTGAATTGGTCCTCAATGCCAATGGACTTGGTGAAGGCATCTGAGCAACTGAATATAATCTCCAATACTGAAGAACTAGAGAAGGCATCTGGGTAGCTGGAATTGGTCCCCAATGCCGATGAACTTGGTGAAGGCATCTGGACAGCTTGTATATGGTCTCCAATGCCGAAGTATCGGGAGAAGACATCTGGATAGCCTGAATATGGTCCCCAATGCCCAAGAATTGGGAGAAGGTATCTGAGCAGCCTGAATTGGTCCCCAATGTTGATGAACTTGGTGAAGGTATATGAGCAGCCTGAATTATAATTCCTATGTGCACATAGAGAGAAATTTGACGTTTTTGTGTTGAGATTACTCCACTCAGCTGAGATTATTCGACGATGGGTATAATGAGTTATCCCATCCCCACTAAGATTGCTTTCGACGTTAAGCAATGTAGAGATTACTCTGCCTCAACTAAGGAAAACTTTTTAAGCATATACAAATGTTTTAAGCCTTCAATGCTTTACTATTTGAAGGACGAGCATGATTCCATTGAGATTTTAAGCCAAAAATAGTTTTTCAAAACTTGTTATTCACTGGGCTATTTTTAGCTCATGCTTTCAAATGTTTTTCTACTTTTTAGGTAGCAAGTGGAACCGAGGTGCTTAAGCTTATTCGTCGAACTCATCTGGATCTGCTGTTTAATTTTGAGATTTGTAAATATTTTATACTTAGACCTAGCATTATACATATTGGAATCTAAGAGAGTGGTGTTGTGTATTAAACTCTGTTGTTAATTTTATAAATGTTTGTTTTGAGATTATCATTTGTGGTCTGGATGTGAGTTATAAATTTATGCTTGGTTGAGTTGTGCTTGGGAAGTTAAGTGACAATAGACGTCGTAAGGAGTCGATGTCTGTTGTCTTCATGCCTCTTTTTGGGTTAGGAGAGTAACTCGGGAGGGGGTGTGACAAGGAGGACGAATGGCGGCAGTGCACGACTCAAATTGACAACGAACGACTACGCGACTCGAACGACGAATGGCTGCGCAATTCAAACAACACGGATTGTCGACGAACGACAATGTGAGAGGAGGACAACAGCTGGCACGACGGATGGTCGAACCAAGGATGGTTGGCACGACAGTGGACGATTAAACCAAGGAGCAACGAATGGCGGCAATGGCTTCACAAGGAAGAAGAGATGAAGATGGGGAGGGTTATGTTCACGCAATCTAAGGGTATATACCTTTGTTTATATATATATATATATATATATATATATATATATATATATATAATATATATATATATATACACTGTGATAGATGTATTCGTTTATATGATATATGATATATACACACATATATATGTTTTATGTTGAACATTTTGTGGTTTGTATACCATAGTATATACCTTTGATTATTTGAAAATTATAAAATGCATGATATATACTGCATGTCTATTAAATAATATATACTCTTAATTTGTATATTTTCCTATCGTGCAGTTATATCGAAACTTTCGAATAGTACATTTCAAATATACTAATAAATCTTAATATATTTCATATATTGGTTAGAATAATTCTAAACACCTAACACAATGTACTAAGGTATATTTAAAAATAACGACGAATCCATTAAAAGAACAAAAGATGGTTCATACATGAAAATAGAAAAGAAAATTATGAAATGTATGATATATACTATGATATACATGAAATTTATGATATATACTGCAATTTATGTTGAATATTGAGTCAATTCCTGGTTTATATATTATGGCATATTTCAAACACTTAACACAATATTTTCAAACACTTAACGAAAAAAAATGTTGTCGTATACATGTATTTCGGCTTCAAACAAAATCTACATATTCAATTTTGTTTTAAAAAATAATGTCAAATATATTCTCTCAGATTAAATAAAGGAGTAAAATCACAACAAATAAATGCATTTTATATCTCAAATTAAACACTCTCAATTAAACAAAGGAAAAAAATGTATTTTCTCTCTTCAACATTAAGGGTGGAATATTTTCCCAATGCCACGTTCTCTCTCCAGTTGCACACCACAAGCAAGGGTATTTTTGTCCGAAAAATTCATTAAATCTTATACAAAAATATCAAAAAGTTTGGACATTTATGAAAATAAGTTTTGAAAACGGATTAAATCTTTAACAATCCCTTAAATGGTTATATACTTACGAAAGATTCCGATTTAAAATAACACAATTATTAGTTTGGAGTTTAAATTGATACAACTCCCAAAGTTTAGAATTTAAATTAATACAATTATTAGTTTAGGTTTAAATTGATACATCCTAAACTTTCAAGACAGTTATGAATAAAAATCCTATTTATCTAAATATTTTCATATATTTATAAAAATATCAGATTATCTATCTACCCAAAAAACAAAACCCTAGCTTTTCTATTCTTCTTTTCGACAAAGCCACCAAGTCTGCAACATCTTCTGTTCGTACTCATTTCTTTCTTCCTAGCCAAATCAATAGCCAATATTTATTCCTTCATTTCCGATTTCATAGTTTTCCAGTGATTGTCCTTCCATCAACATCTATCTGCCATCACGTTAGAGAGAGAGAGAGCAGCTAGAGCTTTGTTATTATTATTTTTTTTTTTTGGATCTCAATTCTTCATGAGTTTTCAAGCTCAACACCCCGTGGCACAGCTCTCCTTCCATCCTCATTAGCAAACCACACATGGTGATCAAAGAAATACAAATTAAAGGGCGTGGAAAATGTACATAAAAAGAAACCAATTCTAATTGTACAATATATATCTTTACTGTTTTGTACATTGAATCCTCGCTACTATAGCCCTAAAGGAGATATTGAAGACATATTACGAAAGCTGAACAAAAAATCAATTCACGAAACCTCAAGCCTAGAAGGCATTTTGCATATAACTCAAACCTCGCGGAGATCAGGAACCACCAGCTGATGCTGATGAATGATCAGATCCTGGATTTGGTTTCTGTGATGTAAATAAATTCGGGTATGAAAAGTATGGGTCATCGTCCATTGATGGGAGCCTCTGGGGCTGATGAGGGACTGCTATGTGTTCAGTTGGTGAATCACTGGGAGAGGAATCGTAACCCGATTTCTCTGGCTTGAGTTGGTTGTGATCAGATACATCTGAATCGCGGCTTAGTTTGTGATGTTCTTGGAAAGAATCTTGTGAATAATATGGCACAGCAGAAGAATAATGATGACCCAGAGAATCTTGTTGGTTTAGTTGGAATATTTCTTTATGATCTGGTGGACTTGCAGTAGCTCCGTGGAATGGATTTTCGCAACTAATTTCACGGTCCTTATCATTCTTTTTCTTTGTGAGCTCGTCAATTCTAACCTTTGCAAGACTAGCTGCAGAGCGAGCTGCAGCGGCAGCACGTTCAGCAGTTTCAGCAGCAGCCTGTGCAGCTGCCAACACGTCCTGCAAATCCACACCGACATCTGCATTGATCTCACTCATTGTCCTTGAAACAGGGGACAGTGGTGAATTTATCTCTGCTTCAAACTGTGGTCTGAAACCAAACTTCTCCTCAGGGGTCCTTGAAACAGAGGGTAGTGGTGAATTTAACTCCTGTTTGATCTGTGATTTGAAACCAAACATCTCCTCAGGGTTCGTTGGATCGGAGGGTGGCGACAAATCAGTTTGTCTATGAGGGAATGAAGATGACAATGATGGGGGAGTAATAAAAGGCAAAAACTGTTTATCTTCACCAACAGAAATATTCATTTGATCGTTGCTGGGTGAAACAGATCTCACTGAAGTCACCTCCTCATGTTTCAAGTGTAGATCTTGGGGCGGTGTTTCAGGAATACCAGAATACTTCAATGAAGAAAGATCAGTTTCAGGCGGTGGCGACACAGATGGAGGTGGGATCATTGACGATGCAGAGCCAGCATTTATAGTAGTCTGCGGACATACCGATATCTTTGGAACTTCAGGAAAGTCTAACATGTCCAATTCAGAATCAGAATCAGGTTGTGGCGCACTAGCCAAATCAGGAGTAGCATTGGATATTTCATTGTGTTTCTCTTGCGGAAGGGGTAATTTTGATGTGCTGACAAACTGCGCTGATCCATTCTGCAAAGAGAGAACAGAAACTAAGACATAAAAGGGTCACCACAAGTTGAGACAAAAAGAAACAACACTTACAAGCAAATCCTCTGGAGATTTGTTAAACTCAGCTTCAGTTTCAGCAGGATTCCAATCTAAGTCGTGCTCTTCGGCGATTTCCTTTAACAGCTTCAGTTTCTTTTCAGGTGAAGGAGCACGAACAGACAGCAGCTCTATCAACTGCAATCAAAATTAAAAGGAAATATGTTCCTATGGACTGCAGTAAAGCTTTCCTTCTAATCAAATATAAACAAGCAAGTCTATGAACCTGACGATTAACACCACAGTTAGGCATGAGCTCAGTTGCAGCTGATACAAATTCCTTCCCATATTTAGCAGCAAAAAGCATCTGAACCTGGAGAAGCTCTGTAAGATCAGCACACCTTGGAGCAGCAAAACACACACTTGAGATCGCTTCTTTCAAGTCTAGCGGACATTCCCTGAAAATTTTGGGATTTTACAATGACATTCGAGGTAAGAATAAAGAGAAGGGGCATGTCTCAATAAAATACCTATAAGAAACACAGTGAAATTAGAACAAAAAGGTTCAGTTATACATTCCGAAATAAGCATAGAAAGACATAGCATTCATAAATATAGATACAAAGATCACATTGGACTAGATGAAATAAAAATGGGACGATGAAATATCGAGACGCTGCAACTTAATCAGCATTGATTAAGCAAGAAATCCATCGAAATACATGCATTCTCTGCAATAGAAATGAAGACAGACTTGAAAAATTTTACAGTGAAGAATGGAATTTGGACATTAGTTCTGTGTTTCAAGTAACTTGAGGTGGAATCTATCATCCAAAAGACCACATGGATTTCCACCAGAAAACAAGAGCTTGGTGGTTAACCCAGAAAATTTATGAATTAGGAAGCACAAACTAATTAGTCTATTATAAGTTTAGCAATCACCCTCAAAGAATTAAATTTCCACTTTGCAAGGCTACATGTTTTGAGTCATCCAGAGGAGAAGTTGGATGATCAGGTTGGACAACTAGGTTAACAATGAACAATCTAAGACTTAACTTCCATCACCGTGGGAAGGTTCTCCAATAGTCCAAACTCAGATGGGATATTCTTTACGTAATTCACTAAAAACTTTTACGTGCAAATATCTATTCAAACTTCAAAGTGAAATACCACCATATTTCTAACCTGCAGTCATTAACCAAAATAGGACATATATGATACTCAATACAACAATAACCAAAGAACGAGAGGGCCACAAGCCATTCTCCAATAGATAAGGACAAACAGAATTGAGACAAATTCACATCACAATGAGAGAATAAAGCAATGCAGATACAACATTTATCATTTTTTACATCAAAACATTTTTAAATGATGCAGTTGCTCATTCGCAAATTATGAAGGAAATCCTGAACTCAATATATACATATCATATCTAATGATAAAATTAAATTTTCATAACAAACAGTCTTTGGAGAAGTATACGGGGTAGGCAAGTCCAACAGACAAATTCATTGTTACAAGTTCCGTTAGTTGTAAGCGTGTTATGATGCAGCTTCACATTTAATCTAAATAATTAAATGCTCATAAAAAAGTAAAAAGCCTTTATAGAGGAGTCCAGTAGAGAGTTTTAGTTTTGAACCGACAACCAACTAAGAGATCTAACATCCAAATCTAAGTTTTGTAAGATATGTGCACATGTTAGATAAATAAATGTTTGAGCAAAAAAGCAATTAATACCCCTAAACTTTGGCCGTTGTATCAATTTAAACCCCAAACTTTCATAATTGAATCGATTTAGACCCTCTGTAAATGGTTCATTATTATTTCTCTCTAACATTATGCTACTCCCTACGTTTAAAAATGTGTAAAGAATATGCATTAGCAGTTATAAAAATAAAATCTTAACAGATGATATAAACAGAATTACTTAAGAAAATTTAGAGCTTTAATTAATACAATTATTAGTTTGAGGTTTTAAGTGAAACAAACCCCAAAGTTTAGGGGTATAGAATGATTTTTTCCCTAAATCTTTCCCACAATAAAGTGTATTTTATAATTGCCAAACAGAGACAATTATACTCATTTAGTCCTTGCTATTAGTACAACAAATGTGACGATGGAGATTTGGATCTCTAACCTCAAGGGAAGAAGTAAGTGCCTCAACTACTTAGTTACATTCATTTAGTCAAATTTATTTAAATAAAATAAAATAATAGGAAGAAGAAAAAATAGGAAGTAAACAAGAACCATAGCATTTCCCGTAATTGTCATCCCCGTTAATAGTCATTGTATTGTGTTTGTAATTACCCTTACTTCTATAATTATGATCTAGGTTTTCTTACTTCCCATTTGAAAAGCTTTTTGGTAAATTATAATGATAGGACGTCTTCAATTATTGTAATTTCACATTGTCAATGAAACTAAAGGATATTTCCCCTCCAAACAAAGAAAAAAAGTTCACATGTATTAGATATAGTAGGAAGCATTTACTATCTGCTTCAAGCACTGTAAGTGTAATGTAACCTATTTAACTCAGTTGCATTCAGATCTTTCTCGTGCTTATTTATGCATAGGAAGTATCTTAATATAAAGAATAACTCGGTTAGGAAAAGTTACCTTTGTGTTTCAATAATTGGAAGGCGAACAACAATAAGCTCACAAAACAATTCAAGAATTTCCTGAGCAGCCATCATATTCTCTTCTCGGATTATATGCTCTACCTGAATCCAAAAGCAGATTTATTTAAGACAACAAAAGGTTCCAGGATTTTCAATATTAAATTGATCTAATGCACTTCAGGAAGTAACACATACCCGAATGCGAGCAGTAGCTTCTTGTCCTGTCTCGAGAAGCTTAGCTATATCTCGGCGCATCTGCTTAAGCTGGATCTCCCTTCGATTCCTCAGCAGCTTTATTCGTGGAATTGTCAATTTAAGCAGTGTTTTACTGTATACAAAAGCGCAAATTACAATAATTATATTAAACAAAAAACCGAAGGGGGTGATCGTCTTTATCAAAAACAGAAATTCTGAAATCTCAAATCGCTCAACGAAAGCAATGACGGACAAAATTCAATGAAAAATAAGAGAGAAATGAAAAAGAAAAATGAGAATAAATAGATGAGATACCACTGGGCAGCCCTGAAGCCCTTGTTGAAGAAGGAGTTAAGCATCGACATGGAGATGAAGAGATCGGATGAAGATCAAAACAAAAAACACTTTTCAGCACCGAATTACAGGATAGGGAGATATTGAATTGAAGAATGGACAAGTGTAGAAGCTCTGCCACTGATGGAGTTGAAAATTCGGGAAGAAATGGCGAGATTATGATGAAGAAACTGAACCTAATCAATGTAATGAAGATGGAAAGAAAGTCGAGAGAGAGAAAGGGGGCCCAACGCCCTTAACAGAGGGAGATATTTCAGAAAATTTGTTGAAATTTTTTAACTTAAACGACGGCGTACGCTCTTGCTTGGGTCACGAAACGCGTCCTTCGGCTCCAAACATTTCCTTAAGCCTGAAGAAATTTTCATCCTTGTTACAAAAAATAATTAGCCAAGTAGACACTTCACAAGAGAGGCACGTGGCAGTGAATTTGTTATTATAGTCTTTAGTATTTAGGCTATGCAAATATAGCAACTAGTCCAAAATATAACACAATACGAAAATTTTTTTTAGATATAACAAAATTTAGATTCGGTTTTTGAAGCGTATCAGTGATAAATCATATCAATAATAGAGTCTATCACTGATAAAATATATCATTGATAGATTTTGCTATATTTGCAATTTTTTAAAAAATGTTGTTATACACTTAATTATTATCCCTAAAAGTATTATCTAATGAAATTACCCCATATTAAAAGGGCTCTTTTCAAATGTAGCAAAAGGAACCAAAATATTTACAAATATAGCAAAATTTCACTGTCTATCCGCGATAGACAGAGATGGATCACGATAGACTACTATCTGTGTCTGTCAGTCTATCTGTGTCTAACACAGATAGTAGTCTATCACGATCCATCGCAGATAGACGGTGTATTTTGCTACTTGTTGTAGATATTTTCAGCAGTTTTGTCATTTAAGATAATTTCCCATATTATAAAGGTTTGAGTTATAATGGTACGTATTTGGTGCAAAGTATTTTAATTTAGATTATAATAGTATGTATTTGAGTGCATGTTATTTTAGTCTAGATTTCGGTTTTTTTCTATTATTTTTCTTTATTATCCAAGTAATGGTATCTTAAATATCATATTTTGTCAACCACATAAATTAATCGAACTTATGTCTTAATTTTTCTGTAATTCCACTTATCAAAAGTATATATTTGTTATCAAGAGGCAAGAAATTGTAGGACACTCAAACTTATACAATTATTAAAATATAAATTATAATAGATAGGAAAATCAGAGAAAAATCTAAAAATATAGCACCTCTTTAAAATACTAGTGAAGTACACGTGTGATGCACATAAAATTTTGTAGTCTTAATTTAAAGTTAGACATGAGTTTTTAAGAAGAAGAATGAGTTAAAAGATTAAATATTTAAGATTACTTAAAAGTATATTAAAAAAAATGTCAAAATTTCATTTTGGTCCCTATAGTTTGATGTTTGTTCTATTTTGGTTTATGTACTTTTTAATTATTCAATTTTAGTCCTTATACTATTGATAAAGCTTAAAAATGGTCTATGTTATTAAATTGTAGTTAACAATTAAATGAGTTGACAATAATAAAATTAATAAACAATTAGATGAGTTGACAAATTGGATTAAGAATTATAAGGTTGGGTTGGTTAAAGGGTAAAAATATCAATTTAAGAGTTTAAATCTCAACAAAAAAGAATCATGAGAAGACAACGTTGTAGAGGAAGCAACTTAATGTTCTTCACCGATCCCTGTTGAAGCCAAATATGGGGTTCTTCCAAATCGTTCTTCATTGCCCCTCTTCTCGTTGAAGGTTAGTGACATGTGTTTTAGAATCTAAGTTTGGAGACTCCTTCCATGATTTTTTTTTTTTCTATGCAATGGGTGTTAGAAGGAAAAAAAATCAAATTAGGGGCCATGGGTCTTGGAATCCAAATTTGGAAACTCATCCCATGATCTTTTTTTTGTTTCGCACCATGAGTTGTTGATTTGTGGAAGAACTAATACTACCGTGTAGTTGCTTTGTGTTTTTCTTTTTTTTCTCTTTTTTTGTTCAACCGAAAGGTTCTATTTGGAGAGTTTTTTTTTTTCCTTATTTTTTCTCTACTGTTTTTTTGATCAATCATGAAGTCATAAGTTTGTCCTTCAACTTGAATGATTATTTGTCAAAATTATGTTTTTGAACTAAGAATGTACTTTTATGTTGATTTTAGAACTTAATGTATTTTGCTATTTTGCTTTATTTTTGTTATCTTCTTTTCGTGCATAATGACTATGTTTGTAGTTGAGGTACATCATGGTGAATTTTTTGTTCACGAGCCAAATGTGGACTATGCTTCAAGTAAAGTGGATCGTTTTCTTTGACTATGATTTAGAATCATGGTCAATGATCAAACACATTAATTTGGTTCAACTTATAGGTTATGCTACTCCTTATTAATCATGGGGAAGATATCCTACTGTGAATATTGGTGGTTACAAGCCTCTAGAGGGTAATGAAGATGTAGAGAGATTATTGAGAAGTGGTGAGACGATTTTTGAAATATTTGTGGAGCATTGCATAACTCATGATTTGTCTAGTGGTGGTAGTATTAATTTAGATGATTTTTGTGGTAATTCAAGGAAAGAAGATATGGATGAATTTGAAGAGGAAGAATGCATACAATCAACTTCGAAGGGTGTTGTGTGCATATTATTGATTCAGGAAAAAATGGAAATTCAAAGAGGGAAGGACTAAAAATTGTTGAAATGGATATTGAAAGTGATAAAGACCATTTGATTCAAACCAAAGATGACTCTGAAGAACTACACTCATTAAATGACTCATTTGATTCAAACCAAAGATGTAACATAAAGTTTCCATCATTTAGGTAAATTATAAAGGAAAATTGCATGATCAACTTTAAAATTGGTATGTTATTTAATTCTTTGAGTGAGTTAAGAATGCTCTGAATAATTATGCAATCAAAGGAGGATGGGGGATTCGTTTTATAGAAATTGATAAGACGAGATGTAACACCCTATCCCAGAACATAGGTATTCAAGATGGCTAGTAAGTAAAGAAGTAAGACAAGAGTAGTGGAGCTAAGATTAAAAATATGAGGAGTTAGGGAATTCTTTAAACAGGAAAGTTAAGTTTGTGGAATTGTTGAATTATGGCCAAGAAATTCTAAGCATTGAGATGAATGGAAGGAGGAAATGGTGAATTGTAAGCCAGAGTTTTGGTTTAAGAAGAAGGCAATAAGTATTTCGGAAAGAACTATGAATAGTAAGGTGATTTAAGGATTCAAGGAAATCGTTGGAGTGTGTTTGGGAAGTTTCACTATGTGATAAGAAGACTAGTTGGACGCATAGATGGTAAAGTTTTAACGCATGGTATTTGATATTGAAGATTTGAAAAGGAACACAAGAATTAGGAGGAAGAGGAAAACGCATGGCTCACACTTAGTCTTGGGAATTAACAAGTTTGTGAGAATGGTTTTGGAGGGTGTTAAGCTAGAAAGAAAAGTGAAGCTGAGGAACCTCAAGGCGTGAGTAGCATGCGTTGAAGATTTATTATGCGTTAGTAAAGATCATGGTGTTGGTAAATAAGTCTTGGGGGTATCACAGTAAACGCATAAAAGGTCATTGAGTGTTCAAGGTAGTTATGCATTGAGGAGCTTATGCATTGAAGGTGGCTACCATGGGTTGTTAAGGTTATGCGTTGAGGAGCTTGACTCCATGATAGATGGAAATGTAACCTCGATTTCGGGTAAACGCATAGGAAGTAGTTAAGGAAGGAAATGTGGCTTTGGTGAAGGTAGGACGTATAAGCAAAAAGAAGTGAAGTTAAGCCATGGAGTGTTGGAAAACGATCTAAGTCTCGGGAAGGAAGGACAAACGCATAAGGAGAAAACCGGGGGAAGAATACTTCAGCAACCTGAGTAACGCATAGACTTCTATTGAGGGATATTCTCAAGTGTTGGAAAGTAGAATGTTGAGAAGTAAGCTTAAAGACTGGAGCAGGAGGTGGACGCATATTAATCTATCATAAGAGAAATAATTTAAGTGCAAGGAAAAGGTTAAATGAATAACCTTAGGGTTGAACTCAAGGACGCATAGAGGGATAATCAAGGAATCTTCAAGGATAGGAGGATGGTCATGGACGCAGGATGAAGTAAAGGTAAACGAAAGAGGATAAACGCATAGAGGAAGAACTTGAATTGGATTTGGTTGTCAAGGGTAAACCGTATTGTCAGAAAGGTGATTGTACAAGAGAAGGATTTGAAGCTAGGAATGGACATAAGGAAAGAGAGTTGGACGCATGATAGTATGCGGTTAAGGCAGACACATGGTATTATGCGGTAAGGTACAAACGGATAGTAGTATGCGTTGAAGACATAGACGCGTAGTAGTGTGTAGTGGAAAAACGGAGTCAAAGGTAGTAAAGCTGAGAGTAAGGAAAGGAAGTAAAGAAGTTAAAATCTGGAAGAAGATTATATGAACGCATAGGGAACACTAGGTTGAATGAATAGTTTATATATTGGAATATGTTGGACGCATAAGATAGGCTTATAAAGGCTAGGTGGCTTCATATAGACTTGACACCTTATCAGTAGGAGGTGTTAGAAGGCATGTTAAGTGTTTCATGCAAGGTGACGCTTTGACTAATGCATGGTTAGTTAGGCATGCAGCGTGACATGTGGCAAACAAGTGGCAAAAAGAGAGGAGAAGTTGGATGGCAAGCCCTCTATAAATAAGACCTTAAGGGAAAAGGAGCGACTAATGATCCTGAAGTGAGAATTCTTGAGAGAAAGGGGGAAAGAAGGCAGAAAGGAGGAATCCTTGCGTCCGTAGTAGGAGTCTGCGGCCAATAGAGGAGATATTCTTGACAACTTAACTATGATGTGTTAAAGAGGTTGTTTTGCATCGAAGGGGGGTCAGCCTTGCATTTAAGACGAACACTACATTCAAGGTAAACAATGCATTCAAGATGAATGATGCGTTCAAGACTAAACCTTGCGTCTATGAGGGGTCGACGCATCAAATAGAGGATCAAGAAGAGTTTTTCACCTTGCGTCGGCTGTTAAACCTTGCGTCCAAGGAACAAGGTTGCATTCAACTGAGCTGCTAAAGAAGGGAATTAGCTACCTTGCGGTTTAAAGGCTCAAGCCTTGCGTTCAAGGAGCTCAGGGAAGCGGAATTTGAAGGAAAAAGAGAAAATTTCTTAAGCGATTTGTGAGTGACTCTTTTCTTTCTTTTAAAATGAAATTTATTAAAAATGTTTAGTTCAGTGTTCTTATGAGATATGACTTTGAGATGACTGTTTTTCTTAAAAAACATGATGTTTGATTATATTGTTCACAAGGCATGTTTTATCTGATTTCTATACGATGTTGAAAGGCATGTTGCGAAATGTTGTTTATCAAGAAATATTTTGTTTTCCATGAAAGGTTTCATATGACCTATTTAAGTAAACTGGTTCCTAAAGTGTTTTAGAGGAGGCTCAATGCATAAAGGCATGTGAGTTTCCCCGGGACCCAGTACTGAGGGACATAAGAAGGTACTTGGGCAACCCGCCATATTCCTATGTGCACATAGAGGTTGATATTGTTGGTGCGTCGAGTTTTGCTTCGCATCGAGCCAGTGTTAGTTTCGACGTTGGGTGTGTTGAGTCTTGCTCCACCCCAACTAAGGTTGTTTTTGACGTTGAGAGCGTTGAGTCTTACTCCACCTCAACTAAGGGAAAAGATTGAGAAACCAAATGGGTTTTCTGTATAATTATTCCAAAATGATTTTATACGATTTAGACCGGATTTATGTGTTTTGATAGAGTTATCAGAAAATGTGCTTCTGCTGGATTGTTATGTTTAATCCTTGTTTTATGTGTACAGATTTAACATGTCTGTTTTCGAATAAAAGTTAGTTTTACAAAAACCAGTCACTCATGAGATTTTAGCTCACTCTTTCCCATATTTTACTATTTTCCAGGTAGCAAGCGAGCTCGGGATGCTTTGCCTACGCAAGAACCTCGTCTGGGCCGTTTTTGGTGATAGTGGTTGGATAGTGAACCTTACAGAGGAGTCAAGGTTGCCGTCTTCACATCTTCTCTCGGGTTAGGGATGATAATCCAGGAGGGGGTGTGACACGAGAGTTCGAGCGAAATGTGTAGAAGGTGGCAAATGGGTAGCTTATGCATCCAAAATTCAAGGAGAAGAAACTTTTCAATTGAAAACCTATGTTAATGAACATACATTTAGTGGATGTTATAGGAATCCTTGATTGACATCTTCTTGGTTGAGCAAACGACTAACAAATGAGGTTAAATATCATCCAAAAATGAAGCTAACTTCCATTCAAGACAAGGTACAACATGAATTTATTTCACAAATTTCTAGGGGGAAGGCTTATAGGGAAAAACGCCTTGTGTTGGATAAGGTTTATGGTTCACATGATGATCAATACACAAAATTATGTGAGTATTTTAAGAAATTACGCATATCAAATCCTAGTAGCACGCAACTTTAAATTTGAAAATGTCTCAAGAGGAAGAGGAGAATGATAGAGAATCCACTAGAAGAATTAGGTCGTTCCACACATTTCAATGCCTATACATTTGTCTTGAAGCATGTAAGAAAGGATTTATGGCAGGGTGTAGACCTTTTATAGGTTTAGATGCTTGGCATTTGAAAGGCCCATACGAAGGACAATTGATTGTGACCATAGGAAGGGATATTAATGATCAATTTTACCCTTTGGAGTTTGTAGTGGTTGAGGTAGAGACAAAAGATTCATGGACATGGTTTCTATTTTTACTAATTAAAGATCTTGGTTTTGGAGAATCTAGATGTTGTAACTTTATATTGGATCAACAAAAGGTCCACTCATTTAATAAAATAAAGATCTTAAGATTTGACCTATTTGCTTCTTTAACCTTTTGTTTGTTTGTTTTTTTCCTATTCAGGGCCTAATTCCTACATTTGATGAGCTCATCCCCAATTGTGACCATAGATATTGTGTAAAACACCTTTATAACAATATGAGAAAAAAATATCCGAGCAAATATTTGAAAGAAATTATGTGGTGGGCTGCAAATCGAACTTATCTTTGTCAATGAAAAAGAGAAATGGATGAAATGAGGAAACTTAATGAAGGAGCATATAGACGATTGAAGGCTACTGAACCTAAACTTTGGAGTAAGCATGCATTTAACTCTCAAAGTGTGATTGTCTTGTAAACAATATGTGCGAGGTATTCAATGCAGCAATATTAGAGGCTAAAGACCAACCTATTATCTCTCTTTGTGAATGGATTAGAAATTATTTGATGAGAAGATTTCAATGAAATAGAGATAAAATGCAAAAATTTAAAGAGGATGTATGCCCTAAAATGAAAAAGAAAATAGAGGTAGAAAACATTTGTAGTGGAGATTGGTTGTCCATATGGGTTGAAAATTCTAATTTTGAGGTTAAAAATGGATGAGAGAAGTTTAGTGTGGACTTGAATCTAAGATTTGTACTTGGAGAAATTGGGAATTAACTGGATTACGTTAAATGCATACCATAAGTTCAATATTCTATAAAGGAGACACAGTAGAGGCATACATCGATGACTGTTACAAGAATGGATCATATGTAACATGCTATGATCCTATTGTTTATCCACTTAATGGCCCTAACATATGGGCACCAACAAACTTCTCCATTATTAGACCGCCTGTGTTTGGAAGGCCACAAGTAGACAAAAAATGCTAAGCAGGTGGGAATTTGATGAGCCAAGATCAAGCACCACCGTCGGGAGGAAACATTATTCCAGGAAATGTAGTAAGTGCAACAAGTACGGTCATAATAGGAGAAGATGTGAAGGATTAGTCCGCACATAAAATACTTCACAGGTTAGTAGTTTTGAATTGGAATCAAGTTTAAATTATGTTGATATTTACTATTTTCCATCAAATTTATAGGGAAACACATCAACTATCCGTCATAAGTTATCAATGAGATAAAAAAGAAAATGCAACTTTAAAAGTAGTTCATTTGGCGCCTTAGGAGCAATGCATATGTGTGTGTGACAATGATATACGATTTTGGCTGTTGTAGTAGAGGCAAATCTTTTTTAGTTTGCCAACTCTTTTGTACAAATTGTAGTTCTAGATTTGTGGATATTTTTGTTTTTATAAATATTTTCTAAATGCAATGGACAAACAAGATATTTTCAAAATATAATAAAAATACATCCATTTGTTTATGATATAGTGGGTTTCTTTTAACACTTTGGATTATTTCTCCCATTTCTCCAATTTTCACTTGACTTTAAAATAATGTCAATCTTATGTTAGCCAATAATCAAGATATACTATTACAATATTTTAAAAATACATCTCTTTGTTTATGATATAAGATTAACAAAATTAAGTCCATTGACATAATAACCTCTCCACCACTAAAAAAAAAAATGTCTATACTACATGACAAATTTGAAAGGGTTGAAATCCCTAACACAGCGGAAGGAATAGAGAACCAAACTCAAAATTAATTGGCATTTTCAATTATCCATACATTTAAAAAAATATATAGAAAACCTACTGTATTAATGTCTATACTACACGACAAATTTGAAAGGGTTGAATCCCTAACACAACGGAAGGAATACAGAACCAAACTCAAAATTAATTGGCATTTGAAATACCCATACATTTTTAAAAATATATAGAAATCCTACTGTATTAATTCTAGGGTTAAGCATGCTTTAAAGTTAGAAGTCTTATATTCGTTGTCGACTCTAAACACCACCACCACGAACCTCTCCTATTCTCTGAGTGATGAGATGAATGATTGTGGATCTTTCTTTTGATCTTTGGGGAAAAAGAAGAGAGAAAACCAGAGAAAATTTTTTATCAAGAGAAAACTTACATCTCTGTTTCTTTTGCACCTATATGGAGAGAGTGATCAAGAGACGTGGGATTAAACCACGTAAAGCGTAGCTCACACGTGTGGGAGTTACCATTTTTTTAATTTAATTTAATTTATTTAATTGATTAATTAATTTAACAATTAAATAAATAATTAATAATTAATAATTAAATCTAATTTAATTAATTATTTCATTTAAATCATATTTAAATGAACATCTCCCATATAACCTCTAGTTTTAGTTCATTTAATTTATTAAATCAAATTTAATTAAAATAAGTTAAGAAAATTAATTCTTTAATTAATTAATTGTCAAATTAAATATCTAATATTTAATTTAACTTACATTTGAATCATATTCAATTGTTATTTTCTCATAACTTATAGTTTTAATGTGCATCTAATACACATTAATTTTAACCTATAGTTTTAATATGAATATAATTTGTAATAATATTTGAACTCCTTCAAATATTTAATTCTCTAAAAAATTAATTTTGTATCATATCCAAAATTAAATTTATATTATAAAGTTCAAAATAAACTTTTTATTATAATGTATCATCATACATTATATTATTTCCCTAAGTAAATTTGAACATTTCAAATCTTTCAAGATATAAATATCTCATCACTCTTTACAAACTAGGAAAGGGCCCTAATGGACCTACAAATCAAAAGATCCAAGGATATGAGATTAATCGGCTAAACTCATTAACCACATTAATCAATATTCGTTAACTATGGGAACACCCCACTAAAGACCCATAGCTGCACTCTTCTCACTGCAGATATATTTCTGTGTCCATGGATATAGACCAATAACCTCAAATTAGTCCTTCACTCGTAACACAGCTGGGTCAAATTACCGTTTTGCCACTAGGTTACTTCTAAATCCTTAAGTACCAGTGCTTCTCTAATGAACAACCTATTTTTGGTCCAACCATTAAACAGAAACCCCTCTTTGGCTAGTGATAAAGTAGGATCCTTTGTTCAAGTCCCGAAGACACCACTTAAGGGAACACTTATCTACTTACTCTAAAGATGGGAATGAGTGAATTCTATCTTGTATAATTATGTCCCCAGCTCCCCACTCGGTCTTGTCCTAAGATGTTAGGCATATTGAGTCGGCAAACGGCCACTCTTACCCATACAAACCAGAAGACAATTCCTCGTGGACAGGAGTTCATAATATACTCAAGATTAAGACTAAGTTGCCTAGGTCATCCTATTGAAGTAGAAATCTAACTAGTCAACGGACTTACATCTAGTGATCACTATTTCGTGGTATGATCTTATGCAAACTCATTACATAGGAGACCCTTACTCGCATGTCACCTACACGAACGCGTTAGATCATTGCGTTTGTATCAAATACAAAGTGGGTCGTATCATAGTGTTATCAGGATAAGGTACCCAACCTTATCCCTATACTATAGATCCTTTAGACTATATCTTAAACATTGATCTCCATATGTCTCCACATACAATTCAAGACTCATAAAACAACTTAGAATGCTAGTTTATTGGATTTAGGGTTATTAAGATAAAACAAACAAAAAAAATCAATAACACTTATTGAAGTAACACATCAATAACTCTTTATTAATGATTTAATGACTATCAAATAATTACATTTATAATCTACGAGTTTTAGGACATAAAACCCAACAAAATTGAATATCAAAATAATTCACTGTCACCTCCACAACCTCTGTGAAACTTGAAAATCTAAAGCTAATCTCCATCTCAAAGATGAAAAGAGAATTGTAGACCTTGGGAGGAAAGGAAGAAACTTTTGGGTGAAAATTTTGGTCACAAGCCTGTGGAGTTAGAAAAATTTGAGAATAGAATTTTTGGGCTTGTGAAGTCATAAAAGTTTTGAGATTCTTTAAGGGGCTATGCGTTGGGCATGTCTTGTGGGGAGAGAAAAGTGTTTATTCAAGTTTGAGTTTTGAAGAGATAATTGACCATAGAAGTGTTTGGGAGAAAACCACGTTTTGAGATTTTTTCTAAGTATTAGATAATGCTCTGAAAATGAGAGACAGCTATGCATGGAAAAGAGAAAACTCTGAGGTGAACTTAGAGTTGAACTCATAGAACTTAAGGGGTGAGAAATTTGACTAAGTGTTGGAGAAAGAAGTTGAAAGCATAGGACCAAATGTGAGAAGTTCAACTTATCTAAGCTTAGAACCAAGGTTGAACACATACCTTGGAAGGAACCGGAGGGCATGGACTCATGGTAAGGCCTTCTTCGATGAATGATTAAAATCCAGAAAATTTTGACTAAAGGTTGAAAAGCTTATGGTAGTTGAAAGGGACACTGAAGCCAAGGAGACAAGTTGGACACATAGCTTGTAAGATGGTAAGATTTTGGTTAAGTGTTAGACAACTTATAATAGTTGGAAGGCAACATCAAGGCTATGACAAAGAAGCTAGACTCATGGTTTCGTTGGAGGCAAGATTTTGGCTAAGTGTGGAACAACTTATCTTGGTTAAAGGAAAAACACTTAGGCCAAGGTGCACAAGCGAAGAGTTGGACGCATAAGGAAGCTAACAAGATGAAATTTTGGCTAAGTATAAGGGGTTTTTTGATGCATGATAGTAAGGAAGAAAGAGTGTTGGACGCATGATAGTAAGGAAGGACGAGTGTTGGAGGAAAAATGGTTAAGTGTTGGATGATTTATATTGGTTAAAAAGGGAAGCAAAAGAAGTATACCCTAAAACAAGTTGAACGCATAGAAAAGAACTAGTTGGATGCATGGTGCTTATCTCGAGCTAGGTTGGATGCATAGTAAGAGGTGGAAAGGGAATAGAAGGGTGGCACATTTTGAGTTAAACACCTCAAAAGGAGGAGATGTCAACATACATATTTGGTGAAGCATGTTGAAGGCCACTTGGAATGGTTAAGTGTTAGAGTTAGAAGAAAAGTTGGATGAAAAGGCTTTTATTCCAACTATTATAAATAGGGCTTAAGACTTGGGTTGTTCACACAGTTTCTAAGCAAGACTTTCACTCTAAAAGCTTTGAAAGGCAAAAGAGGTGATCCTTGGGAGAAATTTTGAGAAGACTAGGTGTCCAAAAGGTTGGAGTAGGCGTCCAAGAAGAAGACTGGGCGTCCAACATACTCTGTCCAGGCGTTCATTAAGCTGTCAGACATTCACCAGGCTTTCCAAGCAACCAACCCTGCTTTCTAGATGTCCACAGGAGCTTTCTGGGCGTCCAGCTTGGCATTTTCGAGGGTTTGTTGCTATTTTCTGAGATCCGAAAGACTACTAGTGTACTTGAGAGTCAAGGGAAAGCTAGGTCTCGAAGGAACATATGATCCAAAGTGGAAAAAAGACTTGAAGAGAATAGACTCCATTTGTAACACCCCTATTCTATATATATATATTTACCTAGGAGTGAGTGTTAAAACTATTCTTCGTCCTGCTAACACTATTATACACACATATATATATCAGATCCTGCTAGCATTAGACTTAGCTTATACAATAGTTATGCAGAGGTCTACTGACAGGATAGCATTATGAGTAAGATTAAAGAGGCTATGTGTAGTATTTACAAGTATGCCTAATAAGTCTCACTATGTTACTCAAAATAGGTATAATATCTACATAAGGTTGGGTTTACAAGTTCCCAAGTACAAAATCCTGATTAGGCCCAGACGAGTCTTGATGGTAGGCTAAGCACCCCGAACACGCTCGCTACCTGGAAAAAAAACATCAAAGAAACGAGAATTTATGAGCTACAATGCTCAGTGAGTGACTATCTAAAATATAAACTCAATAAAGCATAACTACAGTCACTAGTATAACCTGCTTAGTCACGCACTGTAAACTTGGAACTATCTATAATCACACAATGAAGTTTCTTTTCAATAATCCTTAGTTGAGGCGAAGCGAACTCAACGCGCCCAACGTCGATAAACCTTAGCTGTGTGGAGTAATCTCAACACAATAGCGTCAAATGCCTTATATTATGCATATATGATTGTCTGATCTCGAGCTGCCCATATACCTTCTCATGTCCTTCGGTACTAGGGTCCCAGTGAATACTCAATCACCTTCTCTATGTCCTTTGGTGAGAGCTTCATAGAAATACTAAGGCTGCCCATATGCCTTCTCATGTCCTTCATCATTGGGTCCCATTTCAATCTTTCTAGGGTACTAACATGCACTTCATACTAATCATAAATTAAACATAAATCATGGAACCTCAGAGTTCTCAGATCATTCATCAAGCAACTAGCTTAGTAAGACTTAGGAACATCAACTAATACACTTTCAAGCTATATCTTACATATAAGATATGTTCTAGTCTCATACATATAGGTACACCCCAAATCATGCTTCACAGGTATTACTGAGCATATAGAATATGGCAATCAAATAAGCTTATCTCAAACCATAATGTCACTCACAACTTATTCCTAGCTCTGAGCGAGTTATATGCTTTCCCTAGCTCCTCTTGGCCTGTAAACACACCTTCTTCATGTTAGACATTTCTAATATTTCTCTTTATATTCACTATATTTGCTTAAACATCTCAAACATGTGTTTCATCACTAGTCCCTCTCTCGTTTACAACTTTTCATAATGAGCAAGATCCATAAGTATCAGCGAGATTATTATTGAGACCTACTTACAACCATGCGGCACTAGTGAGACCAGGCTTAGCGAGACTAGCGAGATTACCTTAAGAAGCGACACCTAGCGAGACTTCAGGGAGAGTTGTGAGATGCAAAGCCCTTTGCATTACCAGCGACACTTGTTTCGCTGCTCACTCTCCAGCTCTTTTAGCGATACCACTGTCTTAGCGACACCTGATGGCCACTACTTTCTTCTTCCCCTTCTAACTCTTTCTTTAACCTGCTAAAAATCGTATTCCAGCCAAATTCAAAACTTCCTCGCTTCTACAAATTTGTAAAGAAGTGAGCTTTCTAACTTACCTCAAAATTTCAGACCATAACTCTTCTTCGTTTGAGAACTATTCTCAAATGACTCCAGCTGCTTTAAATCATCTAGCAGTTCAACTCCGATTACTTCCTCCTAGAATTTAACATATTTTTGCTCAAATTCAGCTTAAACATCCTTCATGAAAGTTGCTAAGAATTGAGTTAACTTACTAACCTTAAAATTCCAGCCCTAGCTTCAACTTCCTCAGCTCACTCTTCTTCAAATACCGAATGATGTCCAGATTTATCGATAACAATCAAGCTTCTAGTTCCAGCTTCAATTTCACCATGAAAATGATCTGGATTCTACTTAGATTCGATATAAACACCTTCTTCCACCTCTCCTCATTGTTCATCTGCGAAATGGGATCAATCTGAGTTCGAAAATATGTCTAAAGTGTTTAATTATTCGGTGCACTCACTTATATATAAATATAAACCACCGAGTCACCAGCACTGCCATCACCTTCCTAATTAGGTTGGCCAACGCAAACCTTCGGCGCATGGCTTCAGCAACGCATAGCCTCAACTTACTGTGCTACTAATTGCCCAACACCCCATCGCTGGATAGCCGACCAACGCATGGTCCTCTTGGGCACTTTTCTATGCACCAATATATACCAACCTTCAATGCATAGCCCTTCTCAACGCATAGCAGTATCACTTAGCGATTAATAACCACATCTTCATACACTGCACCACAACCAAAAACTCTTGGTCAGTGCTTTGGATTTCTCCAACGCATAATATACTTCAACGCAAGGTACTCATGACTTAAGCTCTCGGCCTTCACACTTACCATGCTTTAGCTTGCCATTCCTTTCAACTAAGTGTAGGGGCTTACACCATTTCTATGAGTGGTTTCTTTCCTAAGTGTTAAAGTTGGTTCCTTACATGATGTATGTTCATTTGTGGTAAGGAAGGGAAACGTTGCACCGGATGGTTAGAGGATCTATGGATCTTGTTTCTAAGCCTGTGACGAGATTTAGCACAAGATAGCTGGAGGGTCTAAAGATCTAGAATTCGGGCATGTGGTGGAACCTCACGGGATGTTTAGGGGGGTTACCAGAAACCTAGTTCCTGAGCCTGTGAAAGTACCTTCTGTAGGATGGCCAAAGGATTGACAGGTCTAGCTTCTGAGCCGATAAAGATAGGTTTATGTGCACATAGAGGAAGAAACGTTTAGTTGAGCTAAGAGATGCTAGCATGAATGAGAGCAGTGTTAAGATTGAGGCTGAGGTTTGAGTAGCTAACCTCTTTATGATTAATTGTTTTGGATGTAGGACTGATGAACTATTAAGGGTCGTGAGTTACCCTTTGTTGTATGTTAATCACTCACTGGGCTTTTTAACTCATTTTTTTCTTTTATGTTATTCTTTTTAGGTAGCAAAGTTCTCATTGTCGTACAAAGTCAAGCTCTGTCACGTGATAGTTTATCTTTGAATTGTTAGGATTAGGAATTGATCTACATTGTTGTTTATTTAAAGATTATGTAAAAACAATATTTACGATTTAAAGTTAATTCATGAGTGTTTGTTAAATTATTTTGAGTGGTTGTAAGAAGGTGATAAAGGACGGGCAGTGGATGTCACAAAAGGGTGATATTTACTGTCTCCGCGTCTCTTTCCAGGTTTAAGAGGGTAATTGGGGAACGGGTGTGACAACCTCCACAACCAGAAATTATGGCAATAGTCTCAATTCTTCTACAATCAGCAACTATAGCCTCCAAATATCATTATAATCTTTTTGTGTTTGACCCTAGATCACAAACATGTTGAACTAAACATGTTATTCACTTCGTAGTTCAAAAACATTTGCAAATTAAACATATCAATTAAAAGATTTAACATCAAAAGCAACATAAAAGCACACTTCATAGTTCAAAAACATAATTTTGACAAAAAATCATTCAAGTTGATGGACAAACTTACAACTTGAATGATTAAGAAAAACAACAAAGAAAATTAAAAAAAAAAAAAAAAAAAAAGAGAAAAAAGAAAAGAAAATTCAAAGCAACTACATGACAAGCAGTAGTTTTAGTTCTTCCATAAATTAGCAACCCATGGTGGAAAAAAAAAAAAAAAAAAAAAAAAAAAAAAAAAAAAAAAAAAAAAAAAAAACCTCATGGAATGAGTCTCCAAATTTAGATTCCAAAACCTATGGCCCCTAGTATGTATACTCTAAAAGTTTTGACAACAAAAGCAACATAAAAGCATACTTCATAGTTCAACGAAAAGAAGCCATGGTTTGTTTCCATATGTTAGGGCTATTATGTCACACCCTATCCCAAACCACCCTTCTATAGCCCGAGACAGAGCGTGAGGATAGCAGTCGTTGACTTCCCGGCCGACTCCCATTGTCGAACTTACTCTAGCTTTCTGCTTAACCACACTTCCTAGGACGATGAATCCGTTGACTCTCAACAAACCTCGACATCGCCAGCAACGAGAACTTTCCTACTACCTGAAAAGTGAAGGCATTTGAAAGGAAAGGATGAGCTAAATAGCCCAGTGAGTAACGGTTTTGAAAAATACTTAACTTTAACTCGAAAACTGATCATAGTGTAAACACTGTAAAACAATGTGTATAAAACATCGATTCAAGTCATATCCATGCAAAAACATGCTCAAATGCCATTGTCAAATCATATAAGTTCATTTCAGAAAAGATACTCAGAAATTCAGTTTAATTCAAAAACTTTTCCTTAGTTGAGGCGGAGCGAAGCTCAACACTACTTAACGTAGTTGGGGCGGAGTAATCTCAACACACCCAACGTAAAAAATATTTAGCTGTGTGGAGTAATCTCAACACATCAGCGTCTATCATCTCTCTATGTGCACATAGGAATTATAATCCGGGCTGCCCATATGCCTTCTCACCGTACTTCAACATTGGGGTTTCATAACAAACCTTCACCAAGTCCCTTGACATTGGGGACCGTCAATCAACCCAGATGCCTTCTCTTGGTTCCTCAGTATAGCAAATTCGGGCTGCCCATATGCCTTCTCACCGTACTTCAACATTGGGGTCCCATTTTCACAAACATTTTTCAAAAACATATGGCATTATATAAATTTACGAGTTTTTAACATTTCAAATCTTCACAATTCTATTTACAAGCTTTAATGCTTTCAATAAAATCATATATTAACAAGCAACATGCTTTTCATAAAACTCATTAACAACCAACATGCTTTAAAGGATTTTCAATATAAAACACATAATATGCACGTTAAAACTCGTGAGAGCATAATTATATAATCATGTTTCAACATAATCTTTCAACAATGAAACTTTGTTTAAGATAAACACATTTTAAATACAAGTGTCACTCACTATGAAACCAATGTATTCCTTACAGAGAGTTATTCATTTCTAAAACCATTGATTTTATTCATAGAGAAAACATTCATGTTTGACAACATTAGGGTTACTCACAGAGAAGTAATCGCTTAAGGGAAATTCCTTTTCCTCCCTTCTAATTCTGCCTCCTCTGAGCTTCTTGGACGTAGGGCTAATAGTCTGAAATGCAATACAACTAACTTTTCCTCTATGACAGCAAGGTTTGGACGCAACCCTGCACCTTGGACGCCTGACAGATGACTTGGACACAAGGTGCAGTCTTCCAACAAGGATTCAGCTTCTCTGGCTTCACCCTTTGGACGCAAGGTTCTCCCTTCAATGCAAGGTTGTGCTTCTTGGACGCAAGGCTGCTAATTTCCTCCTTCTGGCAGTACTAATGGACGCAAAGCAGCCTCTCTAGTCACCAAACAACTGTTAGACGCAAGGCAACTTCCCTAGGCACCAGACAACTGTTGGATGCAAGGTAGCTAGGAAAACAACCTCTCGTAGACTACCTCTTTGGACGCAAGGGTTCGTCTTTTCAGCTTCCTTTCTCTTTTCTCACAAGAAACTCCAACTTATGGATGGTATCCTAGTCCTCTTTCCTCAAGGTCCTATTTATAGACTTGGAATTGAGAACTTGTCGTCCGACTTCTCCTCTCCATTTGCAATTTGTTTGCCACATGTCACGCTGCATGACACACTTGACATGCATCCCAACACCTCCTCCTTGTGAGGTGTTAAGTCTAAATGAAGCCATTTAGCCTTTAAAGAACTCATCTATGCATTTAACTTGCTCTAAGACACGGACCATGCATCCAACTTAGTGTTCCTATGCGTCCTTATAGTTCTCTTTTGAAGTTTAGTTTCCTTTTGTGCTCTTTTCCTTCTTCTGACTTTCCTCCACTTGACCAAGTTTCTCCCCCCGAACATTTCCATGCATTTGTGCCTCCTATTATGCGTCCATCA
Source organism: Citrullus mucosospermus (assembly GCA_030954485.1). Classification (NCBI taxonomy): domain Eukaryota; kingdom Viridiplantae; phylum Streptophyta; class Magnoliopsida; order Cucurbitales; family Cucurbitaceae; genus Citrullus; species Citrullus mucosospermus. Next base: position 7,089,367 of record CM062062.1, read on the forward strand.
CTTCTTTTCTTATGCCCACATCTTAGCTACAAGACTCTCTTTTGAGTGGTAAACGTCCCTCTCTGCTTGGTACTCCGCCACTTAGCCAAAATCATCTCAAAACCTTCCTTCATGCGTCCTTACCTTGTACCATGCGTTTATCACTACTTTGCTATGCATCCATGGCCTTCATTCTACCCTTGGGATCCCTTGATTGTCCCTTTATGCGTCCCTAAGGTATATAACTTGTATCCCGGGATTATGCTTCCAACTTTTCCCTTTTACTCCTTCCATACTTAGCCGTTTTCTCAACGATCAATCTAGCATGTTTCCATCTCTTGCTTCCTTCCTTTAGGCTTACTTTTCAATCCTCCAACAGAACTAAGACTCAACTTTAGTCCCTTTTGTAGTTAGCTCATACGGCCAAGATTGCATCTCCTTTCTTAACTACCTCCTATGTGTTCACCTCTTCCCCCGGGTTCTTGGTTTTCCTTTCAATACTTCAACACTTAACCATTTTCTTTCCCACAAGGGTTACTATGCGTTTCCTTAGCTTGACCATGCGTCCAACATGGTCTTTTCCTTACCAAGTGTGTGTCCAACTCCACTATCTCCCTACTATGCTTTCAACTTTTTTCAACCCTTGGTGAGATTTTCTTTCTTTTCCTTAGATCATGCTTCCAAGCTTAATAGGATAGTTGAGTTCTCTTAATCTAGTTGTTTTACTTAGAAGAATTCTTAACTTCAAGAATTTTTTCAAAGTTCAAGGTCTGAAAATCGCTTAAAGTAGGTTCCTTCCAAACTTATCTACAGCTTATACTTAACCCAAAACTCAAGTACAAATCTTTTCTTCCCTTAAGTTCAACGCATACCTATTCCTATTTTGGCCAAAATCTGGCTAACTCCACAAGCTCAGATTTTCTATCTCAAAAATTTCCTAACTCCACAGGCTTGTGATCCAAATTTCACCTCTCTTGTCATACTTCTTTTTCTTATAAGCCCTTTAAGCACTTAGGTCTAAAAAAGTGGATAAATATTAGGATGCAAAAAACCAAATCCCTATACAGAATGCAGCTAAAAGCTAATCACACACTTTCCACAAAATAATGCAAATCAAACCCAATTTTCATTACAAAACGATGCATTTGCTTGCCACTTTCAAGATCGTTCAACACAACACAAGACTAAAACACACATATCACTAACCGTCAACGGAAAGAGGGACAATGAAGAATGATTTGGTAGAACCCCAGATTTAACTTCAATAGGGCTCGATGAAGAACATTGAGGGTTTGTTTGATAACGTTCCCATTTTCTGTTTCCTGTTTCTGTTTCTAATTTTTTGAAAAATTGACTTTTTTTGATAACCAAACCTATTTCTCATTTCTAAAATTTGAAAAACGTTTGTCAAAATGGGGCCAAATTTGAGAAACTACAAATCGCTCTGTTTTTTCTTAAATTAAAGTCGTTACTAAGACAAATAATGAATTAGCTTTAGTTGGTTGGTACATAGGTCTATTCTAAAGCATACTCCATTATAAAGGTTTTGGGTTCAATTTTTGACTGAGGCAGAATTATTTTATTTTCTTTTTTTCCTTCTTTTTATATATTTCTTTCTTCTCTTATTAATTTTCTACATTTCTTTTATATTTCTTTCTTTCTTCTATTTTCATTTATATTTCTTTTCTTTATTAATTTTTTATATTTATTTGTTAATTTAATTTTGACTTTTACAATTTCCCATATTTAGATTTATATATTATTTTTGTCACACCCCTCCCAAGGACCCTTTCAACCTAGGAAGGGATGTGAAGACAGCAAGTATCGTCCCTTTTACGACACTTACTATCAAACACGTACTATTCCTTAAGCTCATAACATATATTCACTTGATAAACAAATAATAACTGATAACATATAGCAGTCTCATAATTAAAAGTAATTACATAACTCTCAGGTTAAGTATCATTCTAAAAAACATCTCTATACAAGACATTTACTCAACTCCCAAACTCCAACTCTTATGTACAATGCATTACATGTCTTAGGAACAAGTACATACAAGATAATCTAATCAAACTAAGATATAGCAGCAGACAAGGCTGGGTAGGCTAAGCATTGTGAACTTGCTCACTACTTGAAAGAAAGAGAATTTAAGGAAAAACGTGTATTGGGTTGCCTAGTGAGTGACATAATACTAAAACATAACCTTAAACATAAAAATCATGCTCAAGTTTTAATGAAAGCAAGCTACAAAAGTTACTGTAGTAAAGCTTTGTAAAACTCATAAATTATGATCTTTGAATTCAAATAACCTTAGTTGAGATGGAGCAAGCTCAACACTCTCAACGTTGAAAATATCCTTAGTTGATGTGGAGTAATCTCAACATGACAATGGCAACTCTTTCCATGTGCACATAGGAATATCTAGATCTCGGGCTGCCAAAATACCTTCTTAATGTCCTTCAGTATTGAGTCCCAGGGATACTCAAATGTCTTCTCACTGTCCTTCAGCATTGAGTTCCTCTCTTAGCAATCCCAGGGTTGCCTATATGTCTTCTCAATGTCCTTCAACACTAGATCCCTTAAAAACATTTTAAGAATACAAACATGCTTTAAAAACATTTTAAGAATAAAAACATGCTTTGGAAAGTAAACATTTCAACATATAACAATTCATGAAAAGCTTTAGAATTCTCAAAACTAGCAACAAGTAAACATGCTTCTTCAACCTTTAGGTAAACAAGTAAAACATGTTTCTCAAGCTCATCAAAGGCAAGTACAAATCATGCTTCCTAAACTCAAACTTCACAAAGAAAACATTTAGGAAACAATGTCACTCACTCCTTCACTCAGGCTCTAAATGGATTATAAACCTCCCACAGCTCCTCTTGGCCTAAAAATAATTTAACTCATTTAATTAGACTTCTTTTAAACTTCCTTAAACCATAACTTAAACCATTTTGGCTTTTGAGATCAAGTCCAACCTCAAAATAACTCAACAATGCCCAAAAAGATTGACCAATAAACCAAGTGTTGCAAGTTGGCCCTAGGCAGCACCTCAGCCATACACACGCACAACATGCCCACTACTCGCATGGACAGGCACATGCACTGGCCACAGTTGCACGCTCACTGTCGCACGCACAGGTACAGGCACATGCCACACTAACTCGTAAGACGCTGGCGCACGCGCATCCTTGCACACATGGATTGGGCGTCGATCAACCCTCACACATGCACATTAGGCTGGGCGTGTAAACCCTACTTTCATTTGTAACTGCTAAACATAAGTACATAGTATCGCTGTGAACTTATTTACTTGTTCTCCCTTTTGTAGATCGAAGGAAAGAGTGGAGGAAGTCGGAAGAAAATTTTGGTAAGTTGAATATTTAAGTCATTAAGAGGAAACCGAGTTAGAATTTACTTCGAATATTAATTGCGACGTAAAAACGAATTTTCTTTTTGTTTTTCTTATTTTGTCTCCTAAATTTAAAATTAAAAAGAAAAAAAAAGAAAGAAAAGAGAGAAAAAGAAAAGAAAAAAGAAAAATAATAAATAAAAAAAATAGAAAGGAACAAGATAGTGGAGAGTAAGTCGGCAGGAATTTTATGGGTGCATAAGTTGAAGTTGTTGATTTTATCCCCATTTCTTAAACTTTAACCGACTCCAGCTGAGTGTCGAGGGGAAAAAGAAGAAGGAGTCTAGGGCAAATTCGTGTAGAAATCTGGTCGGTTTCGTGGTGTAATTGAAGCTGAAACAGAAGGTTTGATTGCTATCGCACAATTTGAGAAAAGTTTGGTGTTTGGTGAATAGCGAGCTGAAGAGACCGAGTTTGAAGCTGAAAATTTGAGGATAGTGATAACTTGTAGAAATACAAGTTATTGTAGTCACTATTTGATTTAATTAGAGTAACTTTAGAGCTAAACGCATGATTTTGGTAGTTAAATGATGAAAAATGTATCACCATGCGTTGGCACTACTTACAAAGGAAAATACCTGAAAAACGATGAGCTTTTATGTTCCTAACGCAGGTTTAAGAAGAAAAAAAGCGCTAACAATCGAAGTGCGAAGAGACGAAGCTGCTGCGAGGACAAGTTGAAACCCATGCGTCGAGCCTATGCGCTGAAACCATGCGTCGAGACTATGCGTTGACAATCTGAAAAGTAGAAACAGACGCATGCTCAAATAGCTGTCATGTCATTATGAAAAAGAACAACACCCAATCAGATGATGGCAGAACAAATAGGCTGACAATCTGAAAAGTCTATGTAGCGTGGCTGAAAATTAATGCACAAGGTGTCAGGTCATCATGATATCAACTTTTTGACGCCTATAAATAGTCCAGAAGCTTCTCCAAGAAAAGAAGGAAGAGAGACCAGTTTAAGAGGCGAAAGCTCTGCACTATTTCTCCCTCACCATAACCAGCCTCCACTTCGAGCTCTTTTGAGAGAAGGATTCTGAGTATCATCAGAGTCATCTCCCAGTGAGTGAGAATCTCCACCCTATGGAATATATGTATCAGATAGCAACCATCTCAAACCTCCATGAAGCAAGACGTTGCCAGTGGCGGCTTGACGTTCTTCATCTCTATTTTATTTCCATTTCTCTCCTTCTTGCTTATATTTTGTTAATGACATTCGAGAGAATGATTTATTTCCTTAATATAAGTTCGACTATCATCTTCCATCCATTTCTGTATTAAATACTTTACACCATGCTGTCTAAATGCTAAATGAGTTGAATGTTAAAAGTTAGTTTTCTTTAGCAATTCTGAGTATGTTACATTTTGATTAATGCATATCTTTAGCTTGCATAACTTTGTTTGACAAACAAACGTAGTAAGCATGACTGTCGAGCTTGAGAGAGTGGATAGTTAATCTGTAGCATTAATTAAGACTAGGTGAGTGTAGAGATGTAGTTCATCTTTTGCCAACACAAACTTACTATACGTCTTAGAGATAAGATAAATGTGGCGTCGAAACATCGAGAGATGGATTCACACTCGTAGTTTGTAGGTATGTAATTGTACTTAGAAAGTTTAGGTAACAACTAGCTCTAGCGTTCAACTCTACCTCTATCGCATGGCTTCATCCATTCTCAACGCATGCTATCTGACGCATTGTTTCATATGACTATCCAACGACGCGTCCACCTCATTAGTAGTAGTAGGAAATTCTTTTCATTTTTTCTGTATAGTTTAGATACACAATCAACAAATGCATATATATTTACATGTACAGTCACCGCATAGTCATACATATAGTCTCAACGCCTAATTATTACAAATCCCTGCGTTCGACCCTGGACTCACCAGGAAAGCCTATAAATGCTTATACTTGGGTCTTTATAGGAAAACTTGCTTAGTCATGATCACATCTAGAGTAATTCTCAACGCATGCTTGTACAGAAATGACAAATCTATTTTTGTGCAACAAGCTAAGAAACTCAATTCAATTTAATTAGAAATTAAATGAACAAAATCCAACGAACAGATAGTAAGTTAACTCAATTCTTAACAACTCTTGTGAAGGATGGTTAAGCTGAATATGAAGTGAAACATGTTAGATTTTAGGTGGAAACGACTAATACGGATTTCCCAAGTGATCTGGAGCAGGGAAAAGTAAATTGGGAATATCTGTCGACCAAAGAAGAGTTAAGCTCTGCAATTTTGAGATAAGTTAGAAAGCACATTTCTTTACAAGTTTGGGGAAGAAAAAACAGTTTTAATTCGGGCTGGAAATACGACTTTTAATACTTAGTAGTGCGAAGACAGCCGCAGAGGGAAGGTATCTCGCTGGAAAATTGGACGACACTGGGAACGTGGAGGAGGGAGAGCGAGACTAGTTTCGCTGGTGTCGCTACTCTTGCTAGTCTCACTAGTCAAGTAAGTCTCACTAGTTTTGCCTAGTCTCGCTGGTCTCTCTAGTTCACAGTCTCGCTGGTACAGTTTGGTCTTTTGCTTGAATTTGTTGGTGTAGTCTCGCTAATGCCTTGAATCTCGTTCATTAGTGAACTCTTTTATGAAATATAGCCTTGGTTGAGCATTTTTTCATGGAATATAGTCTCGGTGATGGTTTTCTTTATGTGGTAGGGTCTCGGTGGTGAAAATAATATGAATTTCTAAGGCTTGTTTCCTATGTAAAAAGAAATTTTAAGGAAATCTAACAAAGGGAAACATATTATTTCAGGCCGAGAGGAGCTAGGAAAGGCATATAACCCACTAAAGGCCTTGGACAAGTTGTGATTGACAATTCTATTTAAAAATGAGTCTACTTTAAACAAAGTTTTTATGTGGTAAGATTATGTTGGAAACATGTTTATATGTTTATGCTTTCCATAGGTTTTAACGTGCTATGAGGATTATTTGCTTGAAAGGAAGTGTGTGTTTCCAGGTGCATGCATATTATGGTTTTGAATTGGAATTATTTGAAGCAAGCTAGTTGTTAACCAAGTTTAGCATACTATTCATTGATCTATGATTTTATGGAAGCGTGATTAATGTTAAAAGAAATTGTGGAAGTTTGAGATGCTTAAACTTGTGAATATTTATTATGTTATTTTCAAAGCATGTTGTTTTTGAATTAAGTTTTTGAAAAGGCACCCAATGCTGAAGGACTCGGAGAAGGCATGTGGACAGCCGGGATATAGAAATGGTTCCCAATGCTGAAGGACTCGGAGAAGACATGTGGGTAACTTGAGTATAAAGATGGCCGCAATGCTGGGACACAGAGAAGGCATGTGGGTGGCCTAAATCTTGTATAGGGGACTCGATACTGAAGGACTCAAGAAGGTATACGGGCAACCTAGGATATAATGTCTATGTGCACATAGAGGTATGATTGATGTTGTTGTGTTGAGATTACTCCACATAGCTTAGGATATTCGACGTTGGGTGTGTTGGGATTACTCCACCCAAACTAAAGATGATTACAACATTGAGCAGCATTGAGCTTTGCTTCACCTCAACTAAGGAAATGTTTTTAAAATGTATTGTACTTTTATGGTTTTTCGAAAATGAAACGTATATGGTTTGATAACATTATATGAGCATGATTTTCCTGGATATGGACTAACGAATTATTACTGTCAATTTATTATCATACTTTGAATACAGTTTTGATTTTTGTACGAGTTAAAGAAGGGTTTTACTAAACATGTCACTCACTGGGCAACCTAGCTCATGTTTTCCCTGTTTTTCTGTTTTTAGGTAGCGAGTGAGTCCGAGGTGCTTAACCTACACAACAACTCGTCTGGGCCCACCATCAGTGTCTGAAATTTTGATAATTATAAATATTTGATCTTAAACTGTGTTGTACATATAGAGGGTTAAGGGCAGAAGTTAGTGAACTTGTGTAAATTAAAGGTTGAATGTAAATCAATGTCTGTATGATAGCTTAACCCTGGTTATAGTTGGATGTTCAATTATTGTGTATATCTGCTTATTAGGTCTTGGTTAAGGTATAAAGCTGGCAATGGATGTCGTAAGAGGGTCGGTGTCTGCTGTCCTCACACTTTCTCCTGGGTTAAAAGGGTACCTGGGAGTGGGTGTGACAAGTTGGTATCAAAGCATAAGATTTTGGGAAAGGGAGATTGAATGTTGTAAGTTCAAAGTATGAGTGTTGTAATATAGTAGGGTTGCGGGAAGTTATTGTTAGCAGACAGACGAGGTAGCAGGCACACGTCAGAACTTCGCAAGCTTCCAGAGACTTAGGAAAGTTTGAAGGGAAATTCTGATGATCTTCCAGCAGGTATGAGCTTGTAAAAAAAATTAAATGTTTATTTGAATAATTTAGTGATTAACTGATAATGTTAAAATAGTATGAGGAAGATCCCGAAAGAAGAGTAGGGATCAGGAGAATTTAAAGCCTGTGAGACATTGTATTTATGGGTACCATAGATATTACATATGCTAAAGGTTGGGTACTGGTTTAGGAAGATTTTCAATGTAGTCATTACCTAGGGTTCGCCATTACTGATGATACTAGATATGTGTGAGCTCAGCAGGGCCGCATGTTCTTTAATGACATTGAACATGTGCGAGCTCAGCAGGGCTGCATGTTTTTTGATGACCTTAGGCATGTGTTAGCTATGCTAGGTCATATGTTTAGTCTACTACAGTGTGGTAAACCTGGGTATGACTATAGGATAAGCGTTATATTGAGTTTTTAGTATTGGAAAGAGAAACGAGTTTTGAGGTTGGATAAATTATGATAGTTATAACTGATAAGCTAGTTATGTGCAAGTGGTATGAGTAAGACTTGCAGAAGAGGAATCACAACCAGTGATTAGTTAGTAGAGGGGTTGATTCTGAAGCTTTAAATAAGGCTATATAAGAGTAAAGGGAACTCTAGTTAAAAAGAAGAGATTGGTGGATGTAATACCAAAGTAAGACATGGTTGTCAAATATGTAAAAAGCCGTCAGGAAGAATATGGCATAGTTCAGCAGTAGCTGAGGAGACTTCAAGTATTACGTCGAGTACAACATGTTGGCCTTAAGAGTATTTATGTATAAATAACTCAGAAACAATGCATTCATTTATCTCTGGTGTTGAGTTAAATTGGAAAATGAGGGAAAGGTCAATGATTGATACTTTTTGGTGTTATTACTTGTCAATAAAGTGTGGTTAATTGATTTATCAGTTATGCATTCGTTTGTTTCTCGTGTGTTTGCTGTGCAAGTCAATAGAAGTTTAAGCTTTTGCCTGATGCCTTGTTAGTGCATACTCCTGTTGATGAATCTATAACTAAAGAGCATGTTTATTATGATTGCGAGTTGGTGATTGATAATATGGCGTTGTTAGCTGATTTGTTATCTCTGAATCTGATAGAGTTTGATACTATTTTAGGCATGGACTTCCTGTCGAAGTACCATGCTAGTGTTGATTGCTTTAAGAAGGAAGTAAGGTTTGTGAAGCTCGATGGGGTTGAGGTGATCTTTAAAGGAAGAAGGAAAGTTCTTCCTACATGTGTGATCTTGGCAGTGAAGGCCAGGAAGTTGTTGAGTAAGGGCTGTGAAGCGTACTTGGCACATGTGACTGAAATGAAGATAAAAAAGTTGAAACTTGAAGATGTGCCAGTAGTACGGGAGTATCTAGATGTTTTCCCTAAGAAGTTGTCTGGTTTGCCACCTGATAGAGAGATGGAGTTTACTATAGATTTAGTACCTGATACAACCTCTATTTCTCAAACACCATATCATATGGCACTTGTAGAATTGAAGGAGCTGAAGGTGCAACTTCGGTGTTAGTAGAAAAAGGATACATTAGACCGAGTGTATCTCCATGGGGTGCGCCAGTTTTGTTTGCCAAGAAGAAAAATGGCGCCATGAGATTATGTATTGATTATCGTCAGCTAGATAAGGTAACAATACGTAATAAATACCCTTTGCCTCGTACAGACGATTTGTTTAACCAACTCAGAGGAGCGTCGGTGTTCTCGAAGATAGACCTGAGGTTAGGGTATCACCAGTTGAAAGTTAGAGAATCGAACATACCTAAGACGGCTTCCAGAACGAGGTATGGACATTATGAATTTTTGGTGATGCCATTTGGTTTGACGAATGCCCAGCAGTATTTATGGATCTGATGAACAAGTTTTCCATCCTTACTGATAACTTGTAGAAATACAAGTTATTATAGTCACTATTTGAATTAATTAGAGTAACTTTAGAGCTAAACGCATGACTTTGGTAGTTGAATTATGTAAAATGTATCACCATGCGTTGGCACTATTTACAAAAGAAAATACCTGAAATTATGAGCTTTTCTGTTCTTAACGCAGGGTTAAGAAGAAAAGAAGCACAAATAACCCAAGTACTAAGGGACGAAGCTGCTGCGAGAACAAGTGGAAACCCATGCGTCGAGACTATGCTTTGAGATCATGCGTTGAGAAAAAGTAGATACAGATGCATGGGCAAAAAACTGTCATGTCATTATGAAAAAGGACAACACGTTATCAGATCATGGCAGAACCAATGGGCCGACAATGTAAAAAGTCTACGCAGCAGGGCAGGGATTTAATGCAAAGGTGCCAGGTCATCATGAGTATCAACTTTTCAACGCTTATAAATAGCCCAAAGCTTCTCCACTCAAAGGGAGGAACAGAAAAGAGAAACGAGTTCAAGAGGCGAAAGCTCTGCACAATTTCTCCCTCACCATAATTAGCCTCCATTTCGAGCTCTTCTGAGAGAAGGATTTTGAGAACTTTCAGAGTCGTCTCCCAGTGAGTGAGAACCTTCACCCTCTGAAATTTATGTATCAGATAGCAACCATCTCAAGCCTCCATGAAGCAAGACATTGCCAGTGGCGGCTTGATGCCTTCCATTTCTGTTTTATCTCCATTTCCCTCCTTCTTACTTATGTTTTGTTAATGACATTCGAGAGAATGGTTTTGTTTTCTTAATATGAGTTTGATTGACGATTATCTTCCATCTATTTCATATTAAATACCTTACACCATGTTGTTTGAATGCTAAATGAGTAGATGTTAGAGTTAGTTTTTTTCTTAAGCAATATTAAGTATGTTACATCTTGATTAATGCATATCATTAGCTTGCATAACTTTGTCTGACAAACAAAAGTAGTAAGCACGACTGTCTAACTTGAGAGAGTGGATGGTTAATCTTTAGCATTTATCGAGACTAGATGAGGTGCAGAGATGTAGTTCATTTTTTGCCAACGCAAACTTACCATGCGTCTTAGAGATAAGATTAATGTGACGTCGAAACATCGAGAGATGGATTCACAAACACAGTTTGTAGGTATGTAATTATACTTAGATATGCTTAGGTAACAACTAACTCCTGCGTTAACTCTACTTCGCATGGTTTCATTCATTCTCAACGCATTCTATCTGACACTAAATGACATTTGACTAACCATCGCCGTGTCCACCTCATTGTTAGTTGTAGGAAATTTTATTCATTCTTTATGTATAGTTTTAGACACATACAACCAACACATGCACATATTACATGTATAGTTCACTGCATAGTCAAGCATCTATTCTCAATGCCTAGTTATTACAAATCCCTGCGTTCGACCCTGGACTCACCAGGAAACTTATAAGAGTTTATACTTGGGCTTTTTATAGGAAAACTTTCTTAATCATGATCATACTTGAGTAATTGTCGACGCATCTTTGTACAGGAATGATAATATCTGTTTTTGTGCAACAAGCTAAGAAACTCAATTTAAATTGAATAGAAATCTAACAACACTTAACTAGACCAGTTCGTCATTGTGTTCATTGATGACATACTGATATATTTTGGAGATAGAGAAAAGCATGTTGAACATCTCAAGACTGTTTTGTAGACTTTGAGAGAAAAGAAATTGTATGCAAAGTTCAGTAAATGTGAGTTTTGGTTGGATCAGGTCGTGTTTTTAGGCCATGTGGTGTCAGCTGCGAGAGTCACTGTAGATCCCTAATAGACTAAGGCTATAGTCAGGTGGGAACGACCTAAGATTGTGACAGAGATACGTAGTTTCTTAGGTTTAGCAGGATACTACAAGAGATTCATTCAAGGGTTCTCCAATATAGCTTTACCACTCACTAGTTTGACTAAGAAGAATACTAAGTTGGAGTGGAATGAGAAGTGTGAGCAGAGTTTCTAGGAACTAAAGGGGAGATTGATAACAGCACTTATCTAGCACTCCCAGAGTCGGGAAAGGAATTTGAGGTTTATTGTGACACTTCTCGCCAGGGGTTAGGCTGTGTGTTGATGTAGAGTGGTAAAGTAATAGCATATGCTTCTAGGCAGCTGAGACCTCATGAGAGTAACTACCCTACTCATGATCTGGAGTTAACTGCAATTGTTTTAGCATTGAAGATATGGCGACATTATTTGTATGGGAAAAAATGTCATATCTATACAGATCACAAGAATTTGAAATATATCTTTGATCAGAAGGAGCTTAACATGAGACAAAGGAGGTGGTTAGAACTGATCAAAGATTATGACTGCACTATTGAATATCATCCAGGGAAAGCGAACTTTGTGGTTGATGCCCTAAGTAGGAAATCCAGAGGTGGGACAAGTTCTTTAAATGCTATAAGAGTTACTTTGCTTAAGGAATTTAGAAGTAATGCTGCTAGTTTAAAAGCAACCAATAAGGGGATGTTGTTAGCACATTTCCAACTGAGGCCCAAGCTAGTGGATGAGGTCATAAGGATGCAGTCAGATATCCTGTAATTAAAAAACTAATAGAAGAAGTAAAAGCTCAGTAAAGAATGGACTACGAGCTTACGTCTGATGGTGCATTGTTGAAACATGATAGAATTTATATGCCAAGGAATGTGGAAGTCAAACAGGCGATTCTTGAGGAGGCACATAGCTCGGCTTATACTATGCATCATGGCGAAACCAAAATGTATAGAACATTACGAAGTTTCTATTAGTGGTCAAGTATGAAAAGAGAGATAGCTAAGAATGTAGTAAGATGTCTAGTTTGTCAGCAGGTAAAGCCTGAACGACAGAAACCAGCAGGGTTATTGAATCCACTCCCTATTCTTGAGTGGAAATGGGAGCACGTTACGATGGATTTTCTGTTTGGACTGTCAAGAACTTCAGCAAGTGTTGATGGAATCTGGGTGATTATTGATAGATTGACCAAGACAGCGTGTTTCTTGCCAGTTAAGGCAATTTATATATTGGATAGGTTGACACAGATGTATGTGGACAAGACCTTGCAATTCAAAAGGTAGCTGGGATGTACATTTGTTTTTAATGGAATGTGCTTACAAAAACAGCTATCAGTCAAGCATAGGTATGATTCTGTACGAAGTAGACCGTGTAGAACCCCAATTTGTTGAGGAGAGATTGGAAAACAGAAGCTGGTTGGACAAGAGATTGTTCAGATTACGACAGAGAAGGTGGAAATGATTTAAGGGAATTTTAAGTCAGCTCGGGATCAACAGAGGAGTTATGCTGATAACAGGAGGAGAGATCTCGAGGTTGAAGTTGGTGATAGAGTGTTCCTAAAGTTGTCGCCGTGGAAAGGAGTTCTAAGATTCGGTAGGAAGGGAAAGTTGAGTCTAAGGTATTGTCACACCCCCTCCCAGGTACCCTCCTAACCCAGGAAGAAGTGTGATGACAGCAGACATCGACCCTCTTACGACATCCACTATCAACCATAAACTCTGCATTTACCTAATAAACAGTTATAAACCATAAACTACTTCATACATACACCAGAGTTAACTTGCCAAACGCACATCTTTTTCATTCAGTCATATAATAGCATAAATACACAACAACTCCCTTAGCCCTCTCTATATGTACAACACATGATCCAGTTCAAATATTTACAATTTTCAAAATACTAAACACCGTTGGTAGACCTAGACGAGATCTTGCATAGGCTAAGCACCCCGGACTCAGTCGCTACTTGGAAAATAGAAAACAAGGAAAGCGTGAGCTAGATTGCCCAGTAAGTGACTAGTTTCGTAAAACCTCTTTGGCTCGAAAACCATCATAGTATAAACATTTGACCCAATGCGTATAAACATCAATTCAAGTCATAGTCATACAAAACATGCTTATTTCAGAGAAAGATACTAAAAAAAAAATTCTATTGGTTTCAAATCATTTCCCTTAGTTAAGGCGGAGTGGAGCTCAACGTTACTTAACGTCGATTATCCTTAGCTGTGTGGAGTAATCTCAACACATCAGCGTCGTATGTTCCTCTATGTGCACATAGATATCATAATCTAGGCTGCCCATATGCCTTCTCTGAGTCTTTGAGCATTGGGGTCCCATTTCTATATCCAGGTTACCCATTTGCCTTCTTCGAGTCCTTCAGCGTTGGGAACCTTTCCTATATTCCAAGCTGCCTACATGCCTTCTTCGAGTCCTTGAGCATTTGGGGTCCCATTTCTATATCCAGGTTACCCATTTGCCTTCTTCGAGTCCTTCAGTGTTGGGTACCTTTTCTATACTCCGGCTACCCATTAGCCTTCTTCGAGTCCTTGAGCTTTGGGTGCCATTTCAAAGATTTTATAAAATACACAACGTGTTTTGAAAACATCATATCATAAACTCATAAGTTACACATTTTCAAACCTTTCATAAAATCATATATTATTGTCAACATGCTTTTCATAATTCCATAAATCAATAAACAGCATGCTTTTTCATAGATTCATACTTTGCACATAAAACTCATAAGTTTTCAATCATATAATCATGCTTTCAAATATAAACTTGTCAACAATATCACCTTGTTTCAAATAAAACATCACTCACTACTTATCCTGGGCCTTTAGCAGTTTATATGCCTTTCTCAGCTCTTCTTGGCCTGTAGTCATACATTTCTCGTTGTTAGATTTCCTTAACATAACCAACAAGCTTTAACCATTCATACTTGATCAACAAACCTTAATGAGCGAGATTCTACTCTGCTAGCGAGACTACTAGCGAGATTGAACTACAACCACACGGTACTAGCAATACTAGGGTGAGCGAGACCAACGACACTCACCTAATCAGCGAGACCCGGCAATAGCCAACGAGAATTGTGAGACTTAAGGCTTCTAGCGACACCCGCGTTACCCATCTCGCTTCTCACGCTTAAATTCTTAGCGCTACTTGCAGTCCAACGATACTTGTCTTCCACAGCTTCTGCCTTCCCTCTTATTCTCACTTCTATCTGTTACAAATCGTATTTCCAGCCAAATGTAGAACTTCTTTCTTTCTACAAACTTGTAAAGAAATGTACTTCCTAACTTACCTCAAGATTTCAGAACATAACTCCTCTTCGTTTGATAGATGTTCCCAAATAACCTCGAGCTGCTCCAAATCGCTAAGCAAATCTATATCAGTCACTTTCACCATAAATTTTACATATTTTCCTTCAATTCAGCTCAAACATCCTTCATAAAAGTTGTTAAGAATTGCGTTAACTTACCAACCTCAAATTCTCAGCCCTAAACTCGATCTCCACAGAATGTTATCCTTCAAATACCAAACATTGTGTAGATTGTACGACAGCAATCAACCCTTCTGTTCTCGCTTCAATTACACCACAAAATCGATCAGAATTCTGCACAAATTTGCCCTAGACTCCTTCCTCTACCTCTCTTCGTCGCTAAGCTGAAATATGGGATCGATTGGAGCTTTTGAGATGAAGAAAATGATTGAAAACTTAGCTTTACACACTTAAACAAGCTGTCGACTTATCTCCGCTTTCTCTTTTATTTTATTTTATTTTATTTTATTTTATTTTATTTTATTCTGTTTCTCGCTAAATGAAATAACGCAACCGCTAAACATACTTGGATGCTGGCTTGGTCGCCTAGCAAGCTTGGACGCATATCAAGTTTGGACGCTAGCTTGGACGCATCACACCATGCATCTGAACCATAACACCGTTGAATGCATACTTCGCCAATGCCAACGCAACCTCCCTACCGAATCTTAACCAACGCATGGCTGCTGATTCGACAACCTCATCAACGCATAGCCCCGAACATTTACTCACGCTTAACTTTTGGACGCATGCCTCTCCGACAACTGCATCCCCTTTATACTTGACTTCGGCTAACACTTCACTTCACCAACGCATGATAACTCATGCCTTAAGGCTCTCGGCCACTCTTTACTTACTTCCTTTAGCTTTTCCTCTTCCAAAATCAATCTTTAAAGCTTGTTAACTTCCAAAGCTAAGTGTGAGGCTTACAGGTATATTGGACCTTTCGAGATCTTGGAAAGAGTTGGACCGGCAGCATACAGGTTAACCTTACAATGGAGATGTCTAAGATCCACAATGTGTTTCATGTCTCAGTTTTAAGGAAATATATTTCTGATTCTACTCATGTACTTGAGGTGCAACCAATTGAACTAAAAGAATACCTGAGTTATGAGGAAGAACCGGTTCGAGTGTTGGACGAGAAAGAACAAGTTCTGAGAACTAAAATGATTCCGTTAGTCAAGGTTTTATAGAAGAATCACCGCGTCGAAGAAGCTACCTAGGAAACTGATAAGCACTTGAAAAGTGCTTTCTATCCTCTCAAATTAAAAGAGTTTATACTAGATTTCACTTTTTTGCTAGTGGTTTTCAGGTTAAAATGAGAAAAATTAGAAAAAAATACCAAAAGATCAAAACCAAGCAAGAATACAGTGAAAAGACAAGAAAACAACAAAGTTGCCAAATTTGGGATAACGCCGTGGCACTAAAACCCGAGAGCAGGTCTGCGCATCACAACCGCAGCGCCATGGCGCTCGCTTTCCATAATTGGCAGCGTCGCGGAGCCAGTTTCCTTTTTTGTAAAATTTGTATTTTTGGAAAGTTTTCTTAGGCGGCAAACTCTATAAATTTGGGGGTTTTCAGCAGCCCTAACAAAAAATCAAGGCACGAAATTACAGACCAAAAGGGTCACAAGAAGGAGAGAATCGAGTGAGAGTTCATAAAAGAGTTCAAAGAGTGAGGTAGTTGCAAGGATGAGGAAAAGAGTTTGAGAGTGTCATGGTGCCGTTCGAGTTCCGATGTGAGAGCCAAGGAGATTGTGATGGTGCTACCTCAATCAAGACCCCTTTTCAGTAGAATTTCCCTTTCTTTACACTCTTTCTTTTTTTATATTGTTTGAACATGTTGCTTCAAGCTATGAGTGGCTAAACTGTTTAGTTTTAGGGTTTCGATTAATTGTTTATGAATTCATGTTGATATTGTAGACTTTCATGGTTTTGTTGGAATGATTATGCTTTTCATTGTTATTGTGTTTAATTCTTGAGGATTTACCACCTTCACATGTTAGGTTAGATGTATGATTGAGAGATTGTATGTTTAACTTGATCCATAACATTGAATTGTCGTTGATCTATCACGAGAGTAGTTAGGTTGACAATAAAAGTCGCTAAAGACTATTCTTAATGCCATGTAATTTCTATTGGTTTCAAGAGATTAGTAATCAACCGAGTTGCATGAGAAAGGGTTGTTTTTTAGAGAAAATAACTTGGAATTAAGTTTCTAGACTTAGGCATATGAATTACAATAAAATCCATGAATTCTATAATATTGCATGATGAAATAAACAAGGATTCATCTCCCTAGAACTCTCTTTGACTCTTGTGTTTCTCACTTTATTACTTTCCTTATTTAGTCTATATTTTCCATAATTCACAAATTCAATTCCAATCTTCAAATAAAATTGATTCAATTATAGAATAGCTAAGTAACATAAACCTTCACAATTGGATCTCCAGTGGAACGATATTCGAACTTTACCGTCTTATATTATAACTTGACCCATACACTTGCGGTTAACACTTAAAGTGGCGCAATTAGAAACCAAGGAGCAAATGATAAAGAAGTATCCACATCTGTTTTTGAGGAGTTAGCAGTTATTGAATTTCGAGGACGAAATTCTTATAAGGAGGTGGTAAATTGTAAACCCTACTTTCATTTGTAACTCTTAAACATAAGTACATAGTATCGCTATGAACTTATTTACTTGTTCTCCCTCTTGTAGATCGAAGGAAGAAGTGGAGGAAGTTAGAAGTAATTTTTGGTAAGTTGAATATTTAAGTCATTAAGAGGAAACCGAGTTAAAATTTACTTCGAATATTAATTAGGACGTAAAAACAAATTTTCTTTTTGTTTTTCTTATTTTGTTTCCTAAATTAAAAAGAAAAAAGAAAAAAAAAAAGAAAGAAAAGAGAGAAAAAGAAAAGAAAAGAAAAAGGAAAAATAATTAAAAAAAAAAAAAAAAGAAAAGAAAGGAAGGAGATACTGGAGAGTAAGTCGACATGAATTTTATGGGTGCATAAGCTGAAGTTGTTGATCTTATCCCCATTTCTTAAACTTTAATCGACTCCATCTTGTAGCTGAGTGTCGAGGGGAGGAAGAAGAAGGAGTCTAGGGCAAATTTGTGTAGAATTCTGGTCGGTTTCGTGGTGTAATTGATCCTGAAACAGAAGGTTTGGTTGCTGTCGAACAGTTTGAGCAAAGTCCGGTGTTTGGTGAATAGCGAGCTGAAGAGACCGAGTTTGAAGCTGAAACTTTGAGGATAGTAAGTTACTCAATTCTTAACAACTCTTGTGAAGGATGGTTGAGCTGAATATGAAGCGAAATATGTTAAATTTTAGGTGGAAGCTACTGATACGGATTTCCCGAGTGATCTGGAGCAGGGTAAAATAAATTGGGAATATCTGTTGAACGAAGAAGAGTTAAGCTCTAAAATTTTTTAGGTAAGTTAGAAAACACATTTCTAATTCAAGCTGGAAATGCGACTTTTAACATTTAGTAGTGCGAAGACAACAGTAGAGGGAGCGAATCTCACTGGAAAATTGGAGGACACTGAGAACATGGAGGAGCGAGAGCAAGATAAGTCTCGCTGGTATCGCTGGTTGCTTTTTGTCTCACAACTCTCTCTAGGTCTCGCTAGTCTTGCTGGTGTTGCTACTCTCGCTAGTCTCGCTGGTCAAGTAAGTTTCACTGGTTTTGCCTAGTCTCGCTGGTCTCGCTAGTTCACAGTCTCGCTGGTATAGTTTGGTCTTTTGCTTGAATTCGTTGGTGTAGTCTCGCTAATGGCCTAAATCTCGTTCATTAGTGAACTCTTTTATGAAATATAGCCTCGGTTGAGCATTTCTTCATGGAATATAATCTCGGTGATGGTTTTCTTTATGTGGTAGGGTCTCGGTGGTGAATAATTTGAATGTCTAAGGCTTGTTTCCTATGTAAAAAGGAATTTTAAGGAAATCTAACAAAGGGAAACATATTATTTCAGGCCAAGAGGAGCTAGGAAAGGCGTATAACCCGCTAAAGGCCCGGGACAAGTTTTATGTGACAATTTTATTTAAAATGAGTCTACTTTAAACAAAGTTTTTATGTTGTAAGATTATGTTTGGAAACATGTTCATATGTTTATGCTTTCCACGAGTTTTAACGAGCTATGAGGATTATTTGTTTGAAAGGAAGTGTGTGTTTCCAGGTGCGTGCATATTATGGTTTTGCATTGGAATTATTTGAAGCATGCTAGTTGTTAACCAAGTTTTATGAAAAGCATACTATTCATTGATTTATGATTTTATGGAAGTGTGATGAATGTTAAAAGAAATTGTGGAAGTTTGAGATGCTTAAATTTGTGAATATTTATTATGCTATTTTCAAAGCATGTCGCTTTTGAATTAAGTTTTTGAAAAGGCTCCCAATGCTGAAGGACTCGGAGAAGGCATGTGGGTAGCTAGGATATAGAAATAGTTCCCAATGCTGAAGACTCGGAGAAAGCATGTGAGTAACCTGAGTATAGAGATAGCCTCAATACTGAAGGACACGGAAAAGACATGTGGGTGGCCTAAATCTTGTATAGGGGACTCAATACTGAAGGACTCGAGAAGGTACACAGGTAACCTAGGGTATAATGTCGATGTGCACATAGAGGTATGATTGATGCTGTTGTGTTGAGATTGCTCCACACAACTTAGGATATTCGACGTTCGGTGTGTCGAGATTACTCCACCCCAACTAAGAATGAGTACAACATTGAGCAGCATTAAGCTCTGATAAGCACTTGAAAAGTGCTTTCTATCCTCCTAAATTAAGGGAGTATATATTAGATTCCACTTGTTTGCTAGTGGTTTTCAGGTTAAAATGAGAAAAATTAGAAGAAAAGATCAAAAGATCAAAACCGAGCAAGAATACGGCGAAAAAGAGATGAAAAACTTAAAATGACAAAAATTGGGGCAGCGCCGCAGTGCCTGGACGGCGCTGCCGCGGCGCTAAAACCCGAGAGCAACATTCTGAACACATTATAGCATCGCGCGCTAAAATTCGAGAGCAACAATTCTGAACGCATCACAGCGTCGCGACACCTGGACGGCGCTGCCGCAGCGCTAAAACCCGAGAGCAACAATTTTGGACGCAACCCTAGCGCCGCGACACTATGGACCAGCGTCGTGGCGCCAGTTTTCCATAAATGAAAATTTGTTATTTTTGGCAAGTTTTTGGGCGGCCAATTCTATAAATTTGGGGGTTTCCAGCAGCCCTAATAATCAATCAACCATCAATCTACAGACCAAAAGAGGCACAAGAAGGAGAAAATTGAGTGAGAGATCATAAAAGAGTTCAAGGAGTGAGTTAGTTGCAAGGAAGAGGAAAAGAGTTCGAGATAGTCGTGGTGCCATTCGAATTCCGACGTGAGAGCCAAGGAGATCGTGACGGTGCTACCTCAATCAAGAGCCTCTTTTCAGTAGAGTTTCCATTTTCTTTACATTCTTTCTTTGTTTATTTTTGTTTAAATATGTTGCTTCAAGCTATGAGTGGCTAAACTCTTTAGTTTTAGGGTTTTGATGAATTGTTTATGAATTTGTGTTGATATTGTAGACTTTCATGGTTTTGTTGGAATGATTATGCTTTTCATTGTTATTGTGTTTAATTCTTGAGGATTGGCCATCTTCACATGTTAGGTTAGATGTATGATTGAGAGATTGTATGTTTAACTTGATCTATAACAATGAATTGTTGTTAATCTATCACGAGAGTAGTTAGGTTGACAATAAAAGTTGCTAAAGACTGATCTTAATGCCATGTAATTTGTATTGGTTTCAAGAGATTAGTAATCAATCGAGTTGCATGAGAAAGGGTTGTTTTTTAGAGAAAATAACTTGGAATTAAGTTTTTAGACTTAGGCATATGAATTACAGTAAAATCCATGAAATCTATAATATTGCATGATGAAATAAACAAGGATTTATTACCCTAGAACTCTCTTTGACTCTTGTGTTTCTCACTTTATTACTTTTCTTATTTGGTTTATATTTTCCATAATTAACAACTTCTATTCCAATCCTCAAATAAAATTGATTCAATTTTAGAATAGCTAAGCAACATAAACCTTCACAATTGGATCTCCAGTGGAACGATATTCAGACTTCACCGTCTTATATTATAACTTGACCCGTACACTTGCGGTTAACACTAAAAGTGCGCATCAAGCTCCACTCCGCCTCAACTAAGGAAAATATTTTTGAAATGTATTGTACTTTTATGGTTTTTCGGACATGAAACATATATGGTTTGATAACATTATCTGAGCATGATTTGCTTGATATGGAATAGCGAATTATTACTGCATATTTATTATCATACTTTGAATATAGTTTTGATTTATGTACGAGTTAAAGAAGGGTTTTACTAAACATGTCACTCACTGGGCAATCTAACTCATGTTTTTCCTATTTTTTCTGTTTTTTAGGTAGAGAGTGAGTCAGAGGTGCTTAACCTACATAGCAACTCGTCTGGGCCCACCATCAGTGTCTAGAATTTTGAGAATTGTAAATATTTGATCTTAAACTGTGTTGTACATATAGAGGGTTAAGAGTGGAAGTTTGTGAACTTTTGTAAATTAAAGGTTGAATGTAAATCAATGTCTGTATGATAGCTTAACCCTGGTTATAGTTGGATGTTCAATTATTGTGTATATCTGCTTATTAGGTCTTGGTCAAGGTATAAGGCTGGCAGTGGATGCCGTAAGGGGGTCGGTGTCTACTGTCCTCACACTTTCTCCTGGGTTAAGAGGGTACCTGGGAGGGGGTGTGACAGGGTGTCCAACTCCCACATACTCGGCGTCATTAGCACCTCCTAATGCCCGTGTGCCCCTTCACGCCCAATCTTCCTTGTGCACATACATGCCTCCTCAGTCTTGCACACCCGCCTACACGCCCACTGGGCGTCCAACTCGCTCAAAATAACCTCTAAACAATTTCTTCAGCCCCTAGGCCACTGACAGCACTCTGCACGCCCCTTGTCCTTAGCCTTGTACTGCTGCACCCGATAGGCTCGTCTGCACCACCTTTACTTTAAACCACCAAAATTAACATTTCTTGCCAAATTTAATTCTGATTTCTTTCACAAACCTCAAGATTAACCTCTTAACTTGCTAACCTTTGAATTTGGGCTTCTGATTCCTCTTGGCAAGCTTTACTTTAAACCACCAAAATTAACATTTCTAGTCAAATTTAATTCTGATTTCTTTCACAAACCTCAAGATTAATCTCTTAACTTGCTTACCTTTGAATTTGGACTTCCAATTCCTCTTGGCAAGCTCAAAATCCTTAGATCTTCTAGCCTTGCTCCTTCCTACCCGTGAGCTTGAACTTTCATACTTTCTCCTCATTTTTCAGCTTCTTCCCAAAGGAGTCTTTCTTCGGAAACCCTCTCACCCACAATAGACTCAAATTTGCAGAGGTTTGGTCGGAAAAATTCTCACTTAGCGCTAGTGAAATGAGCAAACCCATCTCCTTTGTCCAAGCTTCTATTTATAGCCTTTCAAATTTCCAGCATGCAACACAAGGAACCGCCACCTCCTACTTCAAATTTGCCACAATAATTATGAGATTGACACCTAATTACCCAAAATTAAATAATTAAACATAATTAACTTAAGTTGAGGGTAACTTAGACACCTACCTCAATACCTTTAGCTTTGGACGCCTAGCACAACACCGTTAGAGGTTTTTGTGCAATCCTTCCTGCCTACTTGACCTTTGCAGGCCTACTCTTTCTTTGCCTTTAGATGCCCTTTGTTGGATGCCTCTGCCTTACTTTTCAATGCCACATGATCTTCAAGCCTAACCCCACATGAACGCCTACTTGATCTACTAGCCTAGCACCTCATGGACGCCTAGGCCTCACAGTTAAGGCTCAACTACTTCTTACAAACTCAACGCTCAATTTCAACACTTAGGCTATTGGGATTGGTGTGTCCTAAATCTCTTGGGTCTTGTAGTTTTGTAAATCGTATATACATTTTATTTATTAAATAAAATAAGAAGTTATTTTATCTATCTTATGCATTAACTCAATCCAATAAACTAAGATTCCATGGTTATTTTATGTAAACTTAAATATGTATGTGATTGACATACAAGGTTGGATCATGTTTAAGTAATAATCAAAAGGTCTGTAGTATAGGAACAAAGTTGTGTGCCTTATTCTGGTAACACTATGGATACGATCCATTTTGTAATTGTTACAAGGAGTTGTAAAGTGTTGCAAACGATTTGATCCAAATCGTTCATGTGGAGACATGTGAGTGGGGGTATCCTATGCAAAGAGTTTGTATAAGACCGGACCACGAAATGTTTAATTTCTCTTTGTAATGCCATTAATTGTA
Source organism: Citrullus mucosospermus (assembly GCA_030954485.1). NCBI lineage: Eukaryota > Viridiplantae > Streptophyta > Magnoliopsida > Cucurbitales > Cucurbitaceae > Citrullus > Citrullus mucosospermus. Next base: position 7,112,458 of record CM062062.1, read on the forward strand.
GAAATTAACATTTCATAAGATGACTATAGGTAACTCAACCTGAATCTTGAGTGAATTATGAACTCTTGTCTATGAGGGCAAACCTTAGATTTGTATGGGTGAGAGTAGCCAAATCATTGACTCAATAAGCCTACCATTTTGCGGATTTGTCTGATTAGGGAGCTGAGAACATATCTTCACGAGATGGAATTCACTCGTTCCTGTGTTTAGGGTAAGTAGATAAATTACTCCCTTAAGTGCTAATTTTGAGTCTTGAATAATGAGACCTCACCCTCTCACTGGCCGGAGAGGGGTTAGTTTATAATTGGACTATAAACAATGTGTTCATTAGAGGGATCAGTGGTACTTAAGGAATTAGATATAATTACATGGGCAAAATGGTAATTTGAACCAGTTGTAGTTATGAGTAATTTATGGAGGGTCAACTTACTGTTGATTAGTATATTCCGTGGATACAAAAATATATCTATAGTGCGAAGAGTGCAACTGTAAGCGTTTAGTGAAGTGACCTACAGTTAATGAATATTGATTAATCTAATTAAATAGTTTAATTTTTTAATCTTATATCATTGGAGCTTCTAACTATAGTTCCATGAGGTCTTCTTGCTGGCTCATAAAGGATTAGTATAAGAATCAAATATTTTGGTTTAATTTGAAATATTCAAATTAATAAGGGAACTAATTGTATGTGATACAATTAGTATAATGTATATAGATACATTATAATATAAAGTTTATTTTTAATGAGATTCAAAATTTATACTTTATATTATAAGAGAAATGATATTTAAATAATATTTAAATATTAATTATATATATGAAATTCATATAGAAACTATAGGTTAAAATTAATATGAATGAGATTCATATTAAAACTATAGATTATACGAGAGAAGGTTGTTTGAATATGATTCAAATTTAAATTAAATATGAGATAATTAATTAATCAAATAATTAATTGTTAAATAATTAATTTTATTATATTTATTAATATGATTTAATAGAATATAATTAAATTGATATTAATTGTCATTATTAATATTATTATATTATTGAATAACTCCCATGTAGTGAGGAATTATTCTATTCCCTCTCTCACAAGTATAACTTAAAAACAAAAAGGAGGGAGAGGAAGTTAAAAAGTATCATCTCAATTTTACAGAAAGGTTCTGTAAGTTCTCCCTCTCAAATTCTCTCTTCAATTCTCAAGAATTCTCCCTTGCCAAAATTAAAGAGAGCCTACACCTCCTCCATTGATTCTTCCTTGAGAATAGTGAGGTTTTCGTTGTGGTGGTGATCTAAAGAACAAGAATGGTTCTTGTTGTTTTGTTGGAGAAGTATTTTGGTTCGTGATTTGGAGAAGAAGTTTTCACATTGAAGATAGTCCTCAAAGGTAGGAAATCTTCTATCCCTTAATTCTTAAAAAACATGCTAATATATTTGTTTATCTTGTATTTTTGTTCTCTGTATTTTGGTTTTCTAAAACAAATTTAATGGCACAAGGCAATCACTTGCTTCTATTGGGAATTCAATTCCTTCATAGGCCCCATTCTTCTTTTCACACTTTACACTCTTCCACGCATCCATGGTCCTAAACACAGAAATAGTTCACTAAGTCTACATACTAGTTCAACTTAGTAAGCAACAACTTAAAAGCAAGGTAGGGCTTACAATTTATCACCTCTTTATAGGAATTTCGTCCTCAAAATTCAGTAGTTGTTAGCCTGCTGAAACAAATGAGGATACTTCTTGAGCATTTGATCTTTACTTTCCCATGTGACTTCCTCAACGCCATGGTTCCTCCATAAGATCTTCACTAAGGGTATTACTTTTTCCTCGACTTATTCCTTTTCATCCAAGATTTGTATTGGTTCCTCTTCAAAAGACAAATCTTCTTTCAACTGTATAAGTTGCATCTCAAGCACATGAGTAGGGTCAGGAATATACTTCCTTAATACTGATACATGAAAAACATTATGGATCTTGGTCATCTCCATAGACAAAGTTAATCTATAAGCTATGGGTCCAATTCGTTCCAAGATCTCGTAGGGTCCAATATATTTCGGGCTTAGCTTCCCTGTCCTCCCGAACCATAGCACTCCTTTATAGGGAGACAACTTAAGAAACACTTTATCTCCTACATCAAACTCAAGATCTCTTCTTCTGTTATCTGCATAACTCTTTTGTCTGTCTCAAGCTATTTTTAAGTTTTCCTTAATTATCTCAACTTTCTCTGTCGTAGCTTGGACTATTTCTGGCCCGATCAACTTCCTTTCTCCAACTTCACCCCAACATACAGGTGTCCTGCATGGTCTACCTTGTTTGTGCCATGATGAATTGGACTTTAGCAGCTTAGGATTTGATCAATTTGCTCTTTAAGTGGCCTGGAATCAACAATACTCACATTAGAGGCATGCTGATGGGAATTTCTCTCAAATTGCTTAGAGCTCTTCCAATTTGCAGGTTTGCCACGAAGTTTCCAACAAGTTTCCCGCATATGACGGGGTTTATTGCAGTGATCGCATCAGAAATTGTTGCAGCGTAGCTGTGCTCTAAGAGACTGTAGCTACGATCCCTTTATGTTCCAAATTATGAGCTCTGTGCTGCCCTTTTTTTAGGATTTTTCCATCTTTTCTTCTATCTTTTCACCTGGTTTTGGCTCGTTTTAGTTCTGTTAACTTCTATACTTTATTTTCTTCATTATTACCTGAAAATCACTGCTAAACACATTAAATCCAATAAAAACATCCCTAAATTAAAGACAAATAAAGAACTTTTTAGTTGTTGCTAAATAATGTGCTTTGATCAATTTTTTCCCACTAAAAGCTTTTGTTTTGTTGTTTTACCAAACATTGAAATTTGCATGCATGAGTAACGCCCATGGTCCGTCCCTAGGAAAGGTCGGGTTGGTGATAGTACCAAAACATACCTATCTTTCAAGGTGATGTAGTTCCATGACATTGTTGGTAGAATCAATTTAGGCCTTGTTGAGAGAGTTCTTTCAAAGATGGGTTTTGATAAGGGAGTAAGTGATGAGTTGACCTATGACTCTACTTGCTCGAAACTTGACCATAGGGCAGAGCTTGGTTAGGTATTGAAGGACCATCATGGCAACATCATTAGAGAAAGGTATTGGTCGATGATTAGGGATTTCACCATTCTCTTTCTGGAAATGAGGGTGATTGAGGTGGAGTTGAGATCAATAACTATGATTGATTTCCCCTCTTTTCATTAAATCTTATTGTCTAGAGGCTATTTGGCTCTAAACCGAATTGATGAAAACCACACTAGTGTGAAGATTGTCATGAAAGAGGTCTTCCAGTTAGGCTTTTGCATAATCGATCGCAAAAGTGTTGATATGACTAAGACTTATTTTGTTTGTTAGCTGACAAATTTTTCTAATTGGCTTTTTTAGCTTATCAATGATAAAGAAACGTTCTGTTTCTAACAATGTGTAGAGTGGGATAATCAAACCTTTAACCTCAAGATTGATATCACAAGCTCATACCAATTAAACTGTGCTTATATGGGCCACAAATGTTCTTGTAGCTCTTGTTAAGTTATCTATATTTCTTAAAAATATATAAAATATTCATTAAAACTCCCACATGTTGATTAAAAAAATTTAATCCACTTGATGGGAAAGTCCATAAATTACAATATACAACAAGCCTTGTACTAAAGCAAACAAAAGCAAGCTTTCCTTTTTATAAATTTAAATAAATTAAATTATCAAACAAATTAAAAAATGCATTGCTTTTAAGAAAAGCGAGTGACCCAAACTAAAAATAATATTCTTTAAATAAAAAAATTAAATTAAAAAAAATAGTGGGACCCACAGCTATCATGCGCCTCCAAGGACAAACAAAGCCATTCGTCTCTATTAACCTTTTCTGGCTTTAATATAATTTGCAACAAAAATTCATTTCAACTTTTTTCCAATTCCATTTCTCAAATTCGGCGATTGATTCCCCTATTTTTCACTATCAATGATGCTTCAGCCATGGCGCCGTCGATTTAAACTCCGGTGATCTCTCTCGTTTCCGTCTCTGCCGGGTTCTGTACGTTCTATTCTCCCTTATATTGATCTGATTTTGCTGTTCTTTTTGGATAATTTGCTGAGGTGGAATTCGAATGTTTGAATTTGTTGCTTTTCTTTTCTTTTTGAAGTATAAGAAAGTCAATATGTTAGTTGATTCGAGCTTGCTGTGACTGGTATGCTTGTTTCCAGTTTGGCAATGGAGATAAAGCATATTTAAGATTTCAAATTTCGATTTTAGTTAATTTTGTTCTCTCTATTTGCTTTGCGAACTAAAGGAGCATTTCAGGAAGTGGGATTGGGAGTTTCCGGTTTGATCGTGTTTTTTTTCTCCCTATTTTCTTTGCGAACTAAAGGACCACTTTCGGTTATGTTCGATCTTCCATTAGTTCTTTGAAGTTCGAAGCTCTTTGGAATTTTGAATTGCTTACTTCTTAGATGGTTATGTCACGTCTATAGGTGGTATGATTATGCTGGTTTTGATTTTAGTGGCGTTTATGATATTTATTGTTTGACTTTAGTTAATATTTAATGAGTTATGAGTGGTATTACTTCGATGATGCCGATTGAGGAATCCTTATGGCGTACACGGGCGGGTTACTGAATAGTAATGTAAAGACTAAAATTTTAGTTGCATCAGTGATTCAATTTTATGAGATTCGTGCTAGCCTTTCAATTTCATCTGGTGGACTTAACCATATGCGTCTAATTGTCACAGTTTTTGGCTTCCTAACTCCTGTTCGTTACCATTGAATCTATGCATTCCAAATTCGTGGGGTCTATTCTCAGCTCTGTGGATTCTTATTTAAGCTTTAAATTTTAACTCTCTACAATTTATTCCATTCTAGTTTACATTGCTAATTAAAATCTTAGAAATAGTTGCAATTAAGTGAACGTTTGCTTGGTGTTATACCCCCCTTTGTTTTCCTTAATTTTACCATTGCTTTATGTATGGTCACTTTGACACACTCTCTCTCTGATGTTTTGCTTCACTGATATGTTTTATAATTTACACTGTCGTCAGTAAAGGAATACATCATACATTTGTGAGAAATATTGCTTACTCGATCTTTTTTTTCTGATAATATTATGTGGACTGTTCGGATTATCAATCAATGGTGACAGACAGGTGCCTTTGGTTGCTTGAGGGGTGGAAGCCTTCCAAGAAGTAAATTTTGAGCACCCCAGATGAGGTATAACTAATGTTATTGGCAGTAGAAGGAGGAGGGTTCTTTTCTTCTTCAGCATCTGGGTATAGCAAGGGTTTGACCCTTCTCCTTTTGGGTCAAAAGGACGAAGATAAACCCATGAGAGTTTCTCCGTGGAATCATTACCAGTTGGTGGACCACGAATCAGAATCTGACCTCCAGCTGGCTTCCACAAAGAACCGCATTTCCCGCGGCTGTGCCTCCTTTGTTTGCTTTGGTCGCACTTCCGCAGGGCTCGACAGTTCCCCTTCTCCTCTTAAAGTTGGCCCAACCTTACCACATGATTCTTTGCCTGGGTCTATAAGTACCGATGAGGGGAAAGATGAAATTCCTGTGGAAGATGGTAATACTTTCAGAAATATAGCCCTTAAAAGTAGCTTGAAAAGGCCAAGTAATGGTATTTCAATTTCTCATCAGAATTCTCATGAAAGTGAAACAATGAGTAAAAAGGATGGTGATATACGTTGTCTTACTAATAGAAGGAAAGTTCAGTGGACTGATGCTTGTGGGAGTGAACTTGTAGAGATCAGGGAATTTGAGCCCAGGTATTAAATGTTTCTTGTACATTTCTTTTTTGCACAAAAGTTATTCATGTCTGTTGATTTCCTTTATCATGTTCTTTCACTGCTTATGAATATTGCTAGCAGGATCCTATTTAGAGCCTAAGCCCACAAAAGGGAACCCCACTAAAGAAAAGGGCTCTAATCAAGTATAAAAAGATCTACAGGTCCTACTCTTTCTCTCACTACACAAGTCCCACAACACAACACGGATGTTTGCACATCACAAAAACTTCCCCTTCTCCTGAAACGATCGATGGTGACTCTTCAATCATCACCTTTCTAAGAGTTCTGTTTGTAGCAAACTGAAAGTCAAACAGCTCGAAAAAAGATATTCCAAACAATTCTATCAAAATTGCAACTTCAAAGAATATGATCAAGGTTTTCCTCCATCGTCCAACAAAGAATGTAACAAAACGATCCAAGCAAAGTAGAAATCTTCCTCAAAAGCTAATCTAAAGTGTTAAATCTTCCGCGGATTACCTGCCAAACAAAGAATTGAACCTTCTCTGGAACTTTTTCCATCCATAGAGAAGATAAAATAGACTTGCTGATCAGGAGAAATTCAATAGGCACTCAAAGAACAAGAATGGACTACAAGAAAAATCCTCATTGGGGTTGGACACCAAAAACGAATATCTCTTCTCCTTAGTCTAAGAACAAACTCCTCGACCAGATAAGAGAGCCAAGATGTCTGGTCTTTCCCTATCAACATCTGCTATTATATTCCATTACCTTGTTCACTTTGAGCTGATTTTTGTTGTTCTTATGTTGACGTATCTATATATCTTCTTCCACATTTCTTTATTTAAGCTTAGCTGATTAGCTTGCTAGTGATGATATGTTATCGTACTTGTAGATACCTTTTACCACTTCAGATGTTATTTTTGTTGTCTTCTTAATAAGAAAGCACATGCAAAATATAACGGAGGAGCATTTGAAAAGAATAATAATGAAAGAATGTTCTCCTATGTTTGTGATTAAAATAAAGGAACGTCTCATAAAAGCTTTGACTCACTCATAATCCAGAGGAGGCATTGAGGCCAGTTATGAATTATGTGACGAATTGAAATTATTTAAAGTTTCCTTGTCTTGGAGTGAACAATGAGTCATGTGATCATGCTCCAGCTCCATGTAGGGACTAGGGTGACTTTGAGAAATCTTCTCACTTCGAACTTCTTTAATACATTGATCTTTTACTGAAATATTTGGAAGTCCTTGATTTATGTATTTTCTAAATGTAATTACAGCTGGACAGTGAAGGGCAGTCAATCACTATAATGCACGGACCTGATAATTACAATTAGAAACTTTCCATGGTCCTGGAAAAAATAAGGCCCTAGCTTGTACAACTCAACTATTTTTAAAGTTATTTGAAAAGGGATGAAACACTTTTGACTTCTAGAGATGATCAACGACTTGTCTCTAACAGAAATCATTGTTCCAGTGAACAATCCTAATTGTTTAAGTACACTTGCCCAAGTAAAGTGATGTACTGAATCTTGTCAAATCTAGAGGCAGACTCAAGGTATTAGGTGGTAGGTGCTTGATATTGTTTGTACTCGCCAGTTTGCCTTTGTTGTTGGAAGATGGCTTTGATATCTCTTCCTTATTGCCAAACTAGGTGGCCGATTATTTAAGATGTTGGAAGAGAAGAATAGTTATCTCTAAGCTAACGTTAATTCATCGGGACTTTCTTGACAATATTCTTGCCTGAAAGGCATTGGGTCCAAATAGTTCTAAATCATACTAGTATTCTGGAATTAGTTTTGGCTGATGTCTTTTTGGAGGCTTTATATTATTCTGTTTCAAGGGTGTCAATTTTCTGGTTTTCTGGTTTGGTCGGGGAGTTTTGTGTCTTTCTCCGTTTTCGTCGTCCATTGTCCAGTAGAGAAATGGCAGAGAGCTCTTTTCTTACATTGGTTGAGGGTTTCATCTTTATGCACTGGAGACAGGATATACGTGTTTGGAGTCCTAATCCGTTAGAAGGTTTTTCTTGCAAGTCTTTCTTTAGTTTTATTGGACCCCGCTCTTGCTTATGAATTGGTATTTAAAGTTTTTTTGAGGCATAAAATTTCAAAGAAAATTAAGTTCTTTTCTTGGAAAGTGTTGCTTGGCCGTGTGAACATATTGGATAGGTTGGTGGGAAAGATGCCTTCGTTAATGGGTCTTTTTTGTTGTATCCTTTGTCATAAGGCGGAGAAAACCTAGATCACCTTCTTTGGGTTGTTGATTCATGAGATCTATGTGGAATTATTTTCTTTAAAGGTTTGATGTTGTGCTGGCTCGCCAGAGGGATGCTTGTCCAATAATCAAGGAGTTCCTCCTCCATTTGCCTTTCAAAGAGAAATGATGTCTTTTATGGTTTCTGGGATATGTGCTTTGTTGTAGGGTCGTTTTTTTGTTGGGGGGCGGGGATAGTGTTTAGAGGTGTGGATAGGGACTCTAGTGGGGAGGTTCCATGTTTCCCCTTGGGCTTTGTTTCGCGACTTTTTATAATTATTACCTAGGTAATATCATACTTAGTTGGGAATCCTTTCTCTAAGGAGTTTTTGTGGGTTTGTTTTTTTGTATGCACTTGTATTCTTTATTTTTTTTTGTCAACGAAAGCACTTGATTATTCTAAAAAATAAAAAATAGGGTAGCTAGTGGCAGAAGGAATAAGAACAGTATTGTATTTTTGTCTAGTGGGGTTCGTTCTCAAGGGGTTGAGGAGGAGGTTCATCAAAATAATAAGGAAGTTGAGAAATCACTTCAACCTCATCAAAGTCTTAAATCTGTCTCAGGCTTCAAAATGCATATATTTAAGTAACATATATTTAAATCTATTACTGCTGGTGGTATAAGCACAAGCTTACTTAAATATGGGCCTTATAGAAGAAATGGAGAATTGTAGCGTTGGTAACCTCCCTATGCTTTACCTTGGAATGCCATCTTGGAGATAACTTAGAGGCCACTTCTGGCTGGAATCCTGTTGGGAAAAATTTAGATGATGAACAGACGAAATTACGACATTTCAAGAGGCAATGAGTTAACTCTATCATTTGATAGGCTAACAAGCATCTATACGGATATGAGGCATGAATATGTTACAAAACGGTCACGCAAACATGTCATTTTTTAATTTAATTTACAACACAAACATGGCAAGGGCATCTTTTGTACATTTAATATATACATATATATTAATTTAAGGTCAATTAATTTAAAATTTATATATTTAAAAATTTAGTTTGTTGTATTTTGCTCTAGAAAATTATTATTTTTTGTCATATATGTGTCTATTTAGTATACTATACTTAACAAGTGTTTGATAGATGTCTAATGAATGCTTTGATCTACTTTGACTTTGTATAACTATGGTGCTAACAAGTGTCTGATACGCGCCCAACAAGTGTTGGTGTATTCAAGTGTTGGACACAGACATGCTAGCCAAACTAAAGTATCCGTGCTTCTTAGTTGATAGGTATCAGATTCACTAAAAATGAGTAAGAAAAAGCATAGCGAGCTACAAAATGGTATATAGGGAACCTAACATATTCCAATCTATTTTCTCTTGGTATTCTACACCCCAAAGTCCACTTGCAAAATGGTGGATAAAATCTCTGGGAACAGATGGAAGCTGCCATCCAAGTAACAGGCAACCTATTCACTCTTTCAAGAGATCTTGGAGGCTTTGGTGTTTCACTAATTAGAGGAAAAAAATGAGGCTCTTCTTATGGGACACTTTGGTTTCAATCCTATTTTGGTTCTTAAAACTTTTATGCTTATTCCATTTTAACCTGTAAACTTCCTAACATTTTGTTTTAGGTTCTGAACTTTGACAAAAAGCCACTCAATCCTTCTTAATTGTTTTTTATACATTATTTAACCTATGTTAGACATAAGCATGAATGAGTGTTAGAAACCACATGTAGGTCAAGTGTTGAGTTTCAAGATTCAAATTTTTGTTAAATGATAAACAAAAGAATTAATTACTACTGAGATAGTTTTTTATGCCTACATTAGGAACTAAAAAGCAGACCTTGGAGTTGAGGGATCAAAATAGAACCTCCAACAGTATAAAAAGACTAAAATGTTGAGACCTGTTGCTTCTTCAAAGATAACTGTTTTTTTATTTTTTATTTTTTATTTTATTTATTTATTTATTTATTTTTAAATTCTCCAAAGATGACTGTTAAAAAAGATTTTTTATGCTTCTATAATCTTTGTTAGATGACAAGCAAGTGTCGGTGGTATTGGAAAAAAGGTGACTAATTCAAATGAAGTCATTCTTGGAAGTAGACTGAAACTCTGAAATAAGAAAATTTGGCCTTAACAATTAAATGGAAAAGGTTCCAAATAAAGCTGATTTCTTTCTTGGGACTTTGTGTCCCGGTGGCTGAAACATGACCAAAAGTATTCAAAACAAATTTCTGTTAGAGAAAAATCCAACAAGTTCTAGAAAATATGGGAATAGCAACCTCCCTGTGATAATCCTATTCCAAACTGAAAAACAGAGAGTTCCACTACAATGACAAAAGTTCCAAAAAAAAACAAAGAACAGTAACCAATAGAAATAAGAAAACAATGAACAACTCAGCACATTCGAGAGAGCCAGAAATTCCCTCCTAGGCCTCAAATTTCTCTAAAACTTCCACATCTTATTCTCTTCCAAAAACCCATACGTAAACCCCATGACTGGTCCCTGCACTACATAATAGGATAGTCGTCCCTTTCCCATCTATCCTTGTGCATTCCCCGATTTTCCTCTTCTTCCATAAGTATGGATAATTGGGGGTCTCAAAATTTCTTAGTATATTCGAGTTGGCTAAATCCTTGCCCTTCTTGGGCTTTCCTTTCTTATTCTTTTTTTTTTTCTTTTTTCTTTTTGTGTGTGTGTGTGTGTCACAGAGGCAAAAGCGTGGTGTGAAATTTTTTGCAATTTCGCTATGTAGTGCCAAGGTGGTTTCCTTGACTAGCCTGAAGCTGGATCCAATTTTTACCAAATGTTGCTCGAAAGCACCCCACAAATTCCCTCTTTGGCCGTGGCCTTTAATCACACTCTAGAAAGGGTAAGCAGAAGGACATTTGAAGTTGTGGAAATATAACTTTACTTATCAAAACCACACTTACAAGACTTGGAACAAAGCTCAATTACAAGACAAAGGTCTCTTAGAGAGAACAAGATGCAAAGGAGAGATGCAAAGGAGAGGAATTATCACACAAAGTGAGGTATGTTCTTGGACATCCCCCAAGCTTCACCATTTTATATGTGTGGGAGGAGATTCTTTAGGAGAGGGAAGCGGGGGAGTGGCCTTAGTGGGAGTAAAGCTTGGCCACTGCCCTATTATTCAGGGACACTCACATGTCCCATGATCTCCTACCTTTTGGGGAGGGGACATGCCCACTTTCCCCTAAAGAATAGTCTCCAGTTCCCAGTAAGCCTATTTTTAGAACCCATTATCCTATTTTGTAGGAGCCACTCTCCTTGGCCCCAAAATAGTAGGATCCACTTCTTTTGGAACTCCTAATTTCATGTGTCTACTCCCCACTTAGAGTAAGTCGGCTTGCATGGTTAATGAACCATCTCAAAGGTCTTCCAAGTGTCTCGGGTCCTTTGGAGTGCACTCGTGCCCGAGCTGCTAGGTGGGCGTCTTCGCCGGTACCTCCCCTGCACACTATCTTGTGCGTGTGTGCCTGTCGCCCCGCTGGCTGGGGCACGCCTGGGATGTCCATGGGTCTAGTTGTGTGTGCGCCCAACGCTTTTCTGTGTGCACTGTTGCTCCCATTGAGGCTATGCGCGTGCATGCACCCATGCCATGGGCCCTGCGTGCGTTATTGTGCGCGCCTAATCTTGAAGCACGGGGTGTGGACCACTTGCCCATGTTGTGCTGATCTGTGCGCGCACGCTTGATGCCGCGTGCGTCCATGCTAACCTCAAACTCCTAAAGATCGAAGCACTTGACATGGCAGGAGGGCCATGTCCAATGAGCAAGACACATGCCCAAGGCTAACTGGAGGTTAGACAAGACAGACACCCAAGAGGTGGTGGACATGCGAGCTAGCGCATCACGACATAGGACGCGGTGTGGGCAAGTGGCCCAAGCCTCGTGCTTTAAGGTTAGCATGAACACATGCAGCATTAGGCGTGCATGCGCAAATCGGCATGTCGTGGGCAGGTGGCCCATGCCTCGTGCTTTGAGGTTAGCACGAAACGGGTGTGCTCAGATAACAATGCACGCAAGGCCCATGGCATGGGCGCGGGCACGACCGTGCCTTGATGAGAGCAGCAGCACACACGGACAAGCGTTGGGCATCCCAGGCGCACGCCAAGTAGTCGGGCGACAAACATGCACACACAAGGTAGTGCGCGGGCCAAGATGCCTACTTGGCAACTCAGGCACGCATGCACTTGGGTGCACTCCAAAAGACTCGAGACACTTGGAAGACCTTTGAGATGGTTTATTGACCACACAAGTTGACATACTCTAAGTGGGAAGTGGACATATGAAACTACGAGTTCCAAGAGAAGTGAATGCTACTATTTTGGGGGCAAGGGGTGTGACTCGTACAAAATAGGATAATGAGTCCTAAAAATAGACTTACTGAGAAGTGGAGGCTATTTTTTAGGGAAAAGTGGACATGTCTCCTCCAAAAAGGTAGGAGATCATGGGACATGTGAGTGGCCCTAAATAATAAGGAAGTGGGCGATTTTTAATTTTAATCCCACTGGGGCCATTCCCCCACTTTCCTCTCCTAAAGAATCTTCTCCCACGCCTATAAAATGGTGAAGCTTGGGGGATATCGAAGACCATACCTCACTTTGTGTGATAAATTCTCTCCTTTGCATCTTGTTCTCTTTAAGAGACCTTTGTCTTGTAATTGAGCTTTGTTCCAAGTCTTGTAAGTGGTTTTGATAAATAAAGTTATATTTCCACAACCTCAAGTGTTCTTCTGCTTACACTTTCTAGAGTGTGATTAAAGGCCACGGCCAAAGAGGGAATTTGTGGGGTGCTTTCGAGCAACATTTGGTAAAAATTGGATCCAGCTTCAGGCTAGTCAAGGAAACTTCCTTGGCGTTGTGCACGGGGAAACCGCAAAAAATTCCGCACCACACTTCCGCTCCCATCACAAGTCTGTGTGAGAGAGAGAAGAAAGGAAACAAATACTTTTCATTGATATAATGAAATGAAACTAATTCTCAAAAGTACAACAAAACCCTATAATGGGGAGGCAAGCATAAGAACATGATAAATCATAAAACATTGTATGAATAATAAAACACAAAACTGTGATCCAAAACAAAATTCCTTTCTGATTGTACTCATGTTAATAATTCCAATGGGATGGCATTTTTACGAGTTTGTATTGGTCTAGAATTTTTTTTATTTATAATGTGTGTTAGTACTATCGAAAGTGTAGTCTTGTTTGTAACTTTACCTTCAGAATCTTTCTTTCTTTGATATTACTCTATTATAAAGTTTACTATATTAATGAAAATATTATATACACGCACGGGTGTGCACACATCAGTTTTGAAGTTATATAAAACCATATTGTTGGACACCAATTAACCAAATAGATCAACTTGACATAGTTCTATTGGTTTCCTTGATTTTCTTCATATGGCTTGCATTTAAGGTCATGGAAATGTCCAATTGGTGGGTTGTATTAGCATACTCGGCAATTAGGAGTAAATCTTTGTAAATATTTCTAGTCTTTGCATTTAGCTCTTAACTATGTTCTGGAACCTATACAGTACCTGTTTTGCGAATGATTTAATGTAAAGCATGTTTGAGAATGCGTATGATTAAAAGTATGATGTTCTATCTCTTACACCCCCTATTTTCCTTCACTACAAACACTCATTCCCATTAAAATCCATCTGCTTAACTTTTCTCCGTCCATATTTCCCTTACTAATCTCTTTGCAGACACTCGTCTTCCTTTTACATCCATCTTTTACCAATCTCTCTCTATAAACTCCTCACTATCTAGTCTCTGCATAGTGCATGCACACTTCCTCTCAAATCGCATCTATCTCTCTTCATGTCCCCTCTCTTAGTAATTTCTCTTTATGTATATCTTTCTCTCACTAGTTTCTCCCCTACAAACTCACCTTTTTTCTCAAATTTAATTGTTTTTATTTAAGTTATTTGCTATTTCTTGAACTATTTGTTTTCATGAATCATTCATATTTGTTAAATATAAATGATTTATGAATTCCTATAATGTTTTTTTTCCTTTTTGGTAAGAAACAATTTCATCGATGTATTTTTTTATTTTTATTTTTTTGGGAAAACAATGTTATTGAGGTGTGAAATTACAAAGAGGAGTGAAAGAAGCTGCAATCCAAAGGACTTCTCCTATAGACAAAAGTGAAATAAAATTATATGGATGAATAAGGAGAGAATTTGCAACAAAAGATAGCTAAATAAGTAGTTAAATAGTCTATCTTAAGCTTGCTCCCTTCTCTTCTATAGCCTTCAGTGTTCCTATTTTGTTAAAGAAAAGAAAGAAACATTTTTGAAATATTTGAATGATTTATTAGTAAATACATTTTTTGGTCTAAGAATATATATATTTTTACTAAAGTTAGAAGATTTCTTTATAAAAACTAATGCTTGTTTCGTGGTACTGAACTGAAGTCATCTGGACAACGTATCATTGCATTGCTTCTCACTCTTAATTTCATTTATTAAAACTTTTGAAATTAATCATTCCAATACTCAAAGTAAAAAAAAAAAAAAAAAAGACTTGAAACATATTTTAACTTTGAAGTGATTGTGCTCATTCACATTTACATTTACATAATACATATGTTCATGAAGAACACATGTGATGAATTCTCTCAGCAGTACTAAGATATTCCTCTTTTGATTGTCATTAACTGGAGAATTGTTGCAAATGACCAGCCCTTCAAAAGTTATTGCTGCTCAATAATTCATCTCATGTCTTTAGAAGTAGAATGTAGTTCTCATTCTTGAATCAGTTGCGTCTGTTCGAAGTAAATTTCCTCAAGAGTAGAAGATTTATTTGCACATTGAATATATGTTTATCGTTTCTTATTTGTCCTGTTTTTATTTCCTCTCTTCCCTGGAATATTTTCGTATGATTCAGCCTTTCTCTCTCATTCTCTTCTCTCTCTCTAATTGTTATCTGGTTCCATTGCCAGTGAAGCAGATCTTTCCGATGACGAGTTCGAAAATGGAAACAAGAGAAGTTGTTCTTGTGCAATTATGTAGCTTGGTTCATGTCCAAAATTCTTTAGGATGCTTCAAGAAATAGAGTAAATCTCCGAAAGAGAACAAAAAAGAAAAGGAAAATGCTTGTCTGTCTCCCTTGGTCAATATTCTTTGTGGATATTCGCATTCCAGATAAGTCGTGACCATGGTCCCGACTTTATTCAATGGCCACATTTCCCACTCGATCTTTGCTGTTCATAGTCAATCGTTTCAGTTTTCAGTTTTGTTCCTATGTGTGCTCTTTTTATTATTATTATTGTCATTTGTAAGACTTCTTCCATTGTACACTATCTTCAGTATATTCTTAATTGCTTTTTTTGGTCATTTGCTATATGATGAATATTCATTTGTTTTCCCAAATTCCCAAATGATCCATCCTGATGGAATTATAGTACTTTTGTGTTCTCTTCAAGATCAAATGTTTTCTAGCTACTTGATATTTCAGGTAGGATGCTGCAGTTTTGCCAGACATAATTTAAAGTGAGGAAAAGAAAAATAAAATAAAATAAAATAAAGAAGAAAAAGAAAAAAAAAGGCAATGTGCTAAGGTCAACAATTGAGGAAAGGAAAAAGTCTAATAAATACAATTGTACTGACTTTCCTATTTTTAACACCACTCCCTCTCAATTTCGATTGTATATGTTATTTGAATTCAATTTTCTCTTTGGTAAATGCCAATCAATGTTTACATGTTTTATGGCGTAATGATAGACAAGGTCTTTAACAAACCCTCGACCCTCGATATTAGGTGCACAAGGTTCACTTACATTTGGTTTCTTAGTATAAAATTGGAAAATTGGATCCTGTAGTACCCATTACACTTTCACTTGGAAAGATAACAAAGCACGGAATTGTTTTGAATTATAGTAAAATGCTTAAATTGTACATGAGTCCCTTTTTCGTTAATCCGAAGATGCCTCTTGCACTATAATTAATCCAACAATTCAGTTATAATTAATCTAACAAATTTATAATTTGGGTTGTATTGATTTGCTTTTAAATTTTCAGTGTGAATCTTCTAAGGTTCTCTTTCATATTTTGACATAAATTTCATTTATTAATTTGAAATTTCTCCAAATTTGTATTTACACAATCTTCAATCTTATGAGATTTGGACTTTTTATATTTATATTATTTTTGGTTAATCCTAATTCTGCACTAAACCATCCAATTTCTAAATTGATTTTATCATCTTTGTTATAATTTCGTTTTAAACATTAAATATGATTATACATCTCTTTTTTTTTTTTTTTATATTTATTATTCTTATTTTTAAAATTTGGAATTATCGTTATCTTTATTTTAATTTTGTTTTAAACATAAAATATAGTATTTAGTTTATAATTTCTTGTATAATGCCCTCAGCTTCTTTAATTGCGCAATAATTAATTCAATAGCTCAATTAATTGCATTGTAATTAATGCAACAAATTTATAAATCGGGTTGTATCGGCTTCTTTTTAGATTTGGCATAAATTTAATTTATTAATTTTAAAATTTTCCAAATTTGTATCTAAAAATTTTTTTGTCTTAAAAGGTTGGTTTGAGTTTTCAAATTTTATATTAGATTAGTTTTCTAACTGACTTTTTATATTTATATTATATTTTTGGTTAATCCTATCTAAATCATCTGATTTTTAATTTTTTTTTAATGATTATCATTAATATAATTTCATTTTAAACATTAAATATGAGGATACATCTCATTTTTTTTTATTAATTATTCATCTCCTTTTATATTTATATTATATTCTTAGTTAAGCCCAATTCCTAACTAAATCATCCAATTTTTAAATTGTTATCAATTTTTTTTATTATAATATTATCATCAATTTTGTCATTAATTTGAGAAATGATTGTTGAATGAGATATTTTAGACCACTCACAAATCGCCATGCTATTTCTTAAATGACAAAATTACAAATGATCACTTTTGGAAAAAAATAGAAGCTGACATGTATCTCTAGTTGAAATTGAAGAGAAGAGGTTGTAGATCCTGATGATGTCACATGTTTTCCTCATGATTGTTGAAACAAATAAACTTATTTGGTCCAATATTTGGGTCAAAGGTTCTAAATTCAAGTGTATGCATTAAATAGAGAGGATCAGATGATCAAGTACTAGAGATTGAACCATATCTGCATAAAATCAACATAAACATAAGTTAAACTCTATGAAACATGTGTCCTCCAAAAACCTTGTGTCAACAAATTGACACGCCCAGGGAGACCTTTCGTGTAAGCCTACTCTTATCTTTGGAAGATGGCAACCAAAGTAGGCGGATAATTGAGAAAAAGATAGCCAAGAGCCTTTGGCTTGAGTGGCTATGCGTTAGCTAGGTTGAGATATGCATCCATGAGAGTGAGCATGAGTGAAGGTTGGTGCTATGTGTTTGTTGAGGCCGTTGGACAAGTGGTCATGCGTTGGTTGATGTTAGTAAAGGGTTGCGTTGGAGACGCATGCGTTCAAGAGATAGGGACAGATGCATGGTGCTATGCGTCCAAACTAGCATCCAAGTTTTCCAAAGGGGGTTGCGTTCATATGGTGAAGGAGTTACTTTGATTATTGGAAATAAAATAAAATAAAAGAGAAAGTGGAAGTAAGTCGGCAGCTCGTTTAAGTGTGTAAAGTTGAGATTCCGATCATTTTCTATATTTTTCAAAAGCTTCAACCGATTTCATTTTTCAGCTGAGCGATGAAGAGAGAGAGAAGAAGAAGTCTAGGGCAAATTTGAGTAGAATTCTGATCGGTTTCGTGGTGTATTTGAAGCTGGAATAGAAGGTTTGATTGTTGTTGTGCAATCTGAGCTAGGTCTGGTACTTGGAGGATAGCGAGCTATGGAGATCGAGTTTAGGGCTGAGAATTTGAGGTTAGTAAGTTAAATCAATTCTTAACCATTCTTATGAAGGATGATTGAGCTGAATTTGAAGAGAAACATGTTAAATGTTAGGTGGAAGTGACTGGTATGGATTTCTCAAGTGATTTGGAGCAACTCGAAGTAACTTAGGAATATCTATCGAATGAAGAAGAGATAAGCTCTGAAATCTTGAGGTAAGCTATAAAACACATTTTTTTACAAGTTTGAAGAAGGGAAGAAGTTCTAATTTGGGCTGAAAATGCGACTTTTAACAGATAGAAGGGAAAACAGAAGTGAAGGCAGAAGCTGTGGGAGACGGGTATCGCTGGAAAAGCAGCGACATTGAAAGATTAAGCATGAGTAGTGAGACGAGTGTCGCTAGTATCGTTGGAGGCTTTGCGTCTTGCTCGCTATCGTTGGTCTCGCTAGTCATGGTATCGCTAGTATAGTTTTATTTGCAGCTCAGTTTCGCTAGTCTAGTATCGCTAGTTGCTTGAGTCTCATTCATTAATGATTATTTTGATGGAATTTGGTCTTGGTGGCGAACCATTGAACAAGTGTAAATGTTTAAAGCTTGTTGGTTATGTTAAAGAGAATTTTAGGGAAGTCTAACAACGAGAAATGTATCATTACAAGCCGAGAAGAGCTAGGAAAGATGTATAAACCGCTAAAGGCCTAGGATAAGTAGTGAGTGACCATTTATTTAAAATATGTTATTTTGAGCAAGGTGTTATTGCTGAAAAGATTCTGATTGTAAACATGTTTATATGTTTGTGATTTCACGGGTTTTAACGTGCATAGTATGTGTTTTACATTGGAAATCATTTGAAGCATGATGGTTGTTTAATGAGTTTATGAAAAGCATGCTATTTATTAATTTATGATTTTATGAAAAGCTTTGAAGCTTGTGAATGAAATTGTGAAGATTTGGAAATGTTAAAACTCATGAATTTATGTTATGCTATTTTCAAAGCATGTTGTTGAAAAACGTTTGTGAAAATAGTTCCCAATCCTGAAGTACTTGGAGAAGGCATGTGGGTAACCTGAATATGGAAATTGCCCCTAATGCTGAAGTACACAGAGAAGGCATGTTGGTGGCCAAAATCTCGTAATGGGGCCTAGTACTGAAGTATTCGGAGAAGGTACTCGGGTGACCCAGGATAGGATATCTATGTACACATAGAGGAATACTAGACGTTGTTGTGTTGAGATTACTTCACACAGCTAAGGATTTTCGACGATGGGTGTGTTGAGACTACTCTGCCCCAACTAAGGATGTTTTTGACGTTGAATAGCGTTGAGCTCCGCTCTGCCTCAACTAAGGAAAATGGTTTGAAATAAACTAATTTTCTGAGTACTTTTTCCTGGAATAAACATATATGATTTGATAATGCTATTTGAGCATGTTTTGTATTAGGCATGACTTTGAGTCGAAAGTTTTATACGTATTGTTTTATAATGTTTACACTTTGATTAGTTTCCGAGCTAAAGGGAAGTATTTATAAAACAAGTCATTCATTAGGCAACCTAGCTCATGTTTTCTTTGTTTTTCTGTTTTTCAGGTAGCGAGCGAGTCCGGGGTGCTTAGCCTACACAGAAACTCGCCTGGGCCCATCAACAGTGTTTAATGTTTTGAGAATTGTAAATATTTGAACTCAATCATGTGTTGTACATATAGAGAGTTAAGGGTGTTGTTGTGAAACTTATGTTATTATATGTTCCTAAGTGGAAAACAATGTCTGTATGATAACTTAACCTTGGATTAAGTATGATATTCAAGTATTGTGTTTCACTGCTTATTAGGTGACAGTTAAGTTTTATGGTTGGCAGTGGGTGCCGTAAGAGGGTCGGTGCCTGCAGTCATCACACTGCCTGCAGTCATCACACTTTCTCCTGGGTTAGGAGGGTACCTGGGAGGGGGTGTGACATTTCTACCTTTCATCTCTCTCCCAACAATTAGAAGACTCCCTAAGCTCCTGAAGATTGAATCATACTTGAAGACTAAAGTCCTCCAAAGAGTACATTCTTCCAAGAATTCAACTTAGAAAACATCCACATGTTTCCTCAAATTAAGCATACGCATCAAACGAAGAGAATCAGAAGATCATGTATTAGAGATCGAGCCACATCCACATAAATCAACATAAATATAAGTTCAACTTAACAAAACACGTCTCTCCGAAAACCTCGTGTGAATAAATTGGCATCCAAGTTAAGCATATACAGGTGGATAAATATCATCTCTCTATCAGCATCTAAGTTAAGCAATGACACAAAAGAAAAGTACATAAAAAAAAAAACTATAAATGGCTCCTACACTGGGTCGGTCACTCGCAAATATCTTGAAGGAAATTTTGAAGGAACAGGAATAAAAACAAGGTTCTATCCTCACATAAAAAACATGGACACAGATGACAGAATCCCCTAGAGGTAGAATTGTTATAAAGAAAAATCCGTTATTCGATAACTCTGCTCGTGCTTCTGACTGAAGAAAGAAAGGGTCAGGCCTCTAATATAATGTCTGTTATAATGACTGATGTAACAAGCAAGGAAGCCATGATAGAGATGGAGAGAAAAACAAATCTCTTGATGAATGTTGTTGGAGCAAGATAAAATAATAATTGCTTTAAGGAATAAAATGCAGACTCAAGAAACTATTGAGTCGAGTCAAACTCCCGTTGTCACATTCAAAGACAAAGCCAAAACTGTGTTGCAGATAAACCATTTGCAAAAATCTACTTTTTTCGCCTCGTTGTCGATCCCATAGTTGCCGGATATGATTATAAACTCCATAAGAGCTCAATATGGAGGGTTGTCTCATAATTATTTTATGTATTATAAGTCGTACACTAAGAGAATTGATAACTTGATATGTGTGTTGGATACCAACCCCCAATGTTTGATGCAAAGGGAAATTCGAAACAACACATTGCTCAATTTGTTGAAACTTGAGAAAACGCAAAAACTAGAGAAGACCTGCCAGTTAAGTAGTTTGTATGAACCTTGAAGGGGAGAACTTTTGATTGATACACTAATCTAGAGCCTGAAGTGATTGGCAGCTGAGAACAACTGGAAAGAGAGTTCCTAAACCGTTTCTACAACACAACGCATACTATCAATATGGTGGAGCTAACATGCGCTAAGCAGTGGAAGGAAGAGTCAGTTATCGACTACATCAACCAATGGAGAGTAAGTCTTGACTGCAAATATCGACTCACTGAATTATCTGCATTAAAGATGTGCACCCAAAGCATGCACTAGAGACTTCTGTACATTCTACAAAGGATAAAACCTTGTACATTTGAAGAATTAGAAACTCACGCTCATGACATAAAACTGAGCATTGCCAATAGGGAGACTAAGAATTTCCTAGTCCTTGAAGTAAGTAAAGATAAGAAAGAAATAAATGGCACTGAAAAGACTATGAAGAGTGCCACAAAAGAATCAAATGGTTGTTAATACGACCCCGCTAAAATTTTTCTCCAAAATAAAAAAGACATAATGAAGATGGAGGCGTCACCTAACTCTAAAGGAAAGACAGGAAAAAGGTTTATCCCTTTCCTGACTATAGTATTCCAGATTTTTTAAAGTAATTATTAGAAAAGCAACTAACAAATGCTATCGTGGGCATTCAATCGATCAAATACATTTATAACATCGATCATAAAACTTTAACTAACAAGTAGTATCAGTAGTTGGTGTGGAATAGAAAATAAAGTGTGGAAAAGTAAAGACATGAAAATAAAAGGATAGAAGCACAATCAAACAAAATATTCTAGCTTAGAGGAACATAATTTTCCAATGTAATTTTGATCATCGAATTCTCAAGGTTTGATTTTACCATTTGCTTATGTCTAGCCCCAATTGATTAGAAAAGCTAACCAATGCTCCTAAATATCTAATTAGTCAAATGAATTAAATGAGACACATTCTAATTTATTTACTAACCCCATTATGCTATGATGAACACTTAATTTACAATCGCCTAATTAAACATTCAATATGGTTTCCTCTAGGCTGATGAAACAATACTCTTTGTTGTCAACCACAAATCACAAGCCTATCTAACCTTTTGCTACTTATGGATTAACATACGATTATATGTTGTGTATTCTATGCTAATCCTTAGCTTCCAATCGTACATTCTCAAAAAGTTTGTTAGACATTCATGAGAAAATACAATCAACTAAGTAATTTAATGAATATGAAAATCCATAGGCAAGAAATATAAATCAGATTATCAAAATACTCCAAAAAATACAAAAGGTTCCTCCAAAATCCTCAAAACCAGAAAACCCACAAATCTTACCTTCCATGACGATGGAGAAGCTAAACCTCGTCACCATCCCACTTGATTATAGAAAGAAGATAAAAGAAGATATTTGTCAAGAATTTCTATTAAAATTGAAGCATGATTCATTAAACTTTCTCCATTATTTTAAGAAAAGTAAGAAGGTGACTGCTAGTCAAAGTCAGCTGGTGACTGCCTAGGGCTATCACCCACGCCTGCTTGCCCTCAGCCCCCACACGCACGCGCCCAGCGCCCCACCCATGTGCCTTGTGCATTGCTTGATGCCCCACTTGCATGTTGTGCGAGAAGCCACGCCTACAGCCCACCCTGACCCCCTGTGCGGCAGATCACACCCACTTGTGCTGCCCGCCATCAGCAGCATGCCCACGCCCTGCCAGTGCCCATGCCCACGTCCACGCCTGCCTGTGTCGACGCCCCTGCCTCTGCCAGCACCCCACGCCCACTAGCTGCTGATCTTGGATGTCTACAACCATTTTGGGTATTTTTGGACATTTTTGGACACCAATTGATAACTCAAAATGGGCAATTTTGAATTTTAAGCTAATTTTTGGATATTTTTCAAAAATTTTGAGAATTTTTGCGAAAAGGTCCCTAAAGGGCAAAAATGAGGAAATAGGTGGACACCAAGCTTGTTATGGGCAAGGTGGGTGAAGCTTTGTTAATTATGGATTGTGGGAAGTTTTAGGAGATGGCTTAATGTGTTTTAATTGATGTTTCAGGTCAAATTGTTGTTGGAAAAAGCTTATAAGCCTTAAGGATCAGGCCTAGACTATGAGTGACACATGTTTCTTTAAAAGAACTCCATTTATAATGTCTAGCCATGATTTCTTATGAAATGTGTTCTATTGATGATTTGTTAAATGTTGAGCATGATTTATTGATTTATACTTGATTTTATGGCTTGAAGAGCATGTTTTATCTGTTTTCTCAAACTTGAAGAAGCATGTTTAAATGATCCTGGTTACTAAGAAATATTTTAATTTTCCATGAATTTTTTTATGATGAACTGTTTGTTCAAAACATACTTGTTTTCTTAAAATGTTTTCCAAGGGACCCAATGCTGAAGGACATTAAGAAGGCATATGGGCAACTAAAAAGTGCTTGAAAAATGCTTTTTATTCTCTTAAATTAAGGGAGTTTCTGTTAGATTTCACTTGTTTGCTAGTGGTTTTCAGGTTAATATAAAGAAAATAAGAATTGAAAACCAAAAGAACTAAACTGAGCCAAAATCAAGCGAAATAGAGAAGAAAATCACAAAAATCCTAAAAACAGTGCAACATCGTGGGGCCAGCTTGACGCTGCCTCGGCGCGTTTTCCCGAGAGATGCTATACAAGAAGAGCAGTAGCACTGGTGTGGTGTTGCGGCACGACATGGAGGGTAGGAATCAATGATGCACAGCGCAGGGGAGCCATCTCATAGTGACACGGAGCTGATATACAGCGCTGCAATGCTAGCTTTCCTAATTTGAAAAATTTACAACTTTGGAAAGAAATCTAGGCGACCAAGTTTATAAATCTAGGCGACCTAGCAACCCTAGGCAGAAAGAACAACACAATACAGAGGCTCAAAGAGTGAGTTGGCTGCAAGGAAGAGAGCAAAGAGTTTGAGAGAGAGTTTGGTACTGTTCGAGTCCCCAACGTGAAGATCAAGGAAGTTTTGACGGTTCCTCCTCAATTAAGAGCTTCATATAGTAGAGTTTTCCTTTCTTTACACTTTTCTATGTTGAAATTTGTCTCGAAGAGGTTGTCTAAAGTTATGAGTAGCTAGACTCTCTAGTTTTAGGGTATTGATGAATTGTTTATTAAGTTATGCTAAGATTGTAGACTTTTCATGGATTGTTGTAATGAATATACTTTTCATTGTTATTGTGCTTAATTCTTGTTGATTGGCCATCCATCTATGTTAGATTAGATGTATGATTTAAGGAATCGTATATCTAATTGGATCTATAACAATAAATCCTTGTTAATCTTTTATGCAAATAGTTAGGTTAACAATGAAAGTTGCTAAAGACTACTCCTAGTGCTTTACTTGTTTTCCTTATTTGTATTCCAAATTTACTTGCTTTCCTTATTTGTTTTCTTAAACCACGACTTAAAGTCTAATCCACAAATAAAATTGACTCAATTCTAAAATAGTTAAGTCTTTGAAACCTTCACAATTGGATCATTAGTGAAACGATATTTGAAACTTAACTGTCTTATATTATAACTTGATTCGTACACTTGTGGTAACACGAAATTTATTAAAGCACAAATGACTTCCCTTACTAATGCCCTATTTAAATTGACTGCAGGAGGCCAGCTCAAGTAAGTCCACCATCTATAGCATCTCTTCCCGCCATGGCCTTGGAGATGTCTATACAAAAGGAGTTGGAACAAGGAGACAATGAGACGACCAATTATGTTGATAGATGATGCACACTTTTCATGTTAACCGCAACTGTACGGGTCAAGTTATAATATAAGATAGTTAAATTCGAATATCGTTCCATTGAGGATCCAATTGTGAAGGTTTAAGTTACTTAGCTATTCTCGAATTGAATCAATTTTATTTGAGGATTGGAACTTGAGCTGTGATTTTAGAAAGACTAAAAGGATAAGCAAATAAATAAGAAACACAAGAGTCAAAGAGAGTTTTAGGATAATGAATCTTTGTTTACTTCCTCATGCAATATTCTGAAGTTCATAGATTTCATTCCAAGTTATTTTCTCTCAAAAACAACATTTTCTCATGCAACTCAATTGATTACTAATTTCTTGAAACCAATACAAATAACATGGCATTAAGAGTAGTCTTTAGCAACTTTCATTGTTAACCTAACTATTTTCATGAGAGATTAATAACAATTCTTTGTTATAGATCTAATTAGACATACAATCTTTCAACCATACATTTAACCTAACATTCAAAATAGCCATTCAACAAGAATTTAAGCACAATAACAAATAAAAGCATAATCATTACAACAAAACCCTGAAGAGTCTACAATATCAACATAACTTCATAAACAATTCATCAAAACCCTAAAACTAAAAAGTTTAGCAACTCATAGCTTCAAGCAACATGTTTATAATATAAACAAAGAAAAAGTGTAAAGAAAGGGAAACTCTACTGAAAAGAGGCTTTTGATTGAGGAAGCACCATCAAGATGTCCTTGGTCTTCACGTCGGAACTCGACCGACACTACGACTCTTTCTCGAACTCTTTTCTCTCTTCCTTGCAGCTAACTCACTCTTTGAACTCTCTAGTGAACTTTCTCTCAATTCTCTTCTTCTTGTGTCTCTTGGTGTGTAGATTGGTTATTAGGGCTGCTGGAAATCCTCCAATTTATAAAGTTGGCTGCCCAAAATTCTTTTAAAAAATATAGATTCTTCAAATTAGGAAAGATGGCACCGCGACGCTGACCGACATTGAAAGGTGGCGCTGTCGCGCTGTGTGTCATAAAAGTCTACCCTTGGTGTCGTGTCGCAATGTCGCGACGGAGTTGCTCCACTGAAGGCAGAGGCTAGTCTCAGGAAAAAGTACCGCGGCGCTGCCCTGTTTTTGACAGATTTGGATTTTTCTTCACTTTTCACTAGATTCTTGCTCAGTTTTGTTCTTTTGGTTTTCACTTCTAATTTTCTTTATTTTGACCTGAAAACCACTGGCAAACATGTGAAATCTAATATAAACTCCCTTAATTTGAGAGAATAGAAAGCACTTTTCAAACGCTTTTCAATAGAGGACACTATAGAGGCCACCAACAGCAACAACACCTTCCAATTCATTACCATCCAAATTTGAGGAATCATGACAACTTTTCTTATGCTAACAATAGGAATGTTTTGCAAGGTTCTCCCAGTTTTTCTAATGTAGGTCCATCCCACACCAAGAAGAAGTCCAACGTAGAAGATTTGATAGTAAAGTTCATCAAAGAATCTAGAGGAAGGACCACCACATTAGATAACAAGGTGAAAAGGCATGGCAAGACTATTCATAATATTGAGGTACAAATTAGTCAAATAGCCACTTCTCTTCAAACAATGCAAAAGGGCAAGTTTCCTAGTTGCCCCAAAAAGAATCCAGAGGAGGAGTGCAAGGCCTTGACTTTGAGGAGTGAGAAAAAGCTATCCACCCCTTTGATTGATGACGGGAATGAGGATCAAGAGGTAAATGAGACTATCCATGAGCATATCATAGAAGATGAACCCAAGGAGATTATAGAAAAGAAGGGAAATGTAAAGGAGTCGGCATCTTCAAGTAAGTCATCTAACCCTCTACCTTTTGTACCTAACACTTTGCCTTATCCTCAACGCTTTAGAAAGAAAGCAATAGCCTCCAAATTTTCAAAATTCTTAGAATTATTCAAGAAGCTTCACATTAATATCCCATTTGCTGAGGCCTTAGAGCAAATGCCCAACTATGCTAAATTCATGAAAGATGTATTGTCTAAAAAGAAGAAATTTGGGCAATATGAGATGATTAGCACAGAAGAGTTCAAAAAAGAAGCTACCACAAAAACTTAAAGATCTAGGGAGTTTTACTATACCTTACACTATTGGGTCTTTAAATGCTACTAGAGCCTTTGTGATTTTGATGCTTCTATTAATTTAATACCTTTATCTGTCTACAGGAAGCTTGACATTGGAGAAGTGCAACCTACCACTATCACCTTGCAGTTAGTTGATAGATCCTTGGCCTATCCTAAAGGTATTGTTGAGGATATGTTAGTTAAAGTTGACAAGTTTATCTTTCTTGCAGATTTTGTAGTCTTGGACATGGAGGAGGACTCTGAGATTCCTATCATCCTTGGGTGCCCATTCCTAACAACTAGGAAGGCCATTATTGATGTCCAACAAAAGATTCATATAATTGACCAAACTATTTCTGAGCATGTTGAGGTTGTGCTAGCTAATTGATCAAATTATTCTCGCGGCTAACTCCGCATCTTGTTCTATTTGCAACTCTCTTTCAAATTCTTCTGCTGCCTTTTCTATTCTCTCTTCCTCCCTCATTTCCTCTTCAAATGCTAACGCAGCTTGGTCAATCTGAGGATCAGGAGACATATGTGTCGAAGCTTCTTTTTTTTTCCTTGCGAGGCCTTTTCTTTGTGATTTCTACCTTCGCAATGTTATCTACTCCTTTACGTAGGGTCCTTAGCTCCTTTCTAAGCTTTACCCTTTTCTTCGCCATTTTCTCTACCAAGTGATCAAACGATGTTATGGTGATTGCAGACTTAGAACTATTCGCTCGCTCTGTGTTAGCTGGCTCTTCATCCTTGGTAGCTTTACTTGCGGGCTCGACAAATATTTCTGGCCCTTTCGCTGTCTTCTTCTTCTTCCTTAGTAGTGGTGCCACTTCTTCTTTGTCTTTTCTTTTTCTTTTTCTTGCATTGGCCACCACATACTCCTTAATAGGCCCTTCATTGGAGTCTAACGCATGGTCCTCAGGGCTCATTTTTGCAGGGGCTGCTCCTTGCATTTCTATTGTTTCGCTCACTATCTCTTTGCTGTGAGCGATTTCCTGCATCATCAGTTGTGCTTCGTCTACCTTATTCCTCCAACTATCTTTTGTGCAACTTTAGGTGTCTCCTTTCTGGGAGGATGAATCTTTCCTTGCGTCCGATTGATAGGCTTCAAATGGGTCTCTTAAGCCACTTAGTATGTAGGCTACCCATTCGTTTGGAGAACGCGCATAATTTACTTCGCCTTCTTTAACCACCACTTCCTCTTCAACTTCTCCCCCAACTTCATCCGTTCCTCTTGTGTTGGGTGGTCTTGACGACTGGAGAGGTTGATTCACTTTGACATCATCATCTCCTACTTTTGCATCTCTTTCCTTTTGAGCAATGTCGTTGAGGATATCGCCGAAAACTTCCCTTTTGTCTCTCTGGCGGACTTCGCTACTCCCAACCAATGTACTGGCTTCATCACAAACCTGAGTCTCAGTGACAGGTCGTTCGGCCTCTTGGATTTTCGGTTGTAGTCTCTGGTTCTCCACGTCGAAGTTCTCAGCTGAATATTCGTTGGATGACTTCATGGTTGCTTTGGAAACACAGGATTTTACCAGCTTGGGTTGGTTTTGGGAAGATGAAGGGATGAGTTGGTTCAACGGTTGTATGTTAAGTATCTCCACACAATCATCGGAGTTGGAAGGTATTTCGATGGTCAGAGGACAGGGATGAGGTTGGAAAGGAAAGAGGTTATTGGACATAACCAGAGAACAAGAAGCTTTTGGGATTTTAGTCGGAGGTCAAAGTAGAAATGAAGGAAAGTAAACCAATTGAAGAGACGAATTGCGTTTATATAGGCGAAAATGATGCCATCAGCATTTAATACAGATACTCATTAACACGATTTCTCACTAATTTAGGAGATTTTTTTGAGCCGCACACCTTGCGTGCGGGACAGAAGAAGAATTGATGCAAATAAGCACTCAAGTGCTTTTGGGAATACACAACGACTCACAGAGCGTATGCATTTTCACTATTGATCCTCTGAAGACGCAGATGGTTTCTATCGATAAATGCAGAAATTGTTTATCGACGAACACGTACATAACAAAATGATCGAATTTTTAGAATAATTTACTCAATCAAATCTAACACTTGGCAGATAATCACACCAAACTTTCATGCTCATTTATTTTCACTACTCTTAAAATAGAATTTAAAGAAAACAACAATAATGGAAAGTAAGAATAAAAGAAAGCGAGAATAAATGAAAGCGTCCCTGGAAAAATAGGAGTTCAGCAACGCAGGGGCCTTCCAATGCAAGCTTATCAGTTCAGCTCATGTAGGTCAATGGAGACTCTATCTTGTGCAAGTTCTCCAGTATGGTTACCCTCTACCTATAGACCTTGAAGAAGTTCGTTCCGTCTTCGTTCATTAACTCTATAGCTCCGTGCAGAAACACCTCCTGGATTATGAATGGCTCGAACCATCAAGATTTCAATTTCCCTGGGAACAAACGCAACCTAGAGTTAAATAATAAGACCTTTTGGCCGACATAAAGTGTTTTCTAACTGATATCATTGTCATGCCATTTTTTGGTCTTCTCTTTATATAGCTTTGCGTTTTCATATGCTGTTAGTCTCCACTCTGTTAGCTCATTCAATTGAAGCTTCCTTGCTTCACCTGCTGCGTTCATGTCCAAATTGAGCCTTTTTAATGCCCACATGGCTTTGTGCTCTAGTTCCAACGAGAGATGACATGCTTTCCCGAATACCAGTGAGTAGGGTGACATGCCGATGGGCGTTTTGGATGCGGTCCTGTATGCCAGAGAGCTTCGTCTAGTCGCTCCATCCAATCCTTCCTTGAAGTGCTTACTACCTTTTCGAGGATGGACTTTATCTCCCTATTTGATATTTCGGCCTGGCCATTAATCTATGGGTGGTAAGCTGTTGCGATCTTGTGTGTAACATTAAACTTGGTCAGCAAGTTAGTGACTATGTGATTTATGAAATGCGTGCATTCGTCACTGATTATGACCCTCGGCGTCCCAAACCATGAAAAGATATGTTTCTTCAGAAATTTGGACACCGTGTTTGGGTCATTCTTTATGTAGGCTATGGCTTCTACCCACTTAGACATGTAATCGACCGCCACTAAGATATACTGATTGTCGCAGGATGTAGGTAACGGTCCCATGAAGTCGATTCCCCACTTCGAGAATAGAGTTGAGGGGCATCTCGTTTTTGTTGGAGGTGTTCTCCGTTCTTTGGCATCTATCGCATGCTACTGCTATAAACCCTACTTTCATTTGTAAGTGTTAAACATAATTATGTAGTACCGAAGTGGACTAAGTTGTTTTTCTCTTGTAGATCGAAGGAAGAAGGGGAGAAAGCCAGAAGTAATTTGTGGTAAGTTGCATATTTAAGTCATTAAGAGGGAATCGAGCTAAAATCTATCTTGATTATTAAGTGGGGCGTAAAAGCAGATTACTTATTTATTTATTTATTTAATTATTTATTTATTTAAATTAAAGAGAAAGAAAGAAAGAAAAAGAAAGAAAAGGAAAGGAAAAAGAGCGATAGCAAATTACTTGACTCGATGGATGGAGGGAGGGCCCCCCAACTCAAGCACGAAATCAATGTTGAGTCAACAATCATCGAGAGGGGCACCACCAAGCGAGATCGAGACCAGCACCTTGGCCTTGGATAGGGTTCCAAACCTGCTTGTGCTTCTTCAAATATCCCAAAAGGTCGGACTAACAAGCGAGAAACGTCGACTTTGATAAAGAAGGGGGGCGGGCAAAAGAAAAGAAAATTATAAAAAAAAAAAAAAGAAAAAAAGAAAGAAGAAAAGTGGTAGTGGAAGGAAGTCGGTGGTTTAATGTGAAGTGGGTGAGTTTGCCAACAGATTTTTCTTCTATTTCTAAGCTCAAACTGATTCTACTCTTTAGCTGCACATTGATGGGTGGTAGAAGAAGAGATCTAGGGCAAATTCGTGTAGGGTTTTGGCCGGTTTCATGGTAAAATTGAAGCTAAAATAGAAGCTTCGTTTACTGTCGCGCAGTCTGAAGAAGGTTCGGTGTTTGGTGAATATCGAGCGGATGAGTTAGAGTTTGAAGCTAAAAGTTTGAGGTTAGTAAGATAACTCACTTTCTAACAACTCTTATGAAGGATAATTGAGCTGAATATGAAGAAAAACATGTGAAATTTTAGGTGGAACCGACTGGTATGAACTTCTCAAGTGATCTGGAGCAGGGCAAAATAAATTGGAAATATCTGTCGAACAAAGAAGAGTTAAGCTTTGAAATTTTGAGGTAAGCTAGAAAAAATATTTCTCTACAAATTTGTAGAAGAGAAGAAGTTCTAATTCGGGCTGGAACTATGACTTTTAACAGCTAGAAGTTCAGAATGTAGCGAGAATAACAGCATAAAGAAGCAGGTCTCACTGGAAAGGTTAAGCGTGAAGGAGCGAGAGCGAGACTCATCTAACTAGTCTCGTTGGTCAAAAATTGTCTCACAAATGTCGCTGAGTTGTGGCTCTTGCTGCTCTCGCTAGTCTCGCTCCTCCATGGTCTCTCTGGTACTGCTGGTTTTTTGCTTGTTTTGCTAATTTAGTCTTGCTAATGGCTTAAATCTTGATCATTAATGAACTTTTAAATGAAGTATAGCCTCGGTTGAGCATTTCTTCATGGAATATAGTCTCAGAGATGGTTTTCTTTATGTAGTTTAGTCTCGAGGATGAATATTAGGCATATCTAAAGCTTGTTTCTTATGTAAAAGGAATGTTAAGGAAATCTAACAAAGGGAAATGTATTATTTCAGGCCGAGAGGAGCTAGAAAAGGCACATAACCCGCTAAGAGCCTGGGATGAGTTATGAGTGATAATTTTATTTTAAAATGAGTTTACATTAAACAAAGCTTTCATGAAATACGATTATGTTTGGAACATGTATATATGTTTATGCTTTTCATGGGTTTTAATGTGTTGGGAGGATGATTTGCTTGAAAAGAAAAGTATGTATTTTCATGTATGTGCGTATTATATGTTTTACATTGGAAATCATTTGAAGCATGCTAGTTGTTAAACGAGTATTATTAAAGGCATGCTATTTAGTGACTTATGATTTCATGGAAAAGCATTGATGATTAGTAATGAATTTGAGAAGATTTGGAAATGTTATAAACTTGTGAACTATTATTATGCTATTTTCAAAGCATATTGTTTTTGAATAATGTTTTGAAACGGCTCCCAATGCTGAAGGACATAGAGAAGGCATGTGGGTAGTCAGGATAAAGAAATGGTTCCCAATGCTGAAGGACTCGGAGAAGGTATTCGGGTAATCTAGGATGATAGATGTTGTTGTGTTGAGATTACTCCACACAGCTAAGGATTTTCGACGTTGGGTGTGTCGAGACTACTCCACCCCAACTAAGGATGTTTTCGACGTTGAGTAGCGTTGAGCTTCGCTTCGCCTCAACTAAGGAAAATGTTTTTGAAATAAACTGAATTTCTGTGAATCTTTTTCTGTGATCAACTTATATGATATAACTTTGAATTGTTCTTATTCACGTATTATCATAGAATAACTATGATTTGATTAACTTCTTAGTTTTGAGGAAGGTTTTTACTAGATATGTCACTCACTAAGCATCTTAGCTCATATTTTCTTTGGTTTTCTGTTTTCCAAGTAGCGAGCGAGTTCGGGGTGCTTAGCCTATGCTGCAACTCGTCTGGACCTACCACTACCAGCGTTTGTAAATAGTTGAACCTAAACTTATGTTGTACATATCAAAGGTTAAGGGCGATGTGATGAACCTATGTAAATCTTTGGTTTTGAGTGTAAATCGATGTCTGTATGTTAGCTTAACCCTAGTTAAAGTATGTTGTT
Organism: Citrullus mucosospermus; assembly: GCA_030954485.1. NCBI lineage: Eukaryota > Viridiplantae > Streptophyta > Magnoliopsida > Cucurbitales > Cucurbitaceae > Citrullus > Citrullus mucosospermus. The sequence goes on from CM062062.1 coordinate 7,144,982, forward strand.
CAATCCTTGCTTAAAACTGTTTATTAGGTAAAGGTCAAGGTATAAGTGTCACACCCTCTCCCAGGTTTTCCTCCTAACCCAGGAGAAAGTGTGATGACAGCAGACACCGACCCTCTTATGGCATCCACTGCCAACCTTAATTCTTGACCATCACCTAATAAGCAGATACACAATAATTGAACGACATATTTAGGCTAGGGTTAATTAATCAAACAGACAACCATGCTACCTTCCAAGATATACAATTACATCAATTTCTCAACAACTCCCTTAACCCTGTATATGTACAACTCATGACTAAGTTCAATTATTTACAATTCTCAATATATTAAACATTGCTGATGGGCTCAGACGAGTTTCTGTCACACCCCCTCCCAGATTATCCTCCATAACCCGAGAAAAGATGTGAAGACAGCAGTTACCGACTACCCTGTCACGTAACCCACTGTCAACCTCACCATCCACATGCTCTTGACAAACCTTGACTTCGATCGACAACGGGAACTGTCATGCTACCTGAAAATGGAAAACATATGAAAGCATGAGCTAACAGCTCAGTGAGTAACAGTTTCTGAAAAACATTATACTTTAACTGTAAAACTGATTGAACTCGTATAAAATATCACACTGAAAATCAGTATATAACATGATCAATTCTTTGTTATATCATGTATACATATCTGTTTGGAATAAATAATATAAATCTCATTCATTTCAAATACTTTTTCCTTAGTTGAGGCGGAGCAGTGCTTAACGCTCTCAATGTCGATTTTCCTTAGCTGTGTGGAGTAATCTCAACACATCAGCGTCGTATATATATATTCTTCTATGTGCACATAGATATTATTACTCGGGCTGCCCATATGCCTTCCTTTTATCCTTGAGCATTGGGTCCCATTTCTATTTTTCGGTTACCTATCTGCCTTCATCTAGTCCTTGAGCATTGGGTACCTTTTATAACTCGGGCTGCCCACAATGCCTTCTACGAATCCTTGAGCATTGGGGTCCCTTTTCAAAGCTTTATAAAACACCATGCTTTTTAGAAAAACCATGAATACAAGTTTCAATCAATCACCATGCGTTACCCAGCATTCTCAAATTTACTATGCGTTACTCAGCATTCTCAAAGTTACCATGCGTTACCCAGCATTCTCAAGTTTTCAAGTAAAACGCATGCTTCTCAGCTGGCTCATATTCTTTTATATATATATAAACACATGCTCTTAGTTTTATAAACAATATGTTCATATGCTTCATATATGAAAACGCATGCATTGTTTCATTAGAAACCCATAAAATTATATTCATAAAGAACTCATTTATATTTTGTAAAACGCAGGTGTACTTGCCAAAGAATACTTCTTCTTCCTTTCCTCTATTTCCTCTTCCCGAACTTCTTGGACGCAGCGTTCTAATCTCAGAAACGCAAAGCTCCATTTCTCTCTGTCAGCTCGGTTGAACGCAACCATGCCCTTCAACGCAAGGTTGATAACTACCGCAAAGTGCATCCCACCTCTTCTTACTTCTCTTTCGGAGGCGTCACCCTCACTTGGACGCAAGGTCCAACTTGAACGCATCACCCAACTTTGGACACCGTGTTCATCTTGGACATTTGTTTGTCCTTAATGCAAGGCCGACCCCTTTTAACGCAAGATAACTTCTTTACATAAAATAGCTAAGTTGTCAAATACCTTCTTTCTTGGCCGCATACTCCTTCTACGGACGTCCTTGCTGCCTTCTTCTCTTTTTCTCTCCAGAATTCTTCTTTGAGAGTCATTAGTCGCTCCTTTTCCCTCAAAGTTCTATTTATAGGGAGCTTGCCATCCAACTTCTTCTCTCCTTTTGCTACTTGTTTGCCACATGTCACGCTACATGCTTTGTAAGCCCCGCATCTATTTTTGTGAGAACGCAAGGTAAGAAGGGGCCGAGAGATGGGTGAATGGGTAAAAGTAGTTGGCTGGCTTGCATTTGGAGTGGGGAAATGGCTAAGTGTAAGCTATGCGTTGATGGCAACCTGTTGTGGAGGAAATAATTTTGGTGTAAACGCAAAGGTGAGGGAAGCTTATCATGCGCTGAAGTTGTGACGCGTAGAGGTCATAAAGCGTGGAGGATCACTTAGTATCGAGGATCATTATGCATCAAACGCATTGAAGGCAGTGTGCCGTTGGAAGTAAAGGCCACGGGGAGTTTGGGAGCTGATCTGCGGTGAGGCTATTATGCGGTGAACGCTACCATGCGTCGAAGGCGGGTATGCGTTGGACAAGGAATGTTGGCTGAGAGAGAGTAATGCGTATGCTAACTATTTGGCGGGAAAGTTTGAAATGGAATATCATCAGAGGCCGTGTGCGTTGCTGAAGACTGAGCATAAAAGGTATGCATTGAACGGATTATAATATGGAGTTGGAATGGAGAACAAGTCGGTGATATATATATAAGTGGACTGAGAATTCAATTGTTCTGCTTGCATTTCAGAGCTCGAGTTGGGTCCATATTAAGGCGAAACATCGGAGGGAGGTGGAAGAAGATGTTCATACTGATCTGAAGCAGAAATCTTATTGAATTCGTAAGAGAAACTTGGGTTTGGCAGAGGTTTCGGCTGTTGTGATCTTTTTAGAGTGATGCTCAGTTTTGGAGGAAGAACAAATTGAAGAGACGAAGGTTAAGGTTGAAACTTTGAGGTTAGTAAGTTAACTCGATCTCTAGCAGGTTTCATGAAGGATGGTTGAGCTGAAATTGTTTAATTGTGTGTCAAACTCAGGAAGAAGAGACGGAAGTTGAACTGTCGAATGATTAAAGGTAACTTGGAGTTGTCGAAGGATATGTCCTAAACGGAGAGGAGGTTCTTCATGAAATTTTGAGGTAAGATGAAGGACCTGTATTTTAACAAGTTTGTAGAAGGAAGAAAGTACTGAAATTGATTGAAATAAAATGTTTAGCAGGTTGAAGAAGGAAGAAGAAAGGAAGAAGGAAACGGTTCTGTCACAGCGGAAGTATCGTTGAGTGAGCGAGAGACTGAGCAGCGAAGAAAGTAACGCTGCAACGCAAAGATAGGTTTTACGTCTCACAATTCTCGCTAGAGTATCACTGGGTATTGCTCCTCAAGGTAGACTCGCTGGTTTTAATCAATGCAGTGTCGCTAGTACAGTTTAAGTATCTTTTGAGTAATGCTGGTAGCTTACAATTTTCTATAGGGTAACGATGCTATTTTATGCTAAAGGAAAAGGGAGATTATAGAAACTAAACTTGAGGATTATGTATTTTCAGGTCAAAAAGAGCTCGGGGAGGCTTATAATCCACTTAGAGCCGAGACCAATTGTGAGTGACTGTTTGTTATACCTTGTGTTAAACTTAGTACGCATATTGATGAGGAACCGTGATTCATGGTAGTATGCCTTATGTATGTGATGTGTTAGTGATTTGAGAGAATATTATTACAAATGTCTAAACACATAAGTGGCTGAGGGACCTTATGGTGAAAGCTACATGTGAGTAAGTGTGAAATTAAGTGTTGAGGGATTTGGGAAGGCATTTTAATAATAGTAGAAAATGAACTACAATGCTCAGGGACTGTAAGTGAAGGCATGTAGTAATCCATCACACACTAGCTCGTGCCGAGGGATCATGAGTGAAGGCACTTGAGCATTGATAGAGTTTGTTACTTGTGCCGAGGGAATGTGAAGGCACATGGTACTGTAGTTATAAATGAGTAAGTGCTGAGGGACGGGAAGTGAAAGCACTAAATAGATGAAAGCTTGTGAGACAATGAGAATTTGATAGCTATATTAGCATAGTGGAAAGTGAATCTTGGTATTTCATTGGGATGTGTTATGTGATGGTTACTATCTTACAAACTGGATTATAATTGTTATGGTTAGCTTTAGTAGATTTAGTCACTCTCTGAGCCTTTTGCTCATCCAGTTTGTTGTTGTTGTTGTTTGTTGTTTCAGGTAGCGAGCGTGTCCGGGACGCCTAGCCTACTGAAGAATCTCGTCTGGGCCTATCTGGAAGTGAACCTCTGGGATAGTTGTAAATACTTAGTTGTTCGTATATCTTGTAATGAACATATTTCATGAGAATAGAGAGGGGGACGTGTTGTACTTTATATGTGTATATACAAACATGTTGGTTGAAAGTTTGCACGTACATCTGATGAGATTATGGGATTGTTGTTTGTTTTGCTATTCTTTTATGGTGTTTATCTTATAGAGTCTTATGTTGGGAAATAGGATCATGCTCCTTCCTAGGTATAGAATAAATCTGGGTTGGGGTGTGACATGCTTAATTAACCATGCATTAGTCCAAGTGTCACCTTGCATGAAACACTTGACATGCCTTCAACACCTCCTACTAATAAGGTGTCAAATCTATACGAAGCCACCTGGCCTTTATAAGCTTATCTTATGCGTCCAACATTTCCAATGAACAACTTTTTATTCAATACAACGCTCTCATGCGTTAGTTGAGTTTCCTTTAATGTTTGAGCTTCACTACTCACTTTTCTAACTCTCAGCCAACTATACTACTATCTGTGATGCATAGAGATAATTCTGTCTTAAACGCATAGGGACCTCAACGCATGACAACCTTACCAACTCATGGTAAGCCAAGCTCGTTCCTTCCCTCACCAACGCGGCGACTGCTTCAGCTCACACCACCATTCTTGATTTCACCTTTAACGCATAACCGCACTATTATAAACCAGTGCTTACATATGCCACTAGGCGTCAATGACAAACGTGCAATACTATGCGTTTATACCTCATCACATCATACCATGCGTCCAACTCTCATATTCATAACGAATATATCCTCCTCTAGTTCTTCCTCTATGCGTTGTCATATTGCATTTACCTTCATCCTGCGTCCATGACCATCTTCCTATCCTTGGACATTCCTTGATTATTCCCAAGGTTACTCTTTTAACCTTATCCTTACGTTTAAACTATTTCTCTTAAGATAGATTAGCATGCGTCCACTACATGCTTCAGTTTTATGTTTACTTCACAACCTTCTCCAACACTTGTGAACATTCCTTGTTGTAAGTCTATGCGTTACTCAATTTGCTATAGTATTCTATCTTTCCGAGACTTAAATCTCTTTCAACACTTCACAACATAACTTTATTCCTTTCTTGCTTATGTATTTCACTTCTTTCCCTTCTCGGTTTACTTCCATGTGTCCACCCTTACCATGCGTTACCTAGTCCTGACCATGCGTCCAACATGGTCTTTTACCTCATTTCTTCATAGACTCTTCAACGCATCGTTTTCTTAAAAAGTAGGGTGTGACAGTTTCTGTGTAGGCTAAGCACTCCGAACTCGCTCGCTACCTGGAAAGCAGAAAAAGAAGGAAAGCATGAGCTAGGTTGCCTAGTGAGTGACTAGTTTCGTAAAACTTCCTTTGGCTCGAAAACTAATCATAGTAAAAACATTTTAATACAATGTGTATAAAACATAGTTTCATGTCATATCCATTGTAAAAATATGCTTAAATACCCTTGTCAAATCATACATGTTCGTTTAAAAAAAAGATACTCAGAAAACCAGTTTACTTCAAAAACCTTTTCCTCAGTTGAGGCAGAGCGAGGCTCTACCTACTCAATGTCGAAATAACTTTAGCTGTGTGGAGTAATCTCAACACATCAGCATAATTACACATACACATATCTAGGGTCGCCCAAGTACCTTCTCCGAGTCCTTCAGTACTGGTCCCTTAATACATTTTTGGCCATCCACATGCCTTCTCCTAGTCTTTCAGCATTGGGGCCATTTCCATACATAATTCACCCATATGCCTTCTCCGAGTCCTTCAACATAGGGAGTCATTTTCATACATATTTTACCCAAATGCCTTCTCCGAGTCCTTCGACATTGGGAGTCATATTCATACATAATTTATCCACATCTTTTCTCCAAGTCCTTTAGCATTGGGAGTCATTTAAATAAAACTATAGCATAAATCGTGCATTTGAAACATTTCATTCATCACTTCAGTAATCACATGCTTACATGCTTTCATTTACTCACATAATTATAAATTTCACACTTTAATTAACTAATTAAATAGCCACGCAGGCCTTTCACAGAACTCACAACTCAATCAGTATATATATATATATCAAAAACTTTCATCACATAGCACGTGTCATACTTGTAACACTCATGAAGATGTTTCACATAATCAAGTTTCAAACATATATTCAATCAAGAAGCTATGCTTGAATTAAACATTTAAAAATCGAGTGTCACTCACAACTTGTCGTGGGCCTTAAGCGAATTATACACCTTCCCTAGCTCCTCTCCGCCTGAAATAACACATTTCTCATGTTAGACTTCCCTAAAGTTCCTTTTTACAAACCATTAAATTTACACATTTGTATTTTATTCATGTTTCACCACCGAGACCAACTTCTTCCAAAAACAGTCATAATAAGCGAGATTCCACACCACTACCGAGACTACTAGCGAGATTAAACTACAAGCAATTGGCACTAGCAATACCATGGTGAGCGAGACCAACGAGACTCACCTGAGCAGCGATACCTAACGATACCCAGTGAGTTGTGAGACGCAAAACCTTTAGCGTTACTAGCGACACCCGTCTTGCTACTCATGCTTAAAGTTTTAGCGCTACTTGCAGTTCTAACAATACCCACTATCTCAGTTTATGTCTTTCCTCTTATTCTCACTTCTATTTGTTAAAAGTCGCATTTTCAGCCAAATTTAGAAGTTCTTTCCTTCTACAAACCTGTAGAGAAATAGGTTTTCTAGCTTACCTCAAAATTTCAGAGCATAACTCCTCTTCGTTTGACAGATATTTCCAAATAACTTCGAGCTATTCTAAATCGCTTAGCAAATCTGTATTAGTCACTTCCACCATAAAGTTTACATCTTCAAATTCAGCTCAAACATCCTTCTTAGAAATGGTTAGGAATTGAGTTAACTTTCTAACCTTAAGCTTTCACCCCTAAATTCGATCGCTTTAGCTCGTTCTTCTCCAAACACTAGACCATGCTCGGATTGCTCAACAACAGCCAAACCACTGTTCCAGCTTCAATTTTACCGCGAAATCGATCAGAATTCTCCACAACTTTGCCCTAAACACCTTCTCCTACCTCTCTTCATCTCTCAGCTGTGAAATTGAACTGATTTGAGCTTTTGAATGTGATTAAAATGATCAAATACTCAGCTTACTCACTTAAATAGGCCACCGACTTAACCTCCACTTTCTTTTCCTTTAAAAATGTATTGGCTAACACATACTTCAGCTCACCAACGCATAGCAGCCTTCACAAATGCATAGGACACCTTCAACGCATGATAACTCATGCCTTAAGGCTCTCGGCCACTCTTTACTTACCTTCTTTAGCTTGTCATCTTCTAAAACTAATCTTTATAGCTTGCTAACTTCCAAAGCTAAGTGTGGGGCTTATAATAAGGTTGACAGGGGATGCCTTAAGAGGATCGATGTGCTCTATCCTCACACTTTCTCTTAGGTTAGGGTACTAGAGAGGGAGTGTGACAACTGCATACGCCCTTGCGTCCTTGAATATTGTCTGCTAGAATTACCCGCTTTGAAGCACCTTTGTAGCTGTCCTTTGCCCACCGAAGTGTCCTCCATATGGGGCTTCATGACAATTGGCCAAAATGCTCTGCATTTCATACTCTGGGATGCACCGACGCAAGATGTGGTCTGGGCCGAGTCTATACAGATATGGCTCATCCCAACAGTAGAATTTGCTTTCATGCCTCAATCTCTTCCTCTGTTGTACATTGAAATCTTCAAGCCACTGGTTGCAAACTAGGTAATTCACTATGTCTATGTATCAAGCTCTTGACATTCTGCGTTCATGAGTTGTTCATTCGGGAATCTCTCCTCGATTTCACTCCAATTCTCTTGGACCTCTTTGTTCTCCAACTGAGATAGGTGGTCCGCAACCTGATTCTTAGTACCTTCCTTGTCCTTGATCTCTATATCAAACTCCTGTAGCAACAAAATCCAGTGAATGAGTCATGACTTTGCATCCTGCTTGGCCATCAAATACTTGATCGCAGAGTGATCAGTACGGATAGTCACAGTTGACCCCACCAGATAAGCTCTAAATTTGTCAACCGCAAAGACTATGGCTAACATTTTCTTCTCAGTAGTTGTATAGTTCTCCTGAGAATCATTATAAGTTTTGCTGGCATAGAAAATTGGATGCACGACTTTATCTTTTCTTTGCTCCAACACAGCTCCTACTGCGTAATTACTTGCATCGCACATTAGTTCAAATGGGAAAGACCAATCAAGTGCAACTAAAATTGGGGCCGAGATTAATGCTTGTCTTAGCTACTCAAACGCCTGCTGACATGCGTTATCAAAGATATACTCTTTATTCGTCTCTAGCAATGCACTTAATGGTCTTGCGATCTGCGAAAAGCCTTGGATGAATCTTCTATAGAATCCTACATAGCCCAAGAAGCTTAGTAGAGTCTTTACATTTGTAGGGGCCGGCAGTTTCACAATGGCATCAATCTTCGCTTGATCCACTTCCAGTCCAACCTTTGAAATTTTGTGTCCTAACACAATGCCCTCAGTCACCATAAAGTGGCATTTCTCCCAATTGAGGACCAGATTTGTGTCTTCACACCTTTTTAGCACCCGTTCCAGGTTGGCTAGACACTCATCGTACGACTCACCAAACACTGAGAAGTCGTCCATAAACACCTCCATAGATTGTTCTAGATATTCAGAAAATATTGCCATCATGCATCTCTGGAATGTCCTTAGTGTTTTACATAGCCAAAATGGCATGCGTCTGAACGCAAAGGTGCCATAGGGGCAAGTGATCGTTGTCTTCTCTTGGTCTTCCGGTGCTATCATGATCTGATTATAGCCGGAATACCTATCAAGGAAGCAGAAGAATTCATTCTCTGCGCCATCTAGTGACTGTCCTTGTTGGTATCAGCTCGTTTTTGTTATTGGTGATCACTGTCGTCCCTTTCTTCGGTACACACTGAACGGGGCTCACCCAGCTATTATTAGAGATTGGATAAATGACTCCTGTGTCGAGCCGCTTGATAATTTCTTTTTTCACGACCTCTTTCATAGCAGGATTGAGCCTGCGTTGCCTCTGCGCTGAGCCCTCTTTCCCTTCTTCTAGCTTGATCTTGTGCATGCAATAAGAGGGGCGAATTCCTTGGATGTTTGTAAGAGTCCCTCCAATAGCTTTTACGTACTTCCTCAAAATTTGCAATAAGGCTTCTTTACGATTTGGACTTAATGTAGAGGAGATGATAACCGGTAGAGTGCTCTTCTCTCCCAAGTATGTTGTTGCATTTGCAGCAGATCTAAAGTCCAAAAACGTGTTGTTGCGTTTATCTATTATTAAGCTTACTATCATGCGTTTAACATATTATGCATTTAACATGCTTAATACTATGCATTTCTAGTCTGTCAAGTTTTCCTATTCTTAACCCAAGTATAAGCAAAGAAATAGGTTTACCCAGTGATTCCGAGGTCGAACACAGGGACTATGTTAATTCTAAAATTCGTTGGATTAATTGAGTTGGAGTGGTAACAAAAAATATTTAACAAGGGATGCGTCTAACTAAAGAAAGCGACTATGCATTTAACTAAAGAAAGAGGTAACATGTACACTAGATTAAAAGGTGGTGGATGGTAAGGTATGCAACACAACAAAGTCAGCTAATTGAGTTGTATGAATGTATAAAAACAGGGTTCGGGTTGGTTAACATCTAAAATCAGAAACGCATAGTGATAGTCTATTGCGACTCTTCTCCCGGTTGTCAGCCGCTATGCATTATATGTCTATACCGCATAGGAGAGTGTTAAGTACTAAGGTTATTTCTATGTCTAGGTAACAATTCTTCGCCTTTTACATTGAGTTCCACAATCATTTACTCTCTAGAGCAGTTTGATTATTACTACTTATATCGATTAGCTAGATAGACATAAGCATCAAATTAAGATTACAATTGACAAGATGCAATAGTTACACTATGGTTCTTATTTAGATGCTAATGTAACCCGTGACCCTTGAAAGATTAGTTACTCGTGGATTCAAAGTAATAAGCGGAAAGTCAAGAGAAATGGATAGACATGGGAGAATTATAGGTTAATGAACGAAATACAATTTTAGACAGTACAATGTCTTAATAACAAATCTAAAATCAAAGATAAAAAAAAAAGATAGAAAGCAGGAAGGTGTTTCAATGTCTTGAGTCGCCAAAATGGAAGCGTGAAGTTTTGTTGTGAAGTGGTCACGCAGAGGGAAGACTCTTCTCTCTCGAGCTATTTGTCTCCGGTTGTCTTCTGGAGAGAACTCTGCTGTCACTTGGGAATTCTTCCGAGAATCAACAACCATTTTTCAGCTTGCAAGTTTACCCTTTTATAGAGGATGCTTCGTAATCAGTGGCAAATCTGCGTGATTGGAGACGCAATTGATATCGTGTGTCTATCTCACCTAATTGCGTAATTCTCGGTTCAATTTAGAGCCACCACTTTAGCCGTAGATCATGCATGTCAATCTTTCCAACAATCTCTCAAGATTCTGATCTGATTTTCCGCTGCCTTGTGTTTCTAGTCGTTATGCGTCCATGGAGAACTTGGGTTCCTGCGTTCATTTATGTCGACGTATCCATATGTTACTAACGCATCATTCTGCGTTGAAGAGTTGTCAACGCGTCCATAGGTTGCCAACGCATTGTCATGCGTTAAGAAGTTTCCAATGCATCCACGGGTTGCTTGCGTTCCTGCGTCAAAGCATGCATTTTAGGCTCAAAAAGCTATAAAATAATTGTCTTCATCAATTTACAAGAGTAGAACGCATAGGAAGATTTATCAATAGAATTCAACACAAACTACCGCATGATTCTCTATTTAATCTCTATTTTTCTAAGAAAAAGGTTGTAATAATGTGTATTTCTACAAGTTATCATATGTGTACTTGAGATGCACCAGTAGGGTCTTAGGCTCAAGTGTGGGTAGTTCTTCTAACGACAGTCTTGTTTTAGCCGTTGTTCTGTTGCTTAGATCTAACTGTTCAAAAGCTCTATCCGAGATCAAGTTGATTTCCTCTTCTTCACTTTCTTCATTTTATTTAAAGATTTCCTTATTTTCTAATGTTACGTTCGTGGAGTTTGTTCTCTCATAGGCAATGTCTTCGATCATCTGGCAAGACCCAAATTCATTAGGGTATTTCAATTCGTTAAACACATTAAATTTTACTTGCTGATCATCCACGCTGATTGTTAACTCTCCTCCTTAGACGTCGATCAAGGCACGTCCAGTTGCTAAGAAAGGTCTTCCCAAGAGAATGGGTACCTCTCTATCGGCTTCGTAGTCTAGGATGATGAAATCGGCTGGAAAAATGAATTTGTCCACCTTTACTAGCACATCCTCTATTTTGCCTTCAAGATGTTTGATAGATCGGTTAGCAAGCTACAATGTGACTGTAGTGCGCCTCGCTTCCCCTATTCCCAACTTCCTGAAAATAGATAGGGGAATCAGATTAATATTGGCTCCTAAGTCACATAATGCCTGACCGACGTCCATTCCCTCAATCGAACACGGCAAAGTGAAGCTTCCTGGGTCCTTCATTTTTGTAGGGATGTTTTTCTTGAATAATGCATTACATTCTTGTGTTAGTGCCACGTTCTCAAACTCCCCGAGCCTTCTCTTCTTTAAAAGGATATCTTTAAGGAATTTAACATAACTCAGCATCTGCTCAAGGGCTTCCACCAATGGAATGTTGATGTGAAGTTGTTTGAGTACATCCAGGAACTTCTTGAATTCCCCTTCATCGTTTTTCTTCTTTAAACGTTAGGGAAAAAGATGGACGAGTTGTTGGAGGAGTATCTTTATGTACAGATGTAGGTCCAGCTGTGTTACTTTTTCTCTCCTTTCTCTATCTGCACGATCCTGATCTTGCATTTCTGAGGTTGAAGAAGTTTGTTGGTTGAATACTGGTACATTCATCTGAGATGGTTGTTGTTGTTGTTGGGGGTGGGAGAGGTTTCCTTGTGTCCTCTGGTTCTGCAGTATCGTGGGCAAAATCTTCCCACTCCTCAATGTTACAGCTTGACATTGTTCTTTCCCATTCCCTCTAGAAACTTCCGTCGTACTAGGCAGTTCTCCTTGCGGTCTGTTCTTGAGGTCCGCTAAAATTTGGCCCATTTATACATCCAGATTTCTGATTGCAGTGGCTTGGTTCTTGAGCATTGCGTCATTTCTATTTATATACTCTTTAAGTAGAGTTTCGATGGATGATGATGATGATGTGGGCGCCTACTAAGATCGCTGTTGTTGATGTTGATGGCCTTGATTATTCTGGTGGAAGTCGGGAGGGTTTCCCCTCTGTGGCTACTGCTTAGTTCCCTGACCTATCTGCTATTGCCTCTCTCCCTATCCAAAATTGGAGTGGTTCCTACCGTATAGGTTGTTCTGTACATAGCAAACAGACTGCTGGTTGTTGGGACACATATCATACAAATGTCCCTCTCCACACTGTACACAGCTAACTGCTGCTATCAGGCTTACTGCGTTCATCGAATTAGCAAAACCAGCTGATCCACCTTGATTATTCAAGGCAATTGTCTTGAGCAAAGACGTCATAATTGCCATCTGAGCCGCAAGACTGGTGGCAACATCAGTTTTAAGCATCTCAGTTTGTGTCTTCCATCTATTGGTGGAGTGAGATCTATACCTGTCGTCCACCCATTCATCAGTGTTTCTTGAAATCCTGTCGAGAATATCCTTGGCCTGTGAGGTCTTGTCAATCAATCCTCCTGTAGCAGAGGCATCAACTACTAATTGCGAAGGTCTGTTCAATCCTCCGTAGAAGATTTCCATCTGAACGCAATCAGGAATGCCATTGTGTGGACAGTTCCTTACTAACCGCTTGAATCTGGTCCAAGCTTCACTCAGCGTCTCTGAGTCCTTCTGCTTGAAGGTGACTATGTCACGTCTCCTTCTTGTGTTCACCGTCGGAGGAAAATATTTCTGCATGAACTTTTCAACCATCTATTCCAAGGTTATAATCTCGCCTGGTTCAAATGAATATGCCCATTGTCGTGCCTCATCTCTAAGGGGGAATGGAAATAGAGACAGCCGGATGCCATCCTTTGTCACTCCCGCGATGGAGGACGTGTTGTTTATCTCCAAGAAGCTTTTTAAGTGTGCATGTGAATCTTCACCCAGTGCACCCTAAATTGCCTTGCAGTTGGTAACATTTGCAACATTACAGGCTTCATTCGAACCTCCCATTTCCTTCAAAGGTGGGTCGCAAGATTCCTAGTGATAAGCACTTGAAAAGTGCTTATTATTCTCTCAAATTAAGGGAGTTTTATATTAGATTTCACTTGTTTGCTAGTGATTTTCAGGTTAAAACAAGGAAAATTAGAAGAAACGACTGAAAGATCAAAACCGAGCAAGAATATGGAGAAAAAGTGCTGAAAAACGCATCCTTGCTTGAAACGCATGGTGCGCCGCGGCGCTAAAGCAGAAACGCATCAGCATGGACGCAGAGTAGCAACGCGGCGCTGGGAAGGCGCTACTTCGACGCGTACTTGGTGAACGCAAGACAGCGTCGTGGCGCTGGGACGGCGCTGCCACGGCACTAAAACCCGAGAGCAACTTAATTTTGGTCGCAACGCTAGCGCCGCGGCGCCAATGTTAATTTAAACGCAAGTTTTGTATTTTAGGTTAAATTTTGGGCGGCCAAACTCTATAAATTTAGGGGTTTTCAGCAGCCAAAAAGGAGAGAAATATCAAGAAGATCAAAAAAGTTGCAGAACAAGAGAACGATCCGAAAAGGAAAGAATTAAGCTAGAGTTCCAAGAGTGAGTTAGCCGCAAGGAAGAGGAAAAGAGTTCGAGATAGTTTTGGTGCCCTTCGAAGTCCGACGCGAGAGCCAAGGAGTTCGTGACGGTGCTGCCTCAATCAAGAACCTCTTTTCAGTAGAGTTTCCCTATTCTTTACACTCTTTCTTTGATTCTTTTTGATCAATATGTTGCTTTACGCTATGAGTGGCTAAACTCTTTGGTTTTAGGGCTTTTGATGAATTGTTTGTAAACTCATGATAATTTTGTGAACTCATGGTTTTGTTCAAATAAATATGCTTTTCATTGTTATTGTGTTTAATTCTTGAAGATTGGCCACCTTCACATGTTAGATTAGATGTATGAATCGAGAGATTATATGTTTAATTTGATCTATAACAATGAATCGTTGTTAATCTATCACGAGAGTAGTTAGGTTTACAATGAAAGTTGCTAAAGACTAGTTTTAATGCCATGTAATTTTGTATTGGTTTTAAGAGATTAACTATCAATCAAGTTGCATGAGAAAGAGTTGTCTTTGAGAGAAGGTTACTTGGAATTAAGTTTCTAGACTTAGGCATAAGAATTAAATCCATGAAATCCATAATTTTGCATGATGAAACAAACAATGATTTGAAACCCTAGAACTCTCTTTGACTCTTGCAATTCTCCCTTTGATATTTTCTTGCTTGATTTTTCTTTTTCCCAAAAACAAAAGTTGAATTCCAATCCTCAAATAAAATTGATTCAATTCTAGAATAGCTAAATAACTTAAACTTTCCCAATTAGATCTCTAGTGGAAACGATACTCGGACTTAACCGTTTTATATTATAACTTGACCCGTACACTTGCGGTTAACACACAAAAGTGGCACATCAAGTTTTTGGCGCCGTTGCCGGGGATCCAAAGAATGGTTTTTGTTATTTAATATTCATTAGAATTGATAGATCTTAATTTGAGGTGTATATTATTTGATTGTTTATTTGTTTTTATTTGTTTTTATTTTTTTTTATTTGATTGTTTATTTATTTAGTTTATTGTATATAATTGTTTTGTATTTTATTTATTTTGTTAGTCTATGCCTCGCGATAATACTAACCTCCTCCCTCTTGATCCCGAGATTGAATGGACGTGTAGAAGAAATTTAAGGGCTCAACTTAATCAAACTACGGAGATGGCGGAGGAGATACCTAAGGCAATTAGAGACTACTTTCAACCTACGTTACCGGCAAGTCAACCCGGAATAATGAATCTGCCTATCAATGTCAACAATTTTGAGTTGAAATCGGGATTGATCCAAATGGCTAGAGAGCTAGCCTTTAGAGGAAGAACTAATGAAGATCCTCACAAGCACTTGCGATCCTTCTTAGAGATATGCGGAACGGTAAAGATGAATGGTGTTTCTAACGATGCTATTAAACTAAGATTGTTTCCTTTTTTTTTGCAGGACCGTGCTAAGGATTGGTTGGAAACCATACCTCCGGATAGCATTACAACATGGGAGATCTTAGCTCAAGCTTTCTTAAACAAATATTTTCCACCGGCTAAATCTCAAAGACTAAGGACGGAGATTGGAACATTCCGCCAACTCGAGGATGAATAATTATATGAAGCTTGGGAAAGGTATAAGGATCTCTTGAGAAGATGCCCTCAACATGGGTACCCGGATTGGTTGCAAATTCAACTCTTCTACAATGGATTAGCAAGCTCCACCAAATCCATCTTAGATGCAACCGCCGGAGGGTCAATTTTTTCAAAGAGTGCTCAAAAAGCCTATACCATATTAGAAGATTTGGCCAATACATCCTACAATTGGCCCTTTGAACGGTCTTCTTCAAACATCCCAAGAGCCGCCGGATTATATGAAGTTGATGAGGTAAATTCTCTTAAAGCTCAAATGGCTTCCCTTACTAATGCTCTTTCTAAATTAACTGCAGGAGGCCAAGCTCAAAATCCACCATCTATAGCTTCTCTTGCCGCTTTGGCATCGGAAATGGGCGTTCATGGAGATAATGAGACGGCTAATTATGTTGATAGAGGACATTATAGGAATTACCAACATCAACAACTTCCAACTCACTACCATCCCAGTTTGAGGAACCATGAAAATTTTTCTTATGCTAACAAAAGGAATGTTTTGCAAGGTTCTTCTGAATTATCCAATGTAGGTCCATTCCACACTGAAAAGAAGTCCAACTTAGAAGATTTGATGATAGAGTTCATAAAAGAATCAAGAGGAAGGACAACCGCATTGGAAAGCACAGTACAAGGTCATGGTAAGGCCATTCAAAACATCGAGGTACAAATAAGCCAAATCGCCACTTCCCTTCAAACAATGCAAAAGGGAAAATTTCCTAGTTGTCTCGAGATAAATCCAAAAGAGGAGTGCAAGGCCATGACTTTAAGGAGTGGGAAAAAGCTGTCCACTCCTTTGATCATTGATGAGGATGAAGAGCAAGAAGTAGATGGCAATATCCAAGAGCCAATTCTAGAAGATGAACCAAAGATCCAAGAAAAGGAGGTAAAGGTAAAAGAGTCAACATCTTCAAGTAAGTCATCTAACCCTCTACCTTTTGTACCTAATACTATGCCATATCCTCAACGTTTTAAAAAGAAAGAAATAGACTCCCAATTTGCTAAATTTCTTGAATTATTTAAAAAGCTGCACATTAACATTCCATTTGTTAAGGCTTTAGAGCAAATGCCCAACTATGCTAAATTCATGAAAGATGTCTTATCTAAAAAGAAAAAGTTTGGGCAATATGAGATGATTAGCATGACTGAGGAATGCAGTGCAGTGCTACAAAAGAAGCTACCACAAAAGTTAAAAGATCTAGGGAGTTTTACTATACCTTGCACTATTGGTTCTTTAAATACTACAAGAGCTCTTTGTGATCTGGGTGCTTCTATTAATTTAATGCCTTTATCTGTCTATAGGAAACTCAACATTGGAGAGGTGCAACCTACCACCATCACCCTGCAACTTGCTGATAGATCATTAGCTTATCCCAAAGGTATTGTTGAAGATGTATTAGTTAAAGTTGACAAATTTATCTTCCCTGCAGATTTTGTAGTATTGGACATGGAGGAGGACACTGAGATTCCTATCATACTTGGGAGGCCATTCCTAGCAACTGGAAAGGCTATCATAGATGTCCAACAAGGGAAGTTGACTTAAGGGTAAATGATGAAAATGTTGTATTTGATATTTACAAGTCTTTGAGTCATCATGATGAGAGTAGTCCTTGCCATGCTATAGACATAATTGATCATACTATCTTTAAGCATGTAGAGGTTATGTTAGCTAATGATCATCTAGAACAAAGCATAATAGATGTTGAAAATGCAGATACAATCTTTGATGAAATAGCTTTTTATGCTAGGTGGTTAGATAGGTTGCCAATATGTTCTAAAGTAGATAAACCTATACCTTTAGCTCCTTTACATGTTGTGAATGATATTGAGAAGCTTAAGCTTGAATTAAAGGTGTTACCTCTTCATTTAAAATATGCATTCTTAGATGATTTATCTTCTTTATCTGTTATAATATCTTCTGATCTTGATTCTGTGGAAGAAGAAAAATTATTGAAAGTATTGAGGGACCATAAATCTGCCATTGGTTGGTCTATTGAGGACCTTAAAGGTATTAGTCCGTCGGTCTGTATGCACAGAATTTTGATGGAAGATACCTTTAAACCATCAATAGAGCACCAAAGGAGACTTAATCCCACCATGAAGGAGGTAGTTAAGAAAGAAGTGCTCAAGCTTTTGAATGCAGGAATCATATATGCCATATCTGACAGTCCATGGGTAAGTCCTGTTCAAGTGGTACCCAAGAAAGGTGGCATGACTGTGGTTAAAAATGAAAAAGATGAAATGATAGCCACTAGAACTGTGACAGGATGGCGTGTATGCATTGATTATAGGAAGTTGAACAAAGCTACTAGAAAAGATCATTTCCCCCTTCCTTTTATAGATCAAATGCTTGATAGACTTGCAGGTTATTCTCATTATTGCTTTCTAGATGGATATTCAGGTTATAACCAAATTGTCATTGCTCCTGAGGATCAAGAAAAAATGACATTTACATGTCCCTATGGGACATTTGCTTTTAAGAGAATGCCTTTTGGTTTATGTAATGGCCCTGCTACTTTCCAACGTTGTATGATGTCTATTTTTCAGGGGCTCATTGAAGACATAATGGAGGTTTTTATGGATGATTTTTCTGTATTTTGGGTCTTGATTTGATTCTTGTCTTGTTAATCTAACTCGTGTTTTACAGAGGTGCCAAGATGCTAACCTTGTTCTAAACTGGGAGAAATATCACTTCATGGTACAGAAGGCATCGTCCTGGGGCACAAAGTCTCTCAAAAGGGATTGGAGGTGGATAGGGCTAAAATAGCTGCCATTGAACAACTACCACCCCCCACCAATGTGAAAGGAGTCAGAAGCTTCCTAGGGCATGCAGGGTTTTACAGGAGATTTATTAAAGATTTTTCTAAAATTGCTAAACCCTTGAGTAATTTGTTAGAAAAGGAAGCTAAATTTATTTTTGATGATGCATGTCTACTAGCTTTTAATACTCTGAAGGAAAGAGTAATTGCTGCACCCATTATTGTTGTACCAGATTGGAGTCAGTCTTTTGAGATCATGTGTGATGCTAGTGATTATGCTTTAGGAGCTGTTTTAGGCCAACGTAGAGATAACATGTTTAGGGCAATTTATTATGCTAGTAGGACTCTTGATAATACTCAACAGAAATACCCTACTACTGAAAAAGAACTACTAGCCGTTGTGTTTGCCATTGATAAATTTAGATCATACTTGCTTGGCTCTAAAATAGTAGTGCATACTGACCATGCTGCTTTAAAGTACTTGTTTGTTAAGAAAGATTCTAAACCTAGGCTAATGAGGTGGATATTATTGTTACAGGAATTTGACCTAGAAATCAAAGACAGGAAAGGATGTGAAAATGTGGTTGCAGACCACTTATCTAGAATTGAGAATGAGGAAGCTAAATGATGGCCCCCAATTGTTGAGAAGTTCCCTGATGAACAACTATATCAGGTAAAAGATAGTTTGCCCTGGTTTGCTGACATAGTTAATTATCTTGCAGGAGGACATTTGCCACCTAACATGAACTATCAACAAATGAAAAGATTCCTACACAATGTTAAGTCTTACCATCGGGAGGACCCACTTCTCTACAAGGTTTGTGGTGATAATATGATAAGAAAGTGTGTACCTCAAGACGAAGTGGTAAGTATTCTAAATTCATGTCATTCTTCCCCCTATGGAGGTCATTTTGGACCCACCAGAACTACAGCTAAGGTACTTCAGTCAGGATTTTATTGGCCATCCCTTTTTAAAGACTGTTATACCTTTGTTAAGTCATGTGATAGGTGCCAACGTACTGGCAATATTTCTAGACAACATGAGCTTCCAATGAAACCTATCTTGGAAATGGAGTTATTTGATGTTTGGGGTATTGACTTTATGGGACCTTTTCCTATTTCTTTTAATGGTTACCTATACATTCTAGTTGCAGTAGATTATGTATCTAAGTGGGTAGAAGCCATAGCTACTAGGACCAATGATGCTCGCACTATTGTAAGATTCTTGCATAAAAACATTTTCACACGTTTTGGTACACCTAGAGCTATTATTAGTGATGAGGGCTCTCACTTTTGCAATAAACTGTTTAAATCCATGATGCAAAAATATAATGTTAACCATAAAATTGCTACAACTTATCATCCTCAAACTAATGGCCTTGCTGAGTTATCTAACAGGGAAATCAAACAAGTTTTGGAAAAGACAGTCAAGACTAATAGGAAGGATTGGGCCCTTAAGCTGGATGATGCACTGTGGGCCTACCGCACAGCTTTCAAAACCCCAATTGGTACTTCCCCGTATAGGTTGGTGTTTGGAAAGGCTTGTCACTTACCGGTAGAACTCGAGCATAGAGCTTATTGGGCCATCAAGAAGCTGAACATGGATTTCGAGAAAGCCGGTGAGAAACGCCTTTTAGAACTCAATGAGATGGAGGAGTTCTGTGCTCAAGCTTATGAGAATGCCAAACTTTACAAAGAGCGCACTGCAAGATGGCATGACAAGAAGATCACATCACGAACATTCCTTCCAGGACAAAGAGTATTACTTTTTAACTCACGTTTACGCTTGTTTCCAAGTAAGCTTAGGACACGATGGCCGGGACCCTTTGTCATTGTCAAGGTATCCCCACACGGAGCCGTGGAATTACAAGGTAACAATGGAACAACCTTCAAAGTGAATGGTCAACGATTAAAGCACTACATCGGTGATGAAGAACGCGGACTTGAGAACCTGACTTTCATTGCATGATCCAGTAGTCCCGTCTAGCTAGAAGACGTTAAACCAAGCGCTTATTGGGAGGCAACCCAATTTTATTGCTTTCTTTACTTTTGTTTATTTATTAAATTTTTTTTAAAATCTTGGAGTCACTCATATGCTTTATTTCTCAGGAACATAGCTCATCACACAAAGTACTCCTTACACCAAGCCTGTTTGGTGGCTTCCCGCTTGCTCCCAGGCTTGCTCTTTCCTTGTTAGATGTTCTTATGCATTGGGGACAATGCATGATTCTAAGTTTGGGGTGGGGGGTGTCTTTCGTACTTTTGTGTGTTTTCTTATCCTGCTATGCATGTTAGCGAAGGTTTTAATGATCATATGCATGTCAAATTTTTTGAAACAATTTTTGAAATTTGTTTTTGAAAATTTTGGAGTTTTCAAAGTTAATGGGAATGTTGTTTGTGGTTGTGTGCCTTGATGTTGATTGCCCATGATGAGATTCGAATTTGCATGATAGATGACTTATTGTGGAAATAGAATAGCACTATCTTGAGTTAAATTCATTTAAGTCCCTCTTAAAATCTCTCATATTCTTGAGCACGTAGTCACTTCTATTTAGAATCTTTAACTGAAAAAAGGATTAAGTTGGGTGTATTTGGTTGTCACTTCGAAAGGCCCCACTGGTTAGGGAGTGGAAATGCATGATAGCTTGTAATCTTAGACTAAGGAAAAAGAAAAGAGCATACATGCCTTGAGAAAAGAAAGAGTGTACATAAAATATACGAGCTTGATTTGTCTATCTTTTTAAATGTTAAACTTGTAATGAGTATGCATGGATAGGGGTAAAAAGAGCTGCCTTTGCTGTGATCAGTAAGGACGCCTGGGAATTGACTAGGTACGAGTCCCTACAGTGGATGTGTGAAAGCTAGTGCCTCTAGGTAAAAGAATGCAAGTTTAGGGCCCATGAAAAAATATATATGACTGAAAGGCACCTTAGTGGACATATTACTCATTTGAATGCATGAAAGCTTGAAGATTGGTGCATGAGCTAGAGTAGGGGGAAAACTAAAGAAACTCTCTTAAGTCCTAATTTGAGTTCTAGTATTTTAAATTGAAGGAGGCTTGCACACATACACTTGGGAGATAGCAAGATTTGGCATTGAATAATTATAACAATATAGATATGCTTGCATGTTTCTACTTAAGCTCTAAATGCTATTCTCTGAGACATGAGTCAATTGCACACTTCTTCATCTAAAACTCCCTATTATTTGATTTTATTCTTTGCTCGGGATTAGCAAATCTCTAAGTTTGGGGTGTTGATAAGCACTTGAAAAGTGCTTATTATTCTCTCAAATTAAGGGAGTTTTATATTAGATTTCACTTGTTTGCTAGTGATTTTCAGGTTAAAACGAGGAAAATTAGAAGAAACGACTGAAAGATCAAAACCGAGCAGGAATATGGAGAAAAAGTGCTGAAAAACGCATCCTTGCTTGAAACGCATGGTGCGCTGCGGCGCTAAGGCAGCGCTGCCGCGGCGCTGAAGCAGAAACGCATCAGCATGGACGCAGAGTAGAAACGCAGCGCTGGGAAAGCGCTGCTTCGACGCGTACTTGGTGAACGCAAGACAGCGTCATGGCGCTAGGACGGCGCTGCCGCAAGATTCCTAGCAAAAAGTCATACAAATTTGGCGACGCATACTCTCACATCGGCCTGTTTCTGTCATATGCTAACAGAATCAGGTTCGTCTGCTGTTCTACATTTGTGTTATTTTGAACTCCACCTTGGGCATGGTTATGTTGTTTAGCCATATTTCATTCTGAACTACGGTTGGGCCTTCTTCTTCTATTCTGCCTTGTCCTTTTCCTGGAGGTCCTTTCAATCTGAAGGTCAATATCAAACTCTAGACTGATCTCGTCACTCATATATTGTTTAGAGTCTTCTGGCAGAGAGAAAACTCACAATACACCTTTGATTGAGGAATTCCTATAACAAAAACAATCAAATAAATCGATTCAATACAATAGTCTCCAGCAACGGCGCCAAAAACTTGTTGTCTTCCTAAGAGTGCAATGCATGTGTTATTAATTGATCAAGTTTTCTTAGTTTTCACCCAAGTATAAGCGAAAATAAGGTTTCTTGGTGAGTCCAAGGTCGAACACAAGGACTATGTAGATTCTAGATTTCGTTTGACTATTTAAATTATATATGTAACCAGAATGTGATAAGAAATGTGATGCTTCTATGTAAAAATGCAATAAATACTAAACTAGATTGGTGGAACGGATAGGTATGAATCGCAGCAGAAATCAGCAAATGAATGAATATGAATGGTAAAAAGTAGGGCTAGGGTCGGTTATCATCTAATTTCAGAAACGCAGGGTAAACTTATTTCATATTGTCAACTATAAACTGCACCTCTTGGCTAACAGGCAATATGCTTATATCTCTATGATGCATAAGAGATTATCAGATCCTAAGATTACTTCTATGTCTAGAAACACTTCTTAGCCTTATTTCATATTGTTTATGAAGTTATGCTAAGATTGTAGACTTTTCATGGATTGTTGTAATGAATATGCTTTTCATTGTTATTGTGCTTAATTCTTGTTGATTGTTCATCCATGCATGTTAGATTAGATGTATGATTTAAGGAATTTTATGTCTAATTGGATCTACAACAATGAATTGTTGTTAATCTTTCATGCAAATAGTTAGGTTAACAAAGAAAGTTGCTAAAGACTACTCCTAATGCCTTATGACTTATATTGGTTTCAAGATGTTAGTAATCAATTGAGTTGCATGAGAAAATGTTGTTTTTGATAGAAATTAACCTGGATTTATGTTTCTAGACTTAACCATATGAATTACAATAAAATTTCATGAACCCTAGAATGTTGCATAATGAATTAAATAAGAATTCAATACCCTGGAACTTTCTTTGACTCTTGTATTCCAAATTTTAGTTGCTTACCTTATTTGTTTTCTCAAATCATAACTTGAAGTTGAATCCTCAAATAAAATTTACTCAATTCTAGAAAAGCTAAGTGATTTAAACCTTCACAATTGGAAATATTCGGAACTTAACCGTCTTATACTATTACTTGCCACCACCATTAAACTCAGGGTATTATCGGCGTTTTGTACAGGGATTTTCTAAAATAGCATTACCATTGACCCATTTAATTAAGAAAAGTACTACATTTGAGTGGAATGTAATGTGAACAAAGTTTTTGAGAGTTAAAAAATAGATTGGTATCTGCACCTATTTTGGCACTTCCAGAGTCAGGGAAGGAGTTTGAGGTGTATTGTGATGCCTTTTGTCAGGGGTTGGGTTGTGTACTGATGCAAGGAGGTAGAGTTATAGCCTATGCCTCTAGACAGTTGAAGCCACATGAAGTTAATTACCCTATCCATGACTTGGAATTGGCAGCAGTGGTGTTGGCGCTAAAGATATGGCGACATTATCTGCACGGAGAGAGATGCCATATCTATACGGATCACAAAAGCTTAAAATATATCTTTGATCAGAAGGAACTCAACATGAGACAAAGGAGGTGGTTAGAGTTGATCAAAGATTATGATTGTACCATAAATTATCATACAGGGAAAGCAAATGTGGTAGCCGATGTGTAAGCCTCGTACCTAATTTTGTGAGAACGCAAGGTAAGAAGGGGGCCGAGAGATGGATGATTGGGTAAGAGTAGTTGGCTAGCTTGCGTTTGGGGTGGAAAAAAATGACTAAGTATCAGCTATGCGTTGATGGCAACATGTTTGATGGAAACAGTATTGGTGTAAACGCAAAGGTGAAGGAAGACTATTATGCGCTGAAGCTGTGATGCGTTGAGGACATAAGATGTGGAGAATCACTTTGTACCGAAGATTATTATGCGGCAAACGCATTGAAGGCAGTGTGCCGTTGGAAGTAATGGCCACGAGGAGTTGGGAGCTGATTTGCGATGAGGCTATTATGCGGTGAACGCTACCATGCATCGAAGGTGGGTATGCGTTGGACAAAGATGGTTGGCCGAGAGAAAGTAATGTGTTTGCTAACCATTTGGCGGGAGAGTTTTGAAAAGAAACATCATCAGAGGCTGTGTGCGTTGCTGAAGCTGAACATAGAAGGTATGCGTTGAACGGATTATAGTATAGTGTTGAAATGGAGGATAAGTCGGTGGTATATATATAAGTGGATTGAGAATTCAATTGTTCTGATTGCATTTCAGAGCTCGAGTTGGGTCCATACTAAGGCGAAACATCGAAAGGAGGTAGAAGAAGATGTTCATGCTGATTTGAAGTGGAAATCTCATCGTAACCGTGGAAGAAACTTGAGTTTGGCAGAGGATTCAGCTGGTGTTACTCCCTCAGAGTGATGCTCGGTTTTGGAGGAAGAACAAATTGAAGAAACGGTGGTTAAAGCTGAAACTTTGAGGTTAGTAAGTTAACTCGATTTTTAGCAAGTTTCATGAAGGATGCTTGAGTTGAAATTGTATAAATGTATGTCAAACTCAGGAAGAAGAGATTAGAGCTGAATTATCGAACTATTAGGGGTAACTCGGAGTTGTTGAAGAATATATCTTAAACGGAGAGGATGTTCTTCATGAAATTTAGAGGTAAGATGAGGGACTTATACCCTATCAAGTTTGTAGAAGGAAGAAAGTTCTGAAATTGACCGAAACGTAATGTTTAGCAGGTTGAAGAAGGAAGAAGAAAGGAAGAAGAAAACGGTTCTGCTGCAGCGGTAGTATCGCTGAGAGAGCGAGAGACAGGGCAGCGAAGCAAGTATCGCTGCAACGCAAGATAGGCTTTGCGTCTCACGATTCTCGCTAGAGTATCGCTGCGTGTCGCTCCTCAAGGTAGTCTCGCTTGTTTCATTCAACGCAGTGTCGCTAGTACAGTAGTGTGTGATGAGTAACGCTGGCAGCTTTTAATTTTCTAAAGAGTAACGCTATTATTGTGTGTTAAAGAAAAAGGGAGATTATGGAAACTAAACTTGAGGAATATGTGTTTTCAGGCCAGGAAGAGCTCGGGGAGGCTTATAATCCACTTAGAGCCGAGACCAACCGTGAGTGACTATTTGTTATATCTTGTGATTCATTGTAGTATTCCTTATGAATGTGATGTGTTAGTGATTTTAAAGAGTACTAATGCTAATGTCTAAGTATAATAGTGGCTGAGGGACCTTATGGTGAAAGCTTATATGTGGGTAAGTGTGAAATTAAGTGCTGAGGGACTTTGTGAAGGCACTTGATTAACTATAAGGAATGGATTACAATGCTCAGGGACTATAAGTGAAGACATGTAGTAATCCATCACACACTAGCTCGTGCTGAGGGATCATGAGTGAAGGCACTTGAGCAAAGATAGAATTGGTTACCAGTGCTGAGGGATTACATGTGAAGGCACATGGTAATGTAAATACAATTGAATAGTGCTGAGGGACGGAAAGTGAAGGCACTAAATAGTTGCAAGTCTGTGAGACATGAGAACTTGATAGTTATATGTGTGATTTGGAAAGGGATTCTTAGTAATTCTTGGGGATGTGATACGTAATGGTTACTAATACACAAACTGGCTCATATTTGTTACGAATAATTTAGTGGATTTAGTCACTCACTGAGCTTTCTGCTTATTCAGTTTGTTGTTGTTTGTTGTTTCAGGTAGCGAGCGTGTCCGAGACGCCTAGCCTACAGAAGAATCTCGTCTGGGCCTATCTGGAAGCGAACCTCTGGGATAGTTGTAAATATTTAGACTGTACATATATATTGTAATATGCATACTTCTTAGAGGAGAAGGGGGATGTGTTGTACTTTATATGTATATATGCAGAAATGCTTGTGGAGAGGTTGCATGTTTTCCTATTATGACAATGGAAATGTTGTTTTGAATTGTGATTTATATGGTATCCATCCTATAGAGTTTTATGTAGGGGAAACAGTATCATGCTCAATCCTAGGTATAGAGTGTATCTGGGATGGGGTGTGACACGATGCCTTAAGTAGGAAGTCTCAGAGTGGAGTAAGTTCTTTGAATGCAATCAGGGTCACTTTGCTCAGGGAGTTTAAGAATGGTGTAGCTAGCTTGAGGGTAACTGGAACGGGAACATTATTAGCACATTTCCAGTTGAGACCTAAGCTGGTAGATGAAGTTGTAAGGAAACAAATAACTGATCCTGTAATTAATAAATTAATAGAAGAGGTGAAATCTCAGCAGAGAATAGACTTTGAGCTCAGACCTGATTGTGTACTATTGAAATAGGGTAGGATATACGTGCCAAAAGATAAGGAAGTTAAACAGGTGATACTGGAAGAGGCTCATAGTTCGACGTATGCTATGCATCCTGGCAGTACCAAGATGTACAGAACGCTAAAGAAATTTTATTGGTGACCAGGTATGAAAAGAGAAATAGCAGAATTTGTAGCAAAATGTTTAATTTGTCAGCAGGTTAAGCCTGAACGACAAAAGCCAACAGAGTTACTGAATCCAGTCCCTATTCCCGAGTGGAAATGGGAGCACATTACCATGGATTTCCTGTTTGGATTACCGAGGACATCAGCAGGTGTCAATGAAATCTGGGTGATTGTTGACAGGTTAACTAAAACAGCACGGTTTTTGCCAGTTAAAACGACTGATACCCTTGATAGATTAGCACAACTTTATGTGGACAGAATCGTGAGTCAATTTGGTGTTCCTGTAACAGTGACATCAGATAGAGACCCTAGATTTACTTCTATGTTCTGGGGAAGTTTGCAAAAGGCGTTAGGAACCAAACTACAATTCAGTACCGTTTTTCATCCTCAGACCGACGGGCAGTCGGTGAGAACTATCCAGACCTTGGAAGATATGTTAAGGACTTGCGTTTTACAATTCCAGGGTAGCTGGGATGTCCATTTACCTTTTATGGAATTTGCTTATAACAACAGCTACCAAGCGAGTATTGGAATGGCCCCGTATGAAGCACTTTATGGTAGACCGTGCAGAATGTAAGCACTGATTTGCGTTGCCAAGCGTTGAGGTGTAGCCATGCGTTTGTGGCTATGCGTCTCAAAGGGAGAAGTGGTCGTGAACGAGAGCAAGAAATTTTGGAAAGCAAAATTTTGGCTAAGTGTTGGCGAAGCCCGTGCGTTGTGGTGATTCACGGAGGTTAGTGAGCTGAAGTAGCTACCCGCGTTGATGGATAAGTAATCCTGACGGGGAAAAAAATACACTTGAACCATACGTTCAAGTCACTCTGCGTTGAGGACAGTTGTATGTTGAAGTTGATGCGTCGAAGACTGATATGTGTTGGAGTCACCCTGTGCTGAAGACAGAATGGTCTGGACGTGACGAAAGTAGTAGTGCAAGATGGAAAGATATGCGTTCAAAATAGGAGGCGTGTGGGGACGCCCACCATACGTTGGAAGAGAAGTTAACTTGAGTGCCGTGCGTTGAGAGGAGAATCCTACGCTAGTCTGCAGATGAAAGGTAAGTCAGCAGCATAAGTTCTGGGTATGAGAAGGTTAAGTCGGTAGTATATATAGCTGGATTAATTAAATGTTTAATCATTTTAAAGACATTCGAGAGCTGAAGTCGATTCTATTCTTCAGATAAACTTCAGAAGAAGATTGAGGAAGATGTTCTTGAGGATTTTGGACGAAGTTCGACTCATATTGATGCTGAAAACGAAGCTGGAACAGGGGAATGACTGAAGTCACTTGGTTTGGTTAAGAAGTGACTGATATTTGGAGTAGAACGTGAGGAAGAAGCCGAGTTCAGAGCTGAAAATTTAAGGTTAGTAAGTTGACATAATTCCTAACAACTTTTGTAAAGGATGGTGATGCCGAAATTGAAGATTTACTATGTGAATCCTTAGGAAACCAGAGTTTGCGAGATCATCTCGCAATTCGGAACAGCAGGCAATTCGGAACAGCAGGAGGTAATTCCGGAATATCGTAAGAACGAGGAGGAGCTACACCCTGAAATTTTAAGGTAAGCTATAGAACTTGATTTCCTAGAAGTTTGTAGAAGAGAAGAAGCCCTGAATCCGTATGGAAATGTGACTTTTAATAGGTTGAAGTAAGAACAAGAAGAAAGGAAGGAATTGCAGTGCAGAGTGCCGTTGGAAAATCAAGTATCGGAACACTGTCTGGGAACCGGTAGCGAGACGGGTATCGTTGAGACGCAAAGAAACCTTCCGTCTCACAGATATCGCTAGATAACGCTGAGTATCGCTGCTAAGGTAGGTAACGTTGGTGCTGTTCCATCAAGTATCGCTAGTAACAGTCTTTATCAGTGGGTATCGCTGGGATTTTCACTTGTTAATCAGTAGAGTAAAGGAAAAAAAATAATGTTAATTAACGCAAGGTGTACTTCTTTTGCAGGCCAAGAAGAAATAGAAAAAGTGTATAACCCACGTAAAGCCTAGAAAGAGTAGTGAGTGACTATTTTATTCTTCAATCCTATTTTATTGAAAATGTTCTTATAAAACCTGATTTTCAATGAACTGTTAAATATGAATAATGTTGATTACATTTCTTAAAAAGCATGTTTTATCCGTTTTCTATAAAATGCTGAATGACATGTTGTGAAATGGGGTTTATTATGTTATACTTGACTTTTCATGAAAAGTTCCCTATGAACTATTTATGTAAACTGATTGATAAAATGTTTTAGAGGAGGCTCAGTGCTCAAGGACTTGAGAAGGCACGTGAGTTTCCCCGGGACCCAGTACTGAAGGACATGAGAAGGTACTTGGGCAACCCGTCATATTCCTATGTGCACATAGAGGTTGATTTGGCTGATGCGTCGAGTATGCTCTGCATTAAGCCAGGGATGTTTTTGACGTTGAGTGCGTAGAAGCATTGCTCCGCCTCAACTAAGGGAAAACTTTGAAAAACTAGTTGATATTGATGAATTCCTTGGAAAACACTTTTGTATGATTTTAGTATTGATTTATGAGAATGATGGATTTCATGAAAAGCATGTTACATTTGAACAAATGTTAAACTCTTATTTATTCGTTATACATAACATGCCTGTTTTAAATGAATGCCGTTTTACAAAGATTGTCACTCACTAGGCTGTTAGCTTATGTTTTCCAATGTTTTTCTTTTCTCTCCCCAGGTAGCAAGGACGTTCCCGGTGCTTAGCCTACTTCAGCTCACCCTGCCTAAGTCTCGAGTTATCAAGATACAGTCAAGTCTGAGAGTTGTACGTTGCATATGTTTATGTAAATGGCATGTAGAACATGTAGTTTTGAGTGGGGATTGTTGGTAGAGTTGTGTATATTGTATTATGGATATGGAAGTGAAATTATGCTATGTAATAAAAGCGTACCCTATACAGGGAATTGTATCAAATTATAGCATGTGTAGCATGACTGAGTTTTATGTATGTATATGAGTAAATGTATGCACAGGAAGGAAAGGTAAGAAGGGACAATATGCGTCACAAGAGGGGTGATGTTTATTGTCTTCACATTCCCTTTCAGGATAGGTAGGTAATCCGGAAGGGGATGTGACACAGAACCCCAGTTTGTTGGGGAGAAGTTGGTGAAAGGAAGCTAATTGGACCGGAAATTGTGCAGATCACGACAAAAAAGGTAGAACTGATTAAAGCTAGTCTTAAAGCAGCCAGAGATCGTTAGAAGAGTTATGCTAACAACAGAAGGAAAGATCTTGAATTTGAGATTGGAGACAAGGTGTTTTTGAAGCTATCACCGTGGAAAGGAATTCTGAGATTTGGTAAGAAAGGGAAGTTGAGTCCCAGATACATCGGACCCTATGAGATTTTAAGAAAGAGTTGGGCCGGTGGCTTATAGGTTAGCTTTACCTGTTGAAATGTCCTGAATACATAATGTATTCCATGTATCAATGTTAAGAAAATATGTCTTTGATGCTGCTCATGTATTACCATTTCAACCAGTAGAACTCAGCGAAGATTTGAACTACGAAGAAAAGCCTGTTCAAATATTAGATGAGAAAGAACAAGTTTTAAGAAACAAAGTGATACCATTGGTTAAAGTTCTATGAAGAAATCACAAGATAGAAGAAGTAACATGGGAGCCGAAGGAGCAAATGATGAAATAGTATCCATATTTGTTTGTTTAGGAGTGGACTGCTTGCTGATTTCGGGGACGAAATCCCTGTAAGGAGGTGGTAATTGTAAGCCCCGTACTTGACCTTGTGAGAAGGCAAGTTAAGAAGAGACTAAAAGGTGGGCGTTTGGTAGGAAATGTTGGCTAAGTTGTGTGGGGGCAAAAATGGCTAAGTGTTGGCCATGCGTTCGTGGCACTATGCGTTGATGGAAGTAGTTTTGGCGTGGACGCAGAGGTGAAGGAAGGCTATTAGGCGTTGAAAACCACGAGGCGTTGAAGGCTAAGAGGCGTTGAGAGCCACTCCACGTCGAAGGTCACTATGCGATGAACGCATTGAAGGCCACAAGGCGTTGAGGCCACGAGGCGTCGAGAGCCACTCCATGTCGAAGGTCACTATGCGATGAACGCATTGAAGGCCACAAGGCGTTGAGGCCACGAGGCGTCGAGAGCCACTCCGCGTCAAAGGTCACTATGCGATGAACGCATTGAAGGCCATGAAGCGTTGAAGGCCACGAGGTGTTGAGAGCCACTCCGCGTCGAAGGTCACTATGCGGTGAACGCTACCATGCGTTGAAAGTGGGTATGCGTTGGTGCATAGAAGAATGGTCGAGAGAACAATGCGTTCGTCAGCTATCCGGCGATGGGGCGTTGGGAAATTGTAACATACAAAACTGAGGCTATGCGTTGCTGAAGCCAAGTACAGAAGGTATGCGTTGATTAGATTAATATTTATAGAGACAAAGTGGAGTTTAAGTCGGTGGTATATATATATAAGTGGACCGAGTATTCAATTATTTTGATCACATTTCAGAGCTCGAGTTGATTCCATTTTGAAGCTAAACAACGGAGGGCGGTTGAAGAAGGTGTTTATGTCGGCTTGGGGTGGAATTCTCATTGTTTTCGTGGAGGAAACTTGAGCTGCAACGGAGAATCCAACTGGTGTTACTTAATCTGAGTATCGATCAGTGTTGGGGGAAGAAGATCTGGGGAAGCGGTGGCTAGGGTCGAATTCTGAGGTTAGGAAGTTAACTCAATTTTTAGTAGTTTTCATGAAGGATACTTGAGCCGAATTTGAGTAAATGTGTGTTAAACTCCAGGTAGAAGAGATCGAAGTTGAACTGTTGAATGATTAGGAGCAATTCGGGGTTGTTTGAGGATATATCTCAAACGAAGAGGGTTACCCTCACGAGACTCTAAGGTAAGATAAAGGACTTGTTTCTTTACAAGTTCGTAGAGGAAAGGAAGTTCTAATTTTGGCCGGAATGCAATGTTTAGCAGGATAAAGAAAGAGACAGAAGGGAAAGAAGAAAACAGTGGCTGTTAGGTGTTGCCCAGACCGTAGTATCGCTGAAGAGCTAAAGACTTTGTAGCGAAGCGAGTATCGCTAGTAACGTAAAGGGTTTTACGTCTCACAGATCTCGCTGAGTCTCGCTGGCTATCACTCTTCAGGTAATCTCGTTAGTCTCGTGTCTTTCGGTATCGCTAGTGCAGTATCTGGCTGAGTGTCTTTTTGCTGGTAGTCTCGCTAGGGACATAGAGTCACGCTAAGTATGAAATTTTGGGAAAAGAAGTCTAGTTAAAGGAGCAAGAGTAGAATTTGATTATGCTTATTTATTGATCATGGGAAGGAAGTTCAAGGAGAACTTAACATGGGAAATGTGTATTTATAGGCCAAGAAGAGCTCGGGAAGGTGTATAATCCACTCGAAGCTAAGACAAGTTGTGAGTGATTTCTTGTTAATTCCTTAAATTTACTTAACTTGTTTTAATAAAAATGAGTATGTTAAATCTGTCATATGGACTAGTTAAGGATAGAATTTGTGTTGTGCTGAAAGGATTAAAGATTGTATATGATATTCAGTGCTTAGGGACCATGTGGGAAGGCACTTGAATAGTTGGTTGATGTGGATTCCAATGCTCAGGGACAATATGTGAAGGCATGCGGAAATCCAATGTATGTGATAGCTCAATGCTGAGGGATCACAGGTGAAGGCACATGAGCGGTGGACTGATAGGGAACCGAGTGCTGAGGGAATTAAGTGTGAAGGCACATGGGAACTCCGATATGATAAAACTCAATGCTGAGGGACAATAGGTGAAGGCACTTGAGGGATTACAATGTTGAGGGAAGAAGTGTGGAAGGAATCAGATGTGAATGTGATGAGAATTGGTACATGAAGTTGTGTGCGTTGAGCGTCGCTTCGCCACAGCTGGAAAGGCATATTGTATTAATGATGTTTTATAGCATGAGTTAATTTAGAAATTTTTGGTGATATGTATATATGTGACGGTTTATGATGTTTCATGCCAACTCAAGTAGTATTTTGATAGTTGGAAGTTTTTCATCACTCACTGGGCATTAGGCTCATGCGTTTCTTCTGTTTGTTTGTTTGTTTCAGGTAGCGAGCGTGTCCGGGATGCCTAGCCTACAGAAGATCCTCGTCTGGGTTTATTTTGGACCAGTCCTCTGGGATAGTTGTAAATACACAAAATTTGTACATGTTTCATTTTGTCAAACATGTTCTTTGGGATTGTAGTGGGTTCTGTTTCTGAATGTTTGTAGAGAATACTTTCCTTGGTGAGTTTTAATATTTTATGAGATCATATGGCATATAGATAGGATTAAATAAACGGTAATTGATTGTTAGATAGTTATTTTAGAATACAGGTGTGTGCTGGTTCGCACTCAGTCCCCGAGTAGTGAGGGTAATCTGGGAGGGGTGTGACATCCGAAATATCAAACACCCTTAAAAATGACACCAGAGAATCGGGAGAACCAAAGCTTTCTTTCAGCTGCTTGCTTCCAGCCGAAGCTTTTGCTTTTTCCCTCCAATAATCTTTGGCCATTCAGCTGCTTGCTGATAAGTGCTTTCTATCCTCTCAAATTAAGGGAGTTTATATTAGTTTTCACTTGTTTGCTAGTGGTTTTCAGTTTAAAATGAGGAAGATTAGAAGAAAAGACCAAAAGATAAAAACCGAGCAAGAATACGGCGAAAAAGAGATGAAAAACTCAAAATGGCAAAATTTAGGATAGGGCCGCAGCGCCTAGACGACGCTGCCGCGGTGCTAAAATCCGAGCGCAACAATTCTTAACGCATCATAGCACCGTAGCGCTAAAACCTGATAGCAACATTCTGAATGCATCACAGCGTCGTGGCAGTTGGACAGCGCTGCCGCGGCGCTAAAACCCGAGAGTAACAATTTTGGACACAACGCCAGCGCTGCGACGCCAGTTTTCCATAAATGAAAACATTGTATTTTTGGTAAGTTTTTGGGCAGCCAACTCTATAAATTTGGGGGTTTCCAACAGCCCTAATCAATCAATCAACCATCAATTTACAGACGGAAAGAGGCACAAGAAGGAGAAAATTGAGTGAGAGTTCATAAAGGAGTTCAAAGAGTGAGTTAGTTGCAAGGAAGAGGAAAAAACTTCGAGATAGTCGTGGTGCCATTCGAATTCCGACGGAGAGTCAAGGAGATCGTGACGGTGCTACCTCAATTAAGAGCCTCTTTTCAGTAGAGTTTCCCTTTCTTTACACTCTTTCTTTGTTTATTTTACTTAAACATGTTGCTTCAAGCTGTGAGTGGCTAAACTCTTTAGTTTTAGAGTTTTGATGAATTGTTTATGAATTTATGTTGATATTGTAGACTTTCATGCTTTTGTTGGAATGATTATGCTTTTCATTGTTATTGTGTTTAATTCTTGTGGATTGGCCATCTTCACATGTTAGGTTAGATATATGATTGAGAGATTGTATGTTTAACTTGATCTATAACAATGAATTGTTGTTAATCTATCACGAGAGTAGTTAGGTTGACAATGAAAGTTTCTAAAGACTATTCTTAATGCAATGTAATTTGTATTGGTTTCAAGAGATTAGTAATCAATTGAGTTGCATGAGAAAGGGTTGTTTTTTAGAGAAAATAACTTGGAATTAAGTTTCTAGACTTAGGCATATGAATTACAATAAAATCCATGAAATCTATAATATTGCATGATGAAATAAACAAGGATTCATTACCCTAGAACTCTCTTTGACTCTTGTGTTTCTCACTGTAATACTTTCCTTATGTGGTTTATATTTTCCATAATTAACAACTTCAATTCCAATTCTCAAATAAAATTGATTCAACTCTAGAATAGCTAACTGAAAGTGAGAAACACAAGAGTTAAAGAGAGTTCTAGGGTAATGAATCCTTGTTTATTTCATCATGCAATATTATAGATTTCATAGATTTTATTGTCATTCATATGCCAAGTCTAGAAACTTAATTCCAAGTTATTTTCTCTAAAAAAACAACCCTTTCTCATGCAACTCGATTGATTATTAATCTCTTAAAACCAATACAAAATTACATGACATTAAAAACAGTCTTTAGCAACTTTTATTGTCAACCTAACTACTCTCGTGATAGATTAACAACAATTCATTGTTATAGATCAAGTTAAACATACAATCTCTCAATCATACATCTAACCTAACATGTGAAGATGGCCAATCCACAAGAGTTAAACACAATAACAATGAAAAGCATAATCATTCCAACAAAACCATGAAAGTCTACAAAATCAACATAAATTCATAAACAAATCATCAAAACCCTAAAACTAAAGAGTTTAGCCACTCATAGCTTGAAGCAACATGTTTAAGCAAAATAAACAAAGAAAGAGTGTAAAGAAAGAGAAACTCTACTAAAAAGAGGCTCTTGATTGAGGTAGCACCGTCACGATCTCCTTGGCTCTCACGTCAGAATTCGAAGGGCACCACGACTATCTTAAACTCTTTTCCTCTTCCTTGCAACTAACTCACTCTTTGAACTCTCACTTAATTCTCTCCTTTTCGTGCTTCTTTAGGTCTGTAACTTCCTTGATTTGCTTTGATTTTCTTTTTATCTGATTTGGGCTGCTGGAAACCCTCAAATTTATAGAGTTGGGCCGCCCAAAAATTTACCAAAAATAACAATTTTTCATTTAAGGAAAGCTGGCGCCGCGACGCTGGTCCATAGCGCAGCGGCGCTAGAGCTGCATCCAAAATTGTTGCTCTCGGGTTTTAGCGCCGCGACGCTGGGATGCGTTTCAGAAATATTGTTCTCAGGCATTAGCACCGCGGCAGCACCGTCCAAGCGTCGCGACGCTGTCATACGTTCAACAAGGTTGCGTTGAAGCAGCGCCATCTCGGCGCCGCGGTGCTACTATGAGTCTAGAACGATGCGTTTATGTTTTAGCGCCGCAGCAGCGCCGTCTTGGCACGGCGGCGCTATCCCAAAATTCGCCCTTTTGAGTTTTTCAGCTCTTTTTCGCCGTATTCTTGCTCGGTTTTGATCTTTTAGTTGTTTCTTCTAATTTTCCTCGTTTTAACCTGAAAATCACTAGCAAACAAGTGAAATCTAATATAAACTCCCTTAATTTGAGAGAATAGAAAGCACTTTTCAAGTGCTTATCAGTATACACTTGTAAGGACTTGTAAAAGTAGAGAGAGTTGGAGTAAAGGACTTGCAATTGCGTTGCCTGAAAAAAAAAAAAAGAAATAGTTTTATTTCTTTTTTATTAAGTTAATTAATATTTTTTAATGTTGGAATAGATTTGTTGAGACCCATTGGACCTTAATTGTCCAAATCGGTTTCAGATTTAGTATTGAATCCAAATCCATTTCCGACCGTTCTTCCTTCTTCTCGGTTTCAGATCTCATGTTCTTCCTTCTTCTATACTCTTCCCATATTCATTTTTCCATTTACCTTCATTCTAAGCTAACGAGTGCATGTCTGATAGATTGTGTAATGTTAACCTTGGGGAGCAACCGGCAGCAACGATTAGCACCATGGTCATGCCGAAATTTCTACTGGAATCAACGATTAGTATCATGGTCATGCTGAAATTGCTTTCAAGACAGTGGTATCCACAACACAACGCACTTTTTCCTAATCTGATCGTTGGTCTAACAATTATCTTGTTTAAATTTAATTTAATTTATTTGTTTATTCATTTATGTTAATTATTTTTATTTAATTGACCCACTTGGCACTTAGGAAGACCTCAAACACTTAGAAACTTTTAAAACTCTCGTCCAATTTTGCTTTTGATCATACACCATTGACTACCTTCCTTTTCCCTTCATTAAAGGCTAAATGAAAATTATGCTAACTTAAATAATCACTACTAATCTCATTTGAAATTAGGTTCACTTAAGTCATCTTAAGCCAACATTTGACCATTTGTTTTTAACTTGAACTTAAACAAAGGAAAATTAGGAGTTAGGGCTTACAAGAAGCTTGTTCAATTTCTTGTAAGGGAAGTAAAGACCTTGCGCAATCATGAGATAGCGCTAATAAAGTTCTTTGGCAAAATTATTAGTTGGAGGAAGTGTCATGGAAACGGGAGGATGAGATGAGATCGAAGTACCCTGAGCTGTTCCAAGATTAAACTTTCAAGGACGAAAGTTCCTTAAGGAGGGGAGAATGTATCAACTCGACTTTCGTCTTAATTTTTAATTTGGTTAATTTAATTATCTTAAATTATTTGGGTGTTATTTTGAGTTTCGAGGTTAAAATTGAATTATTGTGACTAAGATAATTCAATTGAAGTTAAGTGTTAAAGATTTGGATATTTGGGATTTGATTCAATTGGTGAAAATTGAAGTTGAGTAAGAGATTTGGAAGTTTGAAATTTTTTTTTTTTTTTAATTTGGAGAAATTGGTTTAATTTGGAAGTTTAGAAGGAAAGAGAAATTTATATATTATTTGGTTAGGGTTAAGTAGGAAAAAGTAAAAGGTGGTTTTGTTTAATAAAAGAAATTAAGATTTAGGTTTTAAATATAAATAAATAAATATATATATATATATATATATATAGTGATATCATTTAGGTTGCAAGTAAAAAGAAAAGGAAAAATAAAGTTTTTGTCTTCTTCTTCATGAAAACACCACCATCGCTCTTCCTCTCTGTAAACCCTACTTTCATTTCTAAGCACTTAACCTAAGTACGTAATATCGTTGTGGACTTATTTTCTTTCTCTTGTGTAGATTGAAGGGAGAAGTGAGGGGAAGCTGAGAATATTTTTGGTAAGTTGAATTTTAAATCTTTACAAGATAAATCAAGCTTGGAATCTACTTTGATATATCAACTAGAATGTAGAAGACTTAAGAAGGATATCACCATTTGAATCAAAGTGGAGAGTTATTGTTACTATTTGCGTTACTACTATTATTTGTGTATTTAATTAAATGAGGAAAAACACTACATATCAGCTTTTGGACTAATAAAGAAAAGGGAAAAGAAAAGAAAAAAAAAAAGAAAAGAAAGGAGGAAATGGGAAGTCGGTGGTAGAGAGAAAGATTTAAAAAAAAAATAAAAGGAAAGTTGGTCTCATTTTCAAGTTGGTCTCATTTTCTTTTCGAATTCTTGTTGACTTTCATTTCTCATCAAAACCTCCAACCGACTCAAATTGCTCAGCTTGGCATCGAATGGAGGAAGAAGAAGAAGATCAAGGTGAATTGGAGGAATTTTAAGAGAAAGCTGGATGAATTCGAAGGACAGAAGCTGGTCTTGAACCCAAGCAATCTGCGCAAGGTCTGGTATTTGGAGGACAACGAGCTGTAGAGACCAAGTTTGGGGCTGGCAATTTGAGGTTAGTGAGTTAATTCATTCCTTAACAACTCTTGTGAAGGATGGTTGAGGTGAATGTGAAGACAACCAAGCTTCTAGCTTAATTAGTGGGAAAATCCAATCTTCAAAAATCAATTTTAAAATCAATTTTCAATAAATTTTCAAAAATTGAATTAAAATTGATTTTTAATTTCAAAAAATAATTAAATAATTAAATAAATAAATAATAATTTAATATTTAATTAATTATTATTATTTTAATATTAAATAATAAAATAATATTTTTTTAACGTGTCCCGATTTTTCTAAAAGAAAAACTGATATGAATCTCTATTCATATGATTAATATTAAATCATATTTAAATATTATAATTAACTATATTTGTCCATTTAATTCGTAATTAAACATCGATATATTGTATATATATGACTTTCATTCTTTAAGCCAAGATTTGAATGGTTCAAACTTATTCACCACACTATCTAAGATTTTGCTCCATTTATGAGCTAGTTGAGGGACCTAATAGACCTACAGATCATGAGCTCCAACAATCCAAGATTAACCGGCCAAACTCTTTAACATAGTTAACCAACATTCGTTAACTAACGGAACACTCCACTAAAGCCCGTAGCTGTACTCTCCTCACTATATATTTGTGTCCATTTGGTATAACCGTCACCGTCATCGATAAGTCAATCATTCACAGGTCGTTCATAACTTCAGCTAGGTCAAATACCGATTTACCTCTAAGTTACATCTTTTCTCCTTAAGTACCATTGTCCATCTAATGAACAATTGATTTAGGATCTAATCACTAAATCCATTCCCTCTCGGGCTAGTGAGAGGATGGGGCCCCTTGTTCAAGTCCTGGGAACAACACCTAAGTTGGGTAGGAGTGAATTCCGTCTTGCAAATTCTATGTCTCTAGCTATCTACCTGGTCTTATCCCTAAAATGGGAGGAATGTTGAGCAGCACTATTAAGCTTACTCTCACCTATGCATATCAAGGGATAATTCTGAATAAACAGGAGTTCATAGATAGCTCAAGATTCATATCAAGTTATCTAGGTCATCGATAAGTGAAATTAATCAGTGTTAATCACGGTATTAATACGTAACAATGATTATTTCATGGTCAGTCTTACACAATCTCATTATGTAGAATACCCTCGCTCACATGTCTCTACATGAAAAAATCAGGATCACTTCATTTATGACACCTTACAACATTTGTAACCATCATGAAGCAGGTTTATTGAATAGTGTCTCCAAGAAGAGGTACTCAACCTGATCCATGTACTATAGAATATTTAGGCTACTTACTCGAACTTGATCTTGTTTATGTCTCCACATAAAGTCCAAGTACTCATGATAATAGCCAAGGATTTGTAGTTTAATTTGATTTAGAGTTATTAAATAATTAATTCACTTGAATAACTTCATATGTACTAAAATTTATTTACAAAAAACTACAAGTTTTTAGGGCATACAACCCAACACAATGTGAAGAGAAATAAGTTAAATTATAGGTGGAAGTGGCTGGTTTGAATTTCTCGAGTAATTCGGAGTAGGGTGAAGTTAAATTGAAAAATCTGACGAACGAAGGAAAGATAGACCCTAAAATTTGGAGGTAAGTTAGAAAACTCATTTTTCTACAAGTTTAAGAGGAGGAAAATTCTAATTTGGGCTGGAAATGCTAATTTTAACAATTAGAAGTGAAGACAAAAGTTGTGTGAAACGGGTATCACTGAGAGATTAGCGACACTAGGGGCGTGAAGGAGCAGCAGTGAGATCAGTCTTGCTGGGTGTCACTGCTCGTTTTTGTCTCACAAATCTTGTTGGTCTCGCTGGTCTAGCTGGTCTCGTTGGCCAGGTAAATCTCGTTGGTCGACTAGTTTCGCTGGTACAGGTCTCGCTAGTCTAGTCTCGATGGTGGATTAAATCTTGTTAATTGATGAATTTTGTTATAAAATTTGGTGTTGCTAGTGAGCAAAGTATCAATGTTTAAGACCTATTTGCTATACTAATGAGAATTTTAGGGAATCTAACAAAAGAAATTAAACCATTTTAGGCTAAGAGAAGCTACGAAAGGCGTATAATCCATTAAGGATCCGGGACAAGTAGTGAGTGACAATTTTATTCAAAATGAGCTCACTTTATACAAAGTTTTCATGTTATATGAAAAACGCTTGAAAAGTGCTTTTTATTCTCTTAAATTAAGGGAGTTTATATTAGATTTCACTTGTTTGTTAGTGATTTTCAGGACAAAATAAAGAAAATAAGAATTGAAAGCCAAAAGAACCAAATCGAGCCAAAATGAAGTGAAAAAAAAGAAAGAATCACCAAATTGCCAAAAATAGGGTAGCGTCGCATCGCTAGTTTGGCGCTGTTAAGGCACTTTTTCCTGAGAGCATCAGACAACCTCAACGCAGCAGCACCGACGCGGCGTTGCGACATGCGTTGAGAGTAGGTTTTCATGACACATAGCGCTGCGACGGCGCCACCATTTGATGTCGGTCAGCGCAATGGCGCCATTTATCAGCGTCACGACGCTAGCTTTCCTTCTTTGAAGAATCAACAATTTTGGAAAGAATTTTAGGCAGCCAACTCTATAAATTGGAGGATTTTCAGCAACCCTAGACACAAGAGAAAGAAAAGAAATCAGAGAAAATATAATAGAGAGTCCCAAAGAGTGAGTTGGTTGCAAGAAAGAGAGAAAAGAGTTTGAGAGAGAGTCTTGGTGTCGTTTGAGTTGCGGACGTGAAGACTAAGGACATCTTGGCAGTTACTCTTCAATCAAGAGCTTCTTTTCAGTAGTCTTCCTTCTTTACACTCTTTCTATGCTTAAATTGGTTTTATGAGTGGCTAAACTTTTTAGTTTTAGGGTATCGCTGAATTGGTTATGAAGTTATGTTGATATTGTAGACTCTTCATGGTTTTGTTATATTGAATATGCTTTTCATTGTTATTGTTCTTAATTCTTGTTGATTGGCCATCCTTGAATGTTAGATTAGATGTATGGTTGAGATAATTGTATGTCTAATTAGATCTATAACAATGAATTGTTGTTAATCTATCATGCGAATAGTTAGGTTAATAATGGAAGTTGCTAAAGACTACTCCTAATGCCATGTAACTTATATTGGTTTCAAGACATTAGTAATTAATTAGGTTGCATGAGAAAAAGTTGCTTTTTTCATAGAAAATAACTTGGATTTATGTTTCTAGCCTTAAGCTGTCACACCCCCTCCCGAGTTACCCTCTTAACCCGAAAAGAGGCGTGAAGACAACAGACATTGACTCCTTACGACATCTACTGTCACTTCACTTCCCAAGCACAACTCAACCAAGCATAATTTTTAACTTACATCCAGGCCACAGATAATCTTGAAATAAACCTTTATAAAATTAACAACAATGTCTTATACATAACACCACTCTTTTAGATCCCAATATGTACAATGCTAGGTCTAAGTACAAAATATTTACAAAGCTCAAACTACACAGCAGATCCAGACGAGTTTGACGAGTAGGCTAAGCACCCTGGTTCCACTCGCTACTTGAAAAGTAGAAAACATTTGAAAGCATGAGCTAAATAGCCCAGTGAGTAACAAGTTTTGAAAAACTATTTTTGGCTTAAAAGCTTCATAGAATCATACTCAAATAGTAAAGCATTAAAAGCTTAAAACATTTGTATATGCTTAAAAGATTTTTCTTAGTTGAGGTGGAGTAATCTGTACGCTGTTCAACGTCAAAGTCAACCTCATCATATCCAATCTCAATACAGCAGCGTCAAATATCCCTATATGTGCACATAGAAATTATAATTCAGGCTGCTCATATGCCTTCACCAAGTCCATTGGCATTCAAGATTGTCTAGATGCCTTTTCTTAATTCTTCGGCATTGGGGACTATATTCAGGCTGCCCATATACCTTCACCAAGTCCATTGGCATTCAAGATTGTCTAGATGTCTTCTCTTAATTCTTCGGCATTGGGGACCATATTCAGGCTGCCTATATACCTTCACCAAGTTCATTAGCAGTGGGGACCAATTCAGTCTACCCAGATGCCTTCTCCCAGTTCCTCGGTATTGGGGACCATATTCGAGCTGTACAAATGCCTTCTCCCAGTACTTCGGCATTGGAAGCCATATTCAAGCTACTGAAATGCCTTCACTAAGTCCATCGACATTGAGGACCAATTCAGTCTACCCAGATGCCTTCTCCAAATTCTTTAGCATTGGAAATCATATTCTGCTGCTCAGATGCCTTCACCAGATTCATCGGCATTGGGGACCAATTTAGTCTATCCAGATGCCTTCTCCCAATTCTTCGGCATTGGAAATCATATTCAAGCTATCCAGATGCCTTCTCCCAGTAATTCGGCATTTGGGACCATTTTTAAATGAAAACATGTTAAATCATTCACAAACACGAGTTTAAACAATTTCTCAAAATTTCCAGAATATTTCCAAACAGCATGCTTTTTCACAAATTTTGGCATTCCAGAGCATCATGCTCACAACTATATAAAAGCATATTTTAAAATCATATTGAGGAAATACATGCTTATCAAATTCAATATGCCAGAAATCTCATATTTTCAGGATAAACCAAACATTTATAAATACTGTGAGTACAAATCATTTAAAACGAATTTATGTCACTCACAACTTGTCCTAAGCTCTTAAAGAGTTATACACTTCCCCAATCTCTTCCCAACCTGGAAAAAATAATTCCTTTGTCAAAATTCCTCAAAATTCCCTTCATGGAATATCTCAAATCATTTTAGCTCAAAAAGGCTTACCGACAAGCAAACATTAGCCTAAATGTCCAAAAATGGAAAACTTGGGCGTGTCCAACAGCCCTGCAACACACTCACCCACCCAAAAATAACCTCAAATGAGCGTCAAACCCTGCACAACATGCTACCCACACGCCAAGCTGCTGCCTCGCACACACTGCCCTCGTGGGCTATGATTGCGCCACTTTAAGTGTTAACCGCAAGTGTACGGGTCAAGTTATAATATAAGACGGTAAAGTCCGAATATCGTTCCACTGAAGATCCAATTGTGAAGGTTAAAGTTACTTAGCTATTCTAGAGTTGAATCAATTTTATTTGAGGATTGGAATTGAATTTCTGAATTATGAAAAATATAAACTAAATAAGGAAATTAATAAAGTGAGAAACACAATAGTCAAAGAGAGTTCTAAGATAATGAATCCTTGTTTATTTCATCATGCAATATTATAGAATTCATTGATTTTATTGTAATTCATATGCCTAAGTCTAGAAAATTAATTCCAAGTTATTTTCTCTAAAAAAAAACTCGTTCTCATGCAACTCAATTGATTACTAATCTCTTGAAACCAATACAAATTACATGGCATTAAAAATAGTCTTTAACAACTTTTATTGTCAACCTAACTACTCTCGTGATAGATTAACAAGAATTCATTGTTATAGATCAAGTTAAACATACAATCTCTCAATTATACATCTACCTAACATGTGAAGGTGGTCAATCCTCAAGAATTAAACACAATAACAATGAAAAGCATAATTATTCCAAGAAAACCATGAAAGTCTACAATATCAACATGAATTCATAAACAATTTATCAAAACCCTACAACTAAAGTGTTTAGTCACTCATA
Organism: Citrullus mucosospermus; assembly: GCA_030954485.1. NCBI lineage: Eukaryota > Viridiplantae > Streptophyta > Magnoliopsida > Cucurbitales > Cucurbitaceae > Citrullus > Citrullus mucosospermus. Next base: position 7,188,472 of record CM062062.1, read on the forward strand.
GTTTGAAACAACATGTTCAAACAATATAAACAAAGAAAGAGTGTAAAGAAAGAGAAACTCTACTGAAAAGGGGCTCTTGATTGAGGTAGCACCGTCACAATCTCCTTGGCTCTTACGTCGGAACTCGAACAGCACCACGACTCTCTTGAACTGTTTTCCTCTTCCTTGCAACTAACTCACTCTTTGAACTCTTTTATTAACTCTCACTCAATTATCTCCTTCTTGTAACTCCTTTGGTCTGTAATTTCGTGCTTTGATTGATTGTTAGGGCTGCTGGAAACCCCCAAATTTATAGAGTTGGCCGCCCAAGAAAACTTCCAGCGTTGGTCTATAGCGCTGTGATGCTGCCAATTATGGGAAGAGAGCGTCGCGGCGCTGCGGCTGTGATGCATAGACCTGCTCTCGGGTTTTAGCGCCGCGACTCTACCTCAATTTTGGCAACTTTGTTATTTTCTTCTCTTTTTCTCCGTATTCTTGTTCGGTTTTGATCTTTTGGTCTTTTCTTCTAATTTTCCTCATTTTAACCTGAAAACCACTAGCAAACAAGTGAAATCTAATATAAACTCCCTTAATCTGAGAGAATAGAAAGCACTTTTCAAGTGCTTATCAGGCTACAGTCCCTGCACACCAATCACCGAAATAACCTCAAAACAGGTAGGGTGCGCGCGTTTGCGTTACCCGCGTCGTTGGCCTGCGTAGCGCGTCTTTGCGAGGTTAGCGAGAGGCATCTCGCTCAACACCTGTGCACAGGCAGCGCCACCCTTCGCACACCAGCAACACCTACCACGCCCCCACGGCCTCACACAACACCAATGCATCCTGCTTGTCAGTATGCACACCCGCATGGCCTGTGGCATGCCAGCTCGCCTCTTGGGCGTCCAAAATTTGTCAAAATAACCTCAAATGAATTCTCACCTTCGACCACAGCCCACGCCTAACTGCATGCACAATGACTCCAAAACTCACCTAACAGCCTCAAACCTTTTGCCTTTACTTCTAGCTCAAAATTTCAGCTTCTAATTCTTTCTCTCCTGTCAAATATCTCCAAAACTTCACAGTCTGCTCTAGTTTACCTGATATCCAGAGCAAGCTCAATCTTTTGATAAATTTCGAGTATTTCCTTACAGAGTTTCCTTTCGACAGCCCTCTCAGTAAAACTAGACTCAAATTGAGAGAATTTTTTCGAAGAAAATCACAAATAGCACGAGCGAATTGCACACACCAACCTCTTCTACTGGCCCTTATATTTATAGACTTTCCAGAATTCTGCATGCAGATTCCCAACTCACCACCTCATGCTTGCATGCATGCCCATGCCACACTTAACCTCAAATTAACACCTAATCTGGCTTGCTTAACACTTAAGTCTAGGCTTTGCTTAATCAAGACGGAATGGTGGATGCATCAAGGCATCCTTCACGCATCCTTTTGAGGTTAGTTGGCTTCCTCTCTCGGCTACCACTGCACATAGCCCCATTAGCCGACTTGCTTGGATGCATAGCACCATGCGTTAGCCTTCTAGGCCTTCTTGGACACAAGGCGTCCCAACACAACCCTCTTACTAACCTCAACCAACGTATAGCCAATCTCACAAACGCAACACCCTTCCTACTAACCTCAAACGCATAGCCAAGCTTGCCCAATGCACCAACCATCCTACTAACCTCAACGCACCAACCATCACCATGGGAGTATGCCTCTTCAAGCCAATGCATCACACACTTGCCCAACAGCTCAACCCTCATGCTTGGGCTCGGCTACCTCCTAACCAACCCTTATTGCCGGTCACACACACACTTAATCCAAAGGCTCTTGGTCATCTCCCATGCAATCACCCGCCTACTTAGCTTGCCATCACCCAAAGTTAGAAGTAGGGCTTACATAGGCATATGAATTGCAATAAAATCCATGAACCCTAGAATGTTGCATAATGAATTAAACAAGAATTCAATACCCTATAACTCTCTTTGACTCTTGTATTTCTCATTTACTTGTTTTCCTTTTTAGTTTTTCAAAAATCACAACTTGAGATCAAATTCTCAAATAAAATTTATTCAATTCTAGAATAGTTAAGTAACTTAAACCTTCACAATTGGATCCTCAGTGGAACGATATTCAGAATTTAACTGTCTTATATTATAACTTGACCCGTACACTTGCGGTAAACACGAAAAGTGCGCATCAAGTTTTTGGCGCCGTTGCCGGGAATCCAAAGAACGGTTGTTTTATTGCTTAATATTCATAAGAATTTGTAGATCTTACTTTGAGGTGTATATTATTTTGGTTGATAATTTTGTCCATTTATTTCTCGAGATAATACTAACCTTCTCCCTCTTGATCCCAAGATTGATAGGACGTATAGAAAAAATCTAAGGGTTCAACACAATCATACCGAGGAGATGGCGGATGAGATACCAAAGGCAATTTGAGATTACTTTCAATCGACATTACCGGCAAATCAACCCAACATTATGAATATGCCCATCAATGTCAACAACTTTGAGCTAAAATTGGGGTTGATTCAAATGGCTAGAGAGCTTGCCTTTAGATGAACAACAAATGAAGATCCTCATAAGCACTTACGGTCTTTCTTAGAGATATGTAGGACGGTAAAGATGAATGATGTTTCTAATGATGTTATTAAACTAAAACTTTTTCATTTCTCTTTACAGGATCGAGCAAAGGATTGGTTGGAAACCATACCTTTAGATAGTATCACTACATGGGAGATCTTGGCTCAAGCTTTCTTGAACAAATATTTTCCACCGGCTAAGTCTCCAAGGCTAAGAACGGAGATTGGAACATTCCGCCAACTTGAGGATGAGCAACTATATGAGGCGTGGGAAAGGTATAAGGATCTCTTGAGGAGGTGTCCTCAACATGGATATCCGGATTGGTTACAAATTCAACCCTTCTACAATGAGTTGTCAAGCTCAACCAAATCCATTCTAGATGCTACCACCGGGGGCTCAATTTTCTCCAAGAATGCTCAAGAGGCCTATACCATACTAGATGACTTGACCACTGCATCTTACAATTGCCATGTGAATGGTCTTCTCTAATCATCTCAAATGTTGTCGGATTGTATGAAGTGGATGAGGTAAATTCTCTCAAAGCACAAATAGTGTCCCTTACTAATGCTCTTCCTAAATTGACTGCAGGTGGCCAAGCTCAAGTAAGTCCACCATCCATAGCATCCCTTGCCGCCATTGCGTCGGAGATGTCTACATAGAAAAAGTTGGAACAAGGACACAATGAGACAGCCAATTATGTTGATAAAGGACATTATAGAGACCACCAACAACAACTTCCAACTCATTACCATCTTAACTTGAGGAACTATGAAAACTTTTCTTACGCTAACAATAGAAATGTTTTGCAAGGTCCACCCGATTTTTTCAATGTAGGTCCATCACAGACCGAGAAGAAGTCCAACTTAGAAGACTTGATGGTGGAGTTCATTAAAGAGTCAAAAGGAAGGACCACCGCATTGGAGAGCCACTTCTCTTCAAACAATGCAAAAGGGCAAGTTTTCTAGTTGCCCCGAAAGAAATCCTAGACTTAAGTGATTAGATAACATGCCAATATGCACTAAACTTGATGGAAGATACCTTTAACCCTTTAGTAAAACACCAAAGGAGACTTCACCCTGCCATGAAGGAGGTAGTCAAGAAAGAAATGTTCAAGCTTTTGAATGTACGAATCATTTATGACATATCTGACAGTTCATGGGTAAGTCCTGTCCAAGTAGTACCTAAGAAAGGTGGTATGACTGTTGTGAAACATGAAAAAAATGAGATGATTGCCACTAAAACTGTGACAAGATGGCAAGTGTGCATTGATTATAGGAAGTTGAATAAGGCTACTAGAAAAGATCATTTTCCTCTTCCTTTTGTAGATCAAATGCTTGATAGACTTGTAGGTTATTCTGATTACTGCTTCTTAGACAGATATTCTAGTTACAATCAAATTGCCATTGCTCTTGAGGATCAAGAAAATACGACATTTACTTGTCCCTATGGGAAATTCGCTTTTAGGAGAATGTCTTTTGGTTTATGTAATGCCTCTGCTACTTTTCAACGTTGTATGATGTCTATTTTTCAAGGGCTCATTGAAGACATAACGGAGGTTTTCATGGATGTTTTTTTGTTGCTAATCTTACTTGTGTTTGCAGAGGCACCAAGATGCTAACCTTGTGTTGAATTTGGAGAAGTGCCACTAGGTCAAGGAGGGCATCATTCTAGGGCACAAAGTCTCGCAAAAAGGATTGGAGGTGGATAGGGCTAAAATCACCGCCATTGAACAATTGCCACTTCCCACTAATGTGAATGGAGTCTGAAGCTTCCTAGGGCATGCAGGGTTTTACAGGAGATTTATTAAAGATTTTTCTAAAAATTGCAAAACCCTTGAGTAACTTGTTAGAAAAGGAAGCTAAATTTGTATTTGATGATGCACGTCTACTAGCTTTTAATACTTTGAAAAAAAGATTGATTTCTGCACTAATCATTGTTGTACCTGAATGGAGTCAGTCTTTTAAGATCATGTGTGATGCTAGTGACTACACTTTAGGAGCTGTTTTAGGCCAATGTAGAGATAACATGTTTAGGGCAATTTACTATGCTAGTAGGACTATTGATAGTAGTCAACAGAAATATACTACTACTGAAAAAGAACTGCTAGCTATTGTGTTTGCCTTTGAGAAATTTAGATCATACTTGGCTCTAAAATAGTAGTGCACACTGACCATGCTGCTTTGAAGTATTTGTTTGATAAAAAAAAGATTCCAAACCTAGATATAATGAGATGGATCTTATTATTGCAAGAATTTGACCTAGAAATCAAAGACAGAGAAGGATGTGAAAATGTGGTTGCAGACCACCTATTTAGGATTGAGAATAGGAATGCTAACTCATGTCCCCTTATTGTTAAGATGTTCCCTGATGAACAACTGTATTAGGTGAAAGATAGTTTATCTTGGTTTGCTGACATAATTAACTATTTACAAGAGGACATTTGCCGCCTGACATGAATACTCAATAGAAGAAGAGATTTCTGCACAATGTCAAGTCTTACCATTGGGAGGACCCACTTCTATATAAGGTTTGTGCTGATAGTATGATAAGGAAATGTGTGCTTCAAGAAGAAGTGGTAAGTATTCTAAACTCATGCCATGCCTCTCCCTATGGAGGTCAATTTGGACCCACTAGAACTGCATCAAAGGTACTTCAGTCAGGTTTTTATTAGCCCTCTCTTTTTAAGGACTATTATACCTTTGTCAAATCATGTGATAGGTGCCAACATACTAGCAATATTTCTAGACAAAATGAGCTTCCATGAGACCTATCTTGGAGCTGGAGCTCTTTGATGTCTAGGGTATTGACTTTATGGGGCCTTTATCTATGTCTTCTGATGGCTACCTATATATTCTAGTTGCAGTTGATTATGTTTCTAAGTGAGTAGAAGCCATAGCTACCAGGACCAATGATGCACACTAAAACACCTCTATCCTATATATATATATATATATATATATATATATATATATATATATATATATACATCTATATATACTTAGGAGTGAGGGTTAAAACTATTCTTCAACCTGCTAACATTATTATATACGTATTTATATATCATAACCTGCTAGCATTAGACTTAGTTTTACAATAGTTATGCAAAGATCTACGAATAGGATAACACCATGAGTAAGATTTAGGTGGCTATGTATAATTTTTACAATATGCCTAATGATTCTCACTATGTCCCTCAAAATAAGTACAATATCTACATAGGGTTAGGGTTTACAAGTTCCCAAGTACAAAATCCTGATTAGGCCCAGACGAGTCTTGATGGTAGGCTAAGCACCACGAACACGCTCACTACCTAGAAAGAAAACATCAAAGAAACAAGAATTTTATGAACTACAATGCTCAGTGAGTGACTATCTAAAATATAACTCAATAAAGCTTAACTACAATCACTAGTATAATCTGCTTAGTCATGCACTGTAAACTTGCAACTATTATAATCACACAACTAAGTTTTTTTTTCATTAAACCTTAGTTGAGGCGGAGCGAACTCAACGCACCCAACGTCAATAAACCTTAGCTGTGTGGAGTAATGTCAACACATCAGCGTCATATGCCTTCTATTATGCCTATATGTCTGACTGATCTCGGGCTGCCCGTATACCTTCTCATGTCATTTTGTACTACTTTCTAGGGTACTGATATGCACATCACATTAATCATAAATTAACATAAATCATGATACCTCAGAGTTCTCAGAGCATTCATCTAACAACTAGCTTGGTAAAACTTAGGAACATTAACTAATACATTTTAAAGCTCTATCTTACATATAAGATATGTACTAGTTTCATACATAGGAGTACACTTCAGTCATGCTTCATAGATATTACTAAGCATATAGAAAATGATAATCAAGCTAGCTTATCACAAACTATAATGTCACTCACAACTTATTCCGAGCTCCGAGCGGGTTATACGCTTTCTCTAGCTTCTCTTGGCTTGTAAACACACATTTTTTGTGTTAGACATTTCTAATATTCCTCTTTATATTCACTACATTTGCTTAAACATCTCAAACATGTGTTTCATCACTAGTCCCTCTCTTGTTAGCAACTTTTCATAATGAGCGAGATCCACAAGTATCAGCGATATTAATAGTGAGACCTACTTATAACCATGCGGCACTAACGAGACCAGGCTTAGCGAGACTAGCGAGATTACCTTAAGGAGCGACACCCAGCGATACTTCAGCGAGAGTTGTGAGACGCAAAGCCCCTTTGCGTTACCAGTGACACTCGTTTCGCTGCTCACTCTCCAGCTCTTTAGCGATACTACTATCTTAGCGACCCCAAACAGCCACTGCTTTCTTCTTTCCCTTCTAACTTGTTCTTTAACCTGTTAAACATTGAACTCCAGCCAAATTCAGAACTTTCTCCCTTCTACAAACTTGTAAAGAAGTGAGCTTTCTAACTTACCTCAAAATTTCAAACCATAACTCTTCTTCGTTTGAGAGCTATCCTTAAATATCTCCAGCTGCTTTGAATCATCTAACAGTTCAACTTCGATTACTTCCTCCTAAAATTTAACAAATTTTTGTTCAAATTAAGCTTAAACATCATTCATGGAAGTTGCTAAGAATTGGGTCAACTTACTAACCTTATAATTTCAGCCCTAACTTCAACTTCCTCAGCTCACTCTTCTTCAAATATCGAATGATGTCCAAATTTATCAACAACAATCAAGCTTCTGGTTCCAGCTTCAATTTGAAAATGATTTGGATTCTACTTAAATTCGATATAAACACCTTCTTTCACCTCTCCTTGTTGTTCATCTGCGAAATGGGATCAATCTAAGTTCGAAAATATATCTAAAGTGTTTAATTATTCGGTGCCCTCACTTATATATAAATTTTGACCACCGACTCACCAGCACAGCCATCACCTTCCTACTTAGGTTGGCCAATGCAAACCTTCCGCGCATGGCTTCAGCAACACATAGCCTCAACTTACTGTGTTACAATTGCCCAACGCCTCATTGCCGGATAGCCGACTAACGCATGGTCCTCTCGGCCATTCTTCTATGCACCAACGCATACCAACCTTCAACACATAGCCCTTCTTGGCCACTCTTCTATGTACGAACCTTCAACGCATGGTAGCGTTCAACGCATAGTGGCTTTCAACGCATAGTGGCCTTTAACGCCTCGTGGCCTTCAACACCTAATGGCCTTCCTTCACATCTGCGTCCATGTCGAACTACCTTCTTCAACGCATAGCTACCAATAGTCTCGTCAAGCCTCAGACATACTCTCAACACATAGCCCCACCAACGCATGGCCAACACTTAGCCACTTTTGCTCCCACACAACTCGGCCAACTTTCTCTATTCAATGCCCGTCTCATAGTCTCCTCTTAACTTGCCATCTCCAAATGTCAGGTAGGGGGCTTACACACACACTATTCTAAAATTCTTGCATTAGAATATATTTACACGCTTTGGTACTCCTAGAGCTATTATAGTGATGAAGGCTCTCACTTTTGTAACAAATTGTTTGAATCCATGATGCAAAAGTAATTAGTTAATCATAAATTTCTACAGCTTATCATCCTCAAATTAATGGTCTTGTTGAGTTATCTAATAGGGAAATCAAGCAGGTTTTGGAAAAGACCGTCAAGATCAATATGAAGGATTAGGCCTTTAAACTTGATAATGCACTGTGGGCCTACCGTACAGCTTTCAAAACCCTAATAGGTACTTCACCGTATATGTTGGTGTTGGACAAGCTTGTCACTTACCAGTAGAGCTCGAGCATAAAGCTTATTGGGCCATAAAGAAGCTGAACATGGATTTTGCAAAAGCTGGTGAGAAGCGCCTCTTGGAACTTAATGAGATGGAGGAGTTCTGCGCTCAAACTTATGAGAATGCCAAACTTTACAAGGAGTGCACTGCTAGATGGCATGACAAGAAGATCACCCCACGGACCTTTCTTCCTGGACAAAGAGTTTTACTTTTCAATTCACGTTGACGTTTGTTTCCAGATATTCCAAAAAACCAAAATTCAACCTGTCCGGCGCCCTTTAGAGACAAAAAAGCTTGTTGGGCTTAGAAAGCTACATCAATTCAAGCAAGAAAGGGCCAAAGAAATACGAGAACTTCTATGTGCCTTGACAAGGGACAGGTCACGTCGAGCAATTGATATTAAAAATTTGCGCTTCATGGAGGCAGGCAAGCGTTTAAATTTAATTGCTTTCTAGGTTTAGTTAACTATTTTTGCTTTCTTAGTTTAATATTTTTTTTTCTTTTTTCTTTTCTTAGGTGATGGAGAAAAGGCCCAAGAGAAACTTTAGAGAAGAAATTCCATGCCATCCCATGTGTTTCAATTTTTCAGGGAAGGTTTTCTGTTTCCCTGTTACTTTGTCCTTTCTCTTTACTGCTTTATACATTGGGGACAATGTATGCTTCAAAAGTTGGGGGTGGTTGGGTTATGACTTTTTGTGATCTGGTTGAGTCCAATAGCATCTGAGCTCGAACTATATGTGCTTGAACTGTTGTTTGCTCTGCTATTTGATTCATGATTAGGACAGTTGATGACATGATGCTTTTGCTTGTGATAATGTTTGCCTAATAGGAAGTTTGCAGCATATTCGTGATTTTGAGCCATTTTTAAATTTCTTCTTGCTTCTCATGCATGTTTAAGTCATTTGCCCTTCTGTCTTAGATCCTTTTAGGCTTAGAATCGAGTTATTTAGCCTATATTTTTGTTGTCACTCCGAAAGGCCCCACTAATTAGAGAGTGTCTTGCATAATAGGTTGTAATGTAATACTGAGGAAGAAGAATTATTTATATGCCTTCTTAAAAATCAACTAATAAAATCATTTGCAGTGAAAAGAAAATATTATGAAAAATACCAAAAGAAAATGAACATGTAATGTTATGCATGACTAGGGGTAGAAAGAGCTACCTTCATTGTGATTAGTTAGGACACTTACAAGAAAAGAGTGAGTATAGTTCCCTACAGTGATGTGTGAAAGCTAATACTCTTAAGTAAAATAATGCAAGTTTAGGACGTCCTTAGAGTTTAATTTCAGGCGCCTCAATTAACATATTACCACTTTGATTTTTTTGGCACTTGATAGTCAGTGTTTGAGCCAATGTAGGGGGAAAACATATTAAGAGTCGTTTAAAGCTTTTCCGGGTTCATTATGGTCTAAGAAGAAGGGCTTTGCATTTTCTCATGCATGAATAGGCTAAGAATGTTTTTAAAATTGTCTCATTTATTAAATATACTTGTATGACTTCCTTGCTTGCAAATATTGTTCTTGAAAGGCATTGAAACTAGAGTCATGGTTCATGTAGTGAAGCAAACATTTAATTTTGATGTGTGTTTCTGCCTTGCTTGAAGACGATCAAGAATTAAGTTGGAGGTGTTTGATAGCACCTAAAATGTGCTATCTTCCTCAACTTAACTCGAGATCATTGCACTATTTAATGTGTTAAAAATGTTATTTGTAGGTATTGAGCTCTTAAAAGGTAGAACCAAGCGTTAAAAAGAAAATGGAGCTAAAATGGACCAATTTGGTGTGCCAATGAAGCAATTAGGCCAAATGGAAGCTAAAAATACTAAAACACCCCTAAAAGACCTCGTTGCGGCGCTAAAAACGATATATAGTCGATTTTGATAGCGCTGCGGCACTTTGCGTAGATACAAAATTTGCACTTCGGTAATTAGGTCATATCTTTTGATCCGAGTGGCCGTTTTGGGCATATGACCACTCGTTTTTTTTTTTTTTTTTTTTCCGTCCTCTATCCATCTACAGCATTAGTTTTTAGGTTGTTTTTCATCTTCTTCCTATAATCAAGCAAAAAGAATGGGTTCTATCTTTTCCACCACCATGGGAAAGTAAGATCTATATAGTTTTCTAGTTTAGAGGATTTTGGAGGAACCCATTGTATTCTTAGGAGTATTTTGTTAATATGATTGAGTTTTCTTGTCTGTGGGTTTTACTCTTAATTTATGGATTATGAATGACATTTTCTTGCTATTGATTGACAACCAATGTTTGATTGTGCCATTCAACGCTTTAGATTAACATATAGTATGTGACATGTAATTATAGGTTAATCTCTAAGAAGCAAAGGGTTAGATAGGCTTCTGATTTATGGTCAACAACGAAGAGCATTATTCTATCAACCTTGGGGAGACCGTATTAAATTTCTAATTAGGTCTTTCCAATTGGAAATTTATCCTAGCATAATCCCTAAAGCGTAATGCGAGTTAGTTAAACTGATTAGGATGTTTTTCATCTAATCAAATTGGCTAATTTGATACTTTAGACCATTGGTTAGCCTTTCTAATCAATTAAGCTAGGCATAGGTAAGAAGTTAAAATCATGTATTGATAATTCGATGATCAAAATTACATTTGGTGATTTCATTCTCTAAGCTAGAATGTTTTGTTTGATTGCACATCTATCATTTACTTTCCTTGCACTTTATTTTCATGCATATTCAAATCTCAAACCATACAACCCCCCTCTCCCCCATTTGTTGCTTTAACTAAATGGTTAGTTTTGAGAAACTAATTTTTGTGCTTCCCTGCGGATCGACCGATCTTACCACTAGTACTATATTTTAGTAGTAATAGTTGTAAAGATCAGTATAATTATAAATATTATTTGATTTTATCTTTTGGAAGCGACAGCAAAAAGGCTCACATCAATAGGTCAAATCTCCGTTCTAGTTCTGTAATTACCTCTTATTCTTAAGTATCACTGATTTCTCTAATGAACAATTTGTTTATAATCCAACCATAAACTAAGTCCCTCTCAGGCCAGTGAAAGGGTGGGGCCCCTTGTTCAAGACCCAAAATCATCTTGTGAAGTTATGTTCCCATCTCCCCATTTAGTCATCTACTTACTCTATTTGGGAAGGAGTAAATTTCATCTTGTGAAGTTATGTTCCCATCTCCCCATTTAGTCAAATCCCCAAAATTGTAGGGTTATTGAGTCGATAACTCGGGCCACTCTCACCCATGCAAATCAAAGGCTCAACCTCACAGATAAAAGTTCATAAGTCACTCAGGATTAAGATCGAGTCGCACATGATCATCTTATGAAATATTAATGTCATCAATTATTTGATTTACAAAGAGAGATTAATTATTTCACGGTTCGGTCTTATACAAACTCTTTGTATAGGATGCCCCCACTCACATGTCTCCACATGAACGGTTTGGATCAAACCATTTATAACTATTACAAAGTAGGTTGTATCCGTAGTGTCACTAAGTTAAGGCACCCAACCTTATCCATATACTATAGACCTTTAGGTTATTTCTTGAACATGATTCACCCGTATGTCAACTACATACATGTTCAAGACTTCATTCAATAACCTTTGAATTTTTTGTTAATGGATAAATTAATATTGCATAATTAATAATTAAATTAACTAATCAATTACAAGGCTTTAGGGCACAAATCCCAACACAGACAACCTCGGCGCAACAGCACCGACGCAGCATTGAGGGTTGGTTTTCATGAAGCACAACGTTGCGGCGCCATCTCACAGCGCGGTGACGCAACCATTTGATGTCGGTCAGCGTCATAGTGCCATTGACCAACATCGCGGTGCCAACTTTCCTTATATGAAGAATCAACAATTTTTTGAAAAAATTTTGGGCAGCCAACTCTATAAATTGGAGGGTTTCCAGCAACCCAAACACAAGAGAAAGAAGAGAAATCAGAGAAAATATAATAGAGAGTCTCAAAGAGTGAGTTGGTTGCAAGGAAGAGAGAAAAGAGTTTGAGAAAGAGTCTTGGTGTCGTTCGAGTTCCCGACGTGAAGACTAAGGATATCTTGGTGGTTTCTCCTCAATCAAGAACTTCTTTTCACTAGAGTTTCCCTTCTTTACACTCTTTCTATGCTTAAATTGGTTTTGAAAATTTTGCCCATAAAGCTATGAGTGGCTAAACTCTTTAATTTTAGGGTATTGATAAATTGTTTATGAAGTTATGTTGATATTGTAGACTCTTTATGGTTTTGTTGTATTGAATATACTTTTCATTGTTATTGTGCTTAATTCTTGTTGATTGGCCATCCTTGAATGTTATATTAGATATATGGTTGAGATAATTGTATGTCTAATTGGATCTATAACAATGAATTGTTGTTAATCTATCATGCGAATAGTTAGGTTAACAATGAAAGTTGCTAAAGACTACTCCTAATGCCATGTAACTTATATTGGTTTCAAGACATTAGTAATCAATTAGGTTGCATGAGAAAATGTTGTTTTTGATAGAAAATAACTTGGATTTATGTTTCTAGACTTAAGCATATGAATTGCAATAAAATCCATGAACCCTAGAATGTTGCATAATGAATTAAACAAGGATTCAATACCTTAGAACTCTCTTTAACTCTTGTATTTCTCATTTACTTGCTTTCCTTTTTAGTTTTACAAAAATCACAACTTAAGATCGAATCCTCAAATAAAATTGATTCAATTCTAAAATAGCTTAGTAACTTAAACCTTCACAGTTGGATCCTCAGTGGCATGATATTCGGAACTTAACCGTCTTATATTATAACTTGACCCATACACGTGCGGTAAACACGGAAAGTGTGCATGAATATATAACTATGATTGGAAGCATGTTTTTATGTCTATGATTTTCACGAGTTTTAGTGTGCTACGATGACTATTTGTGTCACACCGCCTCCCGGATTATTGATAAGCACTTGAAAAGTGCTTTTTATTCTCTCAAATTAAGGGAATTTATATTAGATTTCACTTGTTTGCTAGTGATTTTCAGGTTAAAACAAGGAAAATTAGAAGAAACGACTAAAAGATCAAAACCGAGCAAGAATACGGCGAAAAAGAGCTGAAAAACTAAAAAGGGCGAATTTTGGGATAGCGCCGCAGCGCCGAGACGGCGCTGCCGCGGCGCTAAAACATAAACGCATCATTCTGGACGCATAGTAGCACCGCGGTGCCGAGACGGTGCTACCACGACGCTGAAACATAAACGCATCATTCTGGACGCATAGTAGCATCGCAGCGCCGAGATGGCACTGCCTCGACGCATCCTTGTTGACCGCATGACAGCGTCGCAGCGCTTGGACAGCGCTGCCGCGGCGCCAATGCCCGAGAATAATTTTTCTGAAACGCATCACAGCGTCGCGGCGCTAAAACCCGAGAGCAACAATTTTGGATGCAGCCTTAGCGCCGCGGCGCTATGGAACAGCACCACGGCGCCAACTTTTCTTAAATGAAAATTTTGTATTTTTGGTAAATTTTTTGGCGGCCAAACTCTATAAATTTGGGGTTTCCAGCAGCCCAAATCATCCAGGAAAATCAAAGCAAAGCAAGGAAGTTACAGACCTAAAGAGGCACAAAAATGAGAGAATTAAGTGAGAGTTCAAAGAGTGAGTTAGTTGCAAGGAAGAGAAAAAGAGTTCGAGATAGTTGTGGTGCCCTTCAAATTCCGACGTGAGAGCCAAGGAGATCATGACGGTGCTACCTCAATCAAGAGCCTCTTTTCAGTAGAGTTTCCCTTTCTTTACACTCTTTCTTTGTTTATTTTGCTTAAACATGTTGCTTCAAGCTATGAGTGGCTAATCTCTTTAGTTTTAGGGTTTTGATGATTTGTTTATAAATTTATGTTGATTTTGTAGACTTTCATGGTTTTGTTGGAATGATTATGCTTTTCATTGTTATTGTGTTTAACTCTTGTGGATTGGCCATATTCACATGTTAGGTTAGATGTATGATTGAGAGATTGTATGTTTAACTTGATCTATAACAATGAATTGTTGTTAATCTATCACGAGAGTAGTTAGGTTGACAAGAAAAGTTGCTAAAGACTATTTTTAATGCCATGTAATTTTGTATTGGTTTTAAGAGATTAATAATCAATCGAGTTGCATGAGAAAGGGTTGTTCTTGAGAGAAAATAACTTGGAATTAAGTTTCTAGACTTAGGCATATGAATTACAATAAAATCCATGAAATCTATAATATTGCATGATGAAATAAACAAGGATTCATTACCCTAGAACTCTCTTTGACTCTTGTATTTCTCACTTTAATACTTTCCTTATTTGATTATATTTTCCATAACTTATAATATTCAATTTCAATCCTCAAATAGAATTGATTCAACTCTAGAATAGCTAAATAACTTAAACCTTCCCAATTGGATCTCCAGTGGAACGATATTTGGACTTAACCGTCTTGTATTATAACTTGACCCGTACACTTGCGGTTAACACTCAAAGTGCGCATCAATTATCCTTAATAACCCGAGAGGAGATGTGAAGACAGCAACCTTGACTCCTCTGTAAGGTTCACTGTCCAACCACTATCACCAAAGTCGGCCCAGACGAGGTCCTTGTGTAGGCAAAGCATCCCGAACTCGCTTGCTACCTGGAAAATTAGAAGAAAAAAAAAGAAAATGGGAAAGCGTGAGCTAAAGGCCCGTGAGTGACTAGTTTTTGAAAAACTAACTTTGTTCGAAAACAGGCATGTTAAATCTATACGCATAAAACAAGGATTTAATGCAACAATACAGCAGAAACATGTTTTTCGATAACTCTATCAAATCACATAAGTCCGTTCAAAAACGCATAGATTTTTTTTAAAATACTAATACAGAAAATCAATTCGGTTTCTCAATCTTTTCCCTTAGTTGAGGCGGAGCAAAACTCAACGCTCTCAACGTCGAAATTAACCTTAGCTCGATGCGGAGCAAAACTCAACGCACCAACCAAATCAACCTCTATGTACACATAGGAGTATGGCGGGTTGCCCAAGTACCTTCTCCATGTCCCTCAGTACTAGGTCCCGGGGAAACTCACGTGCCTTCTCATGTCCCTCAGCACTGAGCCTCCTCTAAAACATTTTAGAAACCAGTTTACATAAATAGTTCATATGAAACCTTTCATAGAAAACAGAATATTTCTTGATAAACAACATCTCGCAACATGCCTTTCAACATCATATAACAATTAGATAAAACATGCCTTTTGAACAATATAGTCAAATATCATGCTTTTCAAGAAAACAGTCATCTCAAAGCCATATCTCATAAGAACATTTTCAATAAATTTCGTTTTCAAAGGAAGAAAAGAGTCACTCACAAATCGCTTAAGAAATTTCCTCCTTTCCCTTCAAATTTGCTTTCCCGAGCCCCTTGAACGCAAGGCTTGAGCCTCCAAACCGCAAGGTAGCTGCTTTCCCTCTCTGGCAGCTCAGTTGGACGCAACCTTGCTCCTTGGACACAAGGTTTAACAGCCAACGCAAAGTGAATAACTTTTCTTGCTTCCCTACTTGATGCGTCGACCTCCCTTGGACGCAAGGTCCAATCTTGAACGCATCGCCTATCTTGGACACGGCATTCACCTTGAACGTGAAATTCGACTTAAACACAAGGCTGACCCCTTTCGACACAAGACAACTTCTTAACACCAAATGGCCAAGTTGTCAAAAATACCTTCTCTCTTGGCCGCAGACCTCAACCACAGACACAAGGATTCCTCTTTCTGCCTTCTTTCTCCCCTTTCTCTCAAGGATTTTTACTTCAGAATCATCAGTCGTTACTTTTCCCTCAAGTTCCTATTTATAGAGAGCTTGCCATCCCACTTCTCCTCTCTTTTTGCCACTTGTTTGCCACATGTCACGCTGCATGCCTAACTAACCATGCATTTATCCAAGCGTCACCTTGCATGAAACACTTATCAGTTAAGGTGTCAAGTCTATATGAAGCCACCTAGCCTTATAAGCTTATCTTATGCGTCCAATATATTTCAATATACAAACTATTCATTCAACCTAGTGATCCTATGCGTTCATATAATCCTCTTCCAAATTTTAGCTTCTTTACTCCCTTTCCTTACTCTCAGCTTTACTACCTTTAACCCCATTTCTCCACTACATTTAACTAGGCGTTTTAAACGCATACTACTATGCGTTTCTCCTTACCATATAATACCATGCGTCTGCCTTGACCGCATACTAACATGTGTCCAACTCTCTTTCTTTATGTCCATTCTTAGCTACAAATCCTTCTCTTGTACAATCACCCTTCTGACAATGTGGTTTACCCTTGACAACCACTTCCAACTCAAGTTCTTCCTCTATGCGTTTGTCCTCTTGCATTTACCTTTACTTCATCTTGCATCCATGACTATCTTCTTTGAAGGTTCCTTGATTATCCCTCTATACGTCCTTGAGTTATATCCCAAGGTTATTCCTTTAACCTTTTCCTTCTTTAACTTCTTCATATGTGTTTACCCGAGATCGAGGTTACATTTCCATTTATCATGAAGTTAAACTCCTCAGCGTATAACCTTAACAACCAATGGTAGCCAACTTCAACGCATAAGCCCCTCGACACATAGCTAATAGCCACCCTCAACACGTAAACTCCTCAATGCATAGCTGATAGCCTTCTTCAACGCATAAATTTCCTCAACGCATAGTAAGACTTTTTACCAACACTAAAGTCCTTACTAGCACATAATAATCCTTCAACGCATAACATCTTATAGCAACTTTTAACGCTTAACTGCGGTCTATCGCATATAACTATTCTCCTATTCAAGGTATTCTTATCAACGTATGGTAGGTTAAGTACAACTTCCCTTGATCAAGTTCCATCTTCTCTTCCAACGCATTATGACACCTTTCTACGCATAGCAGCCCTATCATCATATAACAACTCTTCCATCTTACTAACAGAGTCTACTTTCTTCTTTTTACAATAGCTTCCCATGCTAGGCTTACCAACGCATAGCCGTGGTCAATATTCATAGTTCTTGTTCCTTCACTTCCGTTCACTATTGCTCTTCACAACGCATAATGCATTACTTTCCTTAAATTGCCATTTCTCCGACACACGCTAACTTTTCCAACACAAGGTACTTTTCCCGCATCCAGTGGTTATAACCAACCTTATTTCGTCAACGCATGTTACATCACCCTATTTAGCTTACCACCATCCAAAACCATTCTCATAGCTTAATAATTTCCAAGATTAAGTGTGAGCCATGCGTTTTCCTCCTCCTCCTAATTCTTGTGTTCCTTTTTAAATCCTCAATATTAAATACCATGCGTTAGAGCTTATCCATCTATGCGTCAACCTGATTTCCAAAAATACATCTAACTTCAACTAATTCCCAACTATACCCTTGGTCCTTCATTCTCACCCTTGGTGAGACATCTACTCTTTTCCTAATACCATTCATCTCAACGCATAAAATTTCTTGGCCATAATTTAGCAATTCCACAAACTTAACTTTTCCGTTTTGAAAGTTCCCCTACTCCACACACTTTTATCCTTACTAGCCATCTTGAATACCTAAGTTCTGGATAGGGTGTTACAATTTGCTTGAAAGAAAGCATGTGTTTCCATGTAAGTGCATATTATGGTTTTGCATTGGAAATTATTCGAAGCATGCTAGTTGTTAAACAAGTTTTATGAACGGCATGCTATTTATTACTCCATAATTTTGTGAAAGCATAATGCCTGATGACAAATTTGTGAAGATTTGAGATATCATAAACTCATGAATTTTTATTATGTTATTTTTAAAGCACGTTGCATTTGAATTATATTTGTGAAAGGCTCCCAATGTTGAAGGACTCAGAGAAGGCATATGGGTAGCTGGGATATAAAAATGGTTCCCAATGCTGAAGGACTCGGAGAAGGCATATGGGTAACCTAAGTATAGAGATAGCCCCTAATGCTGAAGGATATGGAGAAGGCATGTGGGTGGCCTAAAACTCGTATATGTGACCCGATACTAAAGGACTCGAGAAGGTATACGGGCAACCCAGGATATGATATCTATGTGCACATAGAGGTATGATCGACACTGTTGTGTTGAGATTACCCACACAGCTAAGGTTATTTGACGTTGGATGTGTCAAGATTACTCCATCCCAACTTAGGTTGTTTTCGACGTTGAGTAGCGTTGAGCTCCACTCCGCCTCAACTAAGGAAAGTATTTTCAGATATATGTTGAATTTTCATGATTTTTCAGAAATGAAAAATACATGGTTTATAAACCGTTAATCGATCATGATTTGATTGGATGTGAAAATGAACTATTTACTGATTTATTATTAAGGTTATTTGAGCACAATTTGGATTTATTCCGGAGTTAAGAAAGGTTTTCCTTAACTCGTCACTCACTAGGAAACCTAGCTCATGTTTTCCCTATTTTTCGGTTTTCCAGGTAGCGAGCGAAACTGAGGTGCTTAGCCTACACAACAACTCGTCTGGGTCTACCACCAGTGTTTGTGAACTTTAAACATTGTAAATATTTGACCTTAGATATTTGTTGTACATATAGAGGGTTAAGGAGCAGGAGTTAGTAAACTTATGTAACTTTTTTAAGTTTGAATGTAAGTCAAAATTTGTATGATAGTTTAAATCTGGTTGAAGATTGATGTCCTATTATAGTTTATAACAACTTATCAGGTGTTTGGTCACGTTTAAGGTTGAATAAGTTGACAATAGATGTCGTAAGAGGGTCGGTGTCTACTGTTCTCACATTTTCTCCTAGATTAAAAGGGTACCCAAGAGGGGGTGTGACACACTCTCTCTCTGATCGCAACGTCTCGCTAGGTCTCACACTCCCCACTGTTCCCAACCACGTGGAGCCGTCATCGTAGCCATCAGTCCAGCAAATCTAGCGTTCAGATATTCAAGTCTACAGTGTCGTTCGAGGTAGTAATGCACTATCACACATTTGTTCGACCATACGTTATCATTGCCGCCTTTTCCTTCTCGCTTGTACAAGCCCACTCGTCTCAAACCATCGTCGGTTTTCTGGTCGTCCGCACGCAGAAGGGAGTTCAAAGTCTGCACCATTCCATTTGTCGTTTTTCGTTCCTATGCCCAACCGCCCTCGCACCATCGATCGGCGCCATTGAAAGGACACTACTATTGTCGGATTTCATTTTGGGTAAGATTTTGGTGTTTTTTTGTGGGTTTCTTGACTGGATCTTAAATAACCATTGAACGTTGGATTAATTTTGGGCGCCCACAACTTTGAGTTTTGTATTCGATTGTTTTTCGTGGAGTTTTGAGTTTTTGTGGTTTTGACTAGATTTTTGGTGAGTTTTGAGACTTTGAGACCTCCTTGGAACAATTGTAATGCGGAAAGATTGATCTTA
Organism: Citrullus mucosospermus; assembly: GCA_030954485.1. Classification (NCBI taxonomy): domain Eukaryota; kingdom Viridiplantae; phylum Streptophyta; class Magnoliopsida; order Cucurbitales; family Cucurbitaceae; genus Citrullus; species Citrullus mucosospermus. The sequence goes on from CM062062.1 coordinate 7,208,188, forward strand.
AATTCTTAATTTTGGATTATGTGTAGATTGGCAACTTTGTGCTAAAGCTAGAAGCAAATTTTTTAAACAAGCCACTAGTTGGGTATGTTTTGATGGGTTTTCTTATGGATTTTATTTACCTATTCAATTTTACCTTGGGTATTGAGTTCTAATTGTTAACTCTATGTAGGTGGCTTAAAGTTGCATTGATTTGGAAGATTGGAAGTGATTTCGAGTTACGCCACACTTTGGGATAAATTTTTTGGACTAAAATTTGAATAATTTGTGATTTGAAATTACGCCTAGAGATTTAATTTAAGTTTGGGGTTTATGCTTTAGGTTTTGATTCAAGGATTTTGTGATAATTAACTGCTTGGATAGTTATTTGGACTTAATCCCAAAGTAAGTAATCTTACTATTGGAACCGCCCTTGAGCCAAGCGATTTAGACAGTTTGAATGATTTGATTAGTTTGGGTGAAATGGAGATGCCTGGTATGTTTAGAACCGCTTTATGAGCATGATGATATTAGCACATGTTTAATATGATTTATGATGTGAATTTATTATGAGCATGTTGTATCTTGAGATAAAAATGACGATTTATCCTCCTAACACTACTAAGCTACCGGAAGCCTACGAGTTTATTACTGTGTTATCGGAAGCCTACGGGTTTCTTGTCATGTTCTCAGAAACCGATGGGTCTCCTACTATGTTATCGAGTGTCAATGAATGTCCTACTATGTGTGTGTCTTCGGGCCACCAAATACATGTTAAGATGGATTAAATCGTTCACCAAATGCCAATCCAGGATTAGTTGATTTATATGTTTCACTAGTATGCTGCACTTATTATATATGAGTGTTTAGCCTGATCCCAGTAGTGGGGTTACTTACTCAGTATTTTACACTCATCCTTTCCGTGTTATATTTTTCGGGTAAAGGTGAGGACACCTCAACGAATAACAGAAGAAATCCTGGATCGTGCCATTGGGACAAGTTAGCCACTTCCACACAAGTTTTTTTTGTTTTCATGTTTATGAATTATAGTCTTGTCATTTGAATTCAAAACTTTGCTTCTTTTTGTATACTCACTGCTAGACGCTTTATGCGAGTTCCTGTTTTATCTCATTATTTTAGGGGTACCCCAACTAAACATATTCAGCTATTAGGCTTTTCAAAACTTGTTTACCTTAATAAAATTCTTTGGTTTTTAGTTAAAATTATGAAAAATGAGTCGTTTGAGATGCCTCCATGCATATATTGACACCCTAGTTCAAGTCCTAAAAAGTTGGGTCGTTACAACAATTAATTTGAGCTTTTAGGGGTCGTTGGGTTCAAAGTTTTATAGATGCCCAGAAATTAAGGATGCCTATGAATTAAAAGCATAGGAATAAGATTGCTAAGAATAAAAAATGATTGTGTTTGGTTATGCATGAGAATCCTTTTAGAATTTTATGGGAACAAATTATCCTTGTATTTAATTTATAAAATTAATCATGGGCACCTCTATAAAATTTTAATAGATTGATTGATAAACAATAAATTCAATCTAAAGTTTTAAGCAAAATTAATTATTTAACAATCAAATAATAACATTAATTAAAATATTAATTACAAATATTTGTAAAATGAGTAATTTATAATTAAAGTTACTTTGAGTACATAATTTGATGTATTAATTTGATGAATTTATATAATTATGATGTATTAATTAGTAAAACAATCAAAATTAGTTTGAAAAAACAATATAAAATTTTGTGATTAAAAATTAATTAATTGTAATTAATAAATGATAAAATATTTATAATTATTACAAAATAATCTCGTAATATATTAATCATAGTGATAATTAATTAGCTACATATATAATTTATAATGAATTGATAGTATTAATGCATCGGTTTTTTATGGTTTATTGAAAAAATAAGTGTGTATATATATGATTAATTAATTTATTTGCTTAGTTAAATTCAAATAGTATAATTTCAATTTGAATATAATTTTCTAAATTATAAATTTAATATTTATATTTTAATTAACTTTAATAATATATAAAATAAAAGAATAAACTCATGTATTAAAAAAAGGGAGAGAGTGGGCATCAAGAAAACCCACACTTTTGGATGGGTATCCTTCATGGGCATAAAGAATGCATGAAAATGACTTATTTCTATGCATAAAGGTTCAAAACTTGTACCAAACAAGCGGATGTGTATCCCTTACCTATTCCCACCCTTATTCCCATCTCAATTCCCTCAATCCAAATGGCCCCTTATTTCTTCCTAAAAGAAAATCAAAACTAGATATTTTTCCCTTTTTTTTAAAACAACTAGCTATTAGACACAAATATATATAATAATATTAAATTTACTTTCCTTTTTTAAATTTATTTTCTTAAAATAAATAAAAAAAAAAAAGCAAAAACCCAACTTTTGTCATTCCTCACATGCTCCAACTAGCATCTTTCAACTGGTCCACTTAGATGGAAAAAAATCTGCCAAATTCTTTTTTTTTTTCTTTAAATTTAAAAAGATATATTTATTTGTACTCTATAATTATAATTCAAAAAACCATTTGGACTTTTCCCTTCAAAAAGTTTGTAGCCGATTTGATAATATTTAATCAACATTCAATTTTTTTCAACAAAAACAAGATTATGCATATATGTAATTCTATTTCGTTTTTTATTTTTTTATTTTAAGAAGGAATAATTGTTTATCGGTAAATTATTTTAAAAACACATGAAAATATTTAACAATTCCTTCTAAATGTAAATTTATATTATTTAAAAATTATATTTTATTAGTGTTTTGCTCCATTAATTTAAATTCAATGTTTATGGTTAATATTTTGATATAGTAAAAAAATTGTCATTAAAGTAAATTTTAAAAGAATTGGATTTTTTTTCCCTAAAAATTGCTCAATCTATAAAAATTGACAAGGTTTTAGAAGATACAATGTTATTTCAAGTTTTCTTTTTACAATAAAATCTCAAGCGTATATTGTTATTGAAGTTAGGCCTATTTTCAAATATAGAAAAATAACCAAAATATTTACAAGTATAACAAAATGTTATTAGTGACAGTCACAAATAGACTACCATCTTCTATCTCTGTCTATTAGTGATAGACACTGATAGATGTCTATCATTGTCTATCACTGCCCTATCACTAATAGACAATTAGATTTTGCTATTGTTCGCACGAGGTTTCTATAAAAATATGTTTCATGGAGTTGAGGTTAAGTTTATGTAGATTTGATGTGAATATGGTTGGATCTCTAGTACTTGATCCTGTGATTTTCTTTAAATTGAATCTGTACGCTTGATGTATGGAAACAAAGTGCGTGAATGTTCTTGAAGTTGGAGCCTTGGAAGAATCTTTATATTTCAAAGAATTTGAGTCTTCAAGTGTGATTCAGTCTTCAAGAGCTTAGGGAGTCTTCTAATTGTAGGGATAATTCTCTCCAGGTTCTCTGAGTGTAAATTTTCTCAGGTGGGTGTGGGCTTTATGAGCTTGGGCTTGATTGGGAGCCATGGACCTAGCCCTTGGGCCCATCTAATTGAAGTTGGGTCTTAATTGATCTTTAGGCCAAATTAAGTCTATTTTTGGGCTCAATTGGACTTTATCTCATTACATAATACAAAATTAGACTAAATTATTTTGGGCTCAATTGGGCTTTATCTAATTAAATAATACAAAATTAGCTGAACCAGACTTGAAAATTAAAGTTCTTTGAAAGACATACATTCTTCTAAGACTCCAACTTCAAGGACATCTACGTGCTCCACTTCCATACATCAAGCGTACACATTCAACTGAGAGAGAATCAGAGGACCAAGTACTAGAGATCGAATCACATCTGCATTAAATCTACATCAACTCAAGTTCAACTCCCCGAAACCAGTTTCTCCAGAAACCTCGTGCGAACAAATTGGCACACCTGGTGGGACCTTTCTATCTCTCATATCTCTCTCAACAATCAAATCAAGCAATGGCCTCAAAGAAAGCTACGTCCAAAAAGCTCCTACTGCAAGCAATGCCTACACGGGACCCATCACCCGCAGTTGCTCTAAGGGGGTCATATAGGAGAAGGAACAAGGTTTTGCCATCGCAGAAAACAAGTGTTAGTTTTTTAACACCATCTTCTAAATTTAATCCTTGACCAGTTAAATCTAAGCTCAAGGTTTTGAGAATATAAGGGTCATCCAAAGCAACCGTATAATTTGGAAAACCATTGAAATAAACTGAACAATTGGCCAAATTTGACGCTATTATTCCTAATAGAGAGTTTAAAAATCTTTGTGGCGTTTGTCATGCAAAATTGCAAGAATTGAGGTGTCCAAACAAAATCTGAACATTGGAAGTAAAGCAATTTGAACAGCTCCTATGTGGAGAAAAATAAATTCTTCCTTGTGTTTTTTAATATCTTTTCTAGGAAATAATTGAATTAAATCAACTTTTCCGTACACTGGAATTCTTCCTTCTACTATTTTGGTACAAAGATTTTCTTTGAAATTAAAAGTGTTTTGAAAATAAATTGTCCTTGAATCTAACTTGGGTAAGCCCCATTTTTTAAAATCATTTTCAATCTTTGCTATACGCAAAGACTCATTTGTAATATTGAAATCGTTTGAAGAAGCAGTGTGTTGTTCCTTAATTTCTTTTTAAGTAAGCTCCTTAGTTTGAGTCTTCTTAGACAAAATTCTTTTCAAGAGATTGGACATTAGAACAGATTTCAAAAAGTCATTGTATTAAATATTTTGTTATCCAAAATGAATTATTAAATTCGATAGATTAAAACTTCTTGGATCAAAGTTCAGAGTTCTATACCTATATGTGCTAGGCTAATTACCGCTGACCAATGGGATCACTACGCTTCACTTCACTTAATCGCGTCTTACTGTCGAGACCATAAACTACTCACAAACTTACAGTCTTACTGTCGGGACCACGAACTAGTCACAAACTTTGAACTTGGAAAACAAAAGTTTTATAAGATGAAATTCTAAAGATTTTTCTTCATCCCTTCTCCCTGAAAAAGAAATTTGAAATCAATAGCTAAAGATTGAAAGAGGATCACTTGAGAGTAGAATTGAAATCAATGGCTCTGATATCATTCTTATATACAATTTTGGATTGTTGATACAAGACAAGAGGTTATAGGGAAGTTAATTCGAGGATTTCAAGCATGAGAAGGCTTGAGTGATTACTTGAATCGTGCCCTTTTGAGTACAACTTGGAAGTCTTTTATAGACTTTGATTTGAAACTGAAATTAAATTAGAAAACTAAAAAGATAAGATCGAATCAAACAAGACAAGACCCTGATAAGATTCAATTTTTAAAAAGTAGAGTAAATAATAATAATTAAACTAAATTATTGGGACAAGACCCAATAATTATTATACACGACAAAGTAAAAGATAGAAAACAAAAAGATAAGATATGAAGAAAAAGATAAGATAAGAAAAGATAAGATGCAGGATAAGATAAGAAAAGATAAGATGCTATCGGCCATTCTTCAAAGATGAATAATTGAGCAGCTTTACTCTTTCTCTTTAATAAAGTGGCTTTGTTAAAGATGCTTTTCATCTCAATCTTGTCGACTAAATTATTGTTCCAACCATGTTCTCATTTGCCCTAAACGGATTACAGCTGACCAACGGACTCACTGCGCTTTCACAAACTAATGTGACTTACGGTCAGGACCACAATCCAGAAGCGAATGAACAAGCACAAGGAAGAAACAACAATCTTCGTCTTCAAGCTTCGGACTTTTGTGTTGCTTGCTCTATTGCTTCAATTTTTCAACTTTGAATTTTTGCAGACAAAAAATTATTTATAATGTAAACTAGAATATGCACAAAGTTTACACAAATTAAACTTAGAGATATGAATATACATTAGATTTTTTTTATATAATTATAATGGAATTACTTCTTTGCGAAGCATCCTGTATGAACACCTTTTGTTTCTATTACAAATAAGTACTATTGTTGATTCAGAGCACACATAGGTTGTGAGTCGAGAAATGGATCGTCAAGATTATACATGGGCTCCTCTTCAACTTCTTCTGATGGAGGAGGAGATGCACTCAATGATGAGTTTGAAGCTGCAAGGCCTAAAATCTTATGGAAGTCAGTTTCGGATGTTGTTTGTGCCAAAGCCACTAACTGTTTGGATTTGTCATTGAGAAACTCCGCATTTCTCTTAATGTCGATGTCTTGAAGATAGACGTTCTCAGAGAACCACTCTTTTATCTTAGTCATGGTGGCATATTGGAAATTGAATTTATCCCACCATTTGATCTTTATGATTTTTGTAATCATCTTTTATTGAGGATATGAGCTGGTTGAGACATTCCAGTATCCATGGTATTTGAAAATAGACGAATAACCTAGGGATGGCAAAAAAAATCCATGGAGCCGGGTCCCCGCTAGGCCCCAACCCGATCGGGTCAGAGAATCCCCGATTTGACCGGGGACAAGGGTCAAACCGGGGTCATTACCCGGGTGACGGGGCGGGGACGGGGAGGGTATCCCCGCCTCGGCCCCGACCATGACCCCGATTAATTCTCAACTCCGCGAGTTAATATAATTTATATATATATAAATATAAATGTAAAGAGCAAACCATCTCACCATCTCGTTCGATCTCACCATCTCGCTATCCCGACCCTAGTCTGAGTTTTATCACTGTAAGTTTGTAACTGGACAGTCTCGCTCTAATAAAAATCGCTACCCCAAAGTTTCAAACCCTAACTTAGATCCATTTTATGTTTTTAACATAAAAGTCGCTAGTTGGCTAAGTCGCTCTCCGTCTCACCTTCATTTTCATGCTGTCTTGCTCAGTCACCGAGTCGTCGACCCCGTCCTAAATCCCATCGTCCCGTTGATCAGTGTCGTCTTGCCTTTCTGTCTCACTCATTTTCCTTTTGTCGTGGCATCTCGCTCTCCCTGCTTTGTCGTTCGTCCCATCGCCCGTCACTCAGTGTCGGTCTCGCTCCCTCTAATTTTGTCTTGTCGTCTCGCTCTCCCCGCCTTGTCGTGCGTCCCGTCGCTCAGTGTCATCTCGGTCTTGCTGACTCGCTCTCCCTGCCTTACCATGTCGTCCCGTCCCTCAATGTCGTGGCGTCTCGCTCTCCCTCCCTGCGGCTGCAACTATAGTTCTACTGTCAAGGTTTGTACTACTGGCCTACTGCTATTCTAACTCAAATTCCAAAATAGTCTTTGTGCAATACTGCAATTGTGCTACTATGGTCTACGCTTGTGCTTGTAATTTTTTGCTAGGTTTGTGTTGATTGTTATGCTCGTATAATTTTCTAGGTTTCAAAAAACAATGTCTACAGATAAAGATTCTGATAGTCCAAATATAACTCCAATTCCAAGTCCAACCATAAATTCAACTCCAACCCCAAATTCAACTCCAACCCCAAATTCAACTTTATCCTCTTCAAATAACGATAATTTGATTATTGATGATTGTGTTATTTTGGGTGAGGGCTTTGAGAAGGGATCTTTTAAGAGGAGATTGACATTAGTTGTTTGGGACCATTTTAAGAAGCAGAAAATAAATGAAGTAGACAAGGCTATTTGTAATTATTGCAAATGAAATTTAGGAGGTGAGAGTAAAAATGGAACCAAACATTTGCATGAACATGTCAAGATATACCCCTATGAAGGACAAAAAGACATACAACAATCCTTATTGAATCCTAACAGAGAGAAAAACAACACATTGGGTTTATATAACCTCGATTAGGAAGCTACAAAAAGAGCATTAGCTAGGATGATAATCAAACATGAATATACTCTCTCTATAGTCGAGCATGAAGGTTTTAGGGAATTTTGTAATGTCATCCAACCATTATTTTAGATGGTGTCAAGACACACAATAAAGGAGATTTTGAAAATTTATGAGACTGAGAAGTTGAAAACCATGACATTGTTGAATGAGATCGGTGGAAAAATTGCCCTCATGACGGATACGTGGATTTCCAATCATCAAACAAAAGGTTATATGGTTGTCACAACACACTTTCTTGATGATAATTGGGTTTTGCAAAACAAAATAATCAGGTTTATATATGTCCCTAGTCCACACACTTTTGAGATTTTGCATGAAGAACGAATGAAATGTCTGTTATTCTGGAATATTGATCGAAAATTGTCATCAATAACCATAGATAATTGTAGTACAAATGACTCTATGGTTAATATGCTTGTTGATAGTCTATTTCGAAACTTAATCTTGGATGGGAGTTTATTACATATAAGGTGTTGTGCTCATATTCAGAATTTAATTGTGAAAGATGGGTTGGCAGTGATCGCAGATGGGATTGAGAGAGTTCGTAGTAGTGTGTCTTTTTGGGTACATACACAGAAAAAGAGGGAGAAATTTGAGGAAATTGCTCGTCAGTTGAATGTTTATGATGGTAAGATGTTGGGTTTTCTATTGCGCCACTTTGAGTGTTAACCGCAAGTGTACAAGTTAAGTTATAATATAAAACGGTAAAGTTCGAATATCGTTGCACTGGAGATCCAATTTCAAAGGTTAAAGTTACTTAGCTATTCTAGATTCGAATCAATTTTATTTGAGGATAGGAATTGAAATTGTGAATTATGGAAAATACAAACTAAATAAGGAAAGTAATAAAGTGAGAAACACAAGAGTCAAAGAGAGTTCTAGGGTAATGAATCTTTGTTTATTTCATCATGCAATATTATAGAATTCATGGATTTTATTGTAATTCATATGTCTAAGTCTGGAAACTTAATTCCAAGTTATTTTCTCTAAAAAACAACCCGTTCTCATGCAACTCGATTGATTACTAATCTCTTGAAACCAATACAAATTACAAGGCATTACAACTTTTATTGTCAACCTAACTATTCTCGTGATAGATTAACAACAATTCATTGTTATAGATCAAGTTAAACATATAATCTCTCAATCATAAATCTAACTTAACATGTGAAGGTGGCCAATCCTCAAGAATTAAACACAATAACAATGAAAAGCATAATCATTCCAACAAAACCATGAAAGTCTACAACATCAACATGAATTCATAAACAATTCATCAAAACCCTAAAACTAAAGAGTTTAACCACTCATAGCTTGAAGCAACATGTTCAAACAATATAAACAAAGAAAGAGTGTAAAAAAAGGGAAACTTTACTGAAAAGGGGCTCTTGATTGAGGTAGCACTGTCACAATCTCTTTGGCTCTCACATCGAAGCTCGAACGGCACCACGACTCTCTTGAACTTTTTTTCATTTCCTTGCAACTAACTCACTCTTTGAACTCTTTTATGAACTCTCACTCAATTCTTTCCTTCTTGTAACTCTTTTGGTCTGTAATTTCGTGATTTGATTAATGATTAGGGCTGCTGAAACCCCCAAATTTATAAAGTATTCCGCCTAAGAAAACTTTCCAAAAATACATTTTTTTTCAAAAAAGGAAACCGGCGCCGCAGCGCTGCCAAATATGGAAAGAGAGCACCACGGCTCTGTGGCTGTGATGCGCAGACCTGCTCTCGGGTGCTGCCCCAATTTTGGCAACTTTGTTATTTTCTTCTCTTTTTCGCCGTATTCTTGCTCAGTTTTGATCTTTTAGTCTTTTCTTCTAATTTTCCTCATTTTAACCTGAAAACCACTAGCAAACAAGTGAAATCTAATATAAACTCTCTTAATTTGAGAGAATAGAAAGCACTTTTCAAGTGCTTATCAGTTTTATGCCCTAAAACTCGTAGATTGTAAATGTAATAATTTGACCGTAATTAAAAATCATTAATAAAGAGTTATTGATGTGTTACTTCAATAAGCGTAATTGATTGTTTTTATTTGTTTTGTCTTAATAACCCTAAATCCAATAAACTAACATCCTAGGCTGTTTTATGAGTCTTGAACTGTATGTGGGGACATGTAGAGATCAATGTTCAAAATACAGTCTAAAGAGTCTATAGTAAAAGGATAAGGCTGGGTACCTTATCCTGGTGACATTATGGATACCACCCACTTTGTATTTGATACAAAGGCAATGATCTAACGCATTCCTGTAGGTGACATGCAAGTGGGAGTATCCTATGCGATGAGTGTAATACCCTATCTCAGAACCTAGGTACTTATGATGACTAGTAAGAAAAGAAAGACAAGAATAGTGGAGCTAAGATTATAACTATGTGGAGAGAGGAAATTCTTAAGGTTATGTTTGCGGAATTGCTAAATTATTGGCCAAGGAATTCTATGCGTTGAGTGAATTGTAAGCTGGAGTTTTGGTTTAAGAAGAAGGCGTTAAGAAGTTTCGAAAGAATTATGTTAAGTAAATTTTTGAATGGCAAGGTGATCTAGGGACTTAGGAAATCTTTCGAGTGTGTCAACTATGTTTGGGAAGTTTCATTATGTGATAAGAAGACTAGTTGGACGCATAGTATTAGGAAAAGAGTGGATATTTCACTGAGAGAGAATGAAGGATTGAAGGCGTAACTGGGAATTAGTTAAAGTTAGATGTATCTTTGGAACAGTCAGGTTGACGCATAGATGGTAAAGCGTTAACGCATGGTATTTTATATTGGAAGAAATTTGGTATTGAAAATTGGAAAAGGAACACGAGAATTAGGAAGAAGAGGAAATCGCATGGCTCACACTTGGTCTTGGAAATTAACAAGTTATGAGAATGGTTTTGGAGGATGTTAAGATAGAAAGATAAGAGAAGCCGAAGAACCTCTAGGCGTGAGCAGCATGCGTTGAAGGTTTATCATGCGTTAGTAAGGATTTTGGAGTTGGTAAAGAAGTCTTCGGGTATATCATAGCAAACGCAGATAAGGTCATCAAATGTTCAGGGTAACTATGATTTAAGAGTTGCTATGCGTTGAGGAGCTTATGCGTTGAAGATGACTACCAGCTATGCGTTGAGGAGCTTAACTCCATGATAAAATGGAAATGTAACCTCGATTTCGGGTAAACGCATAGGAAGTAGTTAAGGAAGGAAATGTAGTTTTGGCGAAGATAGGACATATAAGCAAAAAGGAATAAAGTTAAGTCATGGAGTGTTGGAAAGAAATCTAAGTCTTGGAAAGGAAGGATAGACACATAAGGAGAAATCGGAGAAAGAATACTATTGCAAATTGAGTAACGCGTAGACTTCTATTGAGGGATATTCTCAAGTGTTGGATAAAGTAGAAGGTTAAGAAGTAAGCTTAAAGACTGGAGCAGGAGGTGGATGCATACTGATTTATCATAAGAAGAATAGTTAAGTGCAAGGAAAAGGTTAAAGGAATAACCTTGGGATATAACTCAAGGACGCATGGCGGGCTAATCAAGGAATCTTCAAGAAGGAGGAAGGTCATAGATGCAGAATGAAGTAAAGGTAAACGCGAGAGTACAAACGCATAAAGGAAGGTCTTGAGTTGGATTTGGTTGTCAAGAGTAAACCGCATCGTCAGATGTGTGTTTGTACAAGAGGACTTGTAGCTAAGAATGGACATAAGGAAAGAGAGTTGGACGCATGGTATTATGCGGTAAGGTACAACGCATAGTAGTATGCATTTGAGACATGGACGCCTAGTAGTATGCGATGGAGAAACGGGGTTAAAAGTAGTAAGGCTGAGTGTAAGGAAAGGGAGTTAAGAAACTAAAACCTGGAAGAGGATTATTTGAACGCATAGGGAACACTATGTTGGATGAATAGTTGTATGTTGGAGTAAGTTGGACGCATATGATGAGTTGGTAAAGGTTGCATGGGTTCAGATTAGTTGGTAAAGGTTACATGGGTTCATCTGGACTTAACACCTCATAAGGAAGAGGTGTCAAGATTTCATGTTGGATAAGTCATGTAGCGTGACAATTGGCAAATAAGTGGCAAAAAAAGAAGAGAAGTGAGATAGAAAGCACTTTATTCCAAAGCTATAAATAGGACCCTGAGGGAAGAGGAGCAAGGGGGAAGGATCCAAAAGTCGGGAGTTTTGGAGGAATAACAGGAGAAAACTATCTCCCTGCGTTCAAGGTGAACGCTACGTTCAAGTTAGACCTTGCGTTCAGCTTGACCTTGCGTTCAAGAGTGGTCTCGCATTTAAAAAGAAAGCCAGAAGAGTTATTAGTTAGGCTGCACTCTGCGTCACCTGCCAAACCTTGCGTTTTAGGAGCAAGGTTGCGTCCAACTAAGCTGCCAGAGAGGGGAAACAACTACCTTGTGGTTTAGAGCCTCAAGACTTGCGTTCAAGGAGCTTGGGAAAGCAGGATTTGAAGGAAAAAGAGGAAATTCTTTAAGTGTTTTGTGAGTGATACTTTCTTTTCTTTGAAAATGGTTTATTGGAAATGTTGTTCTGGTTTTCTTATGACCTGTGATTTGATGATAAAGTGTTTTTCGAAAAGCATGATAAATGTTTATATTATTTACGAGGCATGTTATCTATTTTCATTAAAAGGTTGAAATACTCGTTATACATATTTGTGAGATATTATTTAAGAAAGATTTCTCTATGAATTGATAATGAGAAAACTGGTTTCTAAAGAATTTTGGAGGAGGCTCAATGCTTAAAGGCATGTGAGTTTCCCCAGGACCCAGTACTGAGGGACATGGAGAAAGTACTTGGACAACATGCCATATTCCTATGTGCACATAGAGGTTGTTATTGTTGGTGCGTCGAGTTCTGCTCCGCATCAAGCCAGGGCTAATTTCGACGTTGGGTGTGTTAAGTCTTCCTCCACCCCAACTAAGGTTGTTTTCGACGTTGAGAGCGTTGAGTTTTGCTCCGCCTCAACTAAGGGAAATGATTGACAAATCAAATGAGTTTTCTCTATAATTATTCTAAAACGATTCTATACGGTTTGGAACAAATTTATGTGATTTGATAGAGTTATCGGAAAATATGCTTCTGCTGAATTGTTATATTTAATCCTTTTTTTATGCGTAATAGATTTAACATGTCTGTTTTCGTACAAAAGTTAGTTTTACAAAGCTAGTCACTCACGGGGCTTTAGCTCACGCTTTCCCATGTTTTTCTATTTTTCTAGGTAACAAGCAAGTTCAGGATGCTTTGCCTACGCAAGAACCTCGTCTGGGCCGTCTTTGGTGATAGTGTTTGGACAGTGAACCTTACAGAGGAGTCAAGGTTGTTGTCTTCACATCTTCTTTCGAGTTATGGAGGATTATCCCGGAGGGGGTGTGACAATGAGTTTGCATAAGACCAAACCACGAAATAGTAATCACTAGATGTAACTTTGTTGACTAGTTAGGTTTCTATTTCAATAGGATGACCTATGCAACTTAGTCTTAATCCTAAGTATATTATGAACTCTTGTCTACGAGGGATTGTCCTTTGATTTGTATGGGTGAGAGTGGTCGTTTGCTGATTCAATATGCCTACCATCTTGGGGACAAGACCGAGTGGAGAGCTGAGCATAATTATACAAGATGGAATTCACTCATTCCCATTTTTAAGGTAAGTAGATAAGTGTTCCCTTAAGTGGTGTCTTCAGGACTTGAACAAAGGGCTCTACCCTCTCACTGGCTCGAGAGGGGTTTATGTTGAATGGTTGGAACACAAACAAGTTGTTCATTAGAGGAGCACTAATACTTAAGGATTTAGTAGTAACCGAGGGGTAAAACGTAATTTAACCCAGCTGGTGTTACGAACACTTGTAAAGGACTAATTTGCTATTATTGGTCTATATCAATGGACACATAAATATATCTGTAGTGAGAAGAGTGCAGTTGTGGGTCTTTAGTGGAGTGTACCCACAGTTAACGAATATTGATTAATGTGGTTAATGAGTTTGGCCGATTAATCTCATATCGTTGGAGCTTCTGATCTGTAGGTCCATAAGGTCCCATGCATGGCATGAGGTTTATTTTCTTAAAAAAATCACATATGAATATTTATATTTAATCGATAATCTGTTAATTAATATATATACACACATATATATATAATATATATAATATATTTTAAAAATATATTTAAAAACTAAAGGGGGCGGGGACGGGGCCATAGACGAGGTGGGGATACCCTCCCCATCCCCTCCCCGTCTCAATCGAGGACCCTATTTTATTCCTCAATTTGACTCCGATCTCCAATCAAACTGAGGATTCTCTAGGGCAGGGTCTTGTGGGGACCCAACCTCGCAGATATTTTTACCAACCATAATGTTTGGTAACTATTTTTTGTTTTCAATATTTAAAAAACAAAAAGCCACAACTTGTTTGTTAATTGTTTTGGTTCTCAGTTTTTAAAAATAAATTAAAGAAAGAAAATAAAGAATTATTTAGGGACTGTTTGGCGCGCTGAATTAAGTTCATATGTCTATGGAGTTTATATGTCTGTGGAGATATGTCTGTGTTTTGGTGTTTGGAGTGATGAGTTCATATGTCAAAGGCATCTGAGGCAGTTTTTTTTTTTTTTTAAAACATAAATAATCAATTTTTATGATGATTAAATTTTTTTTGGAAAAATTTTTATCTAATAATTCTACATATATATTTTTAATAAACTATGGATTGCATTTTATTTTATTGTTTTTTAAACACATGTATTGTTGGGAGTTTTGAAAATTGGAGTTTAGGATTTACTTTTGGATCATGCATTTCAATTCTTTTTTTATATAATTTAAGGAATCATTTTACAAATTTGTGCATGCGACGTTTCTAGTTATGTTATTTTTATTTTAACACTTTTGATAAAAACCTTTTAAAAAAAAAAAAAAAAAAAAAACTCATGCATTTGACAATTTTTCTCACAAGTGTTTTTTCGTACAAGTTTGTTTGACTTCTTACCTAATAAAAGTGATTTTATTAATGTTAAATTATTATAAAAACGACTATAAAATACTATTAGCTAATTAAAAAACTGAAATTTTAACATTTTGAAGGAACTTACGTCCTTTTGTGTTAACAAATGTGTTTTTATTGACAATTTTGTGCGTCAACTTAAATATAAAGATTTATTGATGTTTTATATGTATGTTTAAATTAATAGTTATTTTTAATCTTTAAATTAAGGTTTTATTGATGGTTTTACGTCACGAGCATCAACAAAACAAAAAACTGATGTGTCAACATAGCTCAAATTTGTAGTAGTCATAATTTAAAATAATGGCTGTCGGAGTTAGTGGACTGGCCACCATCGGAGGTTGCCAAAGTTGGCCGTCAATAGTGATGGTTGAATGTTGTTGGAGTTGGTTGCAGCTGGTGGTTGCTGAAGTTGGTCGTTGGAGGTGGTCGTCGGAGGTGGTCGCCAGAAGTTGGTCATTGGAGGTGGTCACCGAAAGTTGGTCGTTGGAGGTGGTAGCCGAATTTGGCAGTCGGAGGTGATCGCCGGAGTTGGCCGTCGAAGGTGGTCGCTGGAGTTGGCCGCCAAAGGTGGTCACGAAAGTTGGTCATTATAGGTGGTCGCGGGAGTTGAGCAACAAGCCATTGGTGGTGATGAAGACTGAGTGGACTGTTAGTAGACATGATATAAAATGTCGGTGACATATGAAGTTGACCTCTCAAACAATGAGTTGAGTCCATATCTCAACTCAACTCATCTCATCTCGTCACCCCAAACACTCCATTAATATATATATATATATATATATATTTTTTAATTTTCAGTTTCTATAAAAGCAATAGTAAACTATTTTTATTACTATTTCATCTAATATAAGTATGTGCCAAGATTCACTCAAGTTGTTTCAAACATTAAATTGTGTAATCACTCTATAAGAAAAATGTTCAATATATATTTCACTAATTATTTAAGGGTCAACAAATAATAGAAGAAATATGTCTAAAAGGCACACATAAAAAAACAAACACCATTATCTCTATTTGTATAAACAACACAAATGTACATAATGTTTAATTATGAAAAAAATGTGCAACGTTGTGCTTGAGTTTGCTATCCGAAGTTAATCAACAATATGATCTCCCACTAAAGGCTTATGCCTAAGCTGATTAATGTCACTTCCATATTGCATCTTTTATTCTTCAATGATCATTAATTCTAGTACATTCATTAAAAAGGTAAACATTGCTATCATGTAATTTGATAAAGTTGTAAACTCTACACTATGTTATGTGTTTAAAGGATTGGAGTTATTTGCTTCAAAGGATAACTTTTTATTCCACTATTCAACTACACACATACTTTTCTAAATTTTTAACACTCATTTGAAATGTGAATGTAATAAATAAAAATATATTTCCCAATTTTCTACATGTAGCTATTGCACTTAACATAGACAAAATATTATTATATATATAATCAAAAACCCTAGAACATATTGATTGGACAAATGTATGAGTGATAAAAATATAGATAATTGAGGTCTTAGTGCAAGTATACACTATCGATGAAGTAAATAATCTTAGAGTATTCCAAGTATTGAATCCCACAGGAGCATGTCTTTTAAATTGATTAGAATATGGAGCAATGAAACCAAGGTAACCAATAAAAGAATTTTATATGGAGATAGGCAGGAAAGTAAATTATAAACCGTAAACAATGATGGATAACAGAGATAAACAATGATTCAACCTTCGAGTGCTATGCCTTAAGTGATGTGGCTGCATCATACTAGAGCAGTGAGTAACGGGTGAACAGACAACTCCTATTCAATCTTGTGTCAAGTTTCTTTAGGAAGTCTAAGCAGCTAATGCCTATGTTTCCATGGTTAGTTGTAGGGGTGTGCATAGTTTAGTTCGATTCGGTTTTAGGCAAAACCAAGGATCAAACTGAAGTACTCGATTTACATTATAGAGGAACCGTTGAAAACCAGCTTCCCTTGGTTTCAATTTTTAAACCAAACCAACCTGATTCAGTTTAGGTCGGTTTGGTTCGATTTTAAACCACTTTCCCCCTTTTTTTCCTCCTTCCCGCTTGCCTTCTGTGACAAAAATTATCATCAATTATCAAACTGAAGAAGTAGTAGAAAAGGGAGTGAGTAGAAAAGGTGAAAACCATGGAGGTGGTGCTGCCGTGAAACTTTATTTTGCCCATGCATGGTGCTACCGTCGATCATGGAGCTGTTATGTGTGGAGCCATGGAGGAAAGATAGAGAAAGTTGAGCAAACGAGAGAGAGAAAGTTGTACTAAAAAACAGGAAAAAGAAAGAAAAAAATAAAAAGAGAAAAGCGATAGCAAGATAGGCGATGATTGCTCCACCAAAGTGAAGGAGAAGAAGATTTTGCACTTAAAGTTAGGGTTTCCTTTTTTTAAATTTGATCACCCATTCTTTATTAGTTGGGATAAATTGGGATATGGATTTTTTTCTATTTACAGCATAAAAAGTAAACGTGGGCTGGTAGGCTTATTTGGGCAACTGATATATATATATAGTTTTTTTTTTTGCTACTGAGCCGAGAACAAAATAGAGAATCTCAGTTTTTTTAGACAATGAACTGAGAAGTCATTGAAAAATAGAAAAATCGAACCAAATCAGTTGGTTCGGTCCAGTTCGTCAGTTTGGACCGAATTTTGCACACCCCTCGTTAGTTGGACCTTATATTAATTCAAGTTCAGTTTCTTTATCCTATGGTGCTCCTTATTTCTACGGTGACATGACAGTCCTATTTCTAGGTTTGTAGTTTCATATCCCTTCGTGACATCCGTTTGCACCATAACTTTCTTAGCCTTAGAGCTCCACTAGTTTGATAAATTACACGACCAGTTTTAACTTACCAATTTTATCTTTAAAATCAATAAAAAGAAAGTGTAAAACAAAATTGTATGAAGTGCAACATTACTTAAGCTATGACAACCCTAGGGCACCCACACTGTTGAAATCCTAGGAGGATTTAGCTCATGACTAATGATAAAATTAGGAACTTCATTGAATCAACAATCATAGCTACAATATAACGTTCTATAAGGAAATAACTCAATTGAATGTGCTGGAAATACAACTCAAGATGCCTTGACGTAAGACCTCAAATCCATAGTCTTTCCCTAGGCTGAGTCTCCTTTTTCAAGAATGAACCTTCTGTCACATGCATGCTTTCACAAGAGGAGATGATCTAGAGTGATCATACCTTAGAGAAACTTTCGTTCTTGAGGTTGCTGACTTGAGAAGTTGAGAAAATGGCCAAAGGTTTGACTGGGATGGTAGAATTGTGGAAATGAATGGAGTAGAGTCGTGGATAGATAGTTGTCCATGAAATGAAGAGCTTCCCCTCCTCTTATAGGTCCCAAGTCGGTTGAGGAGGACCGAAATCCAAGCTATGAGTGTTTACCCAGTGAAATCAGGGCTAAACAACTATTTGGAATGAGAAAAACACAACCATCATTAATTAGGTTAAATGCTAGAACATTAGGGATCGGTGATGCGGTTGTAGTAAGTCAAGCAATGCAGCCGCATTGAACAAAAATCTCCAATCTAGTTACAATCACCTGCCAAAGTTCACAAAATTACATCAAAATCAGTAAATAATATCTTTTAGCATAACTATGACCCTTATAAGCTCATTTTACTATTTTACACTAAATTTTAGGGGAAAACACATGCAAGAGTCCATTTTCCTAAGTGAAAGTATTAAAAATAAAAATTAAAAAAAAAAAACATACATTTCATGGCATGTATCACATACTTTAAAATAGTCATGGAATGTATGAGCTAAACATGCACAAAAAATAGGGTTGTTATCAAGAGTCTATTTACATGTTCGCAATATATATATATATATAACATGACCAACAATGAGCCAATTTCATGCATACAAAAAATATTGTTCATTAAGATAGTCAAGTTAGTCATTCCTACCAAGTAGCGCAAACAATATCTCTTCCTAGACTGTAGTGGGACTGTTAAGATGCATTCAATCTTCTAGAAGTCTGTGACAAGTAAGTCTGTAAGGATAACTCGATCATCCTAAGGCAATCACTTAAAGTAGAATAACTATTAAACATGACTATCAAACACTATAAACTAATAATTGCAAATTTGTATCTAAAAACATTTTTGCTAGCCAAGTTTCTTTTTCCTTTTAGTATATGATCAGTCGTGTTGGTTGTTAGAGTTAGACGATGAAGATGAAAAACGAAGTTGGTGGTTGGAGTTGGTCTCCCAAGGTGATGGTCAGAGATGGGCACCAAAGATGGTCTTTGCTAGAGTTGGTCGCTGAGGTGAATGTCGATGTTGGTTATTAGAGGTGGCTGTCACTAGAGTTGATCATCAAAGGTGGTCTTCTTTGGAGTTTTTGTTAAAGGTGGTTGCCGAAGCTCAGAGTTGATTGTCGGAGTTAGCAGCGCAAAGGTAGTCGGAGTTGATTGTCGGAGTTGGCGTTGCGAAGGTAACGTCAGAGTTGATCGCCGGAGTGTGGCAGTGGTAGTCATCGACAGTGGTGATGAGTGGAGTCATTAAAAACATTGGAGGGAGGGAGAGTTGCGTTGAGTTGGAGTGAGTTAGGGTGAGTGAAAACTATCAACTCAACTCTATCAACATCTAAAGTTGGTGGGTTGAACATGAAGTTGATAATTTTTACCAACGATGAAAAAATTGAGATATATTGACCATATATTGGAGACATATCTGTAAAATCATATACCTAATGGAGATATTGGATAGTAAGATCTTTTTTCTCAAAATTTTGCGATATATTGCTGATATAGGCGATATATTTTCGATATATCTTTTTAGGCTAATATCTTGCGGACAAAATTTGTCGCCCAATTCTGTGCCAAATAATAACTGTACTTACAAAAATTGTAGTAGTGGCAAGACTCAATTGAACACAGAGAGCACTTGAATTTTCCAATAAAAGAGCTAACGATTCAAGGTAACCGAAGCGGAGGGGGGTTGAAATCGAATTTTTGCAAGAAAATTAAATTGTATAAAATTAAATTCAGCAAATAGTGGTTGAGAAAATTATATGGAGGAAGATTAAATTGGGTTATAACTGATTTATCATATTCAATGTACTCGCTCATTGAACTCTCATTATCTTAATTCAAGTATTCATTACACTTAACCGAAGTAATTAGAAAGGTTAATTAATTGACCTAATTAACTAATAATTGGTCCAAATTCAAACTTATGATAGACATACGAATTCAAGTTGGCCCAATTGCATTAAGATCAAAGGCAAAGTTAAGTTGAATATTCAATTTTCAAGCACCTAATTAAATATTCGTTCAACTCAATCTTAGGTTGATTAGAACAATGCTCATCTGTATAATTCACAAGCTAATCTAACCTATTACTTCATACATAACAACATACGATTATATGTCACATATCACACGTTAATCAGAACGGTAATCATATAATCCACAAGTGTTCAACAATATGAAAATAATCTATTAAATCAGAATTGAGTCTAAGGAATACAACAAATTCAAGTTCGATATCTCACAAGTACATGAAATTGGGAAAATCCCTAAAAACCCAAGCTAGAAATTGTTACCTTAGCCATTATCGACATTCCGATCAATGGGAAAGAGTCTCGATACATCAAAATAGCAAAAAGATGAAAAGAAAAGGAGAGAAATTGGATTAGATTCGGCTGGAATAAGAATGATCTCACCTAAAACAAAAAATTTCTTTTTATATAAGGTCGGAGCGTCGTGGCGCAATCACGAAAGCATACACGAAACGTCTTCATTTAACAGTTCAAGGTAACCGAAGGGGTGGTTTTGAAGTCGAATTTTTGGAAGAAAATTAAATTGCATAAAATTAGATTGAGCAAATAGTGGTTAAGAAAATTATATGGAGGAAGCCTGTCACACCCCCTCCCAAATTACCCTCCTTAACTTGGAAGAAGATGTGAGGATAGTAAACTTCACCCCTTTTGTGAAGCTTACCACCCACTTGTACCTGACTAACCTGCTGAAAACATGATTTAACTTAACTGCCCACAGTGTATAATCCTAAATCATAAAACATTTAAAACCACCAGACTAACAGTAATAGCAACATAAAGATACATATTTACTCCAATAGAAACTTTAACACGATTACAAACAAACTTCGACCATGTACACAATGTCTACTCTCACTTCCCAACAATTAACGAGTTATGTCTACATGTCACATATACATAGTTATTTACACATACTACAACAGTGATGCAAAGTTTTCTTTGATAACTTGAAATTTAAGCAGGATGAGGCTTGAGTAGGCTAAGATCAGGAACTCTTTCACCACCTGGAAGGAATAGAAAGCAAGGAAAAACATGAGCTGGAAGCCTAGTGAGTGACATAATAATAAAAACATAACTTTAGAGTTGAGACATGCTTAATATTAAAAGAACATAATTTATAGCATAAAAATCATGCTTAGGCAATGAAGAAAACTTAAGCCATGCCATTTGATTAAATAATACTTTGGAACTCATCAAATATTCATTTGCATTTCAGAAATACCCTTAGTTGAGGCGGAGCAAGCTCAACGCACTCTACGTCGAAAACAAACCTTAGTTGGGGTGAAGTAATCTCGACACACCCAACATCAAAAACCTTAGCTGATGTGGAGTAATCTCAACATAACAGCGTCATTGCTCACTATGTGCATATAGGAACTATTTCGAGTTGCCCAAGCACCTTCTCCATGTCCTTTAGTACTGGGTCCCTAGGATACTTAAATGACTTCTCACGTCCTTCAGCATTGAGTTCCCTCATGTCATAAGGTTGCCCATATGCCTTCTCAACGTCCTTCAGCATTGGGTCCCTTAGAAAACATTTTAGAAAACAAGTTTGCTTTGCACAAAAAGTTCATCATACAACATTTCATGAAAAATTAGATCATTCCTCAATAAATAGCATCATTTAAACATGCTTTCTAAAAACTTGTGGAAAATAGATAAATCATGCTTTTCATGTCATTGAACCAAATAATACAGTAATCATACTTAACATTTAGCAAATCATCATCAAATAACACTTTATAAGAAATCATGGCTAAACATTATAGATAGATTCCTTTTTTCTAAAAAAAAAAATGAGTGTCACTCACAATCTGGGCTTGTTTCTCAGGGTTTATAGGCTTTCCCAACCTCAACTTGACTTGAAATATCATTTACGAGCCATTAGATCATCTCCTTGAAGTCCTCACAAACATTATTTAACTAAATTCCATCCACATTGTCCATATCAAGCTTATTTTCCACCTTTTTCATCATTCCCACCACTTTAGGGACCATTTTGAAAAATTCTCAAATTTTCCTAAAATATCCAAAAATCAGGTTAAAATTCATATTTACCCATTTTAAGACCAATTATTCAAGAAAATATCAATTAGAGTAAAAAAAATGTTCAAAATTAGCCAAGATGGTCGTGGGCACCCTTGATGGGCAGCGGTGGGCGAGGGGGTGCTGGCAAGGGCGTGGTAGCAGGGGCGTGAGGCGCTGGGCGTGTGGGACGCTGGTGTAAGGCGTGGGGCGCTAGCAGGTGGGGCGCTGGGCAGGGTGTGGGGCGCTAGGTGCTAGTAGGTAGGGCACTAGGCAGGGCGTGGCGCTGGCGTGTGGGGCGTGTGCCGCACAGGGTGTGCGGGTGTGGGGGGGGGGGGAGGGGGGCGCTGGCGATAGGCGTGGGCAGGCTCTCTAGGCAACCTCCAACTGACTTCGGCCAACAGTCTTCTATTTTCAACTCGATTTTTCAGAGCTTCAAAACATCTTTTCTCTTCAAATAAAATTCAAATAAAAATTATGGGGCTTAAGGGTAACCTCTTAACCGACTTACCAAGAAAATTGAGCTTCAAAAACCTTCCCTAGCATCCTTGAAAAATTCCCCAAAGTTAACTCGTCTGGTTTGCTCGATTTCTGCGACAACCTTCAGTATTTTCAAGTTTTCTCAAGCTTCCCGACCTTAAATCACTCTGGCAGCCCTAGGTTGGATCCCTAACTCATAGAGCTCTCTTTGTTTCAAAAATGGAGAAAATAGCACGAGTGAATCAGGAGAACCAACGTTGTAAATGAGCTGTTTGCTTAGAGTTCAAGCTGCTGCCCAGTCCAGCCAATCAGCTTTGGCCACACACCTCCTTGCTTCAACATGGCTTCTTCTCTTTTCTTCTCATCCTAGCCATCCAAATTAAATATTATTTACCTTTAAATAATCATTTTAATTTAATTTAGTATTTATTTCTTAATTTTACATTTTCCCTAAATTAACTCCAAAATTTGACCTTTGACTTGAGATTTTCTTCACACTTAGCAAAAATTTTCCTAAATCCAGTTCCACCTCCTTGTTCTACAACACCATTAACTTCATCCCTTTTATTTCTTAATAAAAGTAAATGAAAAAAGAAAAATAGAAATCACAATTACTTAAAAGTGCTCTAGAAGTCCACATACATTCCTACTCATTCAAGCCAACCCTAGCCAACCTTAAACCATGATCTTTAACTTGTGCTAAAACAAAGGAAAATAGAGGTTAGGGCTTACAAAGCCTAGCTTGGGTTACAACAGATTTTTCCTATTCATCGTACTCGCTTATTGAACTCTCATTATCTGAATTCAAGTATTCATTACACTTAACCGAATTGATTAGAAAGGTTAATTAATTGACCTAATTAACATAATTGGTCCAAATTCAAACTTATGATAGACATATGAATTCAAGCTAGCCCAATTGCATTAAGATATAAGGCAAAGTTAAGTTGAATATTCAATTTGCAAGCGCCTAATTAAATATTTGTTTGACTCAATCCTGGGTTGATTAGAACAATGCTCATCTATATGATTCATGAGCTAATTTAACCTAAAACTTCTTACAGATCAACATACTATATGTCACATATCACATGTTAATCAAAAGAGATAGTCATATAGTCCACAAACATCCGACAAGAAGCGATCTTGAATGAGAAACTCCATTCTGTTTTTCTTCCTTGTTCTTTTGCATACCGAAAGAAGAAGAATTTGAAAATATTCTATTAAATCAGAATTAAGTCTAAGGAATACAACAAATTCAAGTTCAAAATCTCACAAGTACATGAAATTGGGAAAAATCCTAGCAACTCAAGCTACAAATGGTTACCTTAGCCCATTATCGACATTCCAATCAATGGGCAATAGTCTCGGTACATCAAAATAGCAAAAAGATGAAGAGAAGGGGAGAAAAATTGGATTGGATTTGGTTGGAATTGGAATGATCTCACCTAAAACAAAAATTTTCTTTTTATGTAAGGTCAAAGCGTCGTGGCGCTCGGTGCAGCGTCGTACATCTTCAAAGCATCGCGGTGCTATGCATTTTTCTCAAAATCATCTGATTCTGTGAACAACGTCATGACGCTATCCTTGTAGGGACAGAATGGTAATTTTTTGCCTTCAATCTCTCAAGTTGATGCAATTAAGCTCCATTTTGGCCTATTTTAGCTCCATTTCGTCGCTAATGCCCCATTGTACCTATTAGGTGCTCGAGACCAATAAAAAAATCAAACAAACATGTAAAACCAAGGAACAGTCTCGAATTAAGCGAAACAAGATAGCACATTTACGGTTTTATCAAACACCCCCAACTTAATCCTTGATCGTCCTCAAGCAAGGTAGAACAAAACACACAGTAACACAAATGACATGCTCACTCAATTATGCAAGGTCTCCTAGAATTCAACTGGCACTCAACAATGAAATTAATTTATAACCAGTCATTGAAGCACAATTTAAAACTAATTCTAAATTAATTCATGCAAGAGTGAATTCAAAGCGCTTCTAATTAGGTCCGAGCACCCCCAATGACATTAAATGGGCCTCAAATTTCCCCCTACACTAGCTCATGCACTAACCATCAAGTGAAAAAAAAAAAATCAAAGCAGTAATATGTCAACTGAGGTGCCTGAGTTCAAATTCTATGGACGTTTTGAACTTGCATTTATTTTACCTAGGGGCATTAGCTTTCACACATCATTGCAACGAACCATACTCACTCTTTTCTTGTGAGTGTCCTAACTAATCACAACGAAGGTAGCTCTTTCTACCCCTAGTTATGTGTACCATTACAAGTTCATTTTCTTTCGTTCTTTTTCATGATATTTTCTTTTTAGCACAACATTCTATTTCTGCAGATTTTATCAAGTAAACATAAAATTATTTTTCACCTCAGTATTACATTGCAACCTATCATGCAAGACACTGTCAAATCAGTGGGGCCTATTATAGTGACAACAAAAATACAAGCAAAGAATGAAATTTTAAGCATGCATGAAAAATCATAAATTTTTTTAAAAGGGCTAAAAAAATATGATTAGTCATCTCAAACATCATATCATGCAATTCAAAACACAAAAGAGTGCGTCATCAACTAGTTATCGTACGAACCAAGAAAAGCATGAGCAAGCAGGCAATTTAACACACAAATAGCTCAAGCTCAAATGCTCAAGGGCTCCAGCTAGAACACAGACATACCCCACCCCCAACTTAAAATCTAACATTGTCCCTAGTGTCACAAAAAATTAAGAATAAGGAACAAAATAAAAGGGAAACAAAAATATTCCCTAAAATTTTGGCATAAAGGATGGCAGTGATGCCTGACTCACAAAAAGTTCTCTCTAGTCTCCTCATCGAGCTACAAAAACCTAAGAATCAAGAAACATGGAAAGAATTCAGATCAATAAAGATAAAAATAAAAGAAAGAAACAAAAAATTGTAAATCCTGGCTGCCTTCAAGATCATTGGAGCGCAATTCCAAATTCAAGGACGATAGTCAAGAACTCAACTTGCATCTTCTTCCCTTTTTATTTTTTTTGTTTCTTTGAGTTTTGTTGTATTATGAATGTCTATATTGGTATTTTGGCCATGAGTAACTAATTTGTAATCCTTAGGGCTTTGATGTAGGTTTTGGATTATGAGACTTTGCTGATTCTTCTTGAATTTATTGAATGCATGAACTATTTTGACATACTTATGTTTATTGCATTCAAACAATTGGTCAACGTTTGAATGATTTTAAATTTGATGTCTTGCTTGGGAGAGAGGGCATTAGATTGGAACTAGCATGTTGAACTGTTAATCAAATATGTATGTAAATGATAGGAGATTAATAGAGATTGATAATAGAGGAACTTAGTGTTGTGCCTAATTAATTGATTACATGATAATGAGTTGATAATTAGGTGTTAAAAAGGGTTGAGCTCGATAGAGGATACTTGGAGAAAGGCTCTTAGGTTTATAGTTAGCATAAAATCAATTCGAGGTCAAAACAATTAATTAGTTAATCCATCAATGAAATCATCACACTAGGACGTGTCTTTGTTTGGTTTCACCTCTGTATCTATCTTTAATTTGCTTTCTAGGATTAATTTATGTTAGTTTCAATCACAATTGGGTTTCCTAATTAAAAATTGGGAGAATCTCTAAGTAGCTAAAAGTTAACCAAACCAATTTTCTAGAAGACGATAGTTGACCTTGGCCATTTTAAACTATATTATTACTCAATGCATGCGCTTGCGCGTATCAGCAACTCACAGAGGTGATGACATTGACATTGCGCACATTTGACGTAAGCTAGTAAGGAAACTTCCCGTACTGAGTGTCCAACCTACTCACAGCATTAGCCAGTTGGGAGATTTAGGTGGCCATGCTCTGGATGTGGGAGGTGGTGGTTTAAATAAACTGCTCCTGGATACGTTGGATCTGCGTGGTTGATTCTGCCAGGTTCTTCACCATAGGCATCCTTGAACAACTCTGGTCTTGGCTTCCCTGATCGCCCCAATGGTTGTAGTTGTACATCCATCCACCTTGTTGGTTACCAGCATAACTAACCTCAGCTTACAGGTTCCTAGGATTGCGGCCTGGTAGCGAAAACTTATTTCACATGTTCAGAAAGTTCTGCTTTAATCTCACTTACCTCTTGTGAAGACGTGATATTGTTGGGAGCTCGCATCCCGAACTGCTGAGGGTTCTCTGCCATGGTGGATATGAGCGTCCTGGCCTCAGTAGGAGTCTTGTTCACCAGTGCACCTCTACTCGTCGCTTTTATGGTATTTCTATCACTAGGGACAAGCCCTTCATAGATGTACTAGATCAGAAGTGCATCATGTTAGGACTGGTGTGTCTTAAATCTCTTGGGTCTTGTAGTTTTATAAATTTTATATACATTTTATTTATTGAAGAAAATAAAAAGTTATTTAATCTATATTATGCATTAACTAAAATCCAATAAACTAAGATTCCATGGTTATTTTATGTAAACTTAAACATGTATGTAGTTGACATACCAGGTTGGAACATGTTTAAGTAATAACACAAAAGGTCTGTAGTATAAGAATAAGGTATTGTCCCCAAGATGGTAGGCATATTGAATCGACAAATGGCCACTCTCACCCATACAAATCAAAGGACAATGCCTCGTGGACAGGAGTTCATAATATACTCAGGATTAAGACTAAGTTGCCTAGGTCATCCTATTGAAATAGAAACCTAACTAGTCAATGGAGTTACATCTAGTGATTACTATTTCGTGGTTCGATCATATGCAAACTTATTGCATAGAATACCCCCACTCGCATGTCACCTACACAAACGCGTTAGATCATTGTGTTTGTATCAAATACAAAATGGGTCGTATCCATAGTGTCACCAGGATATGGTACCCAACCTTATCCCTATACTATAAACCCTTTAGACTGTATCTTGAAATTGATCTCCATATGTCCCTACATACAGTTCAAGACTCATAAAACAACCTAGGATGTTAGTTTATTGTATTTAGGGTTATTAAGATAAAACAAACAAAAACAATCAATAACGCTTATTGAAGTAACACATCAATAACTCTTTATTAATGATTTAATGACGGTTAAATAATTACATTTACAATCTACGAGTTTTAGGGCATAAAACCCAACATTTGGAGGTCTGTCTGAGTAGAGAGTTTGGGAACATTACTTTACAAGATGGAGTTCACTCCTTCCCGTCCTTGGGAAAAATAGATAAATTGCTCTCGTACGTGCTGGATCCAAGTCTTGAACAAGGGGCCCCTCCCTCTCATTGGCCCGAGAGGGATTTGTTTATGTTGGGACCATAAACAGGTTGTTCATTAGAGAATCAGTTGTACTTAAGGAAAAAGAAATAATTATAGGGGTAAAATGGTAATTTGTGGAGGGTCGACTTATTAATGTTGGTCATTTCCATGGATAGAGAAATATATCTACAGTGCGAAGAGTATATCTGTGGGTCTTTAATGGAGTGACCCACAGTTAATGAATGTTAATTAAGTTAATTAAAGAGTTTAATTAATTTAATTTCAAATCATTGGAGTTTCTAATCTGTAGGTTCATTAGGTTCCCCTACTAGTTCACTACGGACAAAACAAAGATCAGTAAATTATAGAATAATTTGAATTGTTCAAATTATTTAAGGGAATTTTATATTAACAAAGATAAATATAAAGTATAATGTAGTTAATTATAAATGTGATTTATAATTGAAACTATAATTAACTACATCCGAATGAGAGGGATTTTGAGCATATGAAAGTATGGTTAAGAAAGGTGTAAAAGGGTTGAAAGTTACTACCTATTTTAGCAATGTGCACCTTCTTTTTCAGTGGCTCAATCATAGGAACTCCAAAGTTACGCGTGCGTGCTTAGCTTGGAACAATTTTATATTGAGTGACCTCTTGGATTTTTCCTAAGAAATAAGTGAGGACAAATCATGCTAGAAGGACATGTGTTGGTTTGTGGGGATAATTTTTCACTCTTAGAAGCGGTTCAAGACAAGCAAGGATGATGTTGCCAGGTTGCAGATGATGCAAGGGAATGTCGAGGCCATTAGGTATCAAATTTGGATTTTGAATCTTGATTTAAATCCTAGGCTTGAGGCATTATATAATTATTGATTTGTATTCTTAAAGTCATAGTTTATTACTTAAATAAATTTGTTCTAAAAATTCACAATATGTTTATAAATTTTCATGATATCTGTGATTTTTCCCAGAATATCCGTCGTTATATTTGTAAATCTGACTTACTAATATTTACATTGATAACAAAATTTTTATCCTCCATTTTTACCAACTCAATTCAACTCATGTTAGTGAGCCAAACACCCCCTCAAAAGTTTTTTTTTCTCACACAAAATACTATGAACGCACAAATTGTTGGGATTTATTCCCTAAAGCCTCGTAATTAATTAGTTATTTGATATAATAGTTTACTATTTTAAATATGCAATAATGAGTTATTCATTATGGGAAAAATTCAAGGTGATGTCATGAGAACTTGAATAGTATGTAGTGGACATATAGGTGGATCATGTTCAAGTGATAACCTAAAAGGTCTATAGTACATGGATTAAGGTTGGGTGCCTTATTATAGTAATACTATGGATATGAACCACTTTGTAATAGTTACAAATTGGTCCAAATCGTTCGTGTGGAGACATGCGAGTGGAGATATCCTATAGAATGAAATTGTATAAGACCAAACCGCGAAATACTTAATCTCTCATTATAACGTTGTTTCATAGGATAATCATATGTAACCCGATCTCAATCATGAGTGAGTTATGAACTCCTACCAGTGAGCGTTTGTCCTGTGATTTGTATGAATGAGAGTCTTGAGTCGTTGACTCATAAGCCTACCATGTTGGGGGCGAGACTCAGTGGAGAGCTGAGAACATAACTATGTACACAAGATGAAATTCAACAAATTAATGTGAATGAGATTCATATTAAAAAAAAACTATAGGTTAAGAGAGAGATATATATTTGAATAAGATTCAAATATTTAATTAAATATGAGATATTTAATTTTGTAAATTAATTAATTAATTAATTAATTAATTAAAGTTAGTTATTAATTATTGTAATTAATAATTAA
Organism: Citrullus mucosospermus; assembly: GCA_030954485.1. Taxonomy (NCBI): domain Eukaryota; kingdom Viridiplantae; phylum Streptophyta; class Magnoliopsida; order Cucurbitales; family Cucurbitaceae; genus Citrullus; species Citrullus mucosospermus. The sequence goes on from CM062062.1 coordinate 7,237,899, forward strand.
TTTAGTTAAATCAAAATTGTTTAATTTAATTAATTAATAAGTGGTTGTTATTAGATAATCCTACTTTACGTTAAAAGTGGGTGGAGAAAGTTTTTTTTTTTTTAAGAGAATAACTCCAAAGAGAAGTTCTTCAAGATATACATTCTCTTCCTCTCTCAACTCTCCTAAGTCTTTTTTTTCTTTTTTTTTTTTTTTTCTCTAGAGAAACTAGTTCCCTGTATAATGTCCCCTCTACAACAAGGTTTCCTCTTCCTCTTTCTTTTAAAAGTCAGTCCCACAACCCGATCATTGCCAGGAGAATAACTAGGAAGACCCGAAGATGGTATCACGTTCACGTTCTAGAGGAGATTTTGATGTGTACATTGAGAAAGAAGAAGAATTGCTAGAACTCTTGAAGAGTGTCTTCAAAGGTAAGTTGTTTCTTCTTCTCTGTATTTTTACTTTGATGTTTAGCTTCTATAATATGATTCTTGTCATATTTTTTTTATGCACGGAAAATTCTAAAACAAAATTGAAAGCAAAGTGATCACTCACTACTGCCGTGGGATTTGATCCCTCACAAATGATATGACTTTAGTCAAAGGTAATTGATAACTCTTCTCCTCCTTGGTTTCAGAAATACATAGGATTAATGTTAGTCTTCAAGATGTTTCCTCACCCAAACGCTATAATACTTTGGTATAAGCTTTAAAATTTATAAGTATCTATTTGATTCTTCATCATGATAATAATATTTAAAGAAATGAAATGGTAAGAAGGCTGAAAAAGTAAATTGAATCAGCACTTTGTGTAAAATAATAGCGATTCAACTATTCATGTAAAAAATAGAAAAGTTACATAAGTTATCTAACACAATAACAACACCATCAACCCAACTATCATATGCTTTGACAACAAATATACAAATCTTTATAGTAGATAAGGAAAGATTATGTCATAAACAACAAACAACCAACAACTCTCATGCTTAAAGGATTAATTTCTCCAAATTAATTAGAAAAAAAAAAATATCAGTTGTTAGCGATATAAAATTAATCCTATCTTCATTCATTAGTTTAGCTTTTTGGGTCAATCGACAATTTAAAATCAATAATGATTATTTAATGAAAGTATGGAAATAGTTGAGTGGATAGAACATGGGGTTATTGTTCAAGATCACAATCATTCATCATACTGCCATTATTAGGATAAAACATGGTCATCCAATGAATTAAACAAACCAATAATTACTTTTATAAACCTAAAATAACAGCAACCAAAAACCAAAATCCAACTACTTCCTCCATGCTCTGTCTTCTTCTATTGCTCAAATAGTAAAATCATTTTACAAGTATCTTACATTTCATTGTGAGATATCTTCTAAAGAAAAAAAAAATTTCATTGTGAGATAAGATTTGGAATTAGTGGAAATTAGAGAAAAAAAAATATGGGAAGTTGAGATGAAAAGGTTAAATGCCTTTAGAGCATAAATTCTAGTTATTAAAAAATAAAAAAGAAATCATGTGCTTTTACAACATTCCAATTAAAAAATGAGCTAAGGCACCACTTGGCACCATTTATTGAAATTTCACACATTAGATCATACAGAAGCCTAAAATGAGATGAGTCTAAGAACAAAATTCTCATCTCAATTTGATTAAACACATTCCTCACCCAAACAAACAAATTACACTGTAGAAAATAAACAACTCATACACATCAACACAATTTCCCTTTTCTAAATAGAAAAATGAACAAGAAAGAAACAACTCTCATTTAATCGCCAAGAAATTCGAGAGAAGGATTAAAAACAAAAATAGAGTATGAAGAAAGACAAAAAGAGATCAAACAAACAAGAAAACTAATAGTTATAACATGATCAAGGAAGGAGAGAGTGATTAGAAGAATTGTTAAAGTATATATTGTGGATTTAGGAACTAGACTTTCCTTTATGTATCACACATTGTGTATATTATCTTTGTATTTCTCATAAACAAAAATTAGTCACTCTCATATACTTCAACTTTATTTATTTATTTTTTTTTTTGCAAAAGTTTATTCATAGAAATATGACATTAATTAGGAAGAAACATTTGCTCTTGTTGCTCGAATGACATATGTTTGCAGTCTCTTAAATGTTGTAGTTACCAAATAATGGCCGCTTCTCCAAATGGATGTCAAAAATGTGTTTTTGAATGGCACTTTATCAGAAGAGGTGTATATGAACCCACCACCTAGTACTTCTCGTCCACCCCAAAAAGTTAGTTTTCTCTGACGAGCATTATACGGTGTGAAACAAGCTCCACAAGCTTGATTTTCCACATTTAGTTCCACTACAACTCAACTTGGGTTTACTTCTAGTTCACATGATACAACACTATTTACTCATCTAACCCCCCCAATGTATTTTTCTTCTCCTTCTTTATGTTGATGACATGATTATTACTAGCGATGATCCTCAAGTTATATCTGATTTGCAATGTTATCTTAGGGAACACTTTGAGATGAAAGATTTTGGACCACTAGGTTATTTCCTTAGTCTTAAGGTCCTACCCTGATGGGTATTATTTATCTCAAGCCAAATATGCTTCTGATTTTTGGGTTGGATCTGGTATTATTGATTTTGGCACATCATCAACTCCACAAGATCCAAATGTTTGTTTGACTCCATTTGATGGTGTTTTGTTTGATGATGCCACTTCATATTGATAACTGGTTGGTAGCTTTATTTATTTGACTGTGGCTCGCCCATATATTGCCTATGTTGTTAGTCAGTTCATGGCTGCTCCTCGGACTATACACTTTACTGTTGTGCTTCGCATTCTTCAATATATCAAGGGCACTCTTGGTCTTAGACTTCAGTTTTCTTTTCAACCATCTTTTGTGTTATATGGTTACTCTGATGCTGACTGGGCTAATAATCCCACTAATTAAAGATCCACCACAAGTTACTATTTAGGTGATTCTCTCATTTATTGGCGTTGTATGAAACAAACCATTATTTCACTTTTCAGCACCAAATCTGAATATCACCCGTTTGGTAATGCTACCTTAGAGTTACTATGGCTTCGTTGGCTTCTTGCAGATATGAGAGTCCTTCAACAATTTGCTACCATACTTCATTGTGAAAATCAACGTGCTATTTAGATTACTCATACTAATATTTTCAATGAGTGTACCAAGCATATTGAAAATGATTATCACTTTGCTTGTTATCATCTTCAGAATAACACTCTTTTCACAATTCATCTCTACTACAAAGCAACCAGTTGATATCTTCACAAAATCATTGTCACATGGTTGCTTCATGCAGTTCCTTAACAAACTCAAGTTGGTCTTTACTCTACCATTTTGAGTTTGAGGGAGGGTGTTAAGTATATATTGCGGGTTTAGGAAATTAGACTTTCCCTTCATATACTTCCCTTTCATGTATCACACCTTGCGTATATTTATCTTTATATTCCTCATCATAATAGAAACATAAAATTATTCACTATGATATTACGAACAAGAATCATATATCGCTTTTTTTAGACACTTTTGTATGGATGACCAAAAGTTGGTTTCACTAATGTCAAAGGACCTGAAATTATGAAAACAATTGCTTACGATACAAAGCATTCACCAATGTTAAATTGCCTATTCGCGATCGTAGTTCTCACCCATATGAAGGAGTAAGGAACACATATGCGGAAGTAATTCAGATCTAAAGCACTCTATTTTAAATTAAACATGCTTGTTCTCAAAACTAAAAAACACAGAGTTTTGATACTTACTTGTTGTAGCTCAAAACTGAAACAATTTGCTTGAAGATTTTGATCACGAACACTTCGTGGACCACCACATAAATTTTTCTTGTTATTTTCTGGCCTTATAACGGATTGTGGGATCCAAATTGTGATGAATTTGGAGCAAGTTTGAAGGCAATTGAGAGTTTTGGAGAATTTGAGAGTTGATGAGAATTTCAGCAAAATCCACCAAAATTGTTAACCCAATTTCATTCTCCCTTTCTTCTTATATATAGAAGAAGACATGAAAATCAAATTCACATGCAAATTGATACCAAAATGGTGATTAACAAGGTGAATTAGGAGATGTTTGCACCAGATGTTAGGTGTGTTTCTACTATTTCATGCAAAATTAAATTTCCTTAAATTCAATTTTAAATGAATTTTCCTAATTTTAATTAATTATATTAATTTAATATTTAAATAAAATTAATTCAAATAATTAATTTTAAATAATTAATTAAACATTTTAATTAATTATATTAAAATAATATCAAATATTAAATTAATAATATTTTTCACCAATCTCCAATCCGATGAATCTCTATTCATTTGATCAATATTTAAATTATATTTAAATATTTCCAACCCTTCAAAATGTAAAGTTTACTCCCTAAACGAATTTGAACGTTTTCAAATTTTCTCATCACACTATTCTAAGTTTTAGTCCATGAGTTAACAAGAAGACCTAATGGACCTACAGATCATGAGCTTCAACGGTCTGCAATTAACCAGCTAACCCTTTAACCTAGTTAATTAACATTCGTTAACTATCGGAACATTCCACTATAGCCTAGTAGCTGTACTCTCCTCACTATAAATGTGTTTCTGTCCACTTGATATAACCATGATTAGTAAGTTGACCATTCACAAGTTGTTTGTAATTACAATTGGGTCAAAATTACTATTTTACCCTTGTAATTACATCTTGCTCCTTAAGTCCCACTAATCTTCTAATGAACAATTGGTTTGTGGTCCAACCACCAAACCGAGTCCCTCTTGGGCCAATGAGAGGATGGGCCCCTTGTCCAAGACCTGGAGTGAGTATTTAAAATAATAACTTCTCTACTAACCCTCAATTAGGTAGGAGTGAATTTTATCTCACAAGAAAATGTCCCCAGTTACCTACCTAGTCTTATCCTAAAATGGTAGGCTATTAAGTCGGTGAACTTGGGCCACTCTCACCCATGCAAACTAAAAGATAATCCCAAATAAATAGAAGTTCGTAGTTAGCTTAAGATTAAAATCGAGTTACCTAGGTCATCATTTTAAAATAATCAATCTTGATAGTAAACGACGTTATAAAGTAAAAGATTGGTTTAGTCTTACGCAAACTCATTGCATAGGATGACCCAACTCTCATGTATTTACTTGAACGATATATGATCACATTGTCTGTATCAAATACAAAATGAGTCGCATCCATAGTGTCTCAAAGATAAGGTACCCAACCTTATCCCTATACTATAGACCATTTTGGCTATTACCTAAACTTGATCCAATTTTTATATCTACACATAACATTTAAGTATTCAAACTATAGCCATGAGTTCTTAGTTTATTGCATTTAGGGTTATATTAAACACAATTCACATATTCAATAACATTTTTATTGAATAAACTTCGATAACAACTTTATTGAGAATATGTTCAAAGTTTACGAATCACAAGTTTTAGGACATAAAACCCAACACCACAATGAATCGATGAGATCCAAAATGTGATTTCACATTTTAAAAAAATAAAATAGCGAAATTATAATAATGGGCAGGAATTTATAATTTTATAAACATTGTGATGCGCCTTGAAATCACGTTTATGGTCCCATCAATTTCCGCTGTGTATGAACTCGTGACACAAATAATCTTTAAGGAAAATTTAACATTATTGGTGTTTTGTGACATAAGCAAAATATTGGATTCCATTATTTTCAAATTTTGGATCCTTTGACATATCCGCAACCAATTTTGAGTGATCAGTACAAAGAAAAACTCCTTTCTCGAGGTTTTGTGGATGTCCCAAATTTGATTTTGCTAAGAGAATTTGAAGGTATCCAATGCTGCAAGTCAAAAGACAAATTAAAAAAACAAAAACAGAAAACTTTTTTTTTTCATTTGTAATATTTCTTTGAAAATCTAAAAACATTTTTAAAAATATAAAAATTAAATAAATTAGTTACCAAACACACTGCTTTTCAAAAACAAAAAATAATGAATAAATGGGTTACTAAACAGACTTTTTATTTATTTATTATTTTTTTTAACTTATAAAAACTAATTCTACCCCTAAGTTTTTATGTTATATTATTCACATTTTATATGCTTTTAAAAATCTAGCTAAGTTTTGAAAACTATGATCCTATTCGATAACAATTTTGTTTTTGGTTTTGAGTTTTTGAAAATTAAGCTTATTTCCCTTATTTTTTTTACAATGGTTTGAATGTTTTTTAAGTACAAGAGTTGAATTTTTAACCAAATTATGAATTCCAAAAACATGTTCTTAAAAAAATACTTTTTTTTAATTTCCAAAATTTAGTTTGGCTTTTGAAAACATTGGTAAAATATAGATAAAAAAAAATGATGAAATTTAGAGGTGGGAAGAGTTTTATATTCTTAATTTTCCAAAACAAAAAACAAAAAAACCAAATAGTTATCAAATATAACCCAAAGGAGTTTTAAAAATGTGTAGTTTTTTTTTTTAAAAATACAAAAACTATAATTTTTTTTTTTTAAAAAAACTAAACAAAATCGTTAGAGTCTTATATGATCATATTTTAAGTTATTTTACAAAGTAACATATATGATATATAAGACTTAATAATTTATGAATAAGCCCAAGTTGATCTTTAAACGTAATTAACATAACATTTTTCTATAAAATCAAATGTTGAATTCCCAGCAACTCCAATCCTTGCTGTACTAAAAGAAATAAAAATAAATTAGGAATAAAATTTAAATTATTAGAAGTTTGGAGATGAAAGTCACGAATTTTAGGGTTGATTGATCCATTTTTTATTTTTTATTCAGTACATTGACTTTTACATTAAACTTTGTAATAATAACAACAGTAATAAAAACGTAGAACTTGTTAGAAATTTTAAAAGAAGTTTAAGTTAGACATTTTTAATCGTGCGGTGGAGAATCGGCGGGAGGGTATTAGAAAAGACAGAATCGTAGATGAAGAAGGAGCCTATGTTCCATTAATATTGCACTTGCAAATCTCCTAGAACTTGAATACTTTGTGAATCCATTTTCTTTCTTCCTTCCGTTGCTTTGTTGCTGAAACAAACATAAAGTTTGAGAAATCATGGGGGCCGAGAAGATCTACAATGGCTCCGTCGATGTGGTACAAGCTGTAGAAGATGGAGAAGGAGATGGCAACACCGAGTCGTATCAGTTATCCACCCTTTCTGTCGACCTCTCTCTTCCTCTTCCCGCCATGACCCCTCGCATAATGTTCGTATCGCTTCCTTTTTCCTTTGCTTTCTTCTTTCTAAATACGGATTGTTTATACTGCCTATTTCTGCTTTTGTCTGTTCTGTTTTTTTTTCCCATAAACTGGAAGCTAGACGACCAGAGTGCTTCTTGTTTTTTTGAATTTGATGATTTCATCTCCTTGCTTCTCGGAGGTCGCGGTATGCGGTTACAAAGCTAATTCTGGAAGTTTCTTTCGTTGATTTTGTTCTCAGTCGTTTTCTTGATTTTTCTTGTAGCGAGCTGTGTAAGGATCTGTTCAAGGAGTGGTCGGAGCTGGACGGCTCGCGGTTCTCTGTTGAAACGGTCTCTGGTGGGATCACTAATCAACGTGAGTGTTTGCTTACAATGTAATTCTTCGTTCAATTAGATTAAGGCAAGACTGTGTTCGAGGTTGCGGTTACTGATTTCTTCCTTGCTTGTGGAGTTCTGTTCTGTAACAGGAATTTGTTTTTTCTGACTTCTTCAGTGCTTAAGGTTACAGTGAAAGAAGAAAGTGGTACTTCCGTTTCTGTCACCGTCAGACTATATGGACCTAACACGGATTATGTAATTAATCGTGACAGGGAACTGCAGGTGATTTTCGACTCTTATTGCTTGATTATTGATTGTTAAATTATCCGCTTGTTGTGTACGCTAAGTGTTGTCTGTGTTCTTTACGTCGTCTCCTTTCTTTTTCCCTCTGTCTTGGCGGGCAACGGTGTTTCATCTTTTAGCATAGTCAGCCCTAAAACAATCTAGTCATGTACTCTGTAAATTGAATCTAACCATTCTTAAGGTGATATATACATGGTTCTAGTACTTAGCAATTCCATGTTGATCTCTATTCACCTCTATTATCATGTTTAATCAAAGTACGTAATAAGTAAGCTAAACTCAGCAATGTTTGAAAATATTCTCATGTTGTATATTTGGTGTTCGTTCATTGTACATGACAATCAAGAACTGTAGCTTTGCCATAGAAGAAATCTTTCGTGCTCAATCCTCATATGTATTGGTTCAGAATTCAAATATATAATTAATATATTTATTTTACCATTAGCATCTGAGTATTGATCCAATATTTTCAATATTGGTTATTTATTATTATTATTGTTGTTGTTCTGTGAATGATCTGATCAGTGAAATTGTCTTTGGTGTTCTGGGTGGTGTATGTACCGCTGTAGTTGGGAGTATTCTGTTAATTTCTGTTTTATGCTCTGAAAAATAAAAATCTGTTTTATGCGTGTATACAAGTAGTATTGAAGACTTATCCTTTGTCATCAATTCACATTTGTTAAGGAGAATGGAAATTGTTTTTCTGTCTGTTATCGAGTCTATATTATCTGCTTTGTGAGGGAAATCCTGTTCCTCACAGAGAGAGCGCTAATTGCCTGGGGTAGGATCTTGTGACATTTAAGATTTTGATACTTGATTGAACTTTGTTAAGTTGTCTTAGAGGGTGTGGTGTAGGCGTTACACCTGAATCTCTTAAAGTGTTTATCTTCTTTATCTCTTCCACCATTTCCTTGCCTCTTGTTCCATTTTACTTTCTTAAGTTTTTTCCCACTAGTATTATGGTTTTATCTCCCTTACTTGCATGGTCTTGAACCGAGAGGATTCAGGAAAGTCTATGTGGATTTCATGAAATCTAGGGTGCAATCTGTATAACCAGACCATGTATTTTTTTTATAATTTTTATCATGAATTTGATTATTCAAATAATGCTACTAATTTTTAATCTTTCTCTTGGCTTGCCCTCCCTTTTTGTGCGTGACTTTTGCTGATGTCGTGTTATTCACTCTGTAATCTCATGAAATCTTGTATTAGGCAATCAAATATCTTTCAGCTGCAGGATTTGGTGCCAAGCTTCTTGGAGTGTTTAAAAATGGAATGGTGCAGTCATTTATTCATGCACGTACGCTAGAACCATCAGGTAAAAAAGCATTTAGAAACTTTCTGATTCACATCTTATTTGCGGACAATTCATTTCTAATCTTTAATGTTGAATGTTGTTGCATTATTATGTAGCATTTCATTCTAATGATTGCTGCATTGAAAGCTTTGCAGTAAAGATCTATGGAGAGAGAGAATGAAATATTAATTTAATATTATCTATGCTCTAATAGTTAGACGTTGGTCCAAAATTTGTTTTCCACGTTTAGCAATATTTGGGCTGGGTTTTGAACATTTCAGTAGTTCATATAGCTCTTGATTGAGGTAAATGGAGTTTATTCTTTAAGTAGTTCATGCTCACAACCATAGCACCCTACCCCCCCACCCCAATGCTCTCCCCTCTCTCCTCCTTTTGTTTCTGCATTTAAGTTAGGGGTTCATCCCTTAATCTTGGTTTTTTTTTTTTTTTTTTTTTTTTTTTAGCTACTGGATTAGCCTTCAACCGGTTCATTAGTTTACCTGACTTCAGCTTCCAAGTTAAGCATCAGGTCTCAGATTCTTTTTTAAGTTTTGTTTCTGGTTTATCCGGCCCCTATTTTGAGTAATGGATTTAAGGAGCTATTGTGTAAACATTAAGTATTTCTGCATTGGATAGAGAATGACGGCCTCTTGTTGAAGATGAAGACATGGCCAACAAGATAATCCCCCTTTCTGTTTTCCAATTACGCTGGTCTGAAAATTTATTAGTGTATTTGTTGCAACACCCAGTCAAATCACATTTCTTCAAGCAAACTAGGGATGTATTTGGTACAAGTTACAACTCACTTATCAAAAAGATCTTTACGTTGGAGCATTGAATGTGCAGTATGGCTGTCATCAGGAGCTTGGAAGAAAGTTGATTCAAGTTCCTGTGGGAGTTTCTAAAAATGGTTGGCTCAGTTTTTGGGATATGGTAAAAGACTTCCTTAAGAAGTATGAGGAATAGTTTCAGAAATCACAGAATCTGCCTAAGCTGCCCGTGGTTAAGGAGACTGTCAACTCCAGAATTTATGAGGAGATAGTGGAAGGAAATCTGAGGCCCAATGTCCAATTGAAAAATCCTATAGTTTTAAACTCTTCTCAATCAAATTGGGTCAGAAAGGATCATGAAGTGGTGGACATTTTTTAGTGAATTTTTAGTTGTTTCTAGACTGTTTTCTCATGACAAGTGGAGGGATATAAAGAAAGATTTGGAGGATCGTTTTGAGGGAACTGTTTTGATCAATCCTTTTATGGTTGATAAAGCGCTCAAAATGGATGTAGGAGCATTTCTAAAAGATCAAGAGTCAAATTGAAAATGGAAGCTCTTTGGAAATTTTCGTTTGAAAATTTAAAAGTGGTCAAGAGTGACACTCACCTGGATCTTAGTAAAGGATATGGAGGTTGGATATCCATAGAAAAGCTTACCTTTAACGTATTGGGAGAGATGCACTTCAGAAGCAATTCAGAGGGGGTTGCCCAAATTTTGCATCAATTACTTGGTGCCAGAAATCACCTTCTTCATGCTGATACTCTCCATATCCACTTGGCTAATAAAGCTCTGTTTTCGTTATCAAATTTTTTGAAGCCTGAGGCGTCCATTAGGGATAGATTTATTGACTTTTCCCATCTTATATAGCTCCAAATTGGAATGAGCTTCCTTTCCATAGAGTTTTTCAATAGTAGAAGGAACTTATGATCGGATCTTGAAGAGAGACAAGGAGAGGAAAGATTTGAGTATGTGGCTTGTAAAAGTGTAAGACGCCCCTGAATATTTCCATGTGTGGAGTCTCCTTTCAATCTTTCCAATCACTTTATTAAGTGGGGTTTTTTTTGGTCCAAGATCATTTCAAATACTCAGTCTCCTTCTCCTATTGAGGATTCTGAGTTGTAATCTATATTTAGCTTGCATAACATTGACTCATATGGGTTTCCAAGGGATAATATTATTGGTCTTTACCGAGGAGTACTATGTTGGAGGTCTTAAATCTTTATTGCTGGATAATGAAAAGGAAGATTTAAATCCAAACGTCAATTTAGCTCATAAGATTCTCCATGATGTTTTTGCTTCACTATTGTCTTGAGGAATACTTTCAATTGTTGCCTTGCTTGAAAAGTCCTTGGTGGGAGTTGCTATTAATCGAAAATCCTTGAGAAGGTTACTCATTTATTAGGTTCAGCATATGAAGAGTTGCTGGTGCTTAAGAAACAGTTAATGTATCATTGGTGGGTTTCATGAGAATTAAATCAATTAATATACGTTGGTATAGGCCGTGGTGGTTGAAGAGTCTTTTCTTGGTCATCCTTTGCGTGCCTCTTCAACTTAATGGATCAGTTAAGGTTGGCCTTCTAAATTTCTCAAGCATCCAACCACCTATTTGCGGTTCCTAAAGGATAAATTGTTCTTTAATAACATTTTAATAGTTTAACTTGCGTGTTTTTAAAGATTCCCATGATCTCTTTTCTTCGTCCACCTCAATTATGAAATCTCCCAAGTAAGGATTTCTTGGCATATCTAAGGAGCAAGTCGTTGTCTTCACTATTCTAATTGATATGGCTACTTTAGAAGATTCTTTGCACTGCTTGTTTTTTTGGAGGTGATCTTTAATTTCTTGATTAGTACCAAGCCGATCTGTTTTGATGCTAATTTCTAGTTTCCTTTGCATTCGAAGCTCCAAAACTTCTAAGATGGAAGTCTTTCTCCTTCTCTTAGTGGTTCCTTTAGCATCCCTTATGAAGTTTGTCTGTTGGTGGGATCTTTTTGTCTCTTGGAGCTTTGAAACGGTATTTCATTCTCAAATAATTTTTGAAGTTTTGCTCTCTCTTGGCTGCTTTGCCAGCCCCACCTGCTCTCATAATTTCTTGTCGGTGTTCTGTCTAAGCTTTTATTTGTTTTCTTCTCTTTACAAAGCATCCTATATGTTTTTTTTTCTATATTCAGTCCTTGCTTGTATTAGGGCTCGTCCGTATGATTTGAGCATTAGTCTCTTTTTATTTATTCAATCAAAAGTTTTGTTTTGTGAAAAAAAAAAAGAATAAAATAGTAAAAAGATGAAAAGAAAATCCTTGATTGGGTTCAAGGACCTTTTTGGAGTTTGGAGAATAGTAGTCTGTCATAGGAGATGTGTGGTTTCATCAGACTTGAAAGTAATATTGTGGGGGATTCTTTATTATTTTGAGAAGGATACCACAATTTTCATTAACAAAATGAAAAGAGACTAATGCTCCAAAATACAAATAAGTCACAAAACAAGACAATTCTAAAGGATAACGATACAAAAACTACAAAAGAACAATTATTGAAGTAATGAACATAAAAATGTAACTAGTGGAGAACTATAAAGCTCTTCCCAACTCTGTTCAAAACTTGAATGGAATAACTCTTGAAACTTTCAGATAATGAGCACCAAGATGACGACTTTAAATGAGCTGAATCAAAGCACTCAAAACATGAATGAGAAGTATCCTGGAAAATACATCAATTCCTTTCCTCCCATAACTCGGATAAGAGACCTTTGACTGCAATATTCCGTAATAAAGAGCATTCGAACTCCATATAGGACCACCCAAAAGCTGCAAAACAATCCTGGAAAATACATCGATTCCTTTCCTCCCATAACTCGGATAAGAGACCTTTGACTGCATTATTCCAAAATAAAGAGCATTTGAACTCAATAATGGGCCACCGAAAAGCTGCAAAACAAAGTCTCTAAAGCGATTGGTGAAAATCCACTTGAAACCAAATGCATGAAATAACCTAATCCAACACCAGCGAGAGTAATAGTAGCTAAGAAGATATGGTTCATTCTCCATCTTCCAAACACAAAGGACAAACCAAAGGCAAAAGAGTATACTTAGGAAGCTCTTTTTGCAATGTCTGAAGAATTAAGACTTCCATTTAACATAATCCAAACAAGGATATTAGTTCTTCTAGGGCTTTTTGACTTCCATAAAGCTGCAAATAGAAATTTGTCCATGGGGGTGAATGATTAAAAAAACTAGTTAGGGATTTCACCCTGAATAAGCCCTATGATTCAAGAGACCATTTTTCGAGTGCCCAATTCTGTGAGAAATATTGAAGATAAGTTCATTAATAAATCTTGAAAATCCACATTTTCATCACAATTTGTCAAAAGTCGTCGAAAGACAAAAATTCAAGAAGATGCAGTCGCATCCCAATAAGAGGAAACTGTAGCTTCCGAATCACAAACCAGGCCAAATAAACTAAAAAATTTATCCTTCAAAATTAACCCATTAAACCAAGTCCTTCCAGAAAAATGTTCTTCTATCAACTCTAAACATTAACAATGTTGTTGGGGGATACTTTAAGATGTATCATTTGAGTGTAAAATAAAAATTGACTTATCTTGGAAGTGCTTTCCCACCTTCAACCTCTTACGTTCTCATGCGTTAAGTGCATATATTATAAACCTTTTTGTTCTCTCTATGGGAATATCTTACAAACCATATGATAAATAACAAATATTTAGTTAATTTTGCTTGGTTTTGCAGATATGAGAAAGCCAGAGCTAGCTGCCGAAATTGCTAAACAGCTTAATAAATTCCACAAAGTATATATTCCAGGTTCTAGTGAACCTCAGCTATGGAACGAAATCTTAAAATTTTACGAGAAAGGTTATTTTTCTTGACCAAGAACAAGCTTCTTCTGGTCAGCGGACCCCTCACGCAGTTGAATGTTCTATTTTCTTTTGAACTGGTTTTCACGTTTCTCATTATGGACTTTCAGCCTCTGCACTGCAATTTGATGATACTGGGAAGCAAAGTATATACGATACAATTTCATTCAAGGAAATTCACAATGAGATACTTGAGATTAAGGTTGTTTCTTCCATAGAGACTTTTTAATGGTTCTTTGTACTAGGTTTGACTATTTTCCGAGTGACCATCTGCTGTCATTCATACACGTATATGCTTTAGAAAAGAGATTTCTGTTTATTGATGCAACTTGCCATAATTGAACAGGAACTAACAAGCCTTCTTAATGCACCCGTAGTTTTCGCTCACAATGACCTGCTTTCTGGGAACCTAATGCTAAATGAGGAAGAAGGTAATCCCCTATAATGAAATCTAATATGCTGAGGGGGACTTGACAACAAAGATTTGATTGTGAGATTTAGTTGAACTTCTCTGCTTTCCCCCACTAAGATGCTCATCCTATTGACGTCATTGCTCATCTTACAAACATACAGGACGACTTTACTTCATTGATTTCGAGTATGGATCATACAGTTACAGAGGCTTTGACATCGGTAATCACTTCAATGAATATGCAGGCTATGACTGTGACTACAGCTGGTAGATTCTTAATCTTCTTTTCATCTGTAAACTTTCTAAAATGTAGTAACATTGGTGTTTGACTATTGTTTATCAATTGCTGAGCAGTTATCCATCCAAGGAGGAACAATATCATTTCTTCAGGCATTATTTACAACCTGAAAAACCAGACGAGGTGCGTTGGCATTGTCCCTATGTGTGCTTGTGTTCGTAAACGGTTTATATATGCTAAAAAAAAGTCACGCACAAAGATTTATGATGACCTCTGCCATGCTTGTTTTCTCTGAACGCTTTCCTTGGAAACTCAACATTATACGCTGTAGAATTGAGATTTTATGCACCAACCTTTCCATCATAGTTTTTGCCGCAAATCTTCTTTCCTTTGTTCTCTTCAAATGCATTATAAAACTCGCTACTCTACCTAGGATTTTTTAAATCTTCATTCTTTTCCTTTTTCTTTTCTTTTTTGAGAACTGTTATATATAACTTATGATTATGATATTTTCGAAGTTGTATGGAATGTAAATGTATGAGCAACAGAAAATTATTAGCAGGGTAACACTTTGAGGATCTGCAAAGACACATTATTTGTAGTTTAGCAATCATTTTTTATTACTAATTAGAACTACTGTATTCTGGTGAAAGGTTTCTCAAAAAGATCTTGAGGTACTCTATGTGGAGTCGAACACGTTCATGCTGGCTTCACATTTGTACTGGGCTTTATGGGCACTTATACAGGCAAGGATGTCTCCGATTGATTTCGATTACCTCGGTTACTTCTTCCTACGTTACGGCGAATATAAAAAGCAGAAAGAAAAATATTGCTCTTTGGCGAGATCTTTCCTTGCTCGATCAGGATTGGATTGTGGTTCTGCATAGAAGATACAATTTGGGGGGCGTAGGATCAGCAAGTTTGTATTTTTCTTCTTGTTTGATATCTGTTGTAAAGTGTTGTTTTGTAGTCATAAACTTCAAACAATCTATTACACAACTTTGTTTTCAAGGTCAGTTTTGAGAAGATTTTAGATGTCCAACTACAACCGATTTAAAAGGAATTTTATCCATATTATTGGAAATAAAAGGATAATCATGCATTTTTGCGTCAGATATTTGTTAAAGCCCTGCTTTTCCTAATCAACTTCAAATGAAACACTTGGGAGAAGAACAGTTTGTTATAGAGATTCAACTAACGAGAGATCACAAGAACAAAATTCTAGTCTTGTCTCAAGAATCTTATAATAAAATTGTTGTCAAAGTATTCCGCGCAAAATTTTAAAAAGAGCTATTTTTTTTTTTTTTATTTCTTTTATTATTTTTTTATTATTTATTTATTTATTTATTTTTTTTAAGGTTTGGAATTATAGTAAGGAACTATGTTTAAGATACATAAAGAGGTTGAGGATATGAGACGAATGTCTTAGGATTCAGTTGTAGGTAGTCTAATGTATGCTATGTTGTGTATAGAACTTGACATATATTATGTAGTAAGAACAGTTTGTAGTCAATTAAATTCAGGATATGACCATTGGATTATAGTCAAACTATTTTCAAGTATCTATAGAAACACTAACTTTGATTTTCAAACAAATTAAGATTCAAATGAACCCACATTAGGATCATTATTCATGACAATCAAATTTGTTTGCAACCTCATCGAAGAGGGTATCCCCCAGGTAGAAGGCACGAGAGTACTTAATACCCATAATTAGAAATCTGTGTAAGAGTAAGAGAAAAATTGAAGATGAGGGTGAATTGAGATGAGTGAGGTAAAAGATAAAGATGCTTGAGGCCAACCATCTTTTGATAACCAGGTTGAGGCAAAAGATAAAGATGCTTGAGGCCAACCATCTTTTGATAACCAGGTTGAGGCTAACTATCCAAGCTTGAGGCCAACCATCTTTTGATAACCAGGTTGAGGCTAACTATCCTTGGATGGATGAGGCAGAGTCGTCCATGTAGCTAAGGTAGAGCTTAACATCCCTTGGTAATAGAGGCAGAGTTTGACCATCCCTTGGTAGTTGAGGGAGAGGCCGAGGCTAGTGTCCCTTGTTAAACCTACAGAAGCTCAAGTCTGTCACACCCTACTTTTTAAAACCAATGTATTGAAGAGCCTATAAAGGAAAGAAGTAGGACAAGAGAGGTTTGTGCTCAAGTGTTAGGTAAATAAAAGCTGTAGATAAGTTTGAATTAGAGGGATTTGATTGAAAGGTTGCGTTGAGTGATTTCTGGATTATGGAATCAAAGTAATTCTTGAAGCTAAAAATTCTACTATGTAAGAATAAACAGACCAGGAGAATGCAACTATGACTTTGAGCTTGGAAGTAAGATCTAAGGAAAGAAAGGAAATCTCATCAAGTGATGGGAAGAGTTAAAAAGTATAGCTGGGAGATAAATTAAGTTGGACGCATACCTAATTGAAGATCATGTTGGACGCATGGTCAAGACAAAGGAAACGCATGATAAAGGTGAAACGCATAGGAGGAAATCAAGGAAGGAGATGTAAGCTTGGTTTAAATAGGACGTATGAGTAAGGATTAAAGTTGAGTAGTGATATGCTGAAAGGAAATCTAAAAGAAGGATAAAACGCATAAGGTAGAATCGTGGAAAGAGGCTATGATAATTTAAGGTAAACGCATAACTTCCATTAAGGAAGATTTTGAATTGGATAAGTTAGAAGGTTGAGAAGTAAGCCTAAAGGAAGGAGGCTGGAGATGGATTTACGATAGGATTTATCGTTGAGAAAATAGCTCACATAAGGAAGAGGTTGGAAGCATGACCTTGGAATATAGCACAAGAACGCATAAAGGAATAATCAAGGAAACCTCAAGGATAGGAGGAAGGTCATCGACGCAGAACGAAATAAAGGTAAACGCAAAGAGTGCAAACGCATAAAGGAAGGTTTTGAGTTGGATTTGGTTATTAAGGATAAACCACATAGTTGGATGTTTATCACTCAAGAGAACGGTTTTGTAGTTAAGATATGGATATAAGGAAAGAGAGATGGATGCATGATAGTATGTGGTTAAGGCAGACGCATGGTATTATGCGGTAAGGAACAAGCGCATAGTAGTGTGCGTTTGAGTCATTGACGCCTAGTAGTACGCGGTAGAGAAACGCGTTCAAAGATAATATGGCGGAGAGTAGGGAGAGAAAGTAATGAAGCTAAAACCTTAAAGGAAATTCAATGGACACATAGGGGCATAATGTTGGATGAATAGCTTGTATAGTTGAATATGTTGGACGCATAAGATAAGCTTATAAAGGCTAGGTGGCTTCATATAAACTTGACACCTTATAAATAGGAGGTGTTAGAAGACATGTTGAGTGTTTCATGCAAGGTGATGCTTAGATAAATGCATGATTAGTTAAGCATGCAGCATGACATGTGGCAAACAAGTGGCAAAAAGAGAGGAGAAGTAAGATGACAAGCCCTCTAATCCAAAGCTATAATTAGTTTTGAATTCTTGAAGGGGAGAGAGAAGGCAGAAGGAGGAATCCTTGTGTCCGTATTAGAAGTCTACAGCCAAGAGAGAAGATATTCTTGACAACTTACTATCTTATGCTAAGGAAGTTGTCTTGTGTCTAAGGAGTCAGTCTTGTGTTTAAGACGAACAATGCGTTCAAGGTAAACGATGCGTTCAAGTTGGACCTTGCGGCCAAGAGAGGTCAATGCATCCAAAAGAGAAGCAAGAAGAGTTAGGCTGCACCTTGCATTCAAGGGCAGAGTTGCGTCCAACCGAGCTGACAGAGGAATATAAAGCCTTGCGTTCCAGAGTTAGAATGGTGCATCCAAGAAGCTCGGGAAAGAAAAAATAGCAGGAAGAAGAGGAACTATTCTTCAGCAAATATAATGTGAGTAACACCAACGTTTTTCAGAGTATAAATGAGTTCTTTGTGATTTATATTATTGGATTGGAATATGCACTCATGAGTTTTCAACGTATAGAGCATGCGTTTATATATAAAAAAGCACTGAGTATTCTGGTTATTAGAAAGGAGTTTAGTAAGAAGCATGCTGTTGATAGTATATGATTTTCATGGTTTTATTGAGAAGCATACTGTTAGATCTTAGATGATGTTTCTAAAACATAGTGTATTTTATTAAATCTTAGAAATGGCACCCAAATCTCAAGGACTAGAGGAAGGAAAATGGGTAGCCGAAAAATAGAAATGGGACCCCAATGCTCAAGGAGAAAAGGAAGGTATATGGGCAACCCAGATTATAATACCTATGTGCACATAGAGGAATATATGACGCTGATGTGTTGAGATTACTCCACACAGCTAAGGATAATCGACGTTGAGTAGCATTAGCGCCTTAACTAAGGAAAAGATAGGAAATGAAATCGACGTTAAGAAGCGTAGAAGCACTGCTCCGCCTCAACTAAGGAGAATGATATGAAATGAATAAGATTCTTGAGTATTTTCTCTAAAATAAGCATGCAAGACTTAACAATGGTATTTGAGTATGATTTAATATGATTAGAATCGATATTATATATTATGACCAGTTTTACAGTTGAAATAAGTTATTTTAAAAATTGTTACTCATTGAGCTGTTAGCTCATTCTTTTATATGTTTTCCATTTTTCAAGTAGCATGACAGTTCCCGTTGCCGGTCGAAGTCGAGGTTTGTCAAAAGATAATGGTACCACCGTCCTAGGAAGAGTGTTTAAATGAGGGAAATAAGGTAAGCTAACAGTGGGTATCAACAGGGAAGTTGATGACTGCTGTCCTCACGCTCCGTCTCGGGCTACAGAAGGGTAGTTCGGGTTGGGGTGTGACAGAGTCCAAGTTGCCCAACCCCATGGTTTCGAGGCAGACCAGAGAGGACAACCAATAGAAGAATTGGAATCTGCCACCTCATATCTGAGGAAAGATGAGTCAATATCGAAACCAAACTGGGGGTTGAACAAAGAAAGAAGCTAGTTAGCTTCCTTAGGGTGAATACTTACATGGTCACAAGAAGATATGCTAGGAATTGTTCATAGCATAATCGTACACCAATTGAATGTAAATAGGGACTTCGAACTCGTAAAGTAGAAGCGATGAGTATTTAACCAAGAATCAACGAGATCATAGCTAACTAAGTTGATGATCTTCTTAAAACTTATTTCAATAGAGAAGTCAATTATCCCAAATCACTCTCTAATGTAGTATTGGCTAAGAAAGAAAATGGAAATGGGTGAATGTGTACCCATTTTACCAATATGAATTAGGTTTGTCTCATATACAATTGTCCCTTTTCAATGATTAATCAATTGGTTGATGCCATAGTGAGATGCAATATGCCAAGCTCCATGGATGCCTACTTGAAAAGCACTCAAAAAGTGCTTTTATTGCTCTTAATTTAGGGACGTTTTTATTAGATTTTATGTGTTTGCTAGTGATTTTCAGGTAGTTACGAAGAAAATAAGTGTTGAAGACCAAAAGAACCAAACCGGGCCAAAATCAGATGGAAAAGAGAAGAGAAATAGCAAAACCCTAAAAACAGGGTAATGTTGTTGTGCCAGTGCGACACTGCCTCAGTGCTAAAACCCAAGAGCATCAAAATCAACAAATCTAAGAAGTGTCACGTGATGCGCACTTTTAGTGTTAACCGCAAGTGTACGGGTCAAGTTATAATATAAGACGGTGAAGTCCGAATATCGTTCCATTGAAGATCCAACTGTGAAGGTTTAAGTTACTTAGCTATTCTAGAGTTGAATCAATTTTATTTGATGATTGGAATTGAAGTTGTTAATTATGGAAAATATAAACCAAATAAGGAAAGTATTAAAGTGAGAAACACAAGAGTAAAAGAGAGTTCTAGGGTAATGAATTCTTGTTTATTTCATCATGAAATATTATAGGTTTCATGGATTTTATTGTAATTCATATGCCTAAGTCTAGAAATTTAATTCCAAGTTATTTTCTTTAAAAAACAACCATTTCTCATGCAACTCGATTGATTACTAATCTATTGAAACCAATACAAATTACATGGCATTAAGAATAGTCTTTAGCAACTTTTATTGTCAACCTAACTACTCTTGTGATAGATTAACAACAATTCATTGTTATAGATCAAGTTAAACATACAATCTCTCAATCATACATCTAACCTAACATGTGAAGATGACTAATCCACAAGAATTAAACACAATAATAATGAAAAGCATAATCATTCCAACAAAACCATGAAAGTCTACAAGATCAACATAAATTCATAAACAATTCATCAAAACCCTAAAACTAAAGAGCTTAGCCACTCATAGCTTGAAGCAACATGTTTAAGCAAAATAAACAAAGAAAGAGTGTAAAGAAATGACAACTCTACTGAAAAGAGGTTTTTGATTGAGGTAGTACCGTCATGATCTCCTTGGCTCTCACGTCGGAATTCGAAGGGCACCACGACTATCTCGAACTCTTTTCCTCTTCCTTGCAACTAACTCACTCCTTGAACTCTTATGGACTCTCACTCAATTTTCTCCTTCTTGTGCCTTTTTAGGTCTGTAGATTGATGGTTGATTCCTTGATGATTAGGGCTGCTGGAAACCCCCAAATTTATAGAGTTGGTCGCCCATAAACTTACCAAAAATAACAAATTTATTTATGGAAAACTGGCCCCTTGGCGCTAGGGCTGCGTCCAAAATTGTTGCTCTCGGGTTTTAGCGCCGCGGTGCTGTGATGCGTTCATAATTGTTGCTCTTGAGCTTTAGTGCCGCGACAGTGCCGTTCAAGCGCTGTGGTGCTATGATGCGTTCAGAATGTTGCGCTTGGGTTTTAGCGCCGTCCCAGCGCCGCGACGCTATGATGCGTTTAGAACGTTGCTCTCGGGTTTTAGCCTAGCGGCAGCGCCGTCCAAGCACCACGGTGC
Source organism: Citrullus mucosospermus (assembly GCA_030954485.1). NCBI lineage: Eukaryota > Viridiplantae > Streptophyta > Magnoliopsida > Cucurbitales > Cucurbitaceae > Citrullus > Citrullus mucosospermus. Next base: position 7,259,186 of record CM062062.1, read on the forward strand.
TATCCCAAATTTTGCCCTTTTGAGTTTTTCAACTCTTTTTCGCCGTATTTTTGCTCGGTTTTGATCTTTTGATCCTTTCTTCTAATTTTCCTCATTTTAACCTGAAAACCACTAGCAAATAAGTGAAATCTAATATAAAATTCCTTAATTTGAGAGGATAGAAAGCACTTTTCAAGAGCTTATCACCATGATGTTGTGAAGGAGCACTGCAATGCTATGTAAGAAGCGCCACAGTGTAGGGTCAGCACTGTGACACCACGCTAGGGGGTACCATTTTATGACAGACAGCACCGCAATGCTGCCTTATAGCTCCACGATGCCATTTTTTTATTTTTCTTTCTTTTTTTTTTGAAAAAAATCTTCAAATTTAGAAAATATTTGGGCGGCAACTTCTATGAACTGGGAGGTTTTCACAGCCCTAATCACAAAATTTCAAAGGAAAAGAGAGCTTAAGACAAGTGTGAGTTTGCCACCAAAAAGAGAGGAAGGTGTTGGAGAAGAGTTGAAGACTGTTCAAGATCCTAAGTTGTCGACCAAGAGGAGATTGGAGGAATTCAACACCGGGAAGCAATTCGAGAGTTTTTCTTCCTAAGTTTCTCTTTCCCTTTACTTTTATGCTTGAGAACTCATATGAAAGTATGTATATTTGATGGTTATACGTGGCTAAACTCATAGTTTTAAGGTGTTGGATGATTTAACTATGGATTTAAGTTAATGATTTAGTGTTTTTCATGGATGTTGAATGATATGTTTTTCAATGCTATTGTGCTTTATTTTCTATTGATTGATCATCTATACTTGTTAGGTTAGATGTATAATTGAGTGATTGTATGTTTAATTGGATCTGTGACATTTAATCTCTATTAATCTTTCATGAAAATAGCTAGGTTATTAGAGAAAGTTGATTATGATTCTTCTTAATACTATGCCCCTTAATTTGGTTTCAAAAAATTAGTAATCAATTAAGTTGCATAAGAAAGAGTTGTTTTTAAGAGAAAATCATCCGGATATTAGTTTCTAGACTTCATATTGTTTGGACATAATTCCATGGAAACCTAAAGCATGACTTAATGAATTAATTAATGACATCAACACCCTAGAACACTCTTATCCCTTGAAGTTTTACTTGCTTCTACTTTCTTTTTTTGTTTCAAAATTCAAAATCCAAAATTCAAACTCAATTTTGGTTCTTTTCTTGTTTCTATTCCAACCAAGTGTGGTTGAAGAAAAAACTTTAAAAATAAAGAAACCCAATACTCAAAACACTAAAGCCAAGGCGAGGTGAGTAGGGTTGAGGCCGAGGTCAAGTTAGGGATTGGAATAAGAACATAAGTTGAGGTTAGAGAAAAAAGAACTTGGTTGAATCTGTCGGGACTTGGTTTGTAAATTATATAAATGATTATTTATTTAATAAAATAAGTAGTATTTTATTTGACATTTAGATTACATTAACTCAATATGATAAACTAGGATTCTAGGTTATTTTATGTAGCTTGAACAGTATGTGGTAGATATACGGTGGATCTTGTACAAGCGATAACCTAAATGGTCTGTAGTATATGGATAAGATTGGGTGTTTTATCCTAGTGACACTATGGATACGACTAATTTTGTAAATGTTACAAAAATTGTAAGTGTTACAAACGATTTGATCCAAGTCATTCATGTGGAGACATAAGAATGAGGGTATCCTATACAAATAGTTTGTATAAGACTAGACTGCAAAATGATTAATCTTTTGTTATAACACCAATAACTGAAGAGATTAACATTTCATAGAATGACTATAAGTAACTCGATTTCAATCCTGAGTGAGTTGTAGACTCTTGTCTATGAGGGTAGTTCTTTGATTTGTATGGGTGAGAGTGACCTACGTTGCCGATTTAGTAAACCTACTATGTTGGGGACTTGTTCAAATAGGGAGCTGGAAGCATAGCTACACAAGATGAAATTCACTCTTTACCGTCTTTAGGGTAAGTAGATTAATTTCTTCCTTAAGTGCTGACTCTAGGTTTTGAACAATGGCGCCCTTCCCTCTCGCTGGCCCGAGAAGGATTTTGTTTATGGTAGGACCATAAACAAGTTGTTTATTAGAGGATCAGTGAGACTTGAGGAGTAAGAAGTAATTACATGAGTAAAACGATAATTTGACCCAACTATATTTATGAGCAATTCATGAAGGATTGACTTACTAATAATAGTTATATCCATGGACATAGAAATATTCTACCGTGCGAAGAGTACAACAGTGGGTTTTTAATTGAGTGACCCACAGTTAATTAATTAATCTTGAATCATTGGAGCTTCTAATCTGTAGGTCAATAAGGTCACCTTGCTAGCTTACTAAGGGTAAAACAAAAAATAAGTAGTTTTGGAATAATTTGAAATGTTCAAATTATTTAAGGGAGTTATCTATATATTAATATGATTAATATAAAGTAGAATGTACATTGATACATTATAATATATAGTTAATTACAAATATGATTGATAATTAAAGCTACATAATATATGAGAGTAATATTTTTTGAATAAGATTCAAATATTAATTATATGAATGAGATTCATATAAATACTATAGGTTAAAATTAATGTAGATGAGATTCATATTAAAACTATAGGTTAGGAGAGAGTTATGCATTTTAATATGATTCAAATGCATATTTAATTATATTCTAAAAAAATGCATATTTAATTAAATAGTGGTATTTTTAATAATGAATTAATTATTATCATTTAAGTTAAAATTAAATTTGATTTAATTTTAGAAACATTATTATAAATGGAAAGAATATTAAACTATTAAAATATAGAAAAGTTTCAGCAATAGACTGCGACAGACAGTGATAGACTTCTATCGCTATTTGTATCACTAAGCGATAGAAGTCTATCACGGTCTATCACTCAGTGATAGAAGTATATCATGGTTTATCGTTGAATTTTTTCTATATTTATAAATATTTTAGCTCATTTTGCTATATTTGAAAATAACCCTTAATTACAATTAATTAAATAAATAATTAATAATAATAATAATAATAATAAATAGAAAAGAAGAAGAGGGAGAGAAACTCCTCTACATATCGCAGGGGAGTGGGAGGGGAGTTAATAGCTGAAACGTTTATCAATTAGGGTGCTGATATTTACCTGAAAATTACAGAAGTGCACTCCTTCTCTTATCATTACATCTCTCTCAAGATCTCTCATGCTCAAATACGGAGAACAATTTTCTCTGAGAAAAATCAATTTCTTCTTCTATAACAAAGGTCCCACGAGCCATTCTTTTTGGAGAATAGCAAGGCAGCCAAGTGATGGTGTCCCATCTCAGTTCGTGGAAGGAATTCCTATCGAGAAGAGGAAAAGCATAGAAGTCAGTCTTCAAGGGTAAAGTTTCATTCTTCCATGTGTTTTTCATTTTAAGAGAACATGTTTAGTTTAATACTGTTTATCTGTTCTCTATTTTTTTTTTTTTTTTATAAAACTTCAATCTAAAATTTAATAGCACAATGCGTTCACACACTTCTACATGGGATTCAATTTCTTCAATATCCAATAATTAAATATTTGAGAAAATAAGAATTGGCTTTAGAGCAAGCTGAGTGTAAGAGGATACAAAGGTGAGCAACTCATTACATATTAAGGGAAGGTAAAGCTCTACAATAGAAGTTACTCAATGCCTACTAAAATGCCTTACAGCAGATGACGCAAATTCATGAATGGTATGTGGTAATCACTCTAGAGCAAGATCCTTATATTATAAGATTATCAAACAAGGGTATTATTGGGCAATCACACTTTGGGATGCACGAGAATTTTCAAAGCATGTGATAAATGCTAACAATTTTCATTGGTCCTAAGACAATCTCCAGAACCATTGGCCAATATTATTAGCACTTGGCCTATTACACAGTGGAGAATAGCCTCATTGGACCTCTTCCTCAGGGTACGAGGCAAACAAATTTGCAGTAGTGGGCAATGGATTATTTAATAAGGTGGGTCAAAGCATAGGTACTTGCAACCATATTTGAAAAGAAACTGACTGGTTTTATTTAGTGAAACATCGCATGTCAATTTGGAGTTTCTAACACAATAGTTCATTAATAATGGAACATAGTTCGACATGTAGCATTCATAAAGTTTTGTTGAAATCTTAAAATCAAGCATCCATGTTCATCTCATGCTCATCCTCAAACCAATAGATAGGTCAAAGCTGTAAAAAAAAAAAAAAAAAAAGAGAATATAAACCAGTATCGAAAAGGATTATGAACAGAAGAGTTGGCAAATGTGTTGCGGGCTTATCAAATGACAGCTCCAACTTCCGTAGGTGAGACTCCATTTCTTCTTTCTTTTGGGCTGGAGGTGGTTGTTCCAATGGAGATTTGGTCTTCCCTCACCCAGGGTGGAGCCATTTAATCCTCAAAGGCGGTGGCCAAGGTCATCCTATGACTTGGAGGTTAAGGCTAAGGCCTAAACCATCATATGACTTTAAGGCTGCGGTCAGTTATCCTAAGATTTTAAGTTGTTGGCTTTTTGGCCCTTAATCTTAATTAATTAATTTTTATGATAACAAACTTGATTTTATTTAATAATAGTTTTAATGTTTTGAGGAGTCCATCGTGTAGAGCTTGAAACAATAATTCCAACCAATTTGAATCACTCGTATCAAAGTTTAAATGAATAAGATATAGATAAAACAAGTTTAACAAAAAAAAAATACCTATGGCGACGTGGTGGCCAAATCATCAAAGTAGACCTAACTAGAGAGCGATATGTGAATCATTGAAACAATTACACATATAGGCTTTTAGTTTTGTGTGTGTGTGTATATATATATATGACGGATACAAAAGTTAAAAAAAGAAAAAGAAATTAAATGATTTTGTTGTAGGTGGCCGATGGAGGGTTAAAAAGAATTATATATTTCATACTTTTGTTTGTTGGGATAGCAACACATAGGACCCTAATAAAGGTCTTATATTATATTTGTATTCAATTTTTCCAACTTTTATAAGAATGTTCAAATAGATTTCTTAATTATACAAATACTAGGACCCATTTACCTTTTTGTCCTTAACCTACAATCAGTAACATATATTTCAAAAAAGAAAATTCAAAGGTCCTTTGATTCACGTGCAATCTTTAATTAAACCATTTTTTTCTTTTTTTAGTTTTCCTTCTTTTTCCTTTTTGTGAACCTCTCTTAATTTTTCCTTGTTTTTCTTTTAATTTTTCGAAGCTTGGATTTTTTATATATACTGTGATATATGTACTATTTCTTTTCAGACTTTTCGGAGCTTTTATAGGATTTTAGATATACACTGTGATATATGTATTCATTTATTTGATATAAATGAGATGTGAAAGACGATTTTTTATGGGTGATATAAATTAATTTAGGCTTCCTATTTTATGATATATATGCTTACATATATGTTTTACCATTTGTGATTTATGTGTCGTGGTATATTGAAGTTGATAAATTAATTTTGAATTGCAATTCTGTTAGGGAGCTATGGTTAAATTTTGATTTATTGGGATTTCTGACTACTTAAATGAAATATATGATATATACTATGATATAAATAAAATTAAAATATATATTGGGATTTATATGTTGAACATTGAGTCAATTTGTAATTTATCTATTGTAGTATGTTTCATATATTGGTTAGAATATTTTTTAAACACCTAACACAATGTTCTAAGGTATATTTAAAATATAACCATGAATTCGTCTGAAGAATGAAGAAGCAAAAACTATTTCATACGTGAAAATGGAAAAGAAAATCACATTAATTGCAAAAGGGGAAAAAATCTCAACTAATTAATAATCTATAATAAATGCATATTCTTTTTTCGACACACTAATTAATATATATTTTGTCAAAATTTCTCTCAATTATTAAGAATGTTTGGAAAATATGAAAAAATTTTGTCTAATAAATAACAGTAAATGCATGTCGCCTACCCATAAAAAAGGGTATTTCTGTCCTATTTTTCAATTAAATCTTCAAAATGAAAATATCCAAAACTTTAGACATTTATGAAAATAAGTTTTATAGACGTAATTTGAAAGCCAAATTAAAATTGGTTTTCACTTTTTTTTTTTTATGAGAAACATGAATCATAATTTCATTGATTGTATGAAATTACAAAAAGGGAAAAAAGCCGTGAGAGATTACATATTGCTTTTGTAGTATGCTACAAGAGCAGTAAGATTTTAATAAAAAAAAAAAAAAAAGACGTGAATTTACACCAAGATAGAGATGTGTACAAAAGATGATTAAAAAACTGAGTGAAATCCGTTTCTTTATCATCTAACACGCGATGATTCCGTTCTTTCCAGGTGAGCCAAAGGAATTCTTTGATGATGAAGTCCCACATAATCGCTTTCTCATTGTTGATGCCAGTCAGAAGCATGCTTAAGACAATGAGGGAGTCGTTGGGAAAAACCATATAATAGTTGTAGTATGACAAAATTCTCCTCCAAAAAGATTTAGCAAATTCACAAAAAAAAACCAAAATGTGCGTAATGGTTTCATCACTCGGATGAGATAGGACATACCAGTTTGGAGCAGTAGCCAAATAGGGAACCTTTTTTATGAGAACTTCAGCTGTGTTAGGATGCGTTTGGAATATCTATGAAAAAAAGTGTTTTTCAAGAACACATTTTTTTTAAAACATTTTATAAAATGTGTTTAAATTTAAACACTTACGTGTTTGATTAGATCTTTATATAAATGTTTATATACATAACTTTGTTTGGTTTGTCCTATACCAAAAATGTTTATACTTAAGTCAAATTACTACAAATGACTATTAAACACTATGAACTAATTTAATAAAGAAACACATATAGTTCTCTTTTTTTTTTAGAAAGAAATATATTTTGAAATTAATCGCACAATATTTTGAAATTATTGATTTTTTTTTAGAAACTTGAAACTATTGAAGTTAAAACTAAACATTAATTTCATTTTCTTTGTATTAAAATTTTTTGGACAATTCAATTTTAGAAGCACAAATATTTTAAAATTTAAATACATAATCATAGAAAATATAATTGATCTCCAACAACAAAACATAAATAATAATAATTTTTCCTGGACAATATAATATCAACTAGACATAAGAAGTTGTGCAATCCGATCACGTTCTTCATTCATCTCCATTTCACGAACTGAACCTCCATGTTCTTTATTGGCGTCCTCATGATTTCATTCATCATTTGAAGGTAGTAGTATCTCATCCTTGTCATAAGGCTTGAACTCAAAATCTGTTTGTGAATGAACTCTTATAAAGTTACGGAGAGCCATTGAAGCAACAACATTTTTTACTTGTTTGTTGAATGGAACACTATTGCTCTTTTTCCTTCTCTCTTCCAGTTCTCCCCCTAGACTAGATTTACAGGGGCGAAGAATACCAATCTCTTAATAACAAGAAGAAAGTAGCAATTCAGTTTCTGATGGTTTAAGCTTGGAAGCAACCTACTATCTATCAATAGACGAGAACAAACAACTATTTATTGGTAGCTTCGCCTATATATTCTATTATGGCTGGCTTGGAGACAGAAGAGGAAGACCATCATCCCTATCTGGGTATGATCATAGCTTTATTCATTCATTGAACCTTGGGGATAAACATTAGCATCCAATCTCCAAAAAGATCCCACTTGTTATTCAAGATATGGGTATCTTTACCTATTGCAACACAAGTTTGAAGCTCTTCAAAAGTTCAAAAAGTATAAGGCTGAAGTTGAAAACTTGTTAGGTAAAACTATTAAAATATTTCGATCAGATCGAGGTGGAGAGTATATGGATTTAAATTTCTAGAACTATATGATAGACCATGGAATTGCATCCCAACTCTCAGCACCTGGTACACCTCAGCAAAATGATGTATCAGAAAGGAGAATCAGAACCCTGTTAGACATGATTCAGTCTATGATGAGTTATGCTCAATTGCCAGACTTGTTTTGGGGTTATGCAGTAACAATTGCATTATATATTTTGAACAATGCTTCATCCAAAAGTGTTTATGAAACTCCTTTGGACTTATGGAGAGGTCGTAAAGGTAGTTTACAACACTTCAGAATTTGGAGTTGTCCAGCACATGTGTTTGAGACAAATCCAAAGAAATTGAAATCTCGTTCAAGAGTATGCCTATTTGTAGGGTATCCCAAAGAAACGAGAGGTGGTCTCTTTTTTGATCCAAAATAGAATAAAGTATTTGTATTGACAAATGCTACATTTTTGGAAGAAGACCACATGAGAGAAGCATATACCGCGTAGTAAAATAGTGTTAAATGAACTTTCCAATGGAACTACTGAAACTTCAACAAGAGTTATTGAAGAAACTGGTACATCAACAAGAGTTGTTGATGGGGCTTCATCAAGTCATATACATCCTCCTCAAGAGTTGAGAGAGTCTCGACGTAGTGGGAGGATTATAAACCCACTTACTCTTCTTGTGAATAGGACCCCTCCAAATATTTTTGTAAAGGTGAGAGTTTTGATCATTACCACAAGATGCGAGATGATGGGATAGGGATTTCGTGGTAAAATGACTGAACTTATCCAGATTCCATCTCCATTTTTCTTCCACCTCGGTGTAGTATGGGCAACAAGGAGGGTAGAGAGAAGAGACCATTCATTAATCTCGTTGTTGTTAAGATTACGCCTTAACCCAAGATCCCATGCTTCATAATCCGTTTTCCAGCACTAGGCAATGGTGACATCCTTTTTATTGGAGAGAGCATAGATTCTAGGGATGGTGTGTCCTAAATTTCTTGGGGTCTTGTAGTTTTGTAAATTTGTAAATACATTTTATTTATTCAATAAAATAAGAAGTTGTTTTATTTATCTTTTGCATCAACTCAATTATCCATGGTTATTTTATGTAAACTTAAATTTACCCAGGTGTAGTTATGAGTAATTTGTGAAAGATCGATTTACTATTGATTATTTACTTCTGTGCACACATAAATATATCTATAGTGCGAAGAGTACAACTATAGGTCTTTAGTGGAGTTATTTTTTCCTTCTCCTTCATAGTATACATAAAAGAGAAGGAGAAGGTGAGAGACTGCAGTTACACGCTTTGCAGAAGAGTTCTGTGAAGTTCTCTCTCAAGAAATTCCCTCTCAAGCTTCTCTCTTCCTCTAAAATTCTTCTTCTCCCTTACCAAAAACAAAAAGAGCCCACCACTCATGTTTTATTCTTCCTGAGAATAGCAAGGAAGATTTCTTGGTGGTGTCCCAAGAAGAACTACTACACTCTTTGTTGGAGTTTTTTTCATACTGGTTGGTGTTTTGGTGAGAAAATTTACATCCCACCTAAAGACAGTCTTCAAAGGTAGAAGTATTTCTAATATTTAATTCTTTTCAACAGCATGCTAATTGTATTAGTTTATCCAATTTGTCTATTCTCTGTAATTTTTGTTTTTCAAAAGAAACTTATTGGCATAAGGCAATCATTCACTTTCGCTGAGGATTCAAATCCTTCAGAGGTCCTCTTCGTTAAGAGGGAGTTGACCTTTTTGCCACTGAATGGAGTGAATGCCCCTCTTTGCATTTTGGCCATTCCTGAGGAAATTTTTTTGGAGCTTTTCAATACGATCAAAAGTTTTAGCAGGGATTTTGAAAAGAGAGGAAATAGGTTGGTAGGTTGCTGAGTGTAGCTTATATCAAAGTAAGACGACCCCTTTTAGATGTATGGGAACCTTTCCAACTACTTAACCACCTCTCCACCTTTTCAATGATGCGCTCCCAGAAAGTCCGAGGTTGTAGTAGAAGGATGTAGCCATAGATTCATCAGCAGTATTGTCACACCCCCTTTCCGATTAACCTTTTTAATCCAAAAGGAGATGTGAAGACAGTAAACATCACCCTCTTATGATGCTTAATGCCCATCTCATACTATTATCATTTAGTCACCCATACTAAGCTTAAGAAGTAAGCATGGAACAGTTTAAAATTCATTTAATAATTATACAATTCTTTTAACAGATTTACAACTTATTTTACAACTCATAATTATCTAGTAAAAGAACGACTATCTTGTGGTAGACCTCGACTTCACGCGACAATGGGGACTCTTCTGTTGCCTAAGAAGAAAAACCTAAAGAAAAGAGTGAGCTAGAAGCCTAATGAGTGGTGGATAATATAAAAGTATAGGGTTCCTCTCGACCCTTGAGCACATCAAACATCTTAATCATTAACACATCACAACGAGGTTATCTACTCAAATCTCAACATTGGTTCTCTCTATACCGCATCTACTTTCCTGCTGGCTTTACTTTGTGATAACTTGTAGAAATACAAGTTATGATAGCATTTTTCTTAGATAAATAAAGATTAAATAGAGAAGCATGCGGTAAGTTATGTTAATTTTTATTAAGAAATCTTCCTTTACGTTATACTAATGTATTTTTATGAAGATAAATGATTTTACCACTTTTTGAGCCTAAAACGCATGTTTTGACACAGAAATGCAAACGATGTGTTGATGACTTCTTAACGCAGGACGACGCGTTAGCAATCTGTTCTTCATGGACGCATGATCTGAACGGAACGCAAACAACCTGACGATGCGTTAACAACTATTCAACGCATGACTATGCATTAGCAACCTACGACGTGTTGACATCGGCCAAATTATTCATGGACGCAGAGACGACCATTAATGCAAGGCGCTGAGAATCAAATTAGAATCTTGAGAGATTGACGGATGATTGACGAACATGATTTGTGGCTAAAGTGGTGGATTTTAATTGACCCGAGAATCACGCAATCAGGCGAGATGGACGCATAGTATCAATCTCGCCGCCAATCATGCAGATTTGCCATTAATTGCGGACGCATCATCTATAAAAGGGCAGCTCTGCGAGATGAGAAAGGGTTGTTGGTTCTCGGAAGAACTCCATAAGTGACAAAAGAGTTCTCTCAAACTTCAGCCGGAGATGAATAGCTCGAGAGAAGAGTCTTCCCTCCGCCGGACCACTTCACAGCAGAACCTCACGCTTCCATCCGGGCAAATCAAGACATTGACGCCTTTCCTGCTTTCTTTCTTATTGTTTCTATCTTAATTTTAGATTTGTGTCAAGACATTGAACTTATCGAAAATTGTATCCCATTTCATCACTATAATTATCTTCCATGTCTACTCATTTCTCTAAACTTTCCGCCTTTTACTTTCAAACCATGAGTAACTAATCACTCAAGGGTCTAGGGTTGTGTTAGCATCTAACTAGGAACCATAGAGTAACTATTTCATCTTGTCAATTGCGATCTTAATCCGATGCTTATGTCCATCTGACAAATCGATATAAGTAGTAATAATCAAACTGCTCGAGAGGGTAAGTGATTGTGGAACTCAATTGACAAGGGCCAAGTAGTGTTACCTGTCCATGGGGATAACCTTGGTTCTTAACACTCTCCTATGCATTATAGACATATAACGGATAGCGGCTGACAACTGGGAGAAGAGTCGCAAGTATGAATAGAATACTACTATGCGCTTCCGATGTTAGATGTTAATCAACCCGAACCCTTTCTTTATCCATTCATTCACATCTTTAGTTGAATTTGCTGTGTCGCATGCTTTCCATCTTTCACAATTTTAGTCTAGTGTACAAACAATCGCTTTCCGTAGATTAAAAACAACTCTTTCAACTATTTCTTGGTTACCACTGCAACGGATGAAATCCAACTAAATACTGAATCAATATAATCCCTGTGTTCGAACTCGGACTCACCAAGAAAACCTACTCCTTTGCTTATACTTGGGTAAAGGATAGGAAAACTTGACAAGATCACCAACGCATAGTAATAGGACGCATAGCATGTTCAAAGCATGATATGTTAAACGCATAATCACATCATTTAGCACCTTGCGTTAGTACAATTTACACATACAATTACAACACAACACTTTGCACAGCAGACCGCCATTCCCTCTATGTGGACATAGATCTACCTCTTATGGGCTTAGAAGCTAAACTAGTCGGCCTTTTAACCATCCCACGTGAGGTTCTTCTCATAAGCTCAGAATCTAGGTCACTGCAACCTTCTAACCATCCCGTGAGATTACACCACAGCCTTGGATTCTAGATCCTTAAACCCTTCGACCATCCCGTGTGTAGTTCCCTAGAAGGCTCAGAAACTAGATCGAGAGATCATCTGACCATCATGTGAGGCATTTCCTTTTCACACCATAAAATAACACTATTATCTAAGGAAACAACATTAACTCTTAAAGGAAAACCACTCACAGTAGACAAGGATTTTGGCCTTCAAATTCTTTCAACCTCATCCCGAGCTCTTTGCCCTTCTAGAACTTAGCTTGCTTTACACCTTGGAGCACATGACTAAACTTCTGGTATAAAAGGGATAGCAACAGGTGTGACACCCTAACCTTTGACCTAGTTGCTTAAGAGACATAAAGAAAAGAAACTAGGGTGAATGGTGTAAATTTGGATCACAAGCCTGTGGAGTTAGAAAATTTTTTAGGTAGAAAATCTGGGCTTGTGAGGCTTGTGAAGTTAGCCAAATTTGGACCAGTTTAGAAGGATCTATGCATTGGAAAAGAGAGGAGGAAGAAAAGAGTTTGTGCCAACTTGAGTTTTGGGTTAAGAATAGGCCATAGGTGAGTTTAGAAGAAAACCATGTTATGTGATTTTCGAGTCTTGGGTGACAAAGTGACCTATGAGATAAGGAAATCTTCTAAGTATCACAATTTTGCTTAGAGAACTCAACTATGCTATGAGAAATCTAGGCTTGGACACATAGCTTGAGGAAAAGAGAGGAAATCTTACTAAGTGTTAAAGAAGGAAGAGTTGGAAGCATAGTTGAAAGCTAGTAATGAGTTGGACACAAACTTGGGATGGCAACCACCATGATGGACACATAGGTCATTTTTTTAGGAAGAGTTGGCTAAGTGTTGGATGATTTGAGGAGTTGAAAAGCAACCCTAAGGAAGAAAAGAGATGGGTTGGACGCATACTAGCGAAAGATGGTTGAAAAATGGCTAAGCATAAAGGCTTAAGAGAGGAAAGTAGGAAACATGGACTTGGGAGACATATCATGGACGCATAAGAGATGAACCAAGGAGTCCATGGAGCAATGTTGGGAGTCTTGGACGCATGGACCAAAGAAAAAAAGGTGGTGGACGCATAACTAAGAGATTTAGAGGGAAACCACATGCATAGTAAGCCTTGTGAGTAGAAATTTGACGAAGTGTGGAAACCTTAAGACTAGTTGGACGCATACCTCCTAAGGAGGGGATTTTTGGCTAAGTATTGGACTCTTGGAAGAGAGCTATACACATAAGAGGAAGTGTTGGACGCATAGGAGGGTTTTGGCCAGGAAAATTTGGCTAAGTATAGGAAGACTAGAGGAGGAAAAGAGAGCAAAAGAAGCCAAACCCTAGAAGCAACTTCATGAACGCATGGTTAAAGAAAGTTTGACGCATGGTCCCTATTCCGGGGGCTACGTTGGGCGCATGGTTGATTATCTTGGGGCTAAGTGGCTTCATTTGGACATAACACTTCATAAGTAGGAGGTGTTGGGATGCATGACAAGTTAACATGCAATAAAGTAAGTGTGTGGTTGCATGTTGAGCTTACATGCATGGTGACATGTGGGAGCTAAGTGTCAAACATGGAAACAAGGTTGGATGACCAAGCAAGTCACCCAACTCCTATAAATAAGTCCAAGGAGGAGAAGGAGCTCTCATTCCACTAAGACATCTAAAAATATATTAAGAGAAAGGAGAGAAAGAAGGTTGAAGAAGGGTTAGGAAGCAAGCCTTGCGTTCAAGAGCTGAGTCTTGCATCCAAGAGGGTATTTTTCTGCTGACAAAAGATTGCCTTGCGTCTAGAACAGTAAGCTTTACGTCCAGAGTCTCTAGTTTACGTCCAAGGAAGTCCTCTACGTCCAAGGAAGAATTTTTTGACATCTAAAGAGCTGTTTTAGGGTTTCTGAGGTTTCTAAGTTGTTGTTTTCTTAGTTCCAGAAGCTCGGGAGAAGTTGAGAAAGATTGGAACTAAAACAAAAGAAGGAACCTAAGTTGGACGACTACTTCCACTGTGAGTGGTTGATTTCCTTTCATGCGGGAACTAAACTATATTTATTGTGAATAATTGATGATAGCACGAGCTTATATTTATAAAGCATGATGTTGTGTTATCATGTGTGCTATAGTGAGGTATCGAATAATATGTCAAGCATGATAGCATGAGGTTGTATGTATGCTAGGGTAAAGTTATTAGTTAATATATTGCATATCGAGCTTGTTGGATCTTAGGTTATATTTTCGATGTTGAAGGATTGTACGAAGGGATCAATGAACAGGATATATTCCAATGCCGAAGGACCTTGAGAAGGCATTGATGATGACAGTCATGACTAGGACCGGGATTCGACACCACATAGGATAATTAGAAGGTCGAAAGGACCTAGTTTCTGAGCCTGTAGCGGAGATGTCCTTGTGAGATGGTCAGGGGGGGTAACCATAACCTAGTTCCTGAGCCTACGAGAAGTACCCGAGAGGATGGTCAGGAGGTCGATGGGCCTAGCTCCTGAGCCTCAAAGGTAAGACTATGTGTACATAGGGGACATACGAATGCAGAAATGACGAGATTAGTTGAGCCGGGATGGCCAGCGAAAAAAACTAGTCATGATTGCTGAGCCGTGTAAGCCAGCAAGATAACCAAAGGTGAGGCTATGCCAGAGGTGCCAGCAGGAAAATAAATTCATAGAATAACCCTATAGGGGAGGTTTGAGTATAAGCTCGATATAGTATAGAAGTACTTGTGTGTGATTTATATTATGGTTATCATGATTACTGTTTACTGAAAAGGTTGATTGAACCCTAGTTTATTCGATCACTCACTAGACTTCATTAAAGCTCATCCTTTTTTATGTTTTTCTTTCTAGGTAGCAACAAAGTTTTCGTTGTTGTACGAAGTCAAGGTCTGTCGAGAAATAGTGTGCACTTAGTTGTAAGTAGCAATTTAAGTGAGAAACTAAGAGCATGTTTTCTGTAAACAAACTTGGAAAACAGTTTTAATAATAACTTATGCATGTTTCATATGAATTAACTTCTTTCTCTCTATCTAAGTTGCACATGTCAAATTTGAAAAGGGGCAAAGGTTTGACGGTAGATGTCGTAAGAGGGTCAGCATATGCTGTCCTGACGCCCCATCTCGGGCTACAGAGAGGGGTGGCTCAGAGCAGGTTGTGACAACAGGCCCTTAAACTACAAGCTGGACGCTTAGAATACACTGTTGGACGCCTGGGACAACTTTTTCGACACCTGGACACTGTTTTGGACACTTAGACACTGTCCTGGACATTTAGACACGCCTGTTGGACGCCTATCTCTAGAGATGCCCATGGGTTAGGGCGGGGTCGAGGATGGCTTCCCCGTTCCCCATATCATTTCCTGTCCCCGCCAAATTCCCCATAGGGATCGGACGGGGAATCCGTGCGGAGAATTTTTCCTCGTTTGATTCTTCTTTTAAAAAAAAAAAAATCAATTACCATAAATCACTATTATGGAAAAGTTTTAATTAAATGGTTAACTTTTATATGATTAGTTCCACATAGACAATTAAAATTTAAAGAGAAATTACTCACAAATTTTGAAATTGAAGGAAATAATTATCTATCAAATTATTCATATGTATAATCTAAATTTATTAGAATTCAAACATATATATTTTTTTTTTACAGTAATCCAAACATATTCTTTATTTTGACCATTAATCTTGAAAATTAAATATAATATTTATATAATAAAAATAAATAACATAAAATTAAATTATTATAATATATAAGAAAAACACCTAACAGGGTGGGAGGCAAGGGCGAGGACGGGGACGAGGAATCCATTTAACTTTCGGAGAATTTTTTCCTCCACCCCATTCCCCACCTAAATAGGGAATCTTGCCTCATTCGTGGCAGGTCCCCTTGGGAAAAGTGGACATCTCTACCTATCTTAGTGTTGGACGATTGGACTATGCTTGTTGGACTCCTGGTGCTTCCTTTGTTCCTCCCCGAGCAAACGTTTTTCTCCTCTAAGCTTTCTTGGCTAAATTTGCTAAGAATGAACTTTTTTGTGAATGGATTTCCATAGCCTTAAACTTCTATTTATAGGCTTAGGAAACTCTAACCTTTTCTTTAAGTTTGACACTTAAACTCTTAAGTGTCTTCACCATGTATGACTAACACATGCATGCTCCCAATTCATTCTTCAAATTGTCTAAGTGTCCAACTATTGTGAAACTCACCTCACAGCACAACACCTTCTACTTTGACATTTAGTCAAATTTATGTTATGTCGACACTTCACGTCGTAAGTGTTCACCGCAGAGCTAGCCTGTCACACCCTATCTCAGATACACTCTATACCTAGGATTGAGCATGATCCTATTTTCCTTACATAAAACTCTATAAGATGGATACCATATAAATAGCAAAAACAAACAACATTTCCATTATCTCATCAGAAGAACGTGCAATCTTTCAACCAACATGTCTGTATATACTCATATAAAGTGCAACACGTCCCCCTTTCTACCCTCACGAAATATGTTTATTACAAGATATATGTACAGTCTAGATATTTACAACTATCCCAGAGGTTCGCTTCGAGATAGGCCCAGACGAGATTTTTCTGTAGGCTAGGCGTCCCGGACACGCTCGCTACCTGAAACAACAAACAACAGCAAACTAAATGAGCAGAAAGCTCAGTGAGTGACTAAATCTACTAAACTATTCATAACAAATATAAGCCAGTTTGTGAGTTAATAACCATCACATATCACATCCCAATGAATTACAAATATTCACTTTTGTCATTGCACAAATAACTATCAAATTCTCATGTCTCACAGACTTGTAACTATTTAGTGCTTCACTTCCCGTCCCTCAGCACTTACTCAATTGTAATTACAATACCATGTGCCTTCACATAAAATCCCTCAGCACAGGTAACAAGTTCTATCTTTGCTCAAATGCCTTCACTCATGATCCCTCGGCACGAGCTAGTGTGTGATGGATTACTACATGCCTTCACTCATAGTCCCTGAACATTGTAGTCCATTTCTTATTGTTATTCAAGTGCCTTCACAAAGTCCCTCAGCACTTAACTCAAATTTACACACATACAAGCTTTCACTATAAGGTCCCTCAGCTGCTATTATGTATGGACATTCATATTGATACTCTTTCAAATCACTAACACATCATATTCATAAGGCATACTACAATGAATCATGTTTTCTCAACGTTAAGTGTACTAAATTTATCACAAGATATAGCAAAAATCACTCACAATTGGTCTCGGTTCTAAGTGGGTTATAAGCCTCCCCAAGCTCTTCTTGGCCTGAAAACACATAATTCTCAAGTTTAGTTTCCATAATTTCCCTTTTTCTTTGACACACAATAGTAACATTACTCTTTAGAAAATTATAAGCTGTCAGCGTTACTCATTTGATACCAAAACTGTACTAGCGATACTGCGTTGATTGAAACCAGCGAGACTACCTTGAGGAGCGATACCCAGCGATACTCTAGCGAGAATCGTGAGACGCAAAGCCTATCTTGCGTTGCAGCGATATTTGCTTCGCTGCCCTGTCTCTCGCTCACTCAGCGATACTTCCGCTACAGCAGAACCGTTTCCTTCTTCCTTTCTTCTTCCTTCTTCAACCTGCTAAACATTTCGTTTCAGTCAATTTCTATACTTTCTTCCTTCTACAAACTTATTAAAGTACAGATTCTTCATCTTACCTCCAAATTTCATGAAGAACATCCTCTCCGTTTAGGATATATCCTTCGACAACTCCAAGTTACCCGTAATCATCCGATAGTTCAACTCTAGTCTCTTCTTCCTAAGTTTGACACACAATTAAACAATTTCAGCTCAAGCATCCTTCATAAAACCTGCTAGAAATCGAGTTAACTTACTAACCTCAAAGTTTCAGCCCTAACCTCCGTCTCTTCAATTTGTTCTTCCTCCAAAACCGAGCATCACTCTAAAGAGATAACAGCAGTCGAAACCTCTGTCAAACCCAAGTTTCTTCCACGAATTCAATGAGATTTCTGCTTCAGATCAGCATGAACATCTTCTTCTACCTCCCTCCGATGTTTCGCCTTAATATGGACCCAACTCGAGCTCTGAAATGCAAGCAGAACAATTGAATTCTCAATCCACTTATATATATACCACCGACTTATCCTCCATTTCAACATTATACTACAATCCGTTCAACGCATACCTTCTATGCTCAGCTTCAGCAACGCACACGACCTCTGATGATATTTCTTTTCAAACTCTCCCGCCAAATAGTTAGCATACGCATTACTTTCTCTCGGCCAACACTCTTTGTCCAACGCATACCCGCCTTTGACGCATGGTAGCGTTCACCGCATAATAGCCTCACCGCAGATCAGCTCCCAACTCCTCGTGGCCTTTACTTCCAACGGCACACTGCCTTCAATGCGTTTGCCGCATAATAATCCTCGGTACCAAGTGATCCTCCACGCCTTATGTCCTCAACGCGTCACGACTTTAGCGCATGCTAAACTTCCCTCACCTTTGCGTTTACACCAAAATTGTTTCCTCCACAACAGGTTGCCATCAACGCACAGCTGACACTTAGTCATTTTCCCACTCCAAATGCAAGCCAACCAACTACTTTTACACATTCACCCATCTCTCGGCCCCTTCTTACCTTGCGTTCTCACAAAATTAGGTGCGGGGCTTACATAGCCACCTCCTCCTTGAAAAACAACAATTTGGACGCCTACCTAAGCCTTTACTAAGCCCTTCTATGCGTCCATCTAGGCTCGGTTTCTACCATCCATGCGTGCAACTAGGTCTATCATGCGTCCATCTTGTCCTCTTTTGAGGTATGCTTCCAATGTCACCTTTTAACCTACATTAACTATCCAACACTTTTGCACCTTAGATAGAGTATGCGTCCAACTCCTCTTGTATTTAGCCAAAATTTACCTTCTTACCTAGTACCGTGTGTCCAACTCCCCATGCTTGCATCTTGGCCTAAGTGTTTTTCCTTTAACTAAGATAGGTTGCTCAACACTTAACCAAAATTTCACCCATAATCAAGCTATGCATCCAACTTCCTTGTTTTGGCCTAAATGTCACCTTTCAGCTATCGTAAGTTGTCCAACACTTAGCCAAAAGCTTCTTGAGACATAGACCATACGTCCATAATGCTCCTACTAGGCGTCCATCTCTTGACATTTCCTCCCGGGGAATGCGCTCAACCTTAACTCTAGGGTTGATGAGTTGAACTTCTCACATTTGGTCCTATGCTCCAACTTTTTCTTCCAACACTTAGTCAAATTTCTCAATCTCTAAGCCTATGAGTTCAACTCTAAGTTCACCTCATAGTTTTCATTTTCCAAGCATGGTTATTCCCATTCTCGAAGCATAGTCCAATACTTTAAAAATCTCATAACATAGTTTTCTCCCAATCACTTCTATGACCAATTCTCTCTTCAAAATTTAAACTTGGACAAACACTTTTTCTTTCCCATGATGTGCTCAACACCTAGTCCCCCTTAGTAACTCAAAAAATTTCGAACTCCACAAGCCTAAAAATTTACCCTACTTACTCTTCTCAAATTTTTCTAACTCCACAAGCTTGCAACAGCTTTTCACATAAAAATTTCTCCAACTTCTCCCTAACTCCACAAGACCCAATTCAATTATTTCAAGGGAGTTAATTTAGGGCTTTGGTTATTACAATCATTATCAAGGTTAATGCCCATAAATTCAGACTTTATGTGGTTGGTCCACAGGCTAGATAATTGTTCAAAAGTACTAATGGTTCAAAAAGGTTTGTCATCTTATCATTTGTGGGAGAGGAGAATAGAATAATGTCATCGACAAACTGTAAGTGAGTAGTCTGAAGCCCTGAATTTCTCACCTTAAATCCTTCGATATTGTTAGTGGATGATCCCTTCTTAAGCATCCTACTTAGGCAATCAACCACCAAAATGAAAAGGAAGGGATAAAGCGGATCCCCTGGACGAAGGCCCCAGAAAGCCTTTATCTTGCCTCTAGGACAACCATTGATAATAATGGAGAAGTTTGTTGATGACATGCTGTTGTTTGATTTCTATTCGATTTAAATTGAGTTTCGTAGCTTGTTGCATAAAAATAGATATTATAATTTCAGTACAAGGATGCGTCGAGAATTACTCAAGTATGATCATGATGAAGCAAGTTTTCCTATAAAAAGCTCAAGTATAAGCTCTTATAGGTTTCCTGGTGAGTCCAGGGTCGAACGCAGGGATTTGTAATAACTAGGCGTTGAGATTAGATGCTTGACTATGCGGTGAACTATACATGTAATATGTGCATGTGTTGGTTGTATGTGTGTAAAACTATACATAAAGAATGAATAAAATTTCCTACAACTAACAATGAGGTGGACGCGGCGATGGTTAGTCAAATGTCATTTAGTGTCAGATAGCATGTGTTGAGAATGAATGGAACCATGCGATAAAAGTAGAGTTAATGCAGGAGCTAGTTGATTACTTAAGCATATCCAAGTATAATTACATACCTACAAACTTAGTTTGTGAATCCATCTCTCGATGTTTCGACGCCACATTAATCTTATCTCTAAGACGCATGATAAGTTTGCATTGGCAAAAGATGAACTACATCTCTGCACCTCATCTAGTCTCGGTAAATGTTAAAGATTAACCATCCACTCTCTCAAGCTAGACAGTCGTGCTTACTACTTTTGTTTGTCAGGCAAAGTTATGCAAGCTAATGATGTGCATTAATCAAGATGTAACATACTTAATATTGCTTAAGAGAAACTAACTTCTAACATCTAACTCATTTAGCATTCAAACAGCATGGTGTAAGGTATTTAATATGGAAATAGATGGAAGATAATCATCAATCAAACTCATATTAAGAAAATAAATCATTCTCTCGAATGTCATTAACAAAACATAAGTAAGAAGGAGGGAAATGGAGATAAAACAAAAATGGAAGGCGTCAAGCTGCCACTGGCAACATCTTGCTTCATGGAGGCTTGAAATGGTTGCTATCTGATACATAAATTTCATAGGGCGAAGGTTCTCACTCACTGGGAGACGACTCTGAAAGTGCTCAGAATCCTTCTCTCAAAAGAGCTCGAAATGGAGGCTGGTTATGGTGAGGAAGAAATTATGCAGAGCTTTCGCCTCTTGAACTCGTCTCTCTTTTCTTTCCTCTCCGCTCCTTTTTGTTGGAGAAGCTTTGGGCTATTTATAGGCGTTGAAAAGTTAAAACTCATGATGACCTGACACCTTTGCATTAAATTCCTTGCCCTGCTGCGTAGATTTTTTACATTGACGACCCATAGGTTCTTCCATGATCTGATAAAGTGTTGTCCTTTTTCATAATGACATGACAGCTTTTTGCCTATGCGTCTGTATCTACTTTTTCTCGATGCATGGTCTCAACGCATGGTCTCGACACATGGGTTTCCACTTGTTCCCGCAGCAACTACGTCTCTGGTACTTGGGTTATTTGCGCTTCTTTTCTTCTTAACCCTGCGTTAAAAACAGAAAAACTCATAGTTTATCAGGTATTTTCTTTTGTAAATAGCGCCAACGCATGGTGATACATTTTATATCATTCAACTACCAAAATCATGTGTTTAGCTCTAAAGTTCCTCTAATTAAATCAAATAGTGACTATAATAACTTGTACTTCTACAAGTTATCACATGCATCCCCACATCCATTTTCTCCACTTGATTCAAGGGCCCTTTGCACTCAAAATATGTTCGAGAAAATCCCAATCAACCATATTGAAGGCTTTTTTAATATCAAATTCAATCACCACACCCTTGGATTTGGTTTTGAAGTATAGGTCAATTAACTCATTAGCAATCAAGGATCAATGATCTGATGATCACAAAAGCAAATTGATTCTCTGTGATCATGCAGGATAAAACTTTCTTTAATCTTTCTGACGGAACACGGGCAATGACTTTATAGAAACTAGTTGATAGACAAATGGGCCTAAACTCTCCAACCATTTTGGCATCAATCTTTTTTGAGATCAAGCAAATGTAGGTCTCGTTGAGGTTGGCGTTGATAACGGCTTTCTCAAAAAAGGCCTGAAACACCCTTTGAATATTGTCTTTAAGGATGTTCCAGTGCTTTTTTAAGAATTCAGAAGTATACCCATCAGGTTCAGGAGATTCATTGCTTCCCATGTTAGTAATGTTGGGTTGTATGTCCTAAAACTCGTAGTTTTTGTAAATAGGTGATTTTTAGTACATATGAAGTTATTCAAGTGAATTAATTATTTATCAACTCTAAATCCAATTAAACTACGAACCCTTGGCTACTATCATGAGTACTTGGACTTTATGTGGAGACATAAACAGGATCAAGTTCAAGTAAGTAGCCTCAATAGTCTATAGTACATGGATTAGGTTGGGTACCTCTTCCTGGAGACACTATTGAATACGACCCGCTTCATGATTGTTACAAATGTTATAAAGTGTCATAAATGAAGTGATTCTGATTTGATCACGTAGAGACATGTGAGCGGGGGTATTCTACATAATGAGATTGTGTAAGACTGACCCTGAAATAATTACTGTTACGTATTAACACCGTTTACAATTAACACTGATTAATTTCACTTATCGATGACCTAGATAACTTGATCTGAATTTTGAGCTATCTATGAACTCCTATTTATTCAGAATTATCCCTTGATCTACATAGGTAAGAGTAAGCTCAATAGCGCTGCTCAACATTCCTCCTATTTCAGGGATAAGACTGGGTAGATAGTTGGGAACATAGAATTTGCAAAATGGAATTCACTCCTACCCAACTTAGGGATAGAAGAGAGGTTGTTCTCTTAAGTGTTGTTCCCAGGACTTGAACAAGGGGCTCCATCCTCTCATTGGCCCCAGAGGGAATGGATTTAGTGATTAGATCCTAAATTAGTTGTTCATTAGAGGGACAATGGTACTTAAGGAGAAAAGATGTAACTCAGAGGTAAATCAGTATTTGACCTAGCTGAAGTTATGAACAACCTGTGAGGATTGACTTATCGATGACGGTTATATCAAATGGACACAAATATATCTACAGTGAAGAGAGTGCAACTACGGGCTTTAGTGGAGTGTCCCGTTAGTTAACGAATGTTGGTTAACTAGGTTAAAGAGTTTGGCCGGTTAATCTCGGATCGTTGGAGCTCATGATCTGTAGGTCCATTGGGTCTCTCTACTAGCTCATAAATGGACTAAAATCTTAGATAATGTGGTGAATAAGTTTGAATCGTTCAAATCTTGGCTTAAGGAATGAAAGTTAGATATATACGATATATTGACGTTTAATTACGAATTAAACGTACAAATAGAGTTAATTATAATATTTAAATATAATTTAAATATTAATCATATGAATAGGGATTCATATCGGTTTTTTTTAGAAAAATCGAGACAAGTGGAAAAAATAATATTATTTTATTATTTAATATTAAAATAATATTAAAATAATATTTAATTAATTAAATATTAAATTATTTTTTATTTAAATTATTTTTTATCTTTTTGAAATTAAAAATCAATTTTATTTCAATTTGGAAATTTATTGAAAATTGATTTTAAAATTGATTTTTGAAGATTGGATTTTCCCACTAATTAAGCTAGGAGCTTTGTTGTCTTCTTCACAATTAACCAACAAATTAACCATTTTGTGTTGTCAAATTTTGATGCAATTGGATTGCATGTTATTCTTTAATAAATAGAGATGATTTTGACATAAAAATAGTTAAAAATTTTGTGGAATTAAGGGTTAATTTTGCAAAATTCTATCCATTGTTCATCTTCTTCCCAACCTTCATTATTTCTCAAATTCACCACAAATTTGGATCCCACCATCCAATCTAAGCCTAGAGAATAGTAGAGAAGACTCTTGTGGTGGTCTACAACCAAGTGGTGCTGAAATTCATCAAGAATTGAAGGAGAATTTGGAGCTTCAAGGGTAAGTGTTCTTGAAACTTTGGTTTTTCTTCTTAATTGCATGTTTAATCCTCTAAATTGAGCATCTTAGAGTGAAAATTGATCAAATTAACTTCTGCTGCATGCTAATTAATCTATCAAGTAATAGCTTGCTTGATCTCTAGTTCAGTAAAAGGTGCTTCCAAGGCAGCAACTTGCTCAGTAGAAATGAGGTTCCAATTGTCAATCTCAGGGAGGCTCGATGCCCTTTTGTTTGGTGTATAGCTCTCGGTAAAAGTTGATAAACTCAGCTTCAATGTTGCAGTCATCAACAAGGTTGTGTCCTTGTCTCGAAAGAAGCTCCACAATCGTGTTTTTCCTTTTACGATAAGACATCAATCTATGAAAGAATCTACTATTTTCATCTTTATCTTTAGCTAGGGTTGGCAAAAAAACCCGTGCGGCCTCGACCCGAATCCCCTATTTTATGGGGACATTCTCTAGGTACTCGTCCGGGGACAGGGCAGGGACAGGGAGGGTATCCTCGCCTCGGCCTCGACCCTAACCCCACTCCGATTTATTCCTGACCACCTGTTTATATATATATATATATATATATATATGTCTCGCTCTATCTCGCTCTCACTCTTTCTCTATCTCGCTTTACTTATTAGTAGTAATTTGGTCCTACATTTAAACTCGCAGTCTCACTCTCTCTCACAGTCTCGCTCTCACTCTTGCCGTCTTGCTCTCACTCTCACTCTATCTCGGGGAATAGGTCCCCACGGGGACATGTTTCCCCGATGGGGAATCCCCGCCCCGACCCCGCCTACAAATGGAAAGGAAGGGGGTGGGGATGGGTGTAAATTTCCCTCAGGGGGCGGGGACGGGAAACCCTCACCCGCCTTGCCTCGCTCCCATTGCCAACCCTATCTTTGGCCCATTTCAATTTGCATTTTTGCCTCCACCTGACTTTTTCCATGAAAGTGATATCCACCAATTCGGTTTTTATAGAGTTCCTCCTCTGTTGGTAAGCATTATCCAACCCGTGAGCTTCTTCATGTTCATCAATTCGATTTAGCTCATTCAACAAGTCTGTTTTTTTGGTATTTGTACACCCAAAAGTATCTTTGATCCATATTTTCAAAACCTTTTTAAGGTTTTTAAGCGTTTGAATAAAGTCATGACCAGCCCAACTAGATAAGGGATTTCGAAGCCACCAAGTCTTTAATGTATTAACAAAGGAGTGGTGATCCATCCCTATGTTTTCAAACCTAAAGTACCCAAGACCTCAATTTTGAATGCCAAGAGTAAGCTAAATCGGATAGTGGTCGAAGGTTGGTTGAGGAAGTCATTTGACAATACCTCACTTTTGAACTTATCAATGCATGAGTTGGATAAAAGAAAATGATTGATCAAAGTCATCACGGTGGGCATTCTGAAATTAGACCAAGTGTATTTACCATTTGAGAGAGAGGGCCAATGAGGGAGCAATCATCAATGAACTTGTTGAAATGGTCCATACTAGCAGTCTTTGGCCTGCCACTAGATTTTTCAAATGACCATCTCGTTACATTGAAATCGCCTCTAACAATTTATTGCTCATTATAGAGATGTCAAAGGTCATAAAACTCCTACCAAAAATGATATCTGTCTTTGGCCTTGGAAGGTCGTATACCCCTGTTAACCAATAAGAAAAACCATCCATGAGAGAAAATGACTACCTTCTATGACTTCATCAACTTGTGTAGATGGATCATTACAGAGAATGAGAATGTCACCAACTTTGTTAATTGCATCCAGAGAGGCTCAAGCAATATTTCTCGAGCTCCATATGGATTTGATAAACTGACGGTCATTATCGGCTAATTTGGTCTCTTGAAGAATGACAAAGGTGGCATTGGTCTTGTTTAAAAGATCCTTGATCATTGCACTTTTCCTCCTCGAGTAGAGGCTTTAAACATTCCAAGAGATGGTAATCATAGATGAGAAGGCAACCCTTCTATAGCTGGAAGTAGTGAATTTCGGTTATAGTTAATGGAGGAGTTAAATTTGTCAATTCTCTCTTCAATCTGGAGGCTTTAGAGTTAGATTTGCTTCCTTTCTTAGGTTTTCTAGGAATGGTCATGATACATAGCCCAGTTTTCAAAAGCCATGTAGCCAGTGACTGAAGACTCGGGTGCAACAAAGAGTTTGTTTCCTCCTTCTCCCCTTCATTGCCTTTAATAAAAACATGTGAGCTCAATTGGTCTTCATTGTTCACCATATTGGGTACAAACTCATTATCATAGAAATCCAAAGGAACAACCAAAAGAGGGGATGAAAAATCATTTCTAGTGGAGACAAAGTCATTGTAGGGGCTAGAGAAAAGATCCTCCCATTCCGATGAGAAGCAGCGATAGATTTACTAGTTGTGTGTCTCATACTTTCAAGAGATACATTTATTTCCCACCAATAATAACGACCTGTAATGCCAAGAAAAAAGCCAGAGTGAATTTTGTAGGGCTGAACGGTTTGGTGATTGAAAAACGCTTTTTTATTCTCTTAAATTAAGGGAGTTTATATTAGATTTCACTTGTTTATTAGTGGTTTTCAGGTCATTACAAAGAAAACTAGAATCAAAAGCCAAAAGAACCAAACTGAGATAAAATCAAGTGAAAAAGAGAAGAAAATCACCAAACTGCCAAAAATAGGCCAGCGCCACGGTGCTTTTTTCCAAAAGCATCACTCAACATCAGCGTAGCAGCATCGACGTGGCATTGCGGCACGACGCCGATGGTAGGCTTTTATGACGCACAGCGCCGCAGCACCATCCCACAGCCCCGACAGCACCACCTGTACCTCTTTAAAAGGCTTTGATAGTCGAATTTTTTGTTCTTTCCAGGCCCCATTGACCAGCGTTGAGACGCTAGCTTTCCTAATTTGAAGAATCAACATTTTTGGAAAGAATTTTAGGCGGCCACCTCTATAAATTGGAGGGTTTCTAGTAGCTCTAAACAACAATAAACACACCAAGAGACACAATAGAGAGTCCGAAAGAGCGAGCTAGCTACAAGGAAGAGAGAAGAGAGTTGAGAGAGAGTTGTGGTGTTGTTCGAGTTTTCGACGTGAAGACTAAAGGACATCTTGGCAATTCCTCCTCAATCAAGGGCTTCTTCCTAGTAGAGTTTTCTTTTCTTTACACTTTTTCTATGCTTATATTGTTTGTGGACATGTTGCCTAAAGCTATAAGTGGCTAAACTCTTTAGTTTTAGAGTATTGATGGATTTTTTATGAAGTTATGTTAATATTGTAGACTCTTCATGGTTTTGTTGTTATGAATATGCTTTTCATTGTTATTGTGCTTAATTCTTGTGATTGGCCATCCTTGAATGTTAGATTAGATCTTTGGTTGAGATAATTGTATGTCTAATTGGATCTATAACATTGAATTGTTGTTAATTTATCATAAAAATAGTTAGGTTAACAATGAAAGTTGCTAAATTCTACTCTTAATGTTATGTAATTTGTATTGGTTTCAAGAAATTAGTAATCAATTAAGTTGCATGAGAAAATGTTGTTTTTGAGAGAAAAGAACTTGGATTGATGTTTCTAGACTTAAGCATATGAATTGCAATAAAATCCATGAAACCTAGAATATTGCATAATGAAGTAAACACAGATTCATTGCCCTAGAACTCTCTTTGAATCTTGTGTTTCTTATTTACTTGCTTTCCTTTTTAGTTTTTCCTAGATCACAATTCAAGATTGAATCCACAAATAAAATTGATTCAATTCTAGAATAACTAAGTAACTTGAATCTTCACAATTGGATTCTCAGTGGAACGATATTCAGAACTTAACCATCTTATATTATAACTTGACTCGTACACTTGTGGTAAACACGGAAAATGCGCATCAATGATAGAAAGGAGGGCTTGACCCGTACACTTGTGGTAAACATGGAAAGTGTGCATCAGTGATAGAAAGGAGGGCTTGGGTTTTTTAAGGATGTTTGGGTGAAGAAGGCTTTTTAGGATGGCTATGTTGTAAAGACGGGCTTTTAGGGAAGGCCCATTCGGGGATGGTGGTTGCATGGTAGGATTTGGGCTAGGTGAGCCTTTAAGAGGGGACACAAGTGATGAATGGGGAATGGTGGTAAAGGATGAAAGACAATATGGTTGACCGTTAGGTAATGGAGGGATGACCAGTCTTTGTATGGTGAAAGCTGGGGGGTGTGAGGGTTAGGTTGGTGGTTAAATGAGGCTACACACGTTTAGGAGGAGAGGATTCATCAGCTTGAATCGATTGGCACGTGGATTTCTTTTGTCGACCATGGTTGCCAATGATGAAGTCAACCAGATTGTCTAGTTGAAAGAAAGGGTCTATTTCAATGATCAGCTTGGTGGAAGATGTTGGAAGCTGAATTTTTGCCGACAAGAACCCGAATGGGTTTTGATTCACTTTCAGGCAAACCTCCATCATATCCATAAAGGAGAGGGATTTTTTTGCAATATAACAAAGGCCTCCACAAAGATTTCCAATGTATTCGAAGGTTTCAATGTTCCACATATCGATTGAGAGATTTTTCACCTTTATCCAACCTCCATATGATGGAACTTTTGGTTCTATGCAAGAAGTAGTTCCATTGTGCAAATCTTGAAAATCTTCCATCCCTGATCCATGGTGATCTCTGATGCTCGCTCGGTGCTTTCACATAGAATAATGGCCTGGTTGGCTTGTAGAGGATTGATGGTGCACCGATCACTGGTATTTTAATTTAGAGCATTTAGAATATCAAATTAGTCATCGTGGAATGAGCTTCAATAGATCAAAACGGCCGCTATTAGGTATAATGTAGCAAAAATATATGACTGAGGTTGAGGTTGATGTCTGGAGGAGGGTTGCTCATTAGGGATGTGGTCATTAATGCCCCTTCAAAGTATGGTCTTAAAAGAAGGTGGATTGATTGGTAAAGCAAGAGTTGACGATTGAGGGATGGAGTGAATGTTTGTTTTACAATTAATGTTTGGTTGCTAACCTCTCAAAATGAGGTCTATACAGAGCTTCCACCCTCTTTGATTTTCTCCAGTTGGGACGTAAAGCTTGTAATAGCCTCCGTTGCTTTCCAATTTTGCAATCTTTGCATAGTGGCTTCTGCGGTTGGAAAACTTTTCAACCCAAAATATGTGCCCATCAACTCTCTCTTCCTTGAAGAATTTTTGGTTGAATGGAGTGTCAACCAATTGTTGAATAGTCTTGGTGAGCCACTGTAGTGTAGTAGGAAAAGGTTAAAGGAAAAGGATTGATCCTTTTGGTGTTCAGTAATTCGAAGGGCCCACCCATTAGTATGTTGATCAGGGGAAATGGTGAAGATTTTGCGATCAAAAGTGATGGGCGATTTTTTTCTGCCATCAGAGTGGGGGAAAGACAGAAGAAGTTGGTGACAGAGGGATCAGACAATGGAAGGAGGGAAGAGGGAAGGTAGCGGGGGAGAAGGAGGAGAAACTTAGAGAGAGACTAGGATTGTATTTGCATATAATTGATTTTCACAAACTTTCCTCTCTTTTAGGGGTAATTTGAAGAATAATGCATTTTTAAAAAATAATGACAAAAATAGGTAGTTTAGAAACTAATGTGAAAAATAGGGTCATTTGAAAAATGAGGTAGTGAAATCGTGTACCCGGTACACAATTTCCCTTCTGACCAGTCAACCGACCACTCACATGCTGACGGGGCAGTTTTGGGGCTGACGGGGACCAAACTCGTGGACCCCATACACGAGTCCGGTCCAAACTCGTGGATCGAGACCACGAGTCCGATCGAGATCATTTTTTTTAATAAATAAAATAACTAATTCATTACCCACTTAAATGAAAATTTGTTTCTTACTTGTCTTCTTATTCAATTATTATATTAGTTTTATTGATTCTTAATTTTTGAAAATGTAATAGAAAATCATTAATTCATTTAATTAAAGATAAAAGTTAATACAAATCAGAAAATTTAAAATACAAGTCAAGTGCCACATGGTGGTCTTCTTCGCGCACGTTGTCCACGACAAGGCATAAGCACTTCAAAATGTTGCTGATTGTGAATTACATCGTCAATATCTTGTTGGGTGACGACAGATGGAAATTCATAATACTTTTGTTGAGGACCAGAACTGGATGCAATGTCTGCATCTACTCTTACTGATCGTCCAGGAGAAGGTGGAATTGGATTATGTAATATGGGAGGTTTGTGGTCATCGGGTTGGTCTGGAACAACTTCGTCATGTTGTCTCTGTCGTCTACGACGAATACGTCTTTGATCAGTGTCAACAACATTGAGTCTCCTTGTATGTTGAATGATATCTTTAACATTTACCATGTTTTGCTCACACATTAAACTCAACTCTGGTAAATTGTGTTGTAAGGAGTAACTGTGCACATCGTGGACAAAATTATTCTGTACAAAAAATATATATATATATAAGTATAAAAGAATATTCTTAGCATGTAATTGAAAAACACTACATAATAAGATGCTTACCATGCAGTAATAGTAAGCACCGTCAGGTGTGATAAATCTTCTTGTTATGGAGTCGTACCAAGATAAGTAATCATTAGACACATTTGACTCATTTATTATTTCTCCTTGTGCACAGCGGTCATGACGTGCACGCCAAAATGATATATACTCTACATGAATTTGACTCCAGTTTTGGTCATGTTTACCTCTTAAATCGATTTGGTCTAGTTGAGGGAGTTTATTACACAATGTCGGTACCGTTTGCCGCAGACCGAATTGTCTCAACACTCGATCTAGTTAATGCCACTCTACGATATGAAAGCATATAAGTGGGCTAACCGTAAACCAAATGTCTTGTCCCTCATGACAATAATTAGACAACAACGACATAATATATGGTGTATATGGCGTCCAATTGATCTAAAACTATGTACAAGGATAATTAGCACCAAAAAATATATGTAATATTCGTCTATATGCAGCATATATATTATTACCTAATTCTGCATCAAACGGTCAAATATTAAATGATATACCAACAATATGTTTGCTGATTGTTCAAATACAACTAAGACACCGCTCCATCTATCACATGATATAAAACTATTAAAATACTTTACTACCTGTATTGACAAAAAATATATATATATTTATATACAAAAAATAATACCTGACACTAAGTGGACGTTCCATAAAATGTTCTGGAGGTTGTAATTGGACTTATGGTGCAACAATGTTAAATCGATCGTAGGCCCATACTTGAAGTAGGATTAGGGGGCCTACTATATCCAGAGCTTGTGCATGACTAGCTCGACACAATTCTCTATACAGCCATGCAAGACCAACACCACCCCATGAATAACTACCAGCTCATTCAAAACTGGCAAGCATGGGAGTAACATTAAGTGCACCAGGGTGTTTGACTTGTCAACGAACAGAAAGCCTCCGATAAGCTGCATAATATATGTTCGTGCATATCTCTGTATACTGACGTCATTGGCATCAGAAGACAATTCTGCAAACTGAGAGGCTAACTACGGGAGACTCAACCTTGAGCCTTTTCAGGTCAAGTGGTCGAACGCCTAAATAATCTTCACAAATCGATTTCCAATCATGTTGCAACGATCCAGTAACAGGTTCTTCGTCCACTGGTAGTCCAAATTGGACTGTAATGTCCTGCAATGTAATGGTGCATTCCCCACCAGGCATATGAAATGTATGGGTCTCCGGTCTCCAGTGCTCTACTAGAATAGTAATGAGGTGTCAGTCTAACCGTATGAATCCAATTTGTGCAACCCCAATAAAACCGCCATGTTGTAGATAAGACACTATACATTGATCAAACAGTATAGTATGCTGAGAAACCGCCTCTCTTCTTCGGCAACATAGCACCACGGTGGATGCATTATCTCATACTGTTTGTGATCGGTGAGTATTTTGAAGATATAGCTGAACATGGTTAGATGGACTAGGATCCATAATCAACACTGTTATAATAAGCCAAAATCAATAATAAGGTTAGAGACACAACAACAAACTATATCAGATTACAATTAAAAAAAAAAGGTAATTGAAAGGAATTTTAATACATCATAAAAATCAAACACATTACAGTGTTACATTACAAAAATCATTTACATTACAGTGTTACATTATAATTACCATTACATTACAGTGTTACATTATAAGAACTATTACATTACAGTGTTAATATTACATTACACAAAACCAAGTATGTTGCTAAACTACGAATGACTTGAAGATGAAGCACCTAAATTATGGAGTGGACAAGTACGCTTGTTATGCCCTGCTCCCTTGCATATCCCACATCGAACTTTTGTGTCTGCCTCACACCAATCCATCTCATTATGAATTCGCGAAGTTTTGGGTCTACCATGCTCTCTTAATAAGTTTGCGTTAGGATGCACTTCCGTAAATGATAACTCTGGCCAATAGTCAGGGTGTTGAATTGGATGGAAGTGACCTTCATAGCATAACTTTAAATGGGACAATTTATAGGATTCACCAATCAGATGCACGTATGACAAACGCATGTAATTACAAATTGCAATTACATGAGAGCATGGAATCTTGAACGACTGCCACTTGTTGCAAGAACAAGTCCCCTCTTTAAAGCACACAACTTGTATGTTTTAGCCTTTATAGGGATAAACCATACTAATTCCATCTATCTTAATTAATGGCCTACAGTACTTGAACCCTTCAATTGCAGGACCGAATGACCAAAAGACTCGAACAAATATAGTCTTACCAGGCACATAAGACAGGAGAAAATGCCAATTTACTCGTGTACCAGGATTGTAGTGCACAGCAACACTCAACCAGTACGGAAGTTCGGAATACGATTTCTCCCAATCGCCGAATACTGCAATCAAAGCTTTTTTTTTTTTTGCTTCCCACACACGTCTATATTTGACGTTATATCCGTACTGCTTTTTAAGTACTTCTTGTAGTACCGCCACAAGCACACTAGGATCAACCTTAACCAAATTTTGAATTTCAATGCTCATGAAATTAGAATCAAATTGTGAATGATCTTATGCCAATTCTATGTATAAACAAGAGTGATTCTCTCCAAGTTTAGTAATTTCAAACATCCCATGAGTTATGCGCCAACAAGCACGCAACCTCCACCTACAACTTTCATCCCATTGTTTGCATCGCACATACCAAATATCTTGGTTCGATTCTACCACAGAAATTTGGTAGTATTCAGTCACACAATATTTTTTTTACTGCCATTTGTAGGTCTTTTTTCGTATTAAATAACATTCTTTTTTATATTATACTAGAGTTATCTATACATTTTCCCCCTCATCCAAGGTTGATCCTTGCTCACAAACAGAATCAATAATTTCTCATTCTATCTGTGTAAATATCTCCGACGGAACCAACTCATTTTCATTTTCTATATTTCCTTCTTCTCTAAACAATTCATCAATTTCTACACAATGTCACTGTCCCCACAATTTCCAGCTTCAATAATAACTAAATCTTCTGGACGAAATGACATATTTAAATTCGTTTACAACTGTAAAGGTTAAAAAGAAAAATTAGTCCAAATCTACCCAAAATTATAAAACTCGTGGACTAGGTCCACGAGTTTACTACCCAACATAACTAATTTCCCACCACCTTCTTTGCCAATAATAATAAGGCAAAAACTAATGTGAAAAATGGGGTGGTTTGGAAACTTATTTGAAAAAATGGGGTAGTGGAAATCGTGTACCTGGTACACGATTTCCCCCCTATTTTTGGTATTTCTTTCCCCCAACCCTATTTTTGGGATTATTTATTAAAAAAACATTATTTAAAAAAATCAAATTTATTCATGCATGCAAAACAAAACTTAAAATCTATGCATATTTATCATATAATATGTATATGATAATTAGAAAGAAAAATGAATATACATGCTTATATGGCGGCGACAGCGGCTGAACGGATATAACATGTTAGATTGAACAAAGAAAGAGTGATGAGATGGTTGAAAAGTTGATGTCTATATACATACCTATATGACAGCGATAATGTCGACAAACGACGAAAAATAAACAACAAAAAGCGTGCAAGATGATCGGAGGATGAAGAAACGGAGAGATTTCCGATGGAAAGAGAGAAAATGGGCGAGAGATGAAGAAAGAAATCATGGAAGAGAGAGAATGTCGACGGGGAGGAAAGGAGAAATTGTGGGAGAGAGAGAATGGCGACGGGAAGGAAAGGTGGTGGTCGTGAAATAGGGGGAGACTCGTGGACCCGATCCACGAGTTCGGTCAAACCTGCATGCCATCTAGGCGTCAAGTGGGCAGCGTGGTAGGCGCATGCAGACACGGCAGGGAAATTGTGGCCCCGGTCCACAATTTCAATGGCAATCGTGGACCGTCATGGAATCGTGGACCACGTCCATGATTTCACAACCCCATTTTTGGTATTTCTTCCCCCCGATCCTATTTTTGGGATTATTTATTAAAAAAAATATTATTTTAAAAAAAAAATTCCTCTTTTTAAACTCATTTTCTTCTCCAATCTTTCCCTAACAATTTAACAATTTACAATCATCCAATTTGCTAAAAGCCTTTTCTCCAAGCTCTTAATTTTTTCTTTTCATCTTCTTCTTGAGAGATATATATTTTATTGTGAGGATTGATTTATTGAGTGCTTCAAACTTGTAAGTTCGCTATATTGGGAGAGTTGTAAGTGTTATTTAATTTCTTTTCAAACCTTTGTAAGGTTTGCTCTTAATCATTAAAAAAAAAAAAAAAAAAAAAAAAAAGCGAGTGTAACGATTTGGTATTAATCAATCAAAAGGATTGAGTTTGCTCTTGAACTAATAAAAGGAGTGGGTGTATGGTTCAGCTCTAACTATGGAAAGAGTTGGTAAAATTTTTACCTAAATACCCATGAGGAGCTTGGAGAGTGGCGTAGGCCATCTGGGCCGAATCACTATAAAATTTATGGTGTCTAATTTTTTTATCCCTATACAACTTTAATTTTGCAATTAATTTGTTATAGTTTATTACATGAAATTAATTGCAATATTTGTTCTTTAAATTGATTGTTCATATTGGTTTATTTAGGTTGGTTGAATTGATCTTACATATCATTTACCAAACTTGTTGTTAGAATCAAATAGGATGTTTGAAAGTGTTAGTTTTAATTTATTGTCTAATTCAAAGTGAATTTATTTGCATGAAATTATTGTTTAAATTACTTGCTAGAAAATTTTTTATTAATTTGTTTAATTGGACTACGTTGGGAAAAAGTTTTAATTAGTTTGATTAAATCCTATCCATCCCCTACTAGGTGAGAGTGTCGTGGCGCTCTACAAAGCATTGCGTGGCATTGCGACAAGGATGCATAACCGAGGGCCTTAACCAAGGGAGCCCCCCGATGCTGTTTTGTAGCGTCGTGACGCTAATTTTATTTTAGGAAAAAAAATGTTATTTTTGGAAATTGTTTTTGTATATATCTCTAGGGTTTTGGTCAGCCAAAACCATTCATTCAAGCACAAAAATTAGAGACGTAGAGAGGGTTTTAGCCTAAAAATAGAGGTTTGTTTGGAGGTCATTCGAGATTCTGGGGGAAAATCAAGGTGTTTTTCACGCATTCCATTAGCCGAATTCATCATGATAGTAGTGTTTTCTCTTCTCTTTATTCTTTTTTCTTTTTCATGGTTGTTGCACTGTATGAGAATATATTTGTAACAATGATGAGTAGCTAAACGTTATCGTTCTAGGGTGTTAAATGAACTTATTTATGAATTTAAGTTAATGCATATTATTTTCTATGGATGTTACGTTCTCGAATGTTTTCCAATATTATCGTGCTTAATACATTGATTGATCCTCAATGCATGTCAAATTAAATGTTTAATTAGAAAGACCGTACGTTTAATTGGATTTATAGTATTGGATTGTTATTAATCTATCATGCAAATAATTAGATTAATAATGGAAGTTGATCATGAATATATTTAATGTCATACTTCTTAATTTTGTTTCACGTGATTAATAATAAATTAGGATCGCATAAGAAAATATTGTTGTTAAAAGATAATAATCCGGGTAATAGTTTCTAGACTTAAACATATCATATAACATAATAATCCATAGGAATCTTTGCATGACATAATGAAGTAATTAAGAAAATCAACACCCTTGAATATTTTTGTCCCTTGAATTTCAAACCTTATTTTTACTTTGCTTTCTTTTATTCACAAAAATCAAAATCATCATCATAGTTCGAATTCTTAGATAAAACCAACACAAATTCTAGAATAGCTAAGCATAATGTAGACATTTGATTTTCAGAGAATGATACTCGGTTTTTTGACCGTTTTACTATATTATAACTTGACCCATGCACTTGCGTTAAACCAAGTTTTGGTCATCAATCATTTGTAGAATAATATAGGGATTACATCTAAAGCATTTCAAACCAAGGAAAACATTAAATCAGCCTGTGGGGTTGACCAGTCATTTCCAGGATAATGATTACACCTTGGAATCTCAAACCAAAAAAAAATCCCAAATAAGCCAATTGGGTTTGATGGTTCAAACCCAAGATAATCTAGAGATTACAACTTGAGCCTTTCAAATCAAGAAAATCCCTAAATTAATCTATTGGTTTGAAGGATCATTCCCAAGATAATCTAGGGATTGCACCTTAGAGGCTTCTTAACTAAGAAAATCCCATAATCAACCTTAAAGGAATTGATGGATCATTTCAAAAGTAACATGGGACTACCCTAGAGATCTAAAGTAGAGTTTTCAAAGGAATAAACAACTCAAAACTCAGTTTTGCACATTGTAAGTGGTTAAAAAGCTAAAAGTCCAAAATTACCTTTAAACGGGGTAAAGTATGTAATTAAACGGGGTAAAATATGGACCAAGTTTTAGTATGAATAAAAAAAAGTTAAGTTATACTCCAAAATGTCTTGAATATCCAAACTTGTCGTGTTAAAAACTTAGGTAGGGAGTGGAGTCCAATTCATAAGAGATTGAGAAACCCTTAGTTTAATCGCATATATATATATAAACACGATAACTTCATATCAAAATGGTTCATCTTTTTTTCAAAAAGTTTTTATGATTAATATTATAGTTTTTTTTTTAAACAATTATAGGAATGAGTATCGAACTTCTCACCTCTAGAATAGGAAGTTGTACCAATTATCAAACTCACCCTCCCCAACATATGGTAGTTAAAATAGTAAACCTTGAAATGTTTTACACATTTTTCATTATGGAACAATTTTGTAGTTATACACCAGAATTCCTCTTTTCCAAATGGCTTCTCCCGCTTCGATTTCCAGTTTGTTGAAGAAAAGCTTTGTTAAATTACAAAATACCCTTCATCGTCATCATCAATCATCATCATCCTTACAACCACACGCCAAAATCTGATTCCTGAATGGGTCCAATTTCAATTTTCAACAGTATTCTCCATCATTGGCACTCGATCTTTCATCATTCATTCTTCTGCCCTCCCAATTCCCTCTCTTTCTCTCTCTCTCTCAAATCCAAGCTCGGCAATTTCTGCTTTCAATTCACTCTCTAAATTATCAATAACAAAAGTTGTTCCCTATAATCCTCTTTACTCATTGAGCGGAGAAACCTAAGAACAACCCCCTTCAAATTTCTCTCTCTCTCTCTCTCTTTCGTTCTATGATCCTAAAAGTGCCGGCCATGGACGGCCAGTCTCGTCTCCTTTTCCCCATCCATATCTCCCACTCCAAATGCTTCTCATCATCCCCTTTTCTCCTTCCTCTGCAAAACCCCCAGATTCCAATCCCTAAATTTCACTCTCGAATCCATGGGCTGTGCACAAACGAAGCATTCGGTGAGTTCGCCCTCTGGGGGAATTGAGAAGCTGAAATTGGAAAATGGGTATGCTGGGATTGAAGGTTTTCTTGCTCATCGGAGGTCTGTCAGGCAGAGGAGATATGTCGGCAGGGAGTCGTCTGAAGCAGAGAAGCCTCACGGCGGTGATGGCGGCGGCGGGAATGGCCAATTTGGTTCAGAGAAGATTGAGCTAGTGGATGGGTGGCCCAAATGGCTTACTAGCAATATTCCTAAGCATGTGTTGGCTGGCTTGGTACCCAAGAGTGTGGAGGCCTATGACAAGCTTGACAAGGTTATTTTTATTTATTTATTAATTTTTGCTTAAAATCTAGTGTTAGTTTTCTTTTGATCATTGGATTGCTACAATTGCCTTCCTTGAAATTAGATTCTCTGTTTTAACATGCTCAGTAGGTGGGTTTAATTGCAATGATTTTGTAAGATTGAGGATGTAATTACAATAACCCTGTAGGTTAGGAGTGATTTGGTATTTGGGATCTAAGTTTGATTGTTTTATGTTGGGAGTTTCAAAACTCAAGTTGCAATTATTGGAGTTATAACCACGGGTTTTAATTTCAATAACTTCCTATGTTTAATTGAGGTAATGGCTCGAATTAAAAGTTTGGAGGTGTGAATGTGATGTCCCCTATGATTTGGGTACGGTTTTTGCATTCAACACATAAATTTTGAGCTTTTGATTATTTCTGGAATTTGTGCAAGAATTTTTACGACAAGCTTGATAAGGCTGTTTCTTCTGCTGAAAGGTTACTGGATCTGATAATGTTAACAGGTAATTGCAAAAATGATACCTTGCCAATCGCACCATCGAACTTTCAATTTAAGAAATTCTTTTTCTTTTTTTTGCAATTATACCTCCTAGTGATTGGGTTTAATTGTAACAATTTCATAAGTTTGAGGGTATCATCGTAACAAATTCATATGTTTGAGGGTGATTTAGGATTTAGTTGTAGGAATTCTTCATAAGTTTGGATTTATAACAATGGAATATATGCTACGGATTCATAAGTATGAGGGGGTAATTGCCAAGTTAAAGTACGAGAATGCAATTATGATGACTAATATGATTCAATGGTGGTATTTGCATTTTGTTTTGTAATGTTAATATTGATGCGGTGAAGGCATTCTTAGTGGGAGATATGAGGGAAGCTTTGAAATTTAAACTTGAAGATCTCCACAAGTTAATGAATATTTATGATATCTTTGGAATGTTTATGTAATAGGTAGGCCAAGGAAGTTACAGCAATGTGTACAAAGCTCGAGATAGGGAAAGTGGAAAGATTGTTGCCCTTAAGAAGGTCCGTTTTGATACATCAGAACCTGAGAGTGTGAAGTTCATGGCCAGAGAAATTATGATACTCCTGAAACTGGATCACCCCAACATTGTCAAACTTGAAGGATTGGCTACCTCAAGAATGCAGTTCAGTCTTTATCTTGTTTTTGATTTTATGCAGACTGATTTAGCCCGAGTTATTTCCCACCCCGATGTATGCCTTACGGAGCCTCAGGTTATATTCTTCACTACATGATGATGTTCAGGGGGTTTTGGATGCAAATTTGCTGCTTATTAGTTCGGTTGTATTAATTCTTGTCGCAGGTTAAATGCTATATGCATCAGCTACTCTCTGGTCTGAAGCATTGCCATGATAAGGGGATTTTGCATCGTGATATCAAAGGATCGAACCTGTTAATTGACAAAAATGGGACACTGAAGATTGCCGATTTTGGGCTTGCCATTTTCATCAGTCCAAAGAGGCCTCTTACCAATCGTGTTGTGACTCTTTGGTATTGTTAGATCACCCTTAAATTAAAAACTTAAGTTCATAGGTTAGGGTATGTTCTGAGAGTAATGTTATTAAGGATATATTAGTATTTAGGTAGGGAGTTTGTTATGCTTTTTGATTACAAATAGAGAGGGTGGAGAAGGAGGAAGGAACGCAATTGTTGAGTGACTTAGGTTTGCATAGCATAGCATCTCAAGAAAGGGTGGTGTTCCGACTTCCAAGTACCTCGAATACTTGATGAGGAGTTGTATTGTAATTCTATTATCTTTTTCATTTCATTACATTTGGGTTTTATCATTTTCATTCTTTTTCATGTATACTCTTAACACGTCCCTCATAAGTGGATCTAGATATAAATATGATTCACGGAGATCAACTTATGGACATCAACTTTGATTGATACTTTGTTAGATATTATTGAACCTAAAAATTTAAGTTGATTGACAATGTTATGTTTTAAGATTTTTTAAATTATATTCTTGACAGGTATCGAGCTCCAGAGCTATTGTTAGGTGCTACAGATTATGGAGTTGGCATTGATCTATGGAGTGCTGGATGCCTCTTGGCAGAAATGTTCACGGGAAGGCCAATTCTGCCAGGTCGAACAGAGGTGAAGTTACAATCCTTTCTGGGTTTTGTGTGCCAGGATTCATTATATGTTGAACCATGTTGAACTGTGTGTTGATGGTCTGATAAAATCAAAGTCAGGAGGTTTGTTTTAAGATTGAATTCTTGTGTTGAGTCAGGTTGAACAACTCCACAAAATTTTCAAGTTATTTGGTACACCATCTGAGGAATATTGGAGAAAACTCAAGCTGGCACCAACTTTCAGACCTCCACAGTCGTATAGACCTACTCTCGGAGAGTTTTTTAAGCATTTTCCATCATCTTCTCTAGGCCTACTCAGCACTTTACTCGCTTTGGAGCCTTCATATCGTGGCTCTGCATCTTTAGCCCTCGAGAATGAAGTATATAGTCAAACTTAGAATCTAAATTTATTTTGGAGCAAATTTGTATAACCCTATAGTTGAAGCATTATACTAAAAGCATGAACCATATTCTTGTAGTTCTTTTACACAAGCCCACTGGCATGCGGCCTTTCAGATCTTCCTGTAATCCACAGTGAGCCCGACGAACTGGATCAAACGAATCAGCAGAAGTAAGTTATCTGTTAGCCTGAGATTACTTTATTTTAGATAACCCTTATAAATAGTATGCATTTAATAAACTTCATCTTCAAACATATTGGCAATGAACTTGCAATGATTAAGTACCAAGGCCATGTTTACACCAGGTGAAAAGTAATCCATCAATTGTAACATAAAAAGTGGGCCCCAATTGATTACTTTTGTTGTTGTTTACCTGCATTTCATAATCGTATTGAGCTGTGGGGCTCACCTTGAAATTTGTAATCAAATCTTGCAATCTAATTGAGGAATGAAGGATGCTTAATTTGATTGTAGTTGAAAATTACATGGGACCCACTATCTTTACCATTACTATTACAGATATTGCTACTGTAACAATATGAAAAGTATAAATTTGCCACATTTATTGTTACCTTTACATTTACCATTACCGTTACCGTTACCATTACCATTAGGGTCAAGCCATCATGGTAATGATAACGATAATAGTAACAGTTAAATGTGACAAAATTCATAATTTTAGGTAAACGCGATAAAAGCAATCCAATTATATTTGCGATTCAAGCTTATGATGATTCATTCATCAATGAAATCTCATTTTAATTGCACCAATTTTCATTACGGTTTGGTAAACATGGTCTAATAGTAATTTACTATGCATGATGAAAATAAGTGAGAAGTCCTGTGTTTTTTCAGTTTTAGGCAACAAAACTATATTTACCCAATCAATTTACAGGTGTAGGAATGCTAAAGTGACAAGGCGTTCTCACACACACCGAGAGCGCCGGAGGAAAGATTTAACCGCAGGAATACCAAAAGAAGAATCAAACATTCCCAAACAGGTAGTTCCTTTACAAACTTCTCAGCGTATCCAAAATTATAGTGCTACTTTTGAATTGGTTGACAAGAAATCAAAGAGTGGAAACTACTTTCTGCTACAAAGCAACAGATTCTTTTAGTTTAAATTCAAGCTCTAATCCTTGTGCAGTCAGTCACAAGTGCTGTGAATGGATGTCATGGCAACCACCTTGGCTGTATGGAATGACAGTGTTGTTCTTTTAGGTTTCACAGCAAACGGGAGATGGTGACAAACAAGGTGAAGAGCGAGGGAGTACTATGACAAGCACCTCCTCAAGTGTTAACATGGGAGGGCAAAAGGGGAGTAAAACGAAGAGCAGTTCCTCAAGTGTTAACACAGCAGCGCGAAAGGGGAGTACAACGACAAGCATTTCCTCAAGTGTTAACACAGGAGGGGGAAAGACGATGAACACCTTCTCGAGTGTGAACATGGGAGGGGGAAAGGGAAGCTCTCACTTCTTACTATCTCCAATTCCATATTCTACTAGGAAATCATCAAGAACTCAAGGCCATCTTGAGGGTGCTAAGAACTTCAACTTGCCTTCATTGCCTAAGACGAGAGAATACTCAACCTTCAACAACGAAGAGCATGGTGCATGTACCACAGGTCAGGTTCGGAGATCAGTCTCGACCAGAGATTTCAGGAACTTGGGGCGTAAAGAGCATTTGAAATTATATGTCGATGCTTAAGCTAATTTAAGATCATATACTCCTTTTAGGTGTTGGAATGGTCCTTGATGTTCCATTTTTTGCTCTTTTTCTTTTGAGTTTTAGGTGCTTGATATTCTAACCTTTTCTTTTCTCCGATGAATTCATATAAATGGAAAACTGAAATAATTTGCTGTTTTTAAATAGAGAGCAAGCCTAGAAGTAATTGTTTTGTTTGATAGTTTTGTATTTGGGATGTATTGCTTGATTCATTTTCAAACATCAGTATCTAATTTCAAGCTTCATGAATCCCCTTCCACTTATATTTTGGTAGGTT
This sequence comes from Citrullus mucosospermus, assembly GCA_030954485.1. Classification (NCBI taxonomy): domain Eukaryota; kingdom Viridiplantae; phylum Streptophyta; class Magnoliopsida; order Cucurbitales; family Cucurbitaceae; genus Citrullus; species Citrullus mucosospermus. The sequence goes on from CM062062.1 coordinate 7,301,829, forward strand.
TCTAACGTTACAAAATAGTTTTTGCAATTCTTTTTTTTAGTTTTTTATCTTTATATTTTGTCCAATGAGTCACCGATCACATTGTATCATAAACTGGAGCATTTTTAATCTAATATGTATGTATTCATTCTCTTTAAGTTGAGAGTTCAAATCTCTACTTTCAAATTTGTTGTACTAAAGCTATGATGCTCATTAGTATTGATCGAACAAAATTAGGGCAAATATTGTCTTGCATATTTGCGTTCAATGGGAAATATGAAAAAAAAAATAATAATAAAAAATAAAAAATAAAAAATCTGAGATGATACTTTCAAGAAGGCAATGAGCAACATGCAAAGCCAAATGTAAGGAATATGGAATTTGTGATTAAATAAATATATAACCTGTAGGCATGGAAGGAAGCCATGAAGTTTTGTTTAGCAACAGCAATGAAGATCTTATTTCCAATAAGTTCAAGAAAAAGTTGGCTGAAGTTGAATTTGGGGGTTGCCATCTTGGGGTTGAAGATAAACTTGATTTTGTTGAATAATCAAATTAGTAATTCTAAAAATATAACACTTCTTTAGAATATTTGCAAGTACGGCAAATGTTGACTAGTTAAGTTTTTAATTTTTGTGATTTCCAATTTTGCTCTCAACTTTTCTTCTTTTTTTTTTTTTCCTTTTTCTTTTTCAAGCTTTTGCTTCCATCTCCTCAATCTCCTTATATTTTCTTTTCCCTTTCTTTTCCCCATTTTTCTTCATCTCTACAATCTCCTCATATTTTCTTCTTCCCTTTCTTTTTTTTTTTTTTTCCTTTTTTTTTTTCAATTTTTGCTTCCATCTTCCCAACTCCTCATATTTTCTTTTTCTTTTTTCCAATTTTTGTTTCCATCTCCCCAATCTTCTTATCTCTCCAAACCTTTCCCTCTCTCCCTCATCTTCCCATTTCCTACTAAAAAAAAGAATTTACAAGGCTGAGTTTCAAATATAGATTTGAAAGTGTACAATTCATAAGTGACTTAACACCAACAAGCCAATCATCAAGTTTGATTATTATAAAAAAACGTTAAAAATAAATAGCAAATGAAAATGGATTTGAAAGAAACAAATTTTTTTAGACCTCAAATTTGCACCATCTTTAGAAACATTTCTTAAAAGTTAGAAATAAGAAATGAGAATAGTTATTATACAAGTTTATTTCTAAAAAAATGAATTGTTTGAACGTTATCAAATGGGCCAATAATTTCTTTTTTCTGTTTATAGGACCTTAAAAGTATGAAATCTATCAATGATAAACTTCTATCACTGATAGGATATGATATCACTAATAGACTAAGTCTATTATAGTCTATCAATGATAGACTTCTATCACTAACAGACTACTTCAATCAGTGATAGAAGTCTCTAACTTATAGACTTTTATCAACTAATGTATACTTAATTATTAATAAATACTCAAGATAAAACTAAAAGTTTAAGACTCATATATCAGTGATAGACTTCATTATTATGACATAATAATATAAATCTATCAATGATAGCCACTAATATACTTATAACTTAGTCACTCAAAGAATTCTATCATTGATTGAAGAATCACTGACCATCACTCATGTTTTTAAATGTTAAAAAAAATTCACTAAATATTTGTTTATTGGTAATATCAATTATCAATGATATTAGTGATAGAACTTAAATAAATATTGGTCATATTTATGTATCAGTAATATCGAACTTAGCTAGATATCAAGGGTGGAAGTCTATTAGTGATAAAAATCTATTATTGATAATCATGATAAAAGTTTCTCAATAATAGCCATTGATAGCTTTGAGTGTTAATCTTTCAAAATTCATAGTTACTAATGAAAGTCTATCAGTGTTAGCCACTAATGTTCTCTATGATTGATAGCTTAATCTTTAATTATTTTCTTCAACAGTTAATAGCCACTTATAGAAGTCTATCATTGATAGCCAACTTAGTGGATTTAATTAATAAAGTTGAATCTTGAACTAAAGTGTAAGTGGGATGCCTAGAAGTTATCACTAATAGCATGTTATCAGTTATAGAAGTTATCAACGATAACATGTTGTTTGATAGTAAAAAGAAATAACAAAATATATCTCTAATAGCATGTTATCAGTGATAGAATTTAGGTGATATCCATACATCAATGATATCAATGATATCAATGTCAATTCCATTTGATGAAAGTCTATAATTGATAGCCACTGCTAAAAGCTATTGGTGATAGTCATTGATCCAAGCTATTAGTGATAGCCATTAATAGAAACTATTAGTGATATGACTTATGTAGATATCAGTGATAGTCATTTATAAACCTCTCATTAATAGACTTCTATCACTTGAAATATTTTGAATGACAAAACTACTTGAAATATTCTATCACTTGGATAATTATTTTAAATGGAAAAACTACTTGAAATATTTACAAATATAGCAAAATGTCAATGTCTATCGGTGATAGACAATGATAGACCCGAATAGACATCTATCAGTGTATATCACTAGTAAATAATGATAGATGATAGTAGACTATCAATGTTTATTGGTGATAGACTCGACATTTTCTATATTTGTAAATATTTTGACTTATTTTGCTATATTTGAAAAACCCTTTTTTTCCTTTATTTTTATTTTTCCTTTACTTCTATTTTTCTAATTTTTTTTCCTTAGTTTTACTAGGGTATGTTTATATTTATATGTTTTTATATCATTTAATAATACTAGTAAAAATACACATGAAATGATGTGAAACCTTGTCATTTTAATTAAAAGTTTTATAATATATTACTTTTTTTAGCATGTAATAAATAAATGGGTCATTCCAAATATAGCAATCAATTTAAAATATTTGCAGATATAGCACAATGCAAAAATATTTGTAAATATAGCAAATTTTAGATTTTGCTCTCGAAGTCTATTAGTGATAGATTATATTAATAGCAGGGTCTATCAATAATAGATCATATCACTCATAGAAGTGTGTCCGTGATAGGGTCTATCATTAATGATTTTGCTATATTTGCAATTTTTTAAAAATGTTTTTATACACTTATTTATTATTCCTGAAAGTGTTATCCAATGCAATTACCCATAAATAAAATAATATATAGGTTTGTTTTGAATTTTGATTACTACAACATTTAAAAGTTAAATAATGTAATACTTTTAATTGCTTATGAATAGATCATCACATTATTGTAATGAGATTTAGTATTTCGTGGACTCTTTGCATGATTTACATTGTAGAGGGGGATTCCAAAGTTTTTTTTCTTGTTAATCGCAATTGCAATTCTGTTGCACACGCACTTGCTACACATGCCTGCAGACATAGACACATCAATTTATCTTGAAGATCACCCACCATGGAAAGATTAACCTTCTAAAAGTTAATCATTGCTTTCCCTGATCTGTTGTTTCTGGTTTGTTTTTGTCAAAATAATAATAATAATAATAATAATGTAAGATTTTTTATTTTAACATTTTCTTTTTAGCATTACTTCCCTCAAAAATCTTCTACGCAGTATTAAAATAAAAATGGCACTTTTTTCTATCGATTATGAAATCCTAATTTTATAATTTTTAATTTTATTTAAAATAAAAAAGTTTGTCTTTATTATTTTCATAAAATAAATTTTCTTTCTTTAAACCTTCTCAAAAGATCCGGTTAATTTTTTCTTTGTTTGGAAAAAGATAGTCTTATTTATCTGTATTATTAGATGTAAGAATAATTGAGGTGGTTAGTTTTTCTTTAGTTTAAGAGATTTTGTTGGTTTTATAAATTATGAAAAAAGATTGAAAAATTATTATAAGTGAAAAAAATCAAACTATTTATAAATATAAAAAAATTTCACTAAGACCAAAAATTTATCATAGTCTATTGCGGTCTATTGCTAATAAATAGTGAATTTTTTTTTATATTTGTAAATAGTTTAACTTATATTGCTCTATTTGCAAACAACCCAAATATATATATATATATATATATATATTTTTGGAAAGGAACACAATATTATTATTATTAAAAGAATTTACAGAAATTTTTTATATTTAAAATATTAAAATAGAAACATCATTTAGAATTTTTAAATTAAAATATTAAACCATTTTTTTGGCCTTAAATCTCAAAATTCTAAATTTAAATATTCATGTCAATATTTTATAATTTGAAAAACATAGTTTTTTTTTTATCTGTTTTATTTACAAATTCTAAACATAGTTTTAAGAATGATTGGGGTAGTTTTTTTTTTTTTTTAATTTCAAATATTTAGTTTGTTGGATAAATTATACAAAACAAATTAATTATTTAAAAGGAAAAAATATTGTCATATGTATGTATGTGTGTGTGTGTATATATATATATATATATATATTATATTTATATTTATATATTTATATTTATTTGTACCAACAATTTAAATTTTGTGTTATATTTAAATCAATTTCACTTTTTTGTTATATTTAATACAATATAGATTTTGTGTTATATATTTTTACCAACAATTTCAATTCTGTGTTAAAAGGAACAAAATCATGTCAATAAAGCTATTACTTCATTTTTAAAAGTAAACATTCAATACTTTTTTGTGCCACAAATCTCAAATTTCAATTTTAATATCTATTTTCTATCATTATTATTTTTAAATGAACCTTCTTATTTTGAAGATAGAAATAGTTTATTGATCTGTTTTATTCAATAATTCATGGGAGGTTAACCAAGAATTTTATGATGTGATAAAAAATACAAGAAAAATTAAAACTATAAGGAAAGTAAATATAAAATATGAATCACAGTGCAATTTGAAGATATAACTTTTAAAATTGAGATGAAATTAAAATTAGGAAGTCAATTTTTACCTAATATCTCAGTAAAATATTCTCTCCATATCTTCTTCCCCTAATTTTCTCAAATCGATCCTCATTTTTCTAATCTCCTCAATACTCAGAAATAAGATCTCTTATGTGGATTTAGAAAAAATAAAGTATGCTAAAGAAGTATGTAAAATTTGTTTAGAATATTCTCTACATTTCGTCCATATCTCCTTATTCCCCAATTTTTTCAAATTGATTTTTCTTTCGATTTCCTCACCATTATCATATTAGGTTCTTCTTGATCATATTAGGTTCTTCTCGATCAAAATAGAGAATATGATTTTTTTTAAGTAAGAAATTTAAAGTATTCGCAACTCCTCTTACATATCTTCCTCTTCCCTAAATTTCTCAAGTTAATCTCGTCTCTCATATTTTCTAATCATTCTCACGTTTATCTCCAAAAAAATAAAGCTATTATTTTGAATTCTAAAAATAAAATCCTAATGTAAATTAAAAGGAATATATATATATACACACACACACCAAGGATGACTTGCATTTTCTTTTCTTTTCTTGATAAAGCTTCTTTTTGGGATGTTGAGAAAAAAAATGTACAAGAGAAAACACATACAATAATACACAACAAAAAGTAAAAAAAAAATTACGAAAGCAAAAGAAAAGAAAGAAGAAAGAACAAATTGTTTACAAACAAATATAAATCAAAAGAAAAGGAAGTCAAAATTTTCTAAAAAAATAAATGTAGAATGTTTTGTAGAAATGGTGTATTGAAGTAAACACAGGACAACTTAGATTTTTTTTTTTTTTTTTTTATATTGGATAATTCTTTTTTCCGATGATGCTGAGAAAAAATATAGGGAAGATAACACATACAATAATACACACACAACAAAAATAGGAAACAAAAAGAAAAACAAAAGAAAGAAGAAGAGGAACAAATTTTTCACAACAAATATAAATAATAAAGAAATCAAAGTTTCCTAAAAAAAAAAAAACAAAACAAATGTGGAATTGTGGTATATATATAATTTTTTTTTTCCAGAGTGGTTACTTGCATTAAAAAAAGATTAATGGTCTCTTTGTATAAAAAGATGTTTGACATATCTCATTTGCATAGAGGTGTTTTAGGGAAAGGATATCATTGGTGAAAAGAAAAGATGCTATAACTAACTATTAAAGGAAGGCATAATGAGAATATGTTTAAAAATCAAGGGCAAAATAGGAAGGTGAAAATTCTCCTACTTACCCTCTTTTAGAGTATAGCTAAGGTATATATTAGGCTAAATTATAGAAAATACCTAAGCTTTGTACTTTGATTCAGAAACATGTTGAGTTTTGGCAAAATATTCGAAGTGTAGCTGTCCCAATTGGAATAGTTCAAGAAAGTGATGGGCTCCAAGCATTATAAAAGGAGCTTATGTCTTTGGTTTCAAATTATCCTAGTTAGAAACATTTTGATGCTTAGGTGTGCCAGCTTCAACTAAATTTCCTTTGGAAAAATTACCTTTTTCGTCCTCAAGTTTTGAACAATATATCATTTGGTCCCTGAGTTTTTTTAAAAATGTACCCTTTTAGGTCCAAAGTTTATAAGAATAGGTCTATTTAGTCCATGAGTTTTCAAAATATACATTTTTCAATCCATGAGTTTTTAAAAATAAGTTTAAAAAAGTCTTGAAGTATTTTTTGTTTGATTTTTTAAAATAATCATATGATATTTAAAATGAAAGAGGTTATATCATGCAAGTGGAAGCAATTGGATCTAAAAACACTCTTATTTGCTTTAATTTGAAAGAAAAACATGCTGATTTGCAAGTTATAAAACAAAGGGTTGGAAAAACAACCTTTGTAGCACTATACTCTTGCAAATTAACCTTCAATCTGATCACGAAAAGGATGTAAACCACCACAAGTGCCTTCCTTGCTATTCTTTGGTCTTAGAACTTGATTGTAGGATCAAATTGTCTTAGGAATTAAAGAGAAATTTGTGAATTGAGAGAGGTTGAGAGGTTAGAACTTGATTACTAAAACTCAGCAAAATTCCAACATCAAGAAGAACAAATCTCCCTTAAAACATCTATTTTAAAGAGATTATCATGCAAAAAGATATTTAATTTCAAGTTGACACCTAATTTGCACAATAATAAGTGAGATTAGTGTCAATTTGTGAAAAACACAACAAGCCATCAAATGCATTAGTCATGAAATCACTTAAAATTGGAAAATTGAAAAAATCCACTAATTAAGGTCAACTTTTGACCTTTTGACTTCTAAAGTCAAAATTCCAACATTAAATTAATATTAATATATATATATATATATATATATATATATATATATATATATATATATATATATATTAATATAATACTTAATTCAAATAATTAATTACATATTTAATTAAATAATTTAATATCATATATAAATCCCAATTTTAACTATTCCCGATATGAATCCCTATTCATATACTCAATATTTATATCATATTTAAATATTTTTATTTCTCTCTATTGTTCAATTCGAAATTAAACAATAAGTCGTTAAACTCTTTTAACGCTTTACTCTTTAAATTGAATTCGAATGATTCAAATTCATTCTCATCACATTGTTTTAAGGTTTGGTTCAATATAAGCTAGCAAGGATGGACCTACATATCATAAGCTCCAATGATACGAGATTAATCGGTCAAATTCTTTAACCTAGTTAATCAACATTCTTTAACTACGGGGACACTCCGCTAAAGCCTAGTAGCTACACTCTCCTCGCTGCAGATATATTTTTGTCCACTTAATATAACCATGATTAGTAGCCTATCTTTCATAAGTTGTTCGTAATCACAGCTAGGTCAAAAATACCATTTTACCCCTATGAGTACTTCTAGTTCCTTAAGTTCCACTGATTCTCTAATGAACAATAGATTTATGATCCAACCACTAAACCGAGTCCCTCTCGGGCCAGTAAGAGGGTGGGGCCCTTTGTTCAAGATTGGAGTCAATACATAAGGGAACAACCTATCTACGATCCCTAAAACGAGTAGGAGTGAATTCAATCTTGCACCCTGTGTCCCCAGCTATCTATCCGGTCTTATCCCTGAAATGGGAAGCTTGTTTAGCAACGAAGTCGGACTGCTCTCACCTATGCAAATCTAATGATAATCCCGAATAAATAGAGTTCATAGTTAGCTCAGGATTAACATTGAATTACCTAGGTCATCGAATTTGAAATAGTTAGTTTTAATAGTAAACGGAGTTATAAAGTAAAAAAAACTTTTCATGATCCGGTCTTATGCAAATTCATTGCACATGATGCCCCTACTTGAATGTCTCTACATAAATGATCTAGGATCACATCATTTGTATCAAATACAAAGTAGGCAGCATCCAATAGTGTCTTCAGGATAAGGGACCCAACCTTATTCAAATACTATAAATCGTTTTGGCTATTTACTCGAACTTGATCCACTTTTATGTCTCCACATAAAGTCGAAATAATCATACTATAGCCAGGGGTTCTTAGTTTATTGGATTTTAGGGTTATTAATTCAACAATAAGTTTATTGAATAAACATCAACAAGTTTATTGGAAATAGAATTCAGTTTACTGTTTATAAACTACGAGTTTTAGGACATCCAACCCAACAAAAAATTAGAAAAAAATAGTTTTTAAGAGGTCTTTTTATAAAATTTTCTTCTAATTGAAAATGGCATATAATTATTTAAAATAATAACAATAAATTATTTAAGGGACCTCTTAAACATATTTTGAAGAATTCAAGGACTAAAAAAGCATTTTGAAAACTTAGGGACCAAGTGGATCTATTCTTATAAACTTGAGGACTAAAAAGGTAAATTTTTAAAACTAAGAAATCAAACACACATATTCAAAACTTGGGGACTAAAAGGTAATTTTTCCATTTCTTTTTGTATTCTCTAGTTTGAGAGTGAGATTAAAGGATGTTAGCAATACAAAAGTTTTGAGAGAGTGCTCTTGTAATTGGGATCGAGGAGAGAATTATTCTGTGTGATTGTAATAATTTTTTACACAGTGAATTTGTAAATTCTTATGTTTTCTAGTTTTATTGTTTTCTTTTAATTTCTATATTATTTTTCTGCTTATTCCCGTTGTAGAAGCAGGGGGTTCTTCCCAACAAGTAGTATTAGAGTTTTAGGTTCGTAGTTAATTGAATTTCTGAGTATGTTTTATAGTTGCAACATTGTGTGAACTTTCACGTCAAAACAAAAATTTTGAAACGAGCTACGGTAGTGTGAATAGTGTGAGTTGTTTTCTATTTGCAAATTTGCTAGGAGTGAAGCAGATGTGTAAAGCTTTTTAAGTCCAATAAAGTTTGATATGAAGACATTTGATGAAAGGATCAACTTTGTTTGTGGTAAGAAGTGCAAGTCAAGGATGTGATGATACAATCTGGTTTATACAAGTGCAAGTTAAGTAGCGATGGTGGTCTAATAGAGTCTAGTAGCGGTTCCAACAGAGATTTTAAGAAGCAAATGATAGGCTACTCGAGATGCAAACATTAAGACCACATGAAAAATAGAGCAGGTTCGCAAAGGCTCTGGGTTGATACTGACATGCTGTCTTTCTCGCCATGGGAGACAGTGACCTTCTCTAAAGAAGATAAAATTCATCCTTATGGTAAGTCAACTTTACCATGATAGAGGAAGTGATGATATTAGTGGCTCCATAAGTGTCACATGTTGGGACTACTGTCCTAATTCTCTTAAGGTTCTCGTAGTTTGTAATCTTTGTAAATACAAATTATTTATTCAATAACATAATGAGTTATTTTATTTGTTTGTGCATTAACTCAATCTAATAAGCTAAGATCTATGGTTATTTTATGTGAACTTAAACATGTATCAAGATTGGATCATGTTTAAGTAGTAACCAAAAAGGTATGTAGTATAGGGATAAGGTTGGGTGCCTTATCCTGGTGACACTATGGATACGACCCACTTTGTAATTGTTACAAAAGTTGTAAAGTGTTACAAACGATTTGATCCTAATCGTTCATGTGGACACATGTGAGTGGAAGTATCCTATGTAAAGAGTATGTATAAGACCGGACCACGAAATATTTAATTTCTCTTTATAACATCGTTAATTGAAGAAATTAACATTTCATAGGATGATCATAGGTGATTCGACCTTAATCCTGAGTGAGTTATGAACTCCTGTCTATGAGGACAATCATTTGATCTGTATGGGTGGAGTGGTTAGATCGCCGACTCAATAAGTCTACCATTTTGAAGATTTGTCTGAGTAAGAAACTGGGAACATATCTTCACAAGATGAAATTCACTACTTCCCATCTTTAGGGTAAGTAGATAAATTACTCCGTTAAAGACTGATTCTGGGTCTTGAACAATGAGGCCTCACCTTCTCACTAGCCTAAGAAGGGTTAGTTTACAGTTGGACTATAAACTATTTGTTCATTAGAGGGATCAGTGGTACTTAAGAAGTTAGATGTAACTACAGGGGTAAAATGGTAATTTGACCCAATTGTAGTTACGAGCAATTTGTGAAGGGCCGACTTACTGTTGGTTGGTTATATCCATGAGTACAGAAATATATCTATAGTGTGAAGAGTGCAGCTGTAGGTTTTTAATGAAGTGACTTGTAGTTAATGAATATTGATTAATTTAATTAAAGATTTTAAATAATTAATATTATATCATTTGAGCTTCTAATCTATAGATCCATAACGTCCTCCTACTATCTCATTAAGGGTTAAATAAGAATCAGTTAATTTTGGATTAATTTGAATTGTTCAAATTAAATAAGGGAATTAATTGTATATGATACAATTAACATAATGTATATAGATACATTATAATATAAAGTTTATTTGAATTAGATTAAAAAATTATACTTTATGAGAGAGATAAATATTTGAATAAGATTCAAATATTAGTCATATGAAAGAGATTCATATAAAACTATATGTTAAAATTAATATGAAGAAGATTCATATTAAAACTATAGGTTATGTGAGAGATTGAAATTAAATATATGATATTTAATTGTTAATTATTTAAATGTTAATTAATTAATATTATGTTATTAATTTAATTTTATATATTGTATTAAATTTAATATATTAAATTAAATTAATTTTAAAAATAACTCATTGGGAGTTATTTCGTGTTGGTGGGGGTTGGGTAACTTCCATCCCATCCACTCTTCATCTTTCTTTTATTATGTTTGTGTTTTACAGAAAAGTGTATGATCAATTCTTTTCTCTATAAAAATTTTTTCTCACAAAAAAATCTCTCTCACTCAAGTGTTTATTCTTCCGTCACCAAAAAGTGAAGAGCCGAAAACTCCTTCCTTTTATAATTTGAGGTGTAAAATTAGTTTTTATAATTGGGTTGGTTGTGAATTTGTGGGTTTATGCCACGTGATGATACTAATCTTTTTCCTTTTGATCCTTAGATTGATAGGACCTTTAGAAGGAATCTAAGAGTTTAACAAAATTCTACCAGAGAGATGACAAAAGAGATACCTAAGGCGATTTGGGATAATTTCAAACCAACACTCCTGGCAAATCAACCTGGAATTGTGAATATACTTATCAATGTTAACAACTTTGAATTCAAACTGGAATTAATTCAAATGGCTTGAAAGCTTGCTTTTGGAGGACGATCAACTAAAAGATCCTCACAAGCATCTTAGACCTTTTAGTGAGATACGCGGGACGATAAAGATGAATGAGGTTTCTAATGATACAATTAAATTAAGAATTTTTCTTTCTCTTTACAGGATCGAGCGAAGGATTAATTAGAAACCATACTACCAGAGAGTATAACAACATGGGATACATTAGCCCAAGCCTTCTTGGACAAGTACTTCCCACCAGTGAAATCATAATGGTTGAGAATGGAGATTGACACATTCCGCCAACAAGAAAAGAAACAACTTTACGAGGCTTGGGAGAGGTACAAGGATCTCTTGAGGCGATGCCCACAACATGGCTATCCAGATTGGTTGCAAGTCCAACTGTTCTATATTGGATTAAGAAGCTCTACAAAATCCATTTGAGATGCCACTGCCGGAGGACCCATATTTTCTAAGACCACTCAAGAGGCCTACACAATACTTGAGGATTTGGTCAACACATCCTACAATTGGCCATGTGAAAGAGCATCGACTACTATTGCAAAATCCGCTGGCTTGTATGAGGTGGATGAGGTAAATTCTCTTAAAGCTCAAATGACTTCCTTTACTAATGCTCTTTCTGGATAACCACCATCCATAGCCTCTCTAGGCGCCATGGCTATGGAGAAGGCTAATAAAAAAGAGTTGGAAAAAAATGATAATGAGACGGCCAATTACGTTGATCTAGGACATTATAGAGGCCAACAACAACAACTTCCAACTCACTACCACCCCAGCTTGAGGAACCATGAAAACCTTTCTTATGCTAACAATAGGAATATTTTGTTGGGTTATCCTGGTTTCTCTACTACAGGTCCATCCCATACTAAGAAGAAGTCCAATATAGAAGACTTGATGGTAGAATTTATCAAAGAATCTAGAGGAAGGACCATTGCACTAGAGAACACCATATAAAGTCATGGCAAAGCTATCCACAACATTGAGGTACAAATTATTCAAATAGCCACTTCTCTTCAAACAATACAAAAGACCAATTTTCCTAGTTTCCCCAGAAGAATCCAAAAGAGGAGTGCAAGGCCTTGACTTTGATGAATGGGAAAAAGTTGTTCACATCTTTGATAGATGTTGAGGAAGAGGTACAAGAGATGAATGAGACTAGCCTTGAGCTTATCCTAGAAGATGAACCTAAAAAGGTAATAGACAAAGAGAAAGAAAAGGTAAAGGAACTAGTATTTTCAAGTAAATCATCTAACCCTTTACTTTTTGTGCCCAATACTTTACCTTACCCTCAAAAGTTCTAGAAAAAGAAAATAGACTCTCAAGTTGCTAAATATTTAGAATTGTTTAAAAAACTTCACATTAACATCCCATTTGCTAAGGCTTTAGAGAAAATGCCCAACTATGCAAAATTCATGAAAGATGTCCTATCTAGAAAGAAGTTTGGGCAATATGAAATGATTAACATGACTGAAGAGTGTTGTGTTGTGTTGTGCTGCAAAAGAAGATACCATAGAAATTGAAGGATCTAGGGAGTTTCACTATCCCTTGCACTATAGGTTCTTTGAATGTTACTAGAGCCTTATGTGATCTTGCTGCTTTTATTAACTTAAGCCTTTATCTGTTTACAGGAAGCTTGACATTGGTGAAGTATAACCCACCACGATCTCATTGCAATTAGTTGATAGATCCTTAGCTTATCCTAGAGGTATTGTTGAGGATGTTTTAGTTAAGGTTGACAAATTTATCTTCCCTACAGATTTTGTAGTCTTGGACATGGAGGAGGATTCAGAGATTCCTATCATTCTTGGATGCCCATTCTTAGCAACTGGAAGGGCCCTCATTGATGTCCAACAAGGGAAGTTAATTTTAAGGGTAAATGATGACAATGTTGTCTTTAATATCTACAAATCCTTGAGTCATTATGATGAGGTTAGTACTTGCTATATGATTGATTTTATTGATAAGACTATCTTTGAGCATGTGGAGGTTGTGCTTGCTACTAATTACTTAGAACAAAGCATATTAGATTTTGATTTTGACGATATGGACACTATATATGATGACATTGCTTTGTATGCTAAATTATTAGATAGTGTCAAAGTACATAACAAAATGTATAAACCTATACCCTTTGTTCCTATGAATGTTGTGAATGATGTGAATGTTGAGAAACCCGCCTTAGAATTTAAACCATTACCTCCTCATTTGAAATATGCATTATTGGATGATTCTTCTTCTTCTCTTGTTATTACATCTTCTAAGTTAAATTTTGTTGAGGAAGTGAAATTATTGATAATATTAAGGGAGCATAAGTTTGCTATTGGTTGGTTTATTGAGGATCTTAAAGTTATTAGTCCATTAGTTTGTATGCACAAAATCTTGATGAAAGATACCTTTACTCCTTCAATGGAACAACAAAGGAGACTTAGCCCCACTATGAAGGAGGTAGTTTAGAAAGAAGTGCTCAAGCTTTCGAATGCAGGAATTATATATGCCATCTCTGGTAGTTCTTGGGTATGTCATGTGCAAGTAGTACCCAAGAAAGGTGGAATGACTATTGTAAAGAATGAGGAAGATGAATTAATTTCTACTAGGACTGTAACAGGATGGCGTGTATGTATTAAATATAGGAAGTTGAACAAAGTTACTAGAAAAGATCATTTTCCTCTTCCTTTTATCCATCAAATGCTTGACAGGCTTGCAGGTTATTCTCATTATTGCTTCCTGGACAGATACTCTAGATACAACCAAATAGCCATTGCTCATGAGAACCAAGAAAAGATCACAGTCACTTGTCCATATGGGACATTTTCTTTTAGGAGAATGCCTTTTGGTTTATGTAATGCCCCTGCTACTTTCCGACGTTGTATGATTTGTATTTTTCAGGGGTTCATTGAGGACATAATGGAGGTTTTTATGGATGATTTTTCTGTTTTTGGATCATGCTTTGACTCTTGTCATGCTAATCTAAAATTTGTTTTGCAGAGATGCGAGGATACCTATCACGTGCTAAACTTGGAGAAGTGCCACTTTATGGTAAAGGAAGGCATCATTCTAGGGCACAAAGTTTCACAAAAAGGATTGGAGGTGGACTGGGCCAAGATTTCTACAATTGAGCGACTATCATCCCCCACTAATGTGAAGGAAGACAAGAGCTTCATGCCAAGGTTTTATAGGAGATTTATCAAAGGCTTTTCTAAAATTGCAAAGCTCTTTAGTAACTTGTTAGAAAAGGAAGTGAAATTTGTGTTTAATGATGCATGTCTACTAGCTTTTTAATAATTTGAAAGAAAGATTGATTTCTGCACCTATTATTGTTGTACCTGAATGGGGTCAATCTTTTGAAATTATGTGTGATGCTATGCTTTAGGAGCTGTCTTAGGCCAATGTATAGATAACATGTCTAGGCTAATATATTATGCTAGTAGGACTCTTAATAGTACTCAACAGAAATATACCACTACTAAAAAAGAACTACTAGCTGTTATATTTGCCTTTGATAAATTTAGACCCTATTTGCTTGACTCTAAGATTGTAGTGCATACTAATCATGCTACTTTGAAATATTTGTTTGCTAAAGAGGATGCTAAGCCTAGATTGATAAGTTGTATCCTTTTATTGCAGGAATTTGACTTTGTGATAAAGGATAGGAAATGATGTGAAAATGTGGTTGCAGATCGCCTCTATAGGCTTGAGAATGGAAATGATGATTCTTGCTCTCCCATTCTTGAGATGTTCCCTGATAAACAATTGTATCAGGTAAAAGATAGTTTGCCTTGGTTTGCTAACATTGCTAACTATCTTGCAGGAGGACACTTGCCACTTGACATGAACACTCAATAAAAGAAGAGATTCCTGCACAATGTCAAATCACATCATTAGGCGGACCTAGTTCTCTACAAGGTTTTGTTGATAACATGATAATGAAGTGTGTGCCTCAAGAAGAGGTTGTAAGTATCCTAAACTCTTTGTCATTCTTCACCCTATGAAGGTCACTTTGAACCCACTAGGATTGCATCTAAGGTACTTCAATCAGGTTTTTATTGGCCATCTCTTTTTAAGAACTTTTATATCTTTGTTAGATTATGTGATAGGTGCCAACATACTAACAATATTTCTAGACAACATGAACTACCCATAAAATCAATCTTGGAGGTGGAGCTCTTTAATGTTTGCAGTATTGATTTTATGGGGTCTTTCTCTGTGTCTTTTGATGGTTACCTATATATTTTAGTTGCAGTTGACTATGTATTATGAATGGGTGTTAGCCATAGCTACTAAAACTAATGATGCCCGCACTGTTTTAAAATTCTTGCATAAAAAACATATTCACACGTCTTGGCATGCCTAGAGCTATTATTAGTGATGAGGGTTCTCACTTTTGTAATAAATTGTTTGCGTCCATGTTAATAAGTACGAAGTTAACCATAAAATTGCTACAACTTATCACCCTCAAACTAATGGTCTTGTTGAGTTGTCTAATAGGAAAATCAAGCAGATTTTAGAGAAGACCGTAAAGATTAACAGGAAAGATTGGGTCATTAAGCTCGATGTTGCACTGTGGGCCTACCACACACCTTTCAAAATCCCAATTGTTATTTCATCATACAAGTAAGTGTTTGGAAAGGCTTATGACTTACTAGTAGAGCTCGAGCATAGAGCTTATTGGGCCATCAAAAAACTGAACATGAACCTTGAAAAAGCTCCTGAGAAGCGCCTTTTGGAACTCAAGGAGATGGAAGAGTTTCATGCTCCGACTTATGAGAATGTCAAAATCTACAAATAGTGCACTACTAGATGGCATGAAGAGAAGATCACTCCACGTACCTTTCTACCTGAACAACGCATTTACTTTTTAATTCACATTTATGCTTGTTTTTAGGTAAGCTCGTGACAAGATGGTCGAGACCCCTTGTAATTGTAAAGGTGCCCCCACATAGAGATGTAGAGTTGCAAGGCAATGATGGTACAATCGTCAAGTGAATGGTTAGCGATTGAAGCACTACGATGACAATAAGGAACGTCGAATTGAGAACCTTGTTTTTAAAGAATGATCAAGTGGTTCAGTCTAGCTAGAGACCTTAAACCAAGTGCTCATTGGGAGTCAACCCAATTTTTATTACTTTCTTTGTTTTCTCTTTAGATTAACTTCTTTTATTTTCTTTTAAAAAAAATAATGGAGTCACTCATATGCTTTCTTATTTTTAGGATCTTGGTCCACATAAACAAAAGTACTCTTTCCACCAACCTGCTTGATGGCCTCTTGCATGCTCCCAACCTTGTTTTCCTTGGCTTTATTCTTTTCATGCATTGAGAATAATGCACATTTCTAAGTTTGGAGGTGAGAAGTGTCACTCATATTTCTGTGTGTTTTCTAATCCTACTATGCATGTTAATGAGGTTTTAATGATCATAGGCATGATAATTGGGATGTTTAAAAAATTTGAGATTTAAAATATGATGGGAATGTTTGTGTGCTTTTGATGTTGAATGGCAATGATGAGACTTGAATATGCATGATGGATACTTATTTTGATGATAGCATTATCTTGAGTTATGATCTATTTAAGTTCCTCTTTGAATCTCCCATATATTAAGCACATAGTAACTTTAATTTAGGAACTTTAACTTAGAAAAGAATTAAGTTGAGTGTATTTGGTTGTCACTCTGAAAGACCCCACCGGTTAGAAAGTTAAAATGCATAATGGTTTGTAATGTTAGAGTAAGAAAAAAAAAATATGCCATTGAAAAAAAATGTGTGCTAAAGTGTATAAGCTTTAATATACCTATCTTTTGTACCATTCAAACTATGTTAAACTTGTAAGGAGTATGCATGGATGGGGGTAAAAAGAGCTACCTTTGATGTGATCAGTAAGGATGCTTGGGAATTGACTAGGTACGGGTCCCTACAGTGAATGTGTGAAAGCTAGTGCCCCTAGGTAAAAGAATGCAAGTTTAAGCCGGCTATGAAAAAATTCTTAACTATAAGGCACATTAATGGACATATTACTTGATTGAAATGTGTGGATTCTTGAAGATTGGTGCATGAGCTAGAGTATGGGGAAAACTAAAGAAGCTCTCTTAAGTTCTAATTTTAGTTCTAGCGTTTTGAATTGAAGGAGATTTGCTCACACACACATGGGAGATGATAAGATTTGGTCTTGAATGATTATAACAACATAGATATGCTTGAATGTTTCTACTTGAAATCCTACTATGCTATTCTCTAAGACACAAATCACTAGCACACTTATCTTGTAATTTTCCTATATTTTAATATTTTTTTTGCTGGAGACTAGCAAATTTCTAAGTTTAGGGTGGTGAAAAACACTCAAAAAATGCTTTTATTGCTCTTAAATTAGGGATGTTTTTATTAGATTTCATGTGTTTGCCAGTGGTTTTCAGGTAATACAGAGAAAATAACTGTTGAAGGCCAAAAGAACTAAATCGAACCAAAGTCAGATGAAAAACTAAGATAAAAAATGCAAAAAAACCCTAAAAACAAGGCAGCGCAACACAGCGTCGTGACGCTACCCTCGACACTCTGAACCCGAGAGCTTTTTATTTTGGAAGTCTGGAGAGCGTTGCTTTGTTGAAAAGAAGATTCACAATGCTATGTAAGGAGCATCTGTAAGCCCTACTCATCATTTGCCTTGTTTAAGTTCAAGTTAAAAACAAATAATCAAAGGTTGACTTGAGATGACTCAAGTGAACCTAAATTCAGATGGGACTTGTGATTGTTTAAGCAAGCCTAATTTTCATTTTTCTTTTATTAAAGAGAAAAGGAATGTAGCAAATGGTGTGTGATCAAAAGGGAAATTGGCTAAAAGTTAGAAAATTTATAAGTGTTTGAATTTTTCGTAAGTGTTAAGTAGGCTAATTAAAAAAGAATAATTAAAATAAATGAATAAATAAATAAATAAAATGAATTTAATTAAAAGGAGATAATTTTGTTTAGGGTGATGAGGATAAAGGGAAGAGAGGAGGTGCCACATTGAAGGTAAGCAAGTAGCTGCATGGCCAAAGATGATTGGAAGAAAAAGGTAGTAGCTTCGGCTAGAAGCAAGCAGCTGAAAGAAGAGTTTGGTTCTATTGATTCTCCCATGCCATTTTCGTCATTTTTGAACCAAATGAAAGCTAAGTGAGTTAGGAATCCACCGTAGGTCTGCCGAAGTGAGTTGGAGTTGGGAAGCTTGAGAAAAAAATGAAGAAATTAGAGGTTGTCACTGAAACTGGGAAAACCAGAGGACCTGAGTTTTAGGAATTTTTCAAGGTGATTAAGGAGGTTTTAAGCACTCAAATTTGTTTGTAAGTTAAGAGGTCCCTCTTGAGTTCCATAAAATTTATTTAGACTTTATTTGATTGGAAAATGTGTTTTTGAGCTCTGGAAAATCGAGTTGAAAACAGGGGACTGCTAACCGAAGGTTGAAGACAGCAGCCCAGGTTGCCGCCCACCCCCTAAACGCCACCCGCACGCTGTCACACCTCGCCCCGAGCCACCTCTCTGAAGCGTGAGATGGAGTGTGTGTCACACCCCACCTGAACTATCCTCCCTTAGCCCGAGACGGAGCGTGAGGACAGCAGTCATCGACTTCCTAGTCAATTCCCACTGTTAGCTTACCTTATCCTCCATTTAGCTATCCTTTCTAGGACGGTAATACCATTAACTCACTCTTGACAAACCTCGACTTCGATCGGCAACGGGAACTGCCATGCTACCTGAAAAATGGAAAACATATGAAAGCATGAGCTAATAGCTCAGTGAGCAACAATTTTTGAAAACATCTTATTTAAACTGTAAATCTGGTCATAACATAAACATTCTCAAACTCGCATAAAATATAACGCTTCAAATCATATTAAAATATGCTAAAACCATTGTTAAATCATGCATATCTGTCTTAGAGTAAATACTCAAAAATCTCATTAATCTCAAAAATCATTTTTCCCTAGTTGAGGCAGAGCGATGCTCTACGCTACTCAACGTCGATTATCCTTGGCTGTGTGGAGTAATCTCAACACATCAACGTCGTATTTTCCTCTATGTGCACATAGATACTAGAATCCGGGCCGCCCACAATGCCTTTTCCAAGTCCCTGAGCATTGGGGTCCCTTTTCTATATCAGGCTACCCATTTGCCTTCTACGAGTCCTTCAGCATTGGGTGCCTTTTTCTATATTTATATTCAGGTTACCCATCTGCCTTCTACGAGTCCCTCAGCATTGGGTACCTTTTCTATATCCCGGCTACCCTTTGGCCTTCTCCAAGTCCCTGAGCCTAGGGTGCCTTTTCAAAGTTTTATAAAACACAATATGTTTTGGAAACATTATATCATAAACTCGTAGTTAACCATTTCCAAATATAAAATCAAACAGCATGCTAAACTCAATTAAAAGCTTTAATTTCAAATGGCATGCCTTTCAAACAAGTTTATTTCCAAATCTTTCATGAAATCATATAACATTAACCATCATGCTTTTCAGTAAAATCATGAAAACATATATTATCAATCACCATGCATTTTACAAACTTATAACAAATAACCAGCATATTAAAATGCTTTTCAAATAAAATGCATGCACTATTCATTGAAAACTCATGAAATCATATTCATAAAACCAACGATATTGACTATAGAGAACTCATTTATATTTTGAAAAACGTAGGTGTGACTCTCAATATATTTGCTCAAAAATAGTTCCTCCTTCTTCCCGCTATTTCCTCTTCCCTGAGCTTCTTGGACGCAGCGTTTTAACCTTAGAACGCAAGGCTGATTTTCCTCTGTCAGCTCGGTTGGACGCAACCCTGCTCTTGAACGCAAGGTTGATGACTAACGCAGAGTGCAACCTTACTCTTTGACTCTCTTGGATGCATCAACCTCTCTTGGACGCAAGGTCCAACTTGAGCGCATCATTCACCTTGAACGCATCGTTCACCTTCAATGCAGTGTTCACAAGGCTGACCCCCTTTCGACGCAAGACAACTTCTTTAACTCAAGATAGCTAAGTTGTCAAAAATATCTTCTCTCTTGGCCACAGACTCCTACTACGGACGCAAGGATTTCTCCTTTCTGCCTTCTTTCTCCCTGAGAGAATTCTCCCCTCAGAATCATCAGTCGCTCCTTTTCCCTCAAGGTCCTATTTATAGAGGGCTTGCCATCCTACTTCTTCTCTCTTTTTGCCACTTGTTTGCCACATGTCACGCTGCATGCTTAACTAACCATGCATTAATCTAAGCGTCACCTTGCATGAAACACTTAACATGCCTTCTAACACCTCCTACTGATAAGGTATCAAGTCTATATGAAGCCACCTAGCCTTTATAAGCTTATCTTATGTGTCCAACATATTTCAATATACAAGCTATTCAACCAACACAATGTCCCCATGCGTTCATTGAATTCCCTTTTAGGTTTTAACTTCATTACTTTCTTTCCTTACTCTCGCCAAACTACCTTTGAACTCATTTCTCCACCGCATACTGATAAGGTTTGCCACATGTCACGCTGCATGCTTAACTAACCATGCATTAATCTAAGCGTCACCTTACATGAAACACTTAACATGCCTTCTAACACCTCCTACTGATAAGGTGTCAAGTCTATATAAAGTCACCTAGCCTTTATAAGCTTATCTTATGTGTCCAACATATTTCAATATACAAACTATTCAACCAACACAATGTCCCCATGCGTTCATTGAATTCCCTTTTAGGTTTTAACTTCATTACTTTCTTCCCTTACTCTCGCCAAACTACCTTTGAACTCATTTCTCCACCGCATACTACTAGGCGTCAATGTCTCAAATGCACTCTACTATGCGTTTGTACCTTACTGCATAATACCATGCGTTAGCCTGAACCACATACTACCATGCGTCCATGATCTTCTTCCTATCCTTGAGGTTTCCTTGATTATCTCTCTATGCGTTCTCGTGCTTGTAATTCAAGGTTATTCATTTAACCTTTTCCTTGTACTAAAATATTTCTCTGATGATAAATTAGTATGCGTCCACCTCTTGCTCTAATCTTTAAGGTTACTTCTCAACCTTCCACATTATCCAACACTCGAGAACATCTCTTGCTAATAGTTTATGCGTTACTCAGTTTGCTATAGTATTCTACCTTTCTTAGACTTAGATCTCTTCCAACATATCACGACATAACTTTATTCCTTTCTTGCTTATGCGTCTTACCATCGCCTATGCTTACATTTTCTCCTATGTGTTTCACTTCGTTCCCTTCTCGGTTTACTTCCATGCGTCCACCCTTACCATGCGTTACCTTAGTCCTAACCATGCGTCCAACATGGTCTTTTACTTCTTTTCTTTATAGGCTCTTCAACACATCGATTTTTAAATGTAGGGTGTGACAGTGTGAGGACAGCAGCCATTGACCCTCTTGTGATGCCTACCGTCAGACCTTTACCTTGCCCCAAACTATCATGTGCAACTTAGATAGGCAGGAATAAAACAAACTCATAAATAAAATGCATAATTTATTATTACAACTGTTTTACAAGTATGTTTACAAAAGACATGTTTCTTAGTTTCTCATTTAAATTGCCGCCTACAGCTAAGTGCACACTATTTCTCGGCAGACCTTGACTTCCAACAGCAATGGAAACTCAGCTGCTACCTGGAAGGAAAAACATAAGAAAAGGATGAGCTTCAATGAAACCTAGTGAGTGATCAAATAAACTAGGGTTCAACCAACCCTTTCAACATTATAATAATAATAATCATAATACTCGTAAAACGAATCAAGTGCAAGTATATCTACAATTCGATCGAGCTTATACTCAAACCTCCCCCGTAGGGTTATCCTCAATATCAACATTTCCTGCTGGCACCTCTACCGCAACAATTCCTCTGCTTATCCTGCTAGCTCCCACAACACAGCAATCCTGACTGGTTTTTTCCCCACTGGCCAACCCAACTCAGCTAAACTCATCATTTTTGTATTTGTTTGTCCTCTATGTTTTCCCTATGTGATCCCTATGTGCATATAGTCTTACCTTCGAGGATCAGGAGCTAGGCCCGTCCGCCCCCAGACCATACCCTCGAGTACTTCTCGCAGGATCAAGAATTAGGTTCCAGTGACCCCTTGACCTCTCATGAGGAAATCCTCGCCACAGGCTCAGAAACTAAGTCCTTCCGACCTTCTAACCATCCTGTGTGGTAACGAATCCCAGTCCTAGTCACGACCGTAATTATCAATGCCTTCTCCTAGTACTTCAGCATTGGAGTATATTCAAGCTGCCCATATGCCTTCTCGATGTCCTTCGGCATTGAGGACGTTGCCTTCATATAATCCTTCAGCATCGGAGTTAGAATCTTATATCCAACAAGCTCAATATATAAATATTATTTTAATAATTTCTCTAGCATGCATATAACGTCATGCTAATATGCTCGGTATACTATCTGAGATCTCACCATAGCACGCATAATTACATAACACCATACTATCAAAAAAAAGCTCATAAGCGTGCTATTATTAATTATTCATAATAAATATAATTAAGTTCTCTCGCGAAAAGAAATCAACCACTCACAATTTAGTTCCGAACTTCCTGAGCTTCTGGAACTTAAGAAAAATACAACAACTTGGAACCTCAAAAACAACTCCTTGAATGGCAAAAACTTGCAAGGTTTCTTCCTCACTTTTCTCTTATCTTTTTCTTTCTCTCTTTTTCCTTTCTCTCTTTTTCTCTCTCTTTCTCTCATTTAAGGTAGCTCTCGGCTAGTGGATGAAATTCCTTTTCCGAAGGAACCTATTTATAGGCAATTTGCTCACCAAAACCTTCAGTCAATTTCCTGACACTTCACTTCCCAAATGGCAAATTGCATGTTTAATTCTTCATATGCATCAAAACATTTCTTGTTTTGCATGGATTCTTGGCCATGCAACTCAACACCTCCTCCTTTTGAAGTGTAATTTCCAAAATTTGGCCACTTAGCACCAAAAATTGAGTCAGAACAAAGGAAAATGCATTCTGCCACTTTTTTCGTAAAGTTATGCTGGTTCACTTTCCCATAAAATTCTAGCGGTTCGCTTCCTGGTAAGTTTCGACGTCTGGTTTCTTGGTAAGTTTCGGCAGTTCAGCCACACTTTTCAATGTAGTTTCTCAGTAATTTCTGGCGGTTTAGCTTCCCGCCTTTACTTCCCAGTAAGTTCCGCCGGTTCATTCCTGGTAAGTTCCACCTATTCAACTCCTGAAAGTTGCTTCCCAATAAGCTCCTCTTTCCCGATAACTTCTGTTAACAAAGTAAGTTGATTTCCTGGTAACTTCTGTTGACTTTTCCTAGTAAGTTCGATTTCCTGGTAACTCCATGGGCTTGTTTTCCAAATTTAGAACCTTTACCCTAATTTCTTTTCTTTATTTCCTTTAATCAGCTAGGTTACAGGTTAGGGTGTCACACACGCAATGTGCACAGCCAGCACCCACGCCCGTATTCGAGCCCTTGAACCCCTGTTTGGCAGTTACCGCATGCCCTATGCCCCCTGCCACATACTCACGGCTACCTATTGCCCATGTTGCATGCCAACGACCATTATGGGTGTTGGTGAGCATTTTTTAGGACCAATTGATATTTTCTTGAATTTTTAGCATCAAAGTGGATAATTTTGAATTTTAAACTGATTTTTGGGTATTTTGGAAAATTTTGGGAATTTCTGCATAAAAATCCCTAAATGACAATGGTGAAGGAATAAGTGAAATTTAAGTTGATTTAGGTCAATATGGATGAAGTTTAAGTTTTATGGGAAGTGTGGGACCTCCAGGAGATGATCTAATGCCTTTTAACTGATATTTCAGGTAAAACTGAGATTGGAGAAGCTTATAACCCTAAGAGTGTAGGCCCGAGCTGTGAGTGACATGTGATTGTTTTCATTTAAAAAGGAATTCATTTATGATATCTAGCCATGATTGCTTATGAAATGTGTTTTCTTGCTGATTTTGCTAAGTATTGAGCATGATTCACTGGTTTTACTTTAAATGCCTAGTATGGAATGTTAAGCTTAAAATGGAAGTTATATGTTTTCTTATACTCAAATGTTGCAAGCATACATGATTTGAGTGATGAAACTTATGTTATATGCTAAGAATGTTTAGTGATTGCTAATGACGAATTTTAAAATGAATGTTATAAATCATTATGCCTTGTACCCTAGTTGTGATTGCCCATTATGTGCATATGTTTCTGTAGCATTATAAGTTGTCAAGGGACTCCTGATATTGAAGGATGAAAGAAGGTACTTGAGAAGTCCAAAGGATTCTCGATACTTAAGCATTAAAAGAATGTATTCGAGAAGTCTAAGGATTCCCAATACAGAAAGACTAGAGAAGGTATTTGGGAAATCTAGTATTAGCCCTTTGGGGGCATTCCACGTGCACATAGGAAATATATCGACGCTGATGTATCGTGTCACACCCCCCTCCCAGGTACCTTAACCTAAGAGAAAGTGTGAGGACAGGGGGACACCAACCCTCTTACGACATCCACTGTCAACCTTATACCTTGACCTTTACCTAATAAACAGTTTCATACAAAGATTAAACAACATACTTTAACTAGGGTTAAGCCAACATACAGACATCGATTTACATTCAAAACCAAAGATTTACATAGGTTCATCATATCTCTCTTAACCCTCTATATGTACAACATAAGTTTAGGTTCAACTATTTACAATGCTCAAAATTCATAGACGCTGGTAGTGGTAGGCCTAGACGAGTTGCAGTGTAGGCTAAGCACCCCGGACTCGCTCGCTACCTGAAAAACAGAAAAACAAAGAAAGTATGAGCTAGGATGCCCAGTGAGTGATATATCTAGTAAAAACCTTCCTCAAAACTCGGAAGTTAATCAAACCGGAGTTATTCTATGATAATACGTGAATAACAACAATCCAAAGTTATATCATATATGTTCATCACAGAAAAAGATTCATGGAAATTAAGTTTATTTCAAAAACATTTTCCTTAGTTGAGGCAGAGTGGAGCTCAATGCTACTCAACGTCGAAAACATCCTTAGTTGAGGAGGAGTAGTCTCGACACACCCAACGTCGAAAATCCTTAGCTGTGTGGAGTAATCTCAACACAACAGCGTCTATCATACCTTTATGTGCACATAGATATCATATCCTGGGTTAGCCGAATACCTTCTCCGAGTCCTTCAGTATCGGGTCACATGCCTTCTCCGAGTCCTTCAGCATAGGGGGCTATCTCAATACTTAGGTTACCCACATGCCTTCTTCGAGTCCTTCAGCATTGAGAACCATTTCTATATCCCGACTACCCACATGCCTTCTCGTTGTCCATCAGCATTGGGAGCCGTTTCAAAACATTATTAAAAAGCAATATGCTTTCAAAATAGCATAATTACAGTTCACGAATTTATAACATTTCCAAATCTTCTCAAATTCATTAATAATCATCAATGCTTTTCTATGAAATCATAAGTTAATAAATAGCATGCCTTTAATAATACTTGTTTAACAACTAGCATGCTTTAAATGATTTCCAATGTAAAAATATAATATACATACTTTTCTTTTCAAGCAAATCATCCTCACGGCACATTAAAATCCATGAAAAGCATAAACATATATACATGTTTCCAAACATATTCGTATTTCATGAAAGCTTTGTATGAAGTAAGCTTATTTTAAAATGAAATTGTCACTCACAACTTGTCCCGGGCTCTTAGTGGGCTATATGCCTTTCCTAGCTCCTCTCGGCCTGAAATAATATGTTTCCCTTTGTTAGATTTCCCTAAAATTCCTTTTTACATAAGGAACAAGCTTTAGATATGCCTAATATTCATCCCCGAGACCAAACTACATAAAGAAAACCATCACCGAGACTATATTCCATGAAGAAATGCTCAACCGACGCTATACTTCATTTAAAAGTTCATTAATGATCAAGATTTAAGCCATTAGCGAGACTAAATTAACAAAACAAGCCAAAAACCAGCAGTACAAGCGAGACTGTGGAGGAGCGAGACCAGGGAGAGCAGTGAGAGTTACAAACCAGTGAGATTTGTGAGACAATTTTGACCAGCAAGACTAGCGAGACTAGTCTCGCTCTCGCGCCTTCACGCTTAACCTTTCCAGCGAGACTTGCTTCTTTCTGCTGCTATTCTCGCTACCTCTCGAACTTCTAGTTGTTAAAGGTCACAGTTTCAGCCTGAATTAGAACTTCTTTCCTTCCACAAACTTTTAGAGAAATATGTTTTCTAGCTTACCTCAAAATGTCAAAGATCTCTTCTTCTACCACCCCTCAACATGCAGCTAAAGAGTAGAATTGGTTTGAATTTTACCATGAAACCGGCTAAAACCCTACACGAATTTGCCCTAGATCTCTTCTTCTACCACCCCTCGACATGCAGCTAAAGCGTATAATTGGTTTGAGCTTGGAAATGGAAGAAAAACCTGTCGGCAAACTCACCCACTTCACATTAAACCGGTGACTCCCTTCCACTACCACTTTTCTTCTTTCTTTTTTTTTTTATTTTTTTATTTTTTTTATAATTTTTTTTTTGTTTTCTTTTTCCTTTCTTTTCCTTTCTTTTTCTTTCTATTATGTTATCAAGTGCTTGGTAAGAATTTGAGGAGAATTAAGTTGACAATTGATATCGTAAATGAACGATGTCTGCTGTCGTCATGCCTCTTTTCGAGTTAAGAGGATAGCTCGGGAGGGGGTGTGACAGTTCCCTTAAGTGCTAACTCTGAGGCTTGATGTCACAACCTCTTCCCAGGTACCCTCTTAACCTAGGAGAAATTGTGAGGACAGTAGACACCAACCCTCTTACGGCATCCACTGCCAACCTTATACCTTGACCAAGACCTAATAAGCAGATATACACAACAATTGAACATCCAACTATAACTAGGGTTAAGCTATCATACAGACATTGATTTATATTCAACCTTTAATTTACACAAGTTTACTAACTTCCGCCCATAACCCTTTATATGTATAACACAGGTTTAAGATCAAATATTTACAATTCTCAAAATTAAAGACACTAATGGTGGGCCCAAACGAGCTACTGTGTAGGCTAAGCACCCCAGACTCGCTCGCTACCTAAAAAAAAAACAGAAAAATAAAGCAAGCATGAGCTAGGTTGCCCAATGAGTGACTTGTTTTGTAAAAACCTTCCTTGGTTCATAATTAAATAAAAACTGTAATCAAGATATGAAAATAAATAAGCAGTAATAAATCGTTTCCGTATCCAAACAAATCATGCTCATGTAACATTATCAAATCATATACGTATCATACCTCTACGTGTAAGTACAACACATTTCATTCACATTTTCCTTAGTTGAGGCGGAGTGTAGCTCAACGCTACTCAACGTCGAAAACATCCTTAGTTGAAGTGGAGAAATCTCGACACACCCAACGTCAAATATCCTTAGCTATGTGGAGTAGTCTCAACACAATAGAATCTATCATACCTCTACGTGCACATAGATATCATATCCTAGGTTACGCGAATACCCTCTCTGAGTCCTTCAGTACCAGGTCCTATATACGAGATTTAGGCCACCCACATGCCTTCTTCGAGTCCTTCAGCATTGAGGGCTATCTCTATACTCAGGTTACCCACATGCCTTCTCCGAGTCCTTCAGTATTGGGAACCATTTCTATATCCCGGCTACCCACATGCCTTCTCCGTGTCCTTAAGCATTGGGAACCTTTTCAAAAATATTATTAAAAAATAACATGCTTTGAAAATAGCATAATATAAATTCACGAGTTTATAACATTTCAAATCTTCACAATCTCATTAATAATCATCAATGCTTTTCATAAAATCATAGGTTAATAAATAGCATGCCTTTCGTAAAAGTCGTTTAAAAACTAGCATGCTTCAAATGATTTCCAATGTAAAACACATAATATGCACATAATCCTCATAGTGCGTTAAAACTTGTGGAAAGCATAATCATGTAGACATGTTTCCAAACTTACAACATAAAAACTTTGTTTAAAGTAGACTCATTTTAAATAAAATTGTCACTCACTACTTGTCCCAACCCTTAAAGGATTATACACCTTTTCTAGCTCCTTTCGGTCTGAAATAGTACATTTCCCTTTGTTAGATTTCCTTAAAATTCCTTTTTACATAGTAAACAAGCCTTAGACATTTCTATTATTCACCACCGAGACTCTACTTCATGAAGAAAACCATTACCGAGACTATATTTCACAAAGAAATGCTCAACCGAGGCTACATTTCATAAAAGAGTTCACTAATGAACAAGATTCAGGCCGTTAGCGAGACTAAACCAACAAATTCAAGCAAAAGACGAAACTGTACCAATGATACTGTGAACTAGCGAGACCAGCGAGACTTACTTGACCAGCGAGACTAGTGAGAGTAGCGACACCAGCGAGACTAGTGAGACCCAGTGAGAGTTGTGAGACAAAAAGCCACCAGCGGCACCAGCGAGACTCATCTCACTACTCACCCTTATGCCTTCAGTGTCGTTGCTTTTTCCAGCGAAACCCATCTCCTACAGCTTCTGTCTTCGCTTCTGTCTTCGCTTCTATCTATTAAAAGTTGTATTTTTAGCCCGAATTAGAACTTCTTTCCTTCTACAAACTTGTAAAGATATGTGTTTTCTAGCTTACCTCAAAATTTTAGAACTTAACTCCTCTTCGTTCGATAGATATTTTCAATTTACTTTGCTCTGCTCCAGATCACTCGGGAAATCCGTATCAGTCGCTTCCACCTAAAATTTAATATGTTTCTCTTTATATTCGGCTCAATCATTCTTCAAAAGAGTTTTTAAGGATTGAGTTAACTTACTAACCTCAAATGCTCAGCTTCAAACTTGTTTCTTTCAACTCGCTATTCACCAAATACCAGACTTCGCTCAAATTGTGCAACAGCAACCAAACCTTCTGTTTCAGCTTCAATTACACCACGAAACCGACCAGAATTCTACATGAATTTGCCCTAGAAGACTTCTTCTTCCTCCCTTTGATATGCAGCTACAAGGTTGGGTCAGTTAAAGCTTTTGAAGATGGAGTAAATGATCGAAAATCTCAGCTTATACACTTATATGAGGCTGCCAACTTACTCCCACTATCAAACATTTTCATTTTCTTTTCTTTTCTTTTTTCTTCTTTTTCTTTTCTTCTTTCTTTTTCTTCTATTTCTAAAATCAATTTTTTTCTATTTTTATTTTATTTTTATTTTTATTTTTAGATAAACAAAGTAACTTCTAAACTTGATTTACCTCGTAATAATTTCGAATTCACTTACCAAAAATATTTCCAGCTTCCTTCACTTCTTCCTTCAATCTACAAGAGAAAAAAAAATTTAGTTCATATTGGTACTACGTACTTATGTTTAGCTCTTACAAAATGGAAGTAAGGTTTACACTTGAACAATGGGATCCCATCCTCTCATTGGCCTGAGAAGGACTTGGTTTATGGTTGGACCACAAACAAATTATTCATTAGAGGATCAGTGGTACTTAATGAAATAGAGGTAATTATAGAGGTAAAATATACATTTGACTCAGCTGTAATTACAGACAACTCGTGAAAGATCGGATTATATTAAATGATTATATCCATGGAAGCAACATATCCTATAGTGCATAAGAGTGCAACTATGGGTCTATAGTGGTTTGTCCCATAGTTAATGAATGTCTATTAGGTCCCCTTGCTAGCTCACAATAGATTAACAAAGACCAAAATGTTGAAAGAATAATTTGAACTATTCAAAGTAGCTTACGGAAACATATATTGTATATGGTATGATTAATGCAAAATATAATATATGTAGATACATTATTATATAGTTAATTATGAATATGATTCAAATTTAAACTATATATTATGGGAGAATTAATGTATTCGAATGTGATTCAAATATTAAATTAATATGAATAGAATTCATATTAAAACTATAAGTTGTGAGAAAGATATGCATTTGAATATGATTCAAATCTTTATTTAATTAAATATAAGATATTTAATTATATTAATTATTATTTAATATATAAATAAATAAATAATGAATCAATTAATTAACTTCCCCTTAATGAAGGGGAAGTGGGGGAAGCGAAAAGTTACAAACTCCCCTACATATAATTCTAAAATTCTAAAAGGGAGTTATTTCTTCTAATTAGTTCTCTCTGCGATGATTCATTCTTGAAACACGAAAGAAAGAATTCCTCTACTCTCCTATCTTAATTCTCTTCTCTCTTTCAAAATGATTCCCACAAATATGGTTATTGACCTAGAGACACAGTAAGGAAGGCTTTTTGGAAGCGTTCTCAATAAAGGTGAAAGAAATTCAGAGAGAAAAATCTACTTGAAGAAGTGTCTTCAAAGGCAATTCTTTTTGCTTAACCTTAAATTAATCACATCATGAGTTGTCTGTATTTTTAATTTAGTTCTGTAATTTTCATCTTCCCTGAATAAAAACAGAAGCGTTCATATGCTTCCGCTACAAGAGGTTTACTTCCAAGAGGTGAATCAACCAACACCTAAGTATTGTTCTGTAAAATGGATTATATCTCACTATTGATAGCTTCCTTCCAGTAAGGTGCATCAGGAGATGATACAACTTAAAAAGTTTGAGGCTCACCTTATATTATAAGTTAAGAAATTAGGTCCAAAAGAAGTAACACTCTTAGCTCTTTTGCTTCTTCTAGGTTCAGACGCTATATTTTGATCGTCTTGACCTTTTAAAGAGATAGCCTCATAATTTCTTTTGGTACCATTAATTTTTTGTCTTTTCTCCTTTAAAGGAAATATATCCTCAAAGAATTCAACTTCAATAGTTTTTATGATAGTATTATTATTAATATCAGATACTTTTGATTTGATCACCCATGAATCTATAAGCAGCACTATCCATTGCATAGCCTATAACAATCAATTGTCTTAGGTCCAAGTTTGGTCCTTTTTGGTAAATAAACTTGTACCTTTGCTAAACACCCATATTTTCATTCCATACTTCATAAGGTGACTTATTAGTTTTCTAATGTGGAATTCTATTTAGTCTAAAATTTTCTATTAGCAAAGCTTCCCCCCACAAATTATGAGGTAAATGTAAACTATTTAAGATACAATTTATCATGTCCTTCAAAGTATGGTTCTTTCTTTCAACTACATCATTTTTTTGTGGTGTATAAGGTGTTGTAGTTTGATGGATTATACCATTAACTTCACTGAGTTCATAAAGTGATGATGATTCATATTCACCATATCTATTTGATCTAAGCATGTTAACTTTATTCTCAGGTTGATTTTCAAAACTTCTATCTTATATGTTTTAAAAACATTAAAGGGCTTATTTTTATTATGTAATGATATACATAGCAATATTTACTACAATCATCAATAAATGTGACAAAATATCTCTTGCCATCTCTTATAGGAGTACTTTTCATGTCACGTAGATCAGTATGGATTAAATTATGTAACCCATTACTTCTTTCCACCGATGAGAATGACTTCCTAATAAACTTCAATTCAACACAAACTTTACATTTGTGTCTATTATTGATAACTTGTAGAAATATAAGTTATTGTTGCTCTTTTCTTAGAATAACGGAGAAAGTTTAATTAATAATATATTATCTTCAGTAGAAATTTTGGTAAACAAATCCTCTTTGTCTCCAGCATATGCGAAAACATAAGATGAGTGATATTATGTTTAATTCGTTTAACACATACATTTTCAGAAAAACTTCAATCGTTGGATGAATGTGTTGAGCAAAAAGGTCAACATGAACACAACGAGCTCAAGCCTAAAGCATACCTTGGGATTCCTAACAACTGCATCATGAGCTAAGAAAAGATTACCTACTTCGATTTAGATCTGGCCATAAGGGCAACATACTTCCATATCATCCAACTACCCGGTCAAGGATGACGATAGGCAGATGCATCGTTCCTAGTTCACCAACAATGATAGATGACGTCTGATAAAGTGCATCCTTGGTGCTATAAATACTCAGCCATGAAGACAAAGAGAATGTTAGCCACTTCCAAAGAAATTTTAGAACCACCCATCCATGGTAGCCACTTCAAAAGAAATTTTAGAAGAACTATCCATCCATCCTTCTAGTACAGAAAAAGCTAAAGGCACATACTTGACAAAGAATCTGAGCCACCTCCTTCAGACCATCCATAACCACACTCACTGAAGCAAAAGTTGTTCATCTAGACTGACAGGAAGCACGAGACTGCTACCAGCATTTTATCTTCTACCACTTTTCTTTTCTTTATCTCATTCAGTCGTTGCTTTCGCTACTTACTACTTACTTGTATTGAAACTGAAAAATATTCAAGCTAATATTTATAACATGAACTCTGCCATTTTTTACCTCTCCCATTTTATTTTCATCTTTCAACATGAGTAGCTAAATCTTTAAAGGGTTGGGGTAGATAAATCATCATTCCGACAAACTTAACTTAGCTCATGGTTCATTTTCTTTAGTGTGTGCTAAATCTTATGTCTGTTTTCATTTAGCCAATCGAAAAAAGTAGCTATTATTAACTACTTGAGAGAGTAAGTAAATGTGGATCTCACTAAATAAAGTAAGAAGTATCTTTAGAAATAAAGACAACTTTATGTTCGATTAACCTTCAATCATGCATAATAGAGATATGATTTATGTGGTTTATCCACCGTGAGGCTGAGATTCATTTGTGGTTAAAAGATTGAACTAAAATCTAAAAGAAAGTTCAGAGGAACGATGATAGTTTCCCCTAACCCTGTTTTCTTCATTTGCATTTTCACTCTTGCTAAACAACTGCACCATACACCATTTAATCAGTCTCATCTGTAACATTTTCTTTTACGCTTTTCAGTATACAACCCTACAAAAATTTGAAACTGTTGAGAATTATACAAACCATTTATTACTTTGTTGAATCAACAAAATCCCTATGTTGGACCTTGATGATCCTCACCAAGAAAATCCCTTTTTTAGTTTATACTTGGCCTCATTGAAGGAAAACTTGTAGTAAATTATCATATAAATCATCAACACCACGGAAGACAACAATTATCAATGTCCTTAGTTTACCATTCTATTTAGAGAATGATAATTGACATGCCCTAATCTAGAATGCGACACATCACACAGCTCAACAATATCAGTAGAAGAGTTGGTATTATTATTATTATTATTATTATTATTATTATTATTATTATTATTATTATTATTAAACATTTACGCCAATACATTCAGCTTGAACATGCACCCACTTAGATAGCTTTTTCCCACATACATACCCCCGTTTGTCAGAATAAATTTATCTGACTCAAATACAAGTTTGAACCCATTTTTGTTAAGTAGAGTTCCTAACAGTAGATTCTTTCGTATCTCTAGCATATGCCACACATCGATGAGGGTAAGTATTTTCCAAAAGTCCACTACAATAGGACCTTCCCTTTGCCTTCCTCAAAGGTCGTTGAAGCATTTCCCATGTAAAACTTTTTGCTACCATCTACCTTCTCAAATGTAATGAACAATGACTTGTCCTTACAAATGTGCCTAATAACACCAGTATCAATCCACCAACCTTTTGTGTCTTAAGC
The DNA here is from genome assembly GCA_030954485.1 of Citrullus mucosospermus. Lineage (NCBI taxonomy): Eukaryota > Viridiplantae > Streptophyta > Magnoliopsida > Cucurbitales > Cucurbitaceae > Citrullus > Citrullus mucosospermus. The sequence continues at coordinate 7,335,876 of CM062062.1, forward strand.
CATATTTACCTAAAAAATGACAATAACCAAATTGCCATTTTCCACTACGTTGGCCTGATTGTTGGAACTTTGTCACTCCTTGTGTTTGCACCTTGCAGCAATATGGCCACTCTTACCATAAACCCAACAATTTCCTCGAATGTGCTTGCTAGCATCATTTCTTGGTCCCTAATTCTTCTTGAAAATTTTCTTATTGGGTTTATGATTCGAAGCTTCAACATTGTGAGTCTTGGCTTCAACTTCTAGTAGAGTTTTATCTCAAGGTTCTCCTCTTCTATACGGAGTTTCATCCCAAGGTTCTCCATGGACAACACTTTTTGCTTGTGTTTGACGCATTTGGAGTCCTTTCAGGAAGGAGGCAACTTCTCAATTACAACAACTTGGAATGCCTCACTGATGTCCAGTCCTTCACTTAGGAAATCATTAATGATAATTGAAAAGCACTCAAAAAGTATTTTCTTAGGCTTAAATTTTATTTAGTTTTATTGCTTAAAATGAGTTATTTATTGCTTTAATTATTTAATTCCAGGAAATTGAGCATTTGGATCGGAAAACGCTAAATTCAGTGTAAAATGACTAAAATACCCCCAAGGAAGGTCAAACTTTGACTTAGGGCAAGAAAAGATGTAAAAATAAGGGATGAGAAACATAGAGAAGAGTAGTGCACGGCGCGTCACAACAATGTGTTTGGTGCCTAAACCCTAGAGGCTAAAAACAGGGTAACATCGTGATGCTATGACTTCTCCATCGCGTATCTAATTTTTTGTAGATAGTGCCGCAACGCTGCCTTCGAGCGCTCGATGCTATCACGAATTTTATAAAAGAAAGTTTATGCCATTAGTGGGAAGGAGGCTGGTTTTACTTTTATTCTTTAGCATTCATCAAGGCTTCGACCGTGAGTCGAGTTCTGGGCATAGGCTGCATCTTGGAGCTTAGAAAAGTTAAAGATTGAGGAGATCATTGTAGGTGAAGGGAATTGAATCCCGACAGAAGCGTGTGATCGCGTTATTTGATTTCTTGAAAGAATTAAAAATACAAAAGATAAAGAAAAGTTTAAGAACCATACCATTGTCAATTCATAATTTCAGCAAAATCTCTCCTCGAACCAATAGTCTTCTCCTTATAGTCTTCTTTTTCCAAGAGATCTTCTTTGCTATGACTCTAGCAAGGATCTGGTTTGTAGGAACTGCTTCTTGAAAGATAGAGAAAGAAGAATTTTTTTAGAACTTTTCTAAGAAAATTGGGAGAATTTCTAGAGGGAGAGTTTTTAGAGTAATCGCAAAGATTATTTTTGAAGAGAGTGTTTCTATGAAAGCTCATAAGGGCCCTATTTATAGAACTCTATGGGTTACTCCTAATAATCCCTCTACATTGATTTTCAATTAAATATTTAATAATTTCCAATATTGATAAATATTTATCCAAATAATATCTCATATTAAATGGTTTAAAATGTTTAAATCTTATTTAAATTTTTATTTTATGCAGAATCTTTAATTTGAATCTCATCCAAATTAAATAACTAATTATTTGAATCCAATTCAAATTAATTAATTAATTCTCCCTCTATTTATTTATATGGATTTCTAAAAAACGCTTGAAAAATGCTTTTTATTCTCTTAAATTAAGGGAGTTTATATTAGATTTCACATGTTTGCTAGTGGTTTGTAGGTCAAAATAAAGAAAACTAGAATCGAAAGCCAAAAGAACTGAACCAAGCCAAAATCAAGTGAAAAAGAGGAAAGAATCACAAAACTGCCAAAAATATGGCAGCGCCGCGGCGTTAGTTCGACACTGCCACGACGCTTTTTCCCGAGAGCATCAGCCAACCTTAGCGCAGCAGCACCAATGCGACATTGTGGCATGACAGCAAGGGTAGGTTTTCATGACGCACAGTGTCGCGACGCTATCTTACAGTGCGGTGGCGCCACCATCGGTCAGTGCTAGTGCCAGCCTTCCTTATTTGAAGAATCAACAATTTTGGAAAGAATTTTGGGTGGCCAACTCTATAAATTGGAGGGTTTCTAGCAACCCTAGGGAAAAGAAACATAAAGAAGAAGAGACACAAGAAATACAAGAGAAAGAGGATTGGAGAATAAAAGACTAAGGGTGAGGGTTTAGTGCAAGATATGAAGATTCCATGATGTCGGAAGGTTCAAGGATCGTCGGAAGGCCAAATCCATCTTGGAAGCAAGTTTGGAAGCCGGATAACTTTTCTTCTCTTTCTTTATTTCAGGTTTATTTTTTGTATCTTGCTTTTCTAATGTTGGTTCTGTCTATGGATGTCATATTAGGCTAAGCTTCTCATAGTTTTAGGGGTAGATGAATTCCTAGGTTTAAATTGTTGAACACTTTGGTTCTTGAATGTTAATTTGCATTTATGCTTTCTAGCATGTTTGTTCTTAATGCTTTTGAATGTTTGATCCAAATTGGAATGTTTCTATGATTTAAATCTTGTTTGGAAAAGTATATTTAAGTTAGACCATCCATGCTAGACTATCCTTTGAAAACACCGAAAGTAGTTGGATAACGGTAGAGATCGTTCACGAATGTTCTTAATGCTTTGCTTAATCACCTAGTTTCAAGAACTTAGTAATTAGGGTTTAAATAAAAGATATGATTGCTTTTGAAATATTCAATCCGGATAAAAGACTTTTAGATCTAGGTGTTGTGTTAATTACTTCAAGAGTCAAGCAATTATGCTTAATAACACCTTAGATGAAATCTATTCCCTAAATTGACTCTTTGTTAATATTTTCCGCATCTTGATCACTTGTGTTTGCTTTCTTAGATTAGGTTAGCTTAAGTGTCATTATAAATTGGTTACCTAAATAAAATTGGGATGATCTCTGAATAGCTAAAAGAATAATCAAACCAATTCCTTGAAGACGATACTTGGCCGTACAAGCCGTTTTAACTATATTATAAGTTGACCCATACACTTGCGGTAACACGGAAAGTGCGCATCAATTTCATCCAAATAACTATTTAATTATTTGAATCATATTCAAATAAATTAATTCTCCATATTATAAAGTTATAGTTTGAATCTTATTCAAATAAACTTTATAATAAATCATGTAATTAATTGTATCAAATACAATTAATATTTTCCTTCATATATTTGAACATTCAAATTTTTCTTTCAACATAGTTGATTCTTGTTGGTTCGATGTGAGCTAGCAAGGGGACCTTATGAACCTACAGATTATAAGCTCCAATGATCCAAAATTACTTAATTAAACTCTTTAATTAAATTAATCTTCATTCATTAACTACAGGGCAAACCACTATAGACCCAAAGTTGAACTCTTATGCACTGTAGGACAAGTTGTGTCCATGAATATAATCAGTATAAGCAAGTTGATCCTTCATGAATTCATAATTACAGCTAGGGCAAATGTAATCATAGTTAAACTCTTATGCACTGTAGGACAAGTTGTGTCCATGGATATAATTAGTATAAGTAAGTCGACCTTCACGAGTTCATAATTACAGCTAGGGCAAATGTAATCATAGTTGAACTCTTATGCACTGTATGACAAGTTGTGTCCATGGATATAATCAGTATAAGTAAGTCGATCCTTCACGAGTTCATAATTACAGCTAGGGCAAATGTCTATTCTACCCCTGTAATTATCTCTTATCTTTAAGTACAACTGATTTCTCTAATGAACAATTTGTTTATGGTCTAGCCATAAACTAAGTCCCTTTTGGGCCATTGAGAGGGTGGGGTCCCTTGTTCAAGACCCAGAATGAACACTTAAGGGAACTACTCATCTACTTACCCTATTTGGGAAGGAGTGAATTCCATCTTATGAAGTTATATTCCCAGGTCCCCATTTAGTCAAATCCCCAAAATTGTAGGCTTATTGAGTCAGGAACGCGAGCCACTTTCACCCATGCAAATTAAAGAATCGACCTCACAGACAGAAGTTTATAAGTCACTCAGGATTAAAATCGAGTCTCAAGGCTTCATGCAATAACCTTGGATTTTTAAATTAATGGATAAATTAATATTCAATAATTAATAATTAAATTAATTAACTAATCAATTACAAAGCTTTAAGGCACAAATCCCAACAGTAGGGTGATCCCGAGCTTGAGGACGACAATAAGTCCGACTTTCTTTTTTTCCCTTCTCTAATCTTTAATTTTTATTTTTATTTGGAATGCTATGTATTGTATTTATATGTATCGTAGCCATGAGTAACTGAGTTGTGTTCTTACAATTTTGATGTAGTTTTATGGATTGCTCAAAATTGTTTTAATTGTTCATTAGATTGATTAATGCATAAACTATTTTGATATGTTTATGTTTATTGCTTTCAAAAAATTGGTTGTTTGAATGATTTTTATTTGATGTCTTGCTTGAGATAGAGGACATTAGATTAGAACTAGAATGTTAAAATGCTAATTGAATATACATGAAAGTGATAGAAGATTAGGCGTGATCGATAATATAGAAACCTAGTAATGCACCTAATTAATTGATTGCATGAAAATGAGTTGATAATTAGGTGTTATAAATAGTTGAGCTGGAAATAGGATGCCTAGATAAAAGACTCTTAGGTTTAGCTAGCATAAAATCAATTCGAGGTCTAGACAATTAATGTAGTTAATCCATTAATGAAATCATTACCCTAGGAAGTGTCTTTCTTTGTTTTCACCACAGTGCTTATCCTTTAATTGCTTTTTGGAATTAGATCAAGTTAGATTTTCGGAATAGCTAAAAAATTTATCAAACAAATTTCTTAAAGGATGATACTCGACTCAAGTCGCTTTAAACTATATTATTACTAGACACATAAACCTATGCATATTAATAATTTATAATTCTTCCATCTTATTAACTACGAACTTGGTATCAGTCATCTTGTAATCTAAGAATTTTCCCACAAGGAATTTCCTAATACCAACATCTTCCAGGTTGTACTTGTATAATGCCTCCCACAATAGTTTTGATGTATTGTACGCATTGCAAGATATTATACAATGTGTCCTCAAGACCACTAAGTATGTAATTACAACACAGGAAGTTTGAATGCATCAATTCTTGCTTTGCAACTTCCATTTCAGGAGTTACAACTTCAGGTGGATAATTGGGCAATCTTCCTTCAAAATATGAGCAAGATTTAGTGTGGGGAGATAGAAGATCATCTTTTGTTGCCATCTCCTGAAGTTGTCTCCTTTGAACTTTTTGGTTTTTCAACATGGGGTTTAACAATGGGCAATCTCATCATAGTTGAATAGCAACATTTGTGGAGGAAGTTTGCAGCAATCGGCTCAGATATTATTATCCATCTTCAAATTGTTGGAGAAAATGATATATAAGAACTTAAATAGACTAGCAAACTAATTACACCTCAACTAGATACAACATAAAATGTATTCAATAATAATGTTCAAACTCAAAATTAAGCTAAATAGTATAACAAGGCTTATGAATTGAAATAACTAAAAAACCTCAAGATATGTTGGAGACGTCAGTAGGTAGTCGAGGCACACTTCTGATAAGTGTTATCCTGAAGACAATTATTCGCACTACACTGGATGCAAGCAAACTACAATCGTCGTCTTAGTAGGATACAACAACTAACTCTAGCAGAATGACAACGACCTCAAACTATTCAGATTTGGCAGAACTCTTGGATACTTGCTCTCAACTCAACTCAAGATAAAAAGAGGGAAAGAAAGGATAGAATTCTTCAATTTGAAGTGTGATGCTACAAATGAAGAAACAAGTTGTTATTTATGAACTAACAACTTAGTAACTCTCCAAAATACAAAATAAAATCAAATAAATATAAAATTGAAATATTTGTCAAGTTTAACTCAATTTAGTTGTTACTTTACAAAATTCAAACATAACTCATTCAAATTGAAGGAACTAGAAGTTTAACTTTCATTCATGTTAAATTTGTACATGAAACATCATCTTAATTTTATTGTGTCAATCTAATTTGAAGTTTTCAACAATAAATTTAATCTACACAATTAAATCCATTTTTATTTTTGAAATATTCACCAAAGTTTTACTTTCTTTCACTAATAATATCCAACATGATCGAATTGAGGAGTAGCACAAACTCAAGAGTAGACAAGAATAGAAGACCCGGAAATGTTGGAAAACAAAAAAGCTATGCGATAAGTAAAATTCATGAATTATTTGTGTCTTGAGTCGTTGATTTCATGCCATTTTTTATAGCCTCCATACTAGGGTTTTCAAAGATCTAGATAAAATCATTGAGAATCAGACCATAATTTGCTGGAAAATCTTTTCCAAAATTGCTGGAATTTTAATACTTTTTCCTCAACTAAAAAACTATCCAGCTGCCTTACAATGCAATTGCATTAGAAACTATAATTCTTGAATTTTTGGTAATATCTTCCATAAAGCACAAAAATTATAAGAAAATACTCCAAAAGTCAAGGATAAAGGATATTCAATTAGGTCACACGAAATATTTCTACTTTCATACGATTTTGTCCTATTTTAAACCAAAAATATATTAAGGACTAAATTATAAAATAAAATGCCCTTGAGTTTTGTATTTTGCATTAAAAATACCCTTGAAATTTCAAAAGTTTTGAAAATACCCTTAAAATTTAAAAAAGAATTTAAAAATATACCCTTACTGGCTGTCCTTCTTCATTTCTTCCGCTCCCTAAGTTTTTGCTTGTTACTAATTAAGTTGCTTCATGTTAACTACTTGACTTTTTTTAATATGTACTATAGCAAGAAGAAGAGAATAATAGAACCATGCAAGGACCTTACAATTTTAATGTCTTAACAAGGATTTACATTAGTAGTTGACTCTATGTTAATACGTTGTTTCAGTTTAATTGATAACTTGTAGAACTACAAGTTATTATTGTACCTCTTTTCTTATAATAATGGAGAAAGTTTTATAAACCATGCATCAATCTTAGAAAAAGTTCTTGATAAATATCTTCTTTATGTCCAACATATAGAAACACTTAAGAAAAATAATATCATGTCTTAATTGACTTTAAACGCCTAATTTTGTTGGAAAATTAGAATATTTGAACGCATGCGTCGAGCATCCTTACAAACACAGCCAGCTAAAGCTAAGATGCAAACAATTGCTATTCTGCCTCGATTCATAATAGACCACGTTCCCACTCCCTCCCAGATACCCTTCTCCTCTAGGAGTGAGTGCGAACCTGCACACACTTGTTCCCTCTATACTATAACATTAATAAATTCCAGATCATTAAAACTTAACTATATGCCAGTTTAGCCTCATAAAATAAACATCATTTCTCAAACAACATGCATAAAAATAACAACTCATCAAACAAGTGTTCATTATACACACTACAAAATTAGTCCTCATTACACCCCCAAGGAACATGTATGACAACAAAACATGAATATAAACTGCGTAATTACAACTATCCCAGAGTACTGCTCCAAGGTAGGCCCAGACGAGAATCTTCTGTAGGCTAGGTGTCCCGAACACGCTCGCTACCTGATACAACAAACAAACAAACAAAATGTGTGAGCCTAAAGCCCAGTGAGTGACTGAATTTATCCAATTACTATTAAACTTCTTGAGTTAATATAGATCATAGTAACTACCACATATTTATATAAATAGGAATTTCTAAATCCCCCATGCTATAAAACAATAACAATACAATTATCCTTCCCTAGTTGTAGCAGAGCGAAGCTCAACACACTCAACCTCTTGTACAAAACTCTCATAAATCACATATTCAAATGCCTTCACACTTCGTCCCTCGACATTTTCAAACCCTCAAGTGCCTTCACATAATGTCCCTCAGCACTGAGTTTCACTGTGTCGAGATTTCCATGTGCTTTCACACGTGGTCCCTCAGTACTGGTTTCTTTACCAATCCACTGCTCAAATGGCTTCACTCGTGGTCCCTCAACACTTGGCTATCATGTATTGGATTTCCATATGCCTTCACACAAGGTCCCTCAGTACTGGAATCCGTTTCATCCAACTACTCAAGTGCCTTCACCCGTGGTCCCTCAGCACTGAGTACCATATAACATATTCCACATAGGCCTTCACACAAGGTCCCTCAGCCATGGGTTACATTTAGGTAGTACGTATAACATCCTTTAATCTTGTCAACACAACATAAATGTTCAATAGCTACTCCATACGATAGTTTTTACTCACGCATTACTAAGTAACCATGCCAAGAGTAACCATTATATAAAATAGGAAGTCACTCACAACTTGTCCTGGCTCTGAGTGGGTTATATGCCTTCCCGAGCTCTTCTTCGCCTGAAAATACACATATCTCACGTTAATTTTTCCTTGGACTTTCTTTCTATGTTCATTAAGTATACATAATTAGACTCTATACTCGTTCCATCACCGAACTCTCTTTTTCCCCCAAAATATTCACAATTAGCGATACTCTATGTCACTAGCGAGATTACCAGCGAAACCACACAATAGGGCACTACACTAGCGAAACCGGCATGAACGAGACTAGCGAGATCACCTAAGGAGCGACACCCAACGAGACTTCAGTGAGAGTTGCGAGAAGCAAAGTCCTTTGCGTTACTAGCGACACTCGCTTCGCTGCTCAGTCTCCAGCTCTTCAACGATACCACTGTCCAAGCGTCACCTAACGGCCATAGTTTTCTTCTTTCCTTTCTAACTCTTTCTTTAACCTGCTAAACATCGCATTCCAGCCAAATCCAGAACTTCCTTTCTTCTACAAACTTGTAAAGAAATAAATCCTTTATCTTACCTCAAAGTCTCGTAATGAAAGTCTTCTTCGTTTGGGAGATATTCTCAAATAACCCTGAATTGCTTCTAATCATTTAGCAATTCAGCTCTGATCACTTCTACCTGAAGTTTATCACACATTTACTCAAATTTGGCTCAAGTATCCTTCATGAAAGTTGCTAGAAATCGAGTTAACTTACTAACCTCAAAATTTCAACCCTAGCCACAGCTTCCACAGTTCGTTCTTCTCCAAACACTGAACGATACTCAGATTAAGTAACACCAGCCAAACTCTTCGTTCCAGCTTTAGTTTCTCCACGAAAACTATGAGAATTCCACTCCAAACCAACATAAACACCTTCTTCTACCTCTCTTCATTGTTTAGCTTCGAAATGAGATCAACTCAAGCTCTGAAATGTGATTAAAATAATTGAATACTCAGTTCTCTCATATATATATACCACCAACTTAATCTTCCACTTCATCTCTATACATTTAACTAATCAATGCATACCTTCTGCGCATGGCTTCAACAACGCATAGCTTCAACTTACTGTATTACAATTGCCCAACGCCCCATCGCCAGATAGCCGACGAACGCATGGTCCTCTCGGCCACTCTTCTATGCACCATCGCATACCACCCTTCAACACATAGCCCTTCTTGGCCACTCTCCTATGCGTGAACCTTCAACGCATGGTAGCATTCAACGCATAGTGGTCTTTAACGCCTCGTGGTCTTCAACACCTAGTGACCTTCCTTCACATCTGCGTCCACGCCGAACTACATTTTTCAACGCATAGCTACCAATGGTCTCGTCAAGCCTCAGACATACTCTCAACGCATAGTCCCACCAACGCATAGCCAACACTTAGCCATTTTTGCTCCCACACAACTTGGCCAACTTTCTCTACTTAATGCCCGTCTCATAGTCTCTTCCTAACTTGCCTTCTCACAATGTCAAGTACGGGGCCTACACCACGATAACAGCATTGCAATCAGCCACCTACCAGTTAGAGATGACGATAGGCAGACACATGGCCTCTAGAACGCCAACAATGACACATGACATTCGAAAAGTACAAGACGGGCTCTATAAACATGCACCCTTATTGGTGAAAATAATGCGGGGGAGTTGGCAATTCCAAAGAGAGTTGATCACATCCACCCATCTGAGAAGACAACCAGAGATAAAAAACTTGAAAGAGGATTCTACTCACCTCTCCGTCGAACTACCACCACCGCTCAGTAAAGCACGCGTCCACCAGCCGCTGGAAGCAAGACATTGCTGCTACCGGCTTGACTCCTTTCTTTCTTTATCTATTTTTCTTTTCAATTCTTAATTGTTTACATTTTTCTGCTCAAGACATTGGACTAATTTGTACTCAACATTTTCTATCTTTAATATAACAACATTATCATGATATTCATCTCTTATATCTCTTTCCATTTTTACTTTGATCTCCATGAGTAGCTAAATCTACAAAGGTCAGGCTAAAGTTATTATCACTCAGGGAACTAGACTTGGAACGTAATCCATTTTGCTTAATGTGTGAGGTCGCATCGGGGTCTAAAAATGGAAGTTTTTCGCCTTTCTTAAGATAGAGCAGAAGGTCTTTTAGGGCTGCTATGTTTGCATCCCCCAACTCAACATCAAAGTGGTCTCGTGTGTGGCCATCATGTTGTCGGGTCAAAGTAGCCTGTGGTTACAGAATCGCGCATGGAAGCCCCCTTGACTCTCTCTATAAAAAAAAAAAAAAAAAAAAAAAAAAAAAAAAAAGCTTTTTGTAAATCTGTCACTTGTTTCCATTTAGCTAATCAAAATAAGTAGCTATAGTTAATTACTCAAGAGAGTAATTAATTGTGGATCTCGTAAAGCAAAGTCAGAAGTGTTTTTAGAGATAAAAATAATCTTAAGTTCAATCAACCTTCAAGGCATGCATTATAGAAATATGGTTTATGTGACTTGTTCATCGAGAGGTTGAGATATTAAAGTAGTTGAGAACATGGATTAAAGTCTAAGGGAAAGTTCAAAGGATAAATGATAGCTTCCCCTAACCTTATTTCTCCATTCATATTTTTCTTCGTTGCTAAATTGTTGTGTGTCGTGCCATTTCTCCAAATTTACCATTTATATATCTTTCCATAATATTTAAACAATAATCTTCTGTTGGCTTTTTGGCCCTTAATCTCAAATTAATTAATTTTAATAGATTGATTAATTAGTGTTTTGATGATAACAAACCTGATTTTATTTATTAACTATTTGAGTGTTTTGAAGTGTCTATTATGTGGAGTTTGGAACAACGATTTCAATGCAATTTGAATCACTCAAATCGGAGTTCAAACGAAGAAGATATGACCAAAACAAGCTTAATGAAAAATTCCAAGCTGATGACTGGCAGATTATTTTAATCAAAGTGGATAAATTGAAAGGTGCCACTTGGAACAATGGAGAAGTGACAATTGGTGGGTTTTTTATTTTTAAATTGATGTTAAAAAGAAAATGATTTAAGAAAGAAAATGAATTTAAAAAAAGAAGATGAATTTAATATTATTATATATGTTTGTGTCTTATGGCTAGTTGCTTTTTAAATAGATTAATTTAATATTATTATATGTTTGTGTCTAACGGCTAGTTGAGTTTAAATCTCCACCATTCAATTTTCTTTTACAAAGATCTAATGGTTCACATTAATTTGGTTTTCATCCACTTTCATTTCTTTTTAAACACTTCATCTTCTCCAAAAAGTTTTTCTAACTTTTACAACTTTACAATCCTCAAAAATTGAAAAAGGTCACCATTGTTGCTTTCTCTCCAAGCTTTTAAATTTCTTTCTTTTCATCTGATTCTAGAGAGATACTTTTATTGTATTGTGAGGATTGAGTATTGTGAGTTCAAATTTGTACATCTACTCTTTTTAGAGAGTTTTAGTGTGTGATTTAAAGCTTCAAGAATATTGTAACGCTAACCCGTGGAAAGGATCAGGTTTGCTCTTGAACCCAAAAAAAAAAAGAAACAAGGTAGTGGTTCAACTCTCATCCGTGGAAAAAGTCAAAGGAGATTTTTTAATCGAAATCCCAAGAGGCGCTTGGGAAAGTGGATGTAGGTCAAGTTTGACCAAACTACTATAAAAATCACGGTGTCTTCTTCTCCAACTCTTTCTCAATTAATTTTGCATTCAATTTTTAGTAGCATGTTATAGATTACTATCCTTCCTTGTTGAGATTGATCGAATCTTGTGTTTTATATATTTTTATCAATCTTGATATTTAGCATCAATTAAGGTTTTTATTAATTTAATTAAAAAATTAATTCAATTAGTTTAATATGAGCATATTTAGGAATAAATTTAATTAAACTTTATTCACCCCCCTCTAGGGTTGCCATACCGGTCCAACAATTGGTATCAGAGCAAGGTCGCTCGTGTTCTTAATCAAAAGTTTTGTCAAAAGCTTTTTCATTTGATACCTATTGGTTGGGCTATTTACCCAAATAATTGGTATTAAAGAGGTTGCTCTTTTGACAAAATTAATTTTCAAATATTCTTTCGGTACTTGAAGTAGATTATTGATATTTTAAAAAAAAAAGTTATTTGGAAAGCTTAAGTGCTAGAGCTATGGCAACTTTAGAAAATCATTCTATTGATAGACCCCCATTCTTTGATTCTATTAGAAATTATAATGTTTGCAGAAATAGAATGAAAACTTTTATGCTTGCTAGTTTCAAAATTTTGTATGTTTGTGAGCATGATTTATCTAAATTGCAATTAAATAATGAGTTGCTCACTATTAATGCTAAAGCAATAAATATGTATGGTGTAGAAAATTCTCCTTGTACTACTAATGATTTATTTGATGTGAAGTAGAATTACAATTCTCAAAATCAAGATATTTTCTATGACGAGATAAAGGAAAAATGTGATGATTCCTCCATGTGCTTAATGGCTCACTCGGATAATGATTCCAGAGATGAAAGTGACAAAAATGAGGTAAATAAAAAATCTCCTTCTTATGATGAATTATATGATGCTTTTGAAAATATGCAACATGATTTAGAAAAACTTAGCTCTAAATATTTAAAATTATCGAACAAGTATAAAAGCTTAATTATTGAAAACAAATCTTTGATGGATGAAAATGCTTGTTTGAAAAATGGAGTAACTATCGATCTTTTGAATGTTGATAAATTTGGTGATGATCATAAATGTGCCTTGAATGATAGAATCAAGTTTCTTGAAAATAGAATGTTAAACTCAAATCTTTAGCATGTAATTTGAAGATTGAAGTGAATGATTTGAGAAATGAAAATATGAAAATTAGATCTTGTTCTTTGGAATTAAGTGATGAAATTGCTAGTTTGAAAAATAGAATTATTGAGTTGGAAACTAGCAATACTTCTTTAGAAAATGAGAAAATTTCTTTTGTTGATGAAATTAAATTTCTTGAGCATGATGTCTTTGATAGTAATAAACTTGTTAAAGCTCTAAAAGAAAAAGAGTCAAATCTTGTGAATGAGCTTAAATGTGTTGAAGAAAGTATAAACAAATTGACTATAGGTGCACAAAAATTAGATAAGATTATTGACATGGGTAAACCTTTTAATGACAAAAAGGGATTAGGCTATGTGGATAAAAATTCCTCATTTATTTCTAAAACTACTTTTGTTAAAGTCACTCCTTGTATGTCTCAAGATCCTTTGCCTAATGGATCTAATTTTGTTGAAGTTAAATTTGCACCAAAGCATGTAAAAATCAGACATATCCATGAAAATTCCAAATTTGTGCCTAAACATGTTCATTAAAAATCAAAATGTATGCATCGTGCTAAATATGTGCTTCATGGTAACACTAGAGATTTGCATGTGAAATCAAAATTTGTACCTACTTGTCATTATTGTGAAGTTAAAGGTCATATTAGACCAAATTGTTTCAAATTGAAAAATGCCCCTACCTAGAATTTCATGAATAGAAATAAGGTGCAAAATCAATTAATTAAAAATAAATTGTTACCTAACGTTGTATGTTATTCTTGTGGCAAAATTGGTCATAAAATTGATACTTGTTATTTGCGAAGAATGAATTATAATAATTTTGGAACTAATTTGAAATGAGTTCCAAAATCCTTTCTAACTAACAATGAAGGACTTAAGAAATGGGTACTAAAATCCTTTGGTTGAGTTTTTTTCCTTTTTTTTTTTTTTTTGTAGGTGTGATTCAAGAAGCAATTATTGCTTAGACTTCGAATGAGGAATTAATTCAAATTGGCAACTACTAAAAAGCTTGCTTGAATCCAACAAAAGAAATAGACATTAGTAGTACAAATGGGAAAATACCTTGGTAGAATTTTTCCACGGCAATTCGATCTTCTTCTTCTCAACATTGAGACGCCTTTGAAGGGTCTTCCTTTCTATATCTTTGTGGGAACCCTCCTTTTGAAAGAGTTAATTAAGGGAATTGGGGAAGAAGATGATTTTGACAGAGAAGTATTTATGTAAAGTTGAGAGATAGGTTTTTAGGAGAAAAAATTTAGTAGTCCCAAAAATACAGAACTTTTCTGTATTAATTGTGAAGTGGGAACAACGTCCCAATCTTCCACTCCCCTGCAATACATATGAGTTATTTTATTTAAATAATATAATATAATTATATATATGTTGGGTTTCGTGTCCTAAAACTCGTGGTTTGTAAATGATATTGAAGTTTATTCAGTATAGATGATATTGAATATGTATGTTACGTATAAATCTAAAATCCAATAAACTAAGAACTCGTAACTATAGCATGAATACTTAGACTTTATGTGTAGATCTAAAAATGGATCAAGTTTAAGTAAAATTCAAAACAGTCTATAGTATAGGGATAAGGCTGGGTATCTTATCTTATAGACATTATGGATGCGACTCACTTTGTATTTGATACAAACGATGTGATCCTATATCGTTCACGTAAAGACATGAGAGTGGGGGCATCCTATGCAATGAGTTTGCATAAGACCAGACCATGAGATAATCACTTTTACTTTATAACGTCGTTTACTATTAAAACTGATTATTTCAACATGATGACCTAGGTAACTTGATCTTAATCATGAGCTAACTATGAACTCCTATTTATTTAGGATTATCCTTTAATCTGCATAGGTGAGAGTGGCACAAGTTCGCTGACTTAATAAACCTACCATTTTAGGGATAAGACCAGGTAGATAGCTGGGGAAATAGTCTTTGTGAGATGGAATTTGCTCCTACCTGATTCTAGGATAGTAAAGAAGTTGTTCCTATAAGTGGGACTTAAGGAACAAGAAGTAATTATAGGGGTAAAAATGGTAATTTGACCCAGTTATAATTATGAACAACTTGTGAAGAATCGACTTACTAATCATTGTTATATCAAGTGGATAGAAATATATCTACAGTGAGGAGAGTACAGCTACTAGGCTATAGTGGAATGTCCCAGTAGTTAACAAATGTTGATTAGCTAGGTTAAAAGTTTAGCTGGTTAATTTTGGATCGTTGGAGCTCATGACCTGTAGGTCCATTAGGTTCCCTTGCTAGCTCATGTTGGACTAAACCTTAGAACAATGTGATGAGACAAATTGAAACGTTCGAATTCGGTTTAGGGAGTAGATGTTACATTTGCCTTCAACGTACGATCATTTAATAATGAATTAAACGATAATGGAGAGTTTGAAATATTTAAATATGATTTAAATATTGATCACATGAATAGAGATTCATCAGATTTGGAAAAAGTCAGGACTAATGAAAAAATTATTAATTTAATATTTAATATTTAATATTAATTTAATATAATTAATTAAATTGTTTAATTAATTATTTAAAATTAATTATTTGAATTAATTTTATATTTAATATTAAATTAAGGGTTCTTTTCAAATATAGCAAAAGAAACCAAAATATTTACAAATATAGCAAAATCTCACTATCTATCTACGATAGATCGCAATAGATTACCATCTGTGTCTCGATAGATCATGATAGACACAGATAGTAGTCTATCATGATCTATCACAATCTATCGCAGATAGACTGTTTATTTGGTATTAGTTGTAAATATTTTCAACAGTTTTGCCATTTAAGATAATTTCCCTTCAATTAATATTAATTAAATTTTTTGATTAATTATTTTTATTTAAAATTAATTAAATGAATTAATTTTATATAAAATTTTAAAAAAGAGAAGTTATTTATTAATTGAATTTTAGAAATTCATTTTGCATGAATTAAGGTGGAGGTAGATGTATCTCAAACTCATTTTAATCTCGATTAAACACCTCTTTTTCTACTCAATTAATTACCAATTTGGTGTCAATTGGAGATTATTTTAGCTTGCATGATTTCCTCAATATATAGAGGATTGGAAAAATGAAAAGGATTAATTTTTTTAGTGATACTTGCTGGAAAATTCTCTCAAACTCTCAACTCTTCAAAACTCTCAATAACTCTTAAATCAATTTCAAATTCATCACAATTTTGGATCCCACAATTCATTCTAAGGCTGAAAGTTTGTAGGGAAGACTCTAGCGATGGTCTACAAGGTGTTCGTGATAAAAAAACAAGAAAAGAACAACTTCAATTTTGAACTACACCAATGTAAGTTTCAAAACTTTGTTTTTGGATTTATGAATAAGCATGTTTTATCCTTAAAATTGATATAGTTAAAGTGTTTTAGATCGAAATTGCTTCTGCATGCTTATTCCTGACTCTTTCAATATCTTACATTTAATTAAATAAATATTTATATCATCTTCAAATGTACATCTCTCTTAACCGATAGTTTTAATACGAATCTCATTCATATTAATTTATTATTTGAATCATATTCAAATAAATTAAATCTCTTATATTATGTAGTTTAATTCAAAATAAATTTATATTATAATGTATCTAAGACATTATGTTAATTATATCATATACAATTAACATATTATTCTGTAAATTAGTTTGAACATCTCAAATTATTCTTTCAAAACATTGGTACTTGTTAATCTGTTGTGAGCTAGTAAGGGGCCTATTAGACCTACAAATTATAAGCTCCAATTATTTGAGATTAATTAATTAAACTCTTTAATGAATTAACCAACAATCATTAACTATGGGGCAAACCACTATAGACCCATAGTTGCACTCTTATGCACTATAGAACATGCTGCGTCCATGGATATAATCATTTACCATAAATCGATCGCTCACGAGTTGTTCATAACTGCAGCTGGGTCAAATGTTTGTTTTATCCCTTTAATTAACTCTATATCTTTAAGTACCACAAGTCCCTCTCAAGCCAATGAGAGGGTGGGATTCCATTGTTTAAGACCCAAAGCCAGTACTTAAGGGAACTATTCATCTACTTGCCTTAACCGGGAAGGAGTGAATTTCATCTTGCGAAGTTATGTTCCCAACTCCTCACTTAGTCAAGTCCCAAAAATGATAGTGTCACACACCTACTCAAGTTACCTTCTAACCTAGGTAAAGATGTGAGGACGGCAAGCATCAACCCTTTTATGATATTTATTGTCTAACTTGTTTCATTTCTTAAGCAACCTGCGAGCCTAATAGACAATTTAAGTATAACTAAAAACATCCATCTTACAATCCATTTCCATACATTTAACTTCTAAAGAGACTTAATGCATACATACAACCAAAGCCATTTGTTTTAATAGGCTAGTTGCAAAAGTATACAAGGGAAGTTGATTCAAGGATATCAAGCGTAGGGAAGATGCTTAAGTAATTACTCGAATCGTGCCTTTGAATTACAAATTGGAAGTTTTTATAGACCTCAGAATTGAAATGAAAATTAAATTTGATAAACTAATAGATAAGATCAAATCACATAATTCAAAGTAGAATATTTGAGTAGCTTTTTCCTTTATCTTTAATAAAGTGACTTTATTAAAGATACTTTATGGCTTATTCTTGTCGGCTGAATTATTGCTCCATCTAAGTACTCATTTGCTCTAGACTGATTACAGGCCAAATTTTCAACTTACAATCATCATTCTGTGGATATGGCCAAACTAGAAGCAAACGGACAAGCAGACACAAGAATGAAACAACAATATTCGTCGTCAAGCTTCAGACTTCTTCGTGCTTGTTGTTGCTGCTTTGAAATATTCAGTTATGATTTTCTTGACCGCGAGAAAATTATTTATAGTGTAAACCAAAAAATTTACAAGGTTTACACATAGAATTACAACTAAGATGAGAATATACATGGTCGTCTTTTTTTTTTTTTTTTTTTTTTTGAAATAACAATACTAGAATTACTTCTCTGCGAAGCATCCCTTATGAGCATCTTTTGTTTCTATGCAAAACATGTATTTTTATGGATTCGGAGTTCACATAGATTGTGAGTCGAGAAAAGGATTGTCAAGATCATACTCAGGCTCCTCTTGTGCTTCTTCTGAAGGAGGAGGAGGAGATGCGCTCGATGATGAGTTTAAGACCGTGAGGGCTAAGATCTTCTGGAAGTTAGCTTCGAAAGTTGTTTGCGCCAAAGCTGCTAATAGTTTAGATTTTTCATTTAGAAACTCGACATTTCTCTTGACATTGATGTCTTCGAGATAGTCATTCTTTGAGAACCACTCTTTTATTTTTGTAATGGTGGCATGTTGGAAATTGTATTTATCCCACCATTTTATCTTTAAGATTATTGTAATCAATTTATATTGAGAATATGAGCTAGTTGAGAAATTCCAGCAAAATATCCAGGAAATTTGAAAATAGAGCAGAACCCATAGAATTATGAAAATAAGTTTTTTGTATGTTCCTTACAAAATAGAAATGTGATTCTTGGAAAGGAGTTTGAAGAATATCATCCATAATGCCGAATGTATTCCATCATTGAATAAACCAAAGAGGGAAGTTTATTTTGTACGCATTTAGATATAATCAAATGAACCAAGAATGATTATAGTTTGAGTACCAAATAAAATTATACAAGGCCTTTATGGAATTCCGATGTGAGTATGTTTATGGAACGAAGGGTTTGGAAAAGGATTTTTTTGTATAAATACCTTGATTCCAGTAGGTTGGATTCAAGGCTTTGAAAATTTTGAGTTTTGAGTAAGCGATCCTAGAGGGATCCTTTTTGTCTGGGATATAAGTTATTTCTACAAACTTTGTGTCTACAAGAATGAACTCATAAAAGGTTCTTGTTTTCCTCAGATCTTCTGGGATAAACTTGAAGCCTTCAAGATACATGGTTGAAATAGTCTCTTTTAGGTCGAGACCTTGAAATTTTGGTTCAACGATTGATTCATTGATAACCAATTCCATTTGGAAATATGATTTGATTTCAGGTGGGGGCTGTTTTTTGGTGCAATAGCCTGTGAGAAAGTTGAGGGAGAAGGGACTGAAGATCCCTGATTTGAAGATGGAGATATAGTAGACTTTAATTGAACTAGTACAGAAAGGCAAACAAGGTTGGCCAAAGGCCTTGGAGGTAAAGTTGATGACTCCATTGAAGATCCTATCCGAATACCGGAGGATCTTGTTTTGGATTGGGTTACCGTGGTAAACCTTAGTTCCATCGCTTATTGATCAGCACTCATTGGAGCGGGTGCTGAGCTTAAAGAGGTTGGGCTTTTGCCCTTTGAAGAGGAAGTGGTGTTCCTTCCTCGATTGCTACTCCGACCACCACTCATGACTTCTTTCTAAGAGGAGAGGGATTAAAGAGAGGAGAGAGTTTTTGCGTTAGGAACTCCCTTGAGAGATAATCTGCTAAGGAGTTTTGTTCTCCTTTTATAGGCAAAACTTTGAATCAAAACATGATAAAATGGCTTGTCATCTAGTGAATATTTGTTTGGACACTAGAATTTTAACATCCTTTCCTGAGACAAATTTGGATGCCCTAGAATCTATTTGGATGGTGAATTGTTTATTGAGTAATTCACCTTGAAATTTTTTAATACAAAGTACTATTGCGAATAATTCTTTTTTTATTGTAGAATAATTATTTTGAGTTTCATTCCAAATTCCTGAGTGGAATCGGAATATTGATTCGGTCTTATCTAGACACTATTTGAGGATTCCTCCATATCCAATATTGGAGGCATCTGTTTTAACGATAGTGTTTGCTTTTAGATTGATAAGGCTTAAACCGAGAATTGATTTGACTAAAACCTTAATTTTTTTAACAACTTGGGTATGTTTGTCAGACCAAGGTTTTGGATTTTTCCTTAGTCCTTGATAAAGTGGTTTACAAATGGGTTTAAGATTTTGAATAAAATCGGATACATAATTGAGACCGCCCAAAAATCTTTGTAATTGGGTTTTATCACTAATTTCGTCAGGAAAGTTTGATGCAAACTCTATGGATCTTTGAATGAGCTTGATTATTCCTAAGTGGATCTCAAAGCCCAAAAATCTTATTTTGGTTTCAATCAATTTGATTTTTGGTAGGGAGACTACCAAACCATCTCTCTTAATAATATCAATGAAAATATTAAGATGCTTAAAATGTTGATATATACTTGAAGAAAATACTAAAATATCATCGATGTATACAATAGTAAAATCTTGAAAAATCATTGAAAATATCATTCATGATTTTTTGAAATTCTGATGGGGTGTTTTTTAGCCCAAAAGACATTACATTCCATTCATATTGTCGAACAAAACATTGAAAGCAGTTTTATATTTATCTTTTTCTGCGATTTGAATTTACCAAAATCATGATTTCATATCGAATTTTGAAAATAATTTGGCACTGAAAATTCTTTTAAGTAAATCTTGTTTGTTCTGGAGTTGGATATCTAATCCATTCCAAAACTTTGTTTAAGGGTTTGTGATTTCTTTCTAACCTTGGCACACCACACTCCTTTTTGGCTGCGTTATTTACGTAGAAGGCGACACACGACAATGGATTCTTTGATGATCTTATTAGACGTTTGTCTATGTCTTGAATTTCTCTCCTGCAATGGGTTAACAGTTCTGAATTCATTTGAATTGGCCTAGCCTTTGTGAGGATATCCAATTCCTTGAATTCTTTTATATAAGGAAGATTAACCATGTGTTTTTTCCTCTCCCAGAATGCATTGGGTAAATTTTAACAGATTTCTTTTTCTATTTCATTTTGAACTTCTTTTATTTTGTTTTGAATGGAAGGTTCCTTTAGGTTTTCTTCAATTCTTTTGTAACTTATTTCTTTTTTGAGAAATTGAATTTGTTTATGTTTTCTTTTGATTTCTTGACTTTTAATTCGTTTATTCCCATTAGGTCCTGTGGGACCATTGGGGTGATAAATTTGAGAACAATTTCTTTTCCAAAAATATTGCTTACTAATCCCTTTTCTATTATTTTAATGGGATGTAATTGAGTTAGGAGTGGCGTTCCTAATATTAATTCTTGTTTTTAAGTCATTTACTAAAGGAAAGGAATTTATAAAACAAAATTGATTGTTGCAAATATGGACGTTTGGTAGCTTATATTTTATGTTAAGCCCTTGTCTGTTTACTTAACCTAGAGATTCTGTATTTTTTTCAAAGTATTTTTTAGGTATTAAATCTTGTTTTATGCAATTTTGATCAACCCCTTAATCAATTAGTGCTTTTAGGGTTATTTTGAAAACTTTGATTTTTAGGGTAACTAAGGAATACCACTTTGAAAATGAATTTTTATAATTTGGTTAATTAAAAATTCATTAGCTTGTTCTGGATCTTCAGATTCTAAATCCGAGTCTATTCTTTCTTTAAGTTTTAATTGATTTACTTCTTGTTTAAATTGAAGTATCTCTTGCTTATTTTCTCTTATCTTCCTTTTTAGACAATTGATTTCGAATTGTAAGTTTTCTAAGGTTACTTTCTTTTCTTCTTCCTTCTTTTGTCGAAGGATTTTTGCTAAACTTCTTGGGGTTGCCTCTATCCTCTTTGGTAGAGGTTTTTCTGAAGGTACTTCTAAGGATTCTTTCAAAGTTTTTAGAATTTTCTTTTTAGATCATCATTATTTAAGTGATCTACCACTTGGAATAGCATGTCTTGTTCACTTTTAAGAACATTTATTTCTTTCTCACAATGCCCATCACAAAAGATGACTCATTTTTCAGGAATTTTTTTCTAACGTACTTGAGTAATTAGAACTAATTTCTTCTTCTAGTTCTTATAATTGAAATTTTTCTTCAGATGAGTAAGGGAGAGAACTTTCAAACTCATTGTCTTCATTCTCTAATTCATTGACTCCTTTATTATGACATTTATTAGCATAATATCACTCCTTCCTGCATTTGTAGCAAGAAGCCTTTTCTGTATTTTTTTCTTGACCTTTAAGGCTTTTTATAACCTTTGGGCCTTTCCTTTTTATAGGATTTTTCTTATAAAACCTTCTTGTTTGTTGAGGAGTATACTTTTTGTTTGACTTTCTTTTGTAATATTTCATTGTTCTATAAGGCTCTTGATAAAATCTTCTCTTTATTTTCTTCCTAGAAGAGCTTGGTTCTTCTAGTTTTTCATATCTGTATTGAGAGCAGAAGGTTTTCATTTCTCTCTTGTGTAGGCTTGCCTGTTTTTTAACTTTATTTTGGACTTTTATTTCATAGCAGATGTCCAAGAGCATTTTATGATTATGGAAGTCAATTGTCCACAGGTTATATCATTCCATGGGACTTTGTAATTCTAACTTTTGTTTAATGCGGTGTATACCCTTTCAACTATGAAGCTAGGTAACCCATTTATAAATTGTTCTTAACAATGTTGTTGACTACAGTCTTCTTGTTTGAAAACTTGTCCAATTAACATGTCATAGTACCATTTGAAATTACCCTCTGAAGTACATTTTAAGTTTTTGAGGATTTTTCTATGATTGCTTGTTCCTAGGGCATGTGTTCTACTAAGAAAGTGACTTGATATGGCATAGACAAGTGTCGCCACTACTTCTTGCTTTTCTTCTTCGGCTTCTACCTATCTTTTTGAAGTAGAAGCTTGATTTGTATCTGGATTTATTATATCACTTGTAAATATTTTGGTCTTTTTCACTCTTATTGTATGTTTTAAAATAGTTTCTCTAGCAGTTGCATTATAGTAGTGTTCCTATCATAATTTTAGAGCTCCTGTGAACCCTATGACGATAATTTTTGGTGCATCATGGTCTGTTAGACCTAAAGTTTCATAGGCACATGCAGCCATAAGCATTTTGTTTAAAATATCGACTACTTGGAATTCGAGTACTCCATTGATATTCCAAACGTAAAGTGAGAGTTGTGTCATTATTTATTTCTTTGTTCTAAACCCATATCTGGAAGAGATGGTTCATGGTACTAATTGAATTTGTCATTTTCATTTATTTGAGTTTGATATTTTTATCCTATCGATTTCGGGACTATATGAATTTTCTATGTGAAAATTTCCGAGTTCTTTGATTAAATTTCTGCCTCTTGTTCATCAATAACATTTATCTGTTTTGATAATCCTTCGTTTAATTTTAAAGCCTTTAATTTTTTGTCTATTTCTTAAGTAAAATGCATAGCAACTAGGCAGGTTGCTTGATCAACACACGCCTATGGCACTGCCCAAAACTATCCTGTGCAGCAACTCTCACACACTTGCATAACAAATTTCCCTACAGGCGTGCGCACACCAACTGGGTGTCGATCTCACGCACACATGGCGTTGAAGTCCTGCTATTAGGCACGACCTTGCACTTGTGCGAGACGTTTAGCTACCCGATGTCCAGCGACACTCCTCTTCAACCACACACTACACAATCTGCCGATGTCACCTGCATAGCTTGTCACCCGTGCGCCTCCTGCCTGCCCACCTGTTGAAAAGCACCTAAAAAGTGTTTTTCTTGCCTTGGATTTAATATGTTTGCTAGTGGTTTTCAAGTAATTAAGGAGAAATTAGGTGTCAAATGTCAAATGAACCAAACTGACCCAAAAACTGGGCGAGAAACGGAAGAAAAGATGGAAAAATCCTAGAAACAGGGCAGCATGCCGAGAGCATTGTTGCACTGCCCTTAGCGCTCTTGACCCAAGAGCCTCAAACGTACGAGTGTCGTGTTGCTGGTAGAGAGCGTCATGACGCTATGTGGTGAGCATCGTAGCGCTTGAAACCTAGCAACAATGACGGACATCGTCGCGACACTGCCCAAGAGCATCGAGACACTACACCTATTATGATGCCAACTTTTGTTTTTTGAAGATTTTGTAAATTTGGAAAATATTTTGGGTGGCCACTTCTATATGTTGAGGGGTTTTCAGCAACCCTAAAGAAAAAAATACGCAAGAGAGACACCAAAAGAGACACAAAAATAGAGAGGAAAACAAAGCCTAAAAGGTGTGAGTTTTCTATAATGAAGAGAGGAAAGTATTGGAGAAGAGTTGAAGGTTATTCAAGATCCCAAGGTGCTAACCAAGTGAAGAATAAAGGAGTTAAACACCGGGAAGTAATTCGAGAATTTTTCTTCCTAAGTTTCTCTTACCTTTTTACTTTTATGCTTAAAACCTCATATGAAAGTATGTATTTGATGGCTATGTGTAGCAAAACTCATTGTTTTAGGTTGCTGGATGATTTAATTATAGATTTAACTTAATGATTTAGTGTCTTTCATGGATGTTATTGAATGATATGTTTTTCAATGTTGTTGTGCTTCTTCTTTATTGATTGATTATCAATAAGTCTTAGGTTGGATGTATGATTGAGAGGTTGTATGTTTAATTTGATCTATGACATTCAATCTTTAATCTTTCATGAAAATAGCTAGGTTATTAGAGAAAGTTGATTATGATTAATCTTAACACTATGCCTCTTAATTTGGTTTCAAGAGATTAGTAATCAATTAACTTGCATAAGAAATGGTTGTTTTTTAGAAAAAATAACTCGGATATTAGTTTCTATACCTAAACATATTGTTTGCACATAATTCTATGAAAAGCTAAAGCATGACTTAATGAAGTAATTAATGAAATCAACACCCTATAACACTCTTATCCCTTCAATATTTACTTACTTTTGTTTCTTTGTTTTCAAAATACAAAAATCCAAATTCGATTCCTTAGATAAAATCAATTTAATTCTTGAATAGATAAGTAAATATGTCCAATTCAATCCCAGTGGATATCATACTCATACTTAAACGGTTTTATATTATAACTTGACTCGTGCACTTGCGGAATCATGCATCAAGTTTTTGGCGCATTTGTTGGGAATTGAAGTAACAATATTTTCACTTAATATTTAAAGAAGTGATAGATGTTAATCTAAGGTGTATTTTACTTTCTTTTTCTTTTTCTATAATTGGATGGTTGTGCTTTTGTGTATGCCATGAGATAATCATAATCTTCTTCTTTTTGACCTTAAGGTTGATAGGATTTACCGGAGGAATCTAAGAAGACAGACAAAGTCAACCAATGAAATGGTAGAAGAAGTAGCACCAAAAGCGACTCGAGACTATTTCTAATCAAGTCTCTTGACGAACCAACTCGGAATAGCAAACGTGCCAATAAATGTCAACAATTTCGAACTCAAACGGGTTGATCCAAATGGCACGAGAGCTTGCTTTTCGAGAATGGTCCACCGAGGACTCCCAAAGCACCTTCGATCCTTCTTGAAAATATGCGGGATGGTAAAGATGAATAGGGTTTCTAACGATGCCATTAAATTAAGACTTTTTTCTTTCTCTTTATAGGACTGAGCAAAGAATTGGCTAGAGACGATACCGTTGGGGAACATAACTACATGGGATGCACTAGCTCAAGCTTTCTTAAACAAATACTTCTCACCGACGAAGTCACAAAGATTTAGGACAGAGATTGGCACATTCCGTCAACAAGAAGGTAAACAACTCTATGAGGCTTGGGAACGGTACAAGGACCTTTTGAGGAGATGTCCACAATATGGCTACCCGAATTGGTTGCAAATCCAATTGTTCTATAATGGTTTAACAAGCAACACAAAATCTATCTTGGATGCCACCGCCGAAGGATCCATATTCTCAAAGACTGCTCAAGAAACCTACACAATACTTGAGGACTTGGCCAATACATCATATAATTGGCCTTGTCAAAGATCATCTTCAATCAAGTCCGTCGGAATGTATGAGGTGGATGAGGTAAGCTTTTTAAAAGCTCAATTGGCTTCTCTCACTAATGCTTTGTCTAAATTGACTCAAGGGGGTCAAGCTCAAGCAAGTCCACCATCCATAACTTCCCTTACGACCATGGCAAGTCAACAAGAGGCAAGTGAGTTGGAGATGACCAACTATTGGATAGAGGACAATACCAAGGCCAACAACAGTTACCAACTACTATCATCCCAACTTAAGGAATCATAAAAAGTTTTCCTATGTTAACAACAAAAATGTGTTGCAAACACCCCAAGGCTTCAATGGTACGAGGAATGCAAAGACATCATATTTGGAGGATCTAATGATTGACTTTGCAAAGAATCAAAATCAAGGACTACCACATTGAAGAATTCGGTCCAAGCATAGCAAGTATCATGGAAAGTCAAGGTAAGGCGATTCAAAGCTTGGAGGTTCAAATTAGTCAAGTTGTCACCTCCTCCCTCCACACAATGCAAAAAGGAAAATTTCCAAGTTGTCCAGAGAAGAATCCCAAGGATGAATGCAATTTCATAACCCCTAGAACTGGCAAGGAGTTGAACAAGCACATAATGATTGATGATGATAAACCTCCACAAGAAGAGGTTGAGGCTACTATGGAGGATGCACCAACAAAAAAAGAAAGTGCACCTAAAGAAAAGGAAAAATCAAAGACTCAGATAGGGAGTGCTGTTAATTCTCTTCGTTTTGTCTCAACACTTTGCCTTTTCCTCAAAGATTTCAAAAGAAAAAGATTGATGCTCAATTTTCTAAATTCTTAAACATATTCAAAAAGATGCAAATTAACATTCCTTTTGCAGAGACATTGGAACAAGTGCCTAAGTATGCCAAATTCATGAACGATGTGTTGTCTAAGAAGAATAAGTATGGAGACTACGAAATGGTTGCACTAACCAAAGAGTGTAGTGCGGTGCTATAAAGGAAATTGCCTCAAAAGCTAAAAGATCCAGGGAGTTTCTCTATTCCTTGTTATTTAGGTAATAATTCGGTTACTAAAGCACTTTATGACCTTGGAGCTTCTACTAACTTAATGTCTTTATCTGTGTTTAAGAAGCTCAATGGTGAAGAGATACAACCAACTACCATATTCTTGGCCCCTATGGCATTGTGAAGGATATTTTGGTAAAGGTGGACAAGTTTATCTTCCCAGCAGATTTTGTGATAGACTTGGAGGAAGATGTCAAAGTTCCCATAATTCTTGGGAGACCTTTCTTGGCCACCGAAAGGGCCATCATCAACGTGCAAAATGGAAAACTCACATTCCGCCTTAATGATGAGGAGGTAACATCCGACGATTATAAAATTCTTAAGCAGGCGGATGATGAAAGGTATCAGCATCATGAACCAAATAAGATGGTAACATCCTTTCCTTCTTCTTCTAATAGCTCTTTGCATCTTGATCCTCCTTTGAGCGATAAGAGGACTAACATGAATTGTTTGCTTGATGTAAAGTTAGAAAATCATATGAAGCATGTTTTTAGTTGTGATAATGCTCCTAGTTTTTCTTGCATGCCTCCAAAATCTGAAATGAAATATGAAAATTTTTAATTGTGTTTCAATTTGAGCTTTAAAAGATGATGGGAATATTTTATGGTTGTGTGCTTTTGATGTTGATTGGCTATGATGAGACTTAAATACGCATAATGGATGACTTATTATGGAAATATGATAGCATTATCTTGAGTTTTGGTCTATTTAAGTCCCTCTTGAAGTCTCTCATATTCTTGAGCACATAGTCACTTTAATTTAGAAACTTTGACTGAGAAAAGGATTAAAGTTGAGTATATTTGGTTATCACTCCAAAAGGCCCCACCGGTTAGAGAGTTGAAATGCATGATGGTTTCTAATGTTAGACTAAGAAAAAAAAAAGGTTGTTAATGCTTTTGAAAAGAGTGCACATAAAGATGTATGAGCTTCACATGCCTATCTTTTGAATCATTTAAATTTTAAACTTGTAATGTGTATGCATAGATAGGTGTAAAAAAAGCTACCTTTATTGTGATCAGTAAGGATTCCTGGGAATTGACTAGGTACGAGCCCCTACAGTGAATGTGTGAAAGCCAGTGCCCCTAGGTAAAAGAATGCAAGTTTAAGCCGGCTATGAAAAAAATCGTGAAATATTAAGGCACCTTAATGGACATATTACTTTCTTGAGATGTGTGGATTCTTGAAGATTGGTGCATGAGCTAGAGTAGGGGAAAACTAGAGAAGCTCTCTTAAGTCATAATTTGAGTTCTTATTTTTTAATCAAAAGAGGCTTGCATACACACACATGGGGAATGACGAGATTTGACCTTGAATGTTCTTAACAATATAGATATGCTGGAATGTTACTACTTAAGACCCTAATATGTTATTCTCTGAGGCATGAATCAATCACACACTTATTTTGAATTTCACTATGTTTTATTCTTTTCTTTGCTTTGAACTAGCAAATTTCTAAGTTTGGGGTGGTGAAAATTACCTAAAAAGTGTTTTTCTTGCCTTTGGTTTAGGGATGGTTTTTATTGGCTTTAATGTGTTTGCTAGTGGTTTTTAGGTAATTAAGGAGAAATTAAGGGTCAAAGGCCAAATGAACCAAATTAAGCTAAAATAAGGTGAGATACGAAAGAAAAAATGGAAAAAAAACCCTAGAAACAGGGTAGCGCAGCCAAGAGCTCATATGCTTGAGAACTTATATGCAAGTATGTATTTGATGAAATTCGAGAGTTTTTCTTCCTAAGTTTCTTTTTCCCTTTTACTTTTATGCTTGAGAACTCATATGCAAGTATGTATTTAATGGCTATGTGTGGCAAAACTCATTGTTTTAGGGTGCTGGATGATTTAATTATAGATTTAAGTTAATGATTTAGTGTCTTTCATGGATGTTGAATGATACGTTTTTCAATGCTATTGTGCTTCTTCTTTATTGATTGTTCATCAATAAGTCCTAGGTTGGATGTATGATTGAGATATTGTATGTCTAATTGGATCTATGGCATTGGATCTCTACTAATCTTTCATGAAAATCGCTAGGTTATTAGAGAAAGTTGATTATAACTAATCTTAATGCTATGCCTCTTAATTTGGTTTCAAGAGATTAATAATCAATTAAGTTGCCTAAGAAATAGTTGTTTCCTAGAAAAAATAATCCGGATATTAGTTTTTAGACTTAAAAATATTGTTTGCACGTAATTCTATGAAAACCTAAAGCATGACTTAATGAAGCCATTAATGACATAAACATCCTAAAACACTCTTGTCCCTTGAACTTTCACTTGCTTTTGTTTCATTGTTTTCAAAATACAAAAATCCAAATTTGATTCCTTAGATAAAATCAGATTTAAACCATTTTATATTATAACTTGACCTGTGCATTTGCAGAATCGAGATCACCTGTGCGTGCAAAACTCCCAATATAACCTCTATAGCCTCATAATTGTCCCTTGCCACAAACAACCTTATTCCTCACCTGCAGTCACCCGATGATCTCCACAGCACAATCTACACTTTTAGTCATTAAAACCAATATCTCTAACCATTTTCAATGCTATTTTCTTCCATATACCTCAAAATCAACCTCTTAACTTTCTTACCATCAAGTTTGGCCTTCAAATTCCTCTTCTATAGCTTGAAACCCACCAATCTTCCGGCCTTGCTTAAGATAACTTGAGAGCATGAACAACCTTCAATTCTCCTTAAATTCCAAGCCCTTGCCATTGAAATTTCTCTCCGGCAGCCCTCATGCCTTTTCTAGACTAATTTTGAGAGAGTTTGGTCGCAGAACTTCTCCTTTGGCACAAGTGGATTTTGCAAACCACATCTCTTCGTCCAACTTTCTATTTATACCATCCACCATCAACTTCATGCGACACATAGGCATGCCACCTCCTACTTCCTAATTTTCACTTTGAATATTAACTTGCCACCTAACTACCCTTAATTAAATAAATGAACTAAATTATCCAAAGTTAAGAGATTTGGATGCCTACCTCTTGGTCTATCTCCTCAATGCACACATACACTTGGAGGTTCTTGGCTTAGCCTCATACCTTCACTTCTCAACACAACGATGCCTCATTATCCTCAACGCTCGTGTGTCCTTGACTTCTCAATGCCTCCTCGACTTAAGAAATCTTCAACGCACATCATCCTAAGGCTTTGCCATGCCTTGCCGCCTAGTCAACTTCCTCTTCAACCCTCAGTTAGCCATTCAACAAGTTTAATGCCTACTTTCAAAATGCAAGCATCATCCTTACGGTTGAGGACAATTCTTTTGTTTCTCACCTAGAAACTTCTTCCACACATCCCTAGCCCTAAATAAAAAAGTCTTGGCTAAGTCCACAACACCAACCCGACAAGAAGACTTAGCATAACTAAAGGCAAAGTAAGGGCTTAATGATAGTCTTATTGAGTAAACGACTCAAGCTACTCTCCCCCATACAAACCAAAGGACGAGCCCTCACAGGCTGGAGTTCATAACTCTCACTCAGGATGATCGAGTTACATATGATAATCTTGTGAAATATTAATCTCTTCAGTCAACGAAGTTACAAAGAGAGATTAATGATTTCGGGATCTAGTCTTATACAATAATATTAACGAAGTTACAAAGAGAGATTAACGAAGTTATTGAGTAAACGACTCAAGCCACTCTCCCCCATACAAACCAAAGGACGATCCCTCACAGGCTGGAGTTCATAACTCTCACTCAGGATGATCGAGTTACATATGATAATCTTGTGAAATATTAATCTCTTCAATCAACGAAGTTACAAAGAGAGATTAATGATTTCGGGATCTAGTCTTATACAATGATATTCCTTATTAGTGATTTGATCACATCGGTAATAGTTATAAAGTGGCCCGTATTCATAGTGTTACCAAGATAAAGCACCCAACCTTATCTATATATTTTACACCCTTTAGGTTATCACTTGAACATGATATTCCACTTGTATGTCAACTACATACTGTTCATATTTTATGTAAATAACCTTAGATTTTTTGTTTATTGGATTGAGTTATGCAACTCTAAAACAAAATAAAATAACGACGCATTATTTTATTAATAGTCAATTAATCGTTACATATTTACAAGCTAAGAGTTTAGGGCATAAAATCTGACAAGAGCACACCCTATCCCACCTACCGAAAAAGAATGCAATCAAGTTAAATAAAATTCAGAAGTTGTTTTAAAAGAATGAAAATTATATTTTGAAAAATATATTTTCCATTTCTTTTTTCTTTAAAATTCCAAAACCGCTTTTTGAAATTTTAAAAACAAAAAATCAAATTAATTATCCAATGCACCCGTTTTTAAACATTAAAAAAAAAAAAAACAAAAAGAAAATGAATTGATGACCAAATAGACCCTTCATATTCATATAAGAGGAGATAAGAGAATTATTCGAATTACAAATCTCTTTATCGTTAACACATTTGAATTACAGTAGAATTATATTCGTTTTGGATACAATTTTAATTAGTTTTTTCTTCCATAGTTAGATTCTTTTATAATTATTCTTCAAATAGAAGACATATCATTCTTGGAACAATCATGTGTCAGGACTTTGATAATGATAAAACATAAATTCCAAAATAAAATGTAAAAGTGCCTCCAAAACTTAACTTATATATTTGGAGCATTCATATATATATATGTTTGTGAAAACAATAGGTTTGGAATAATCTTAAAATTTGAGTGGCCAAAATATGAAGTACTAGTAGCTTTATTTAAAAATTGTGAAATTATTGGATCCAATATTGGAAACAAGAAGAATGAGATGAAATGGATATGGAAAAGGCTAAAGTGATGAAAATAGAATAATGTCTAAAATCAAAGGGCCATAGTTTTGTAAGTTGCACGCCTAAGTGCAAAGAATGCATTTTTTATTCATTATTATTATTATTATTCTTTTTGGGGTCAGCAATTACATCATAGTGTTTGCCCTTTGTCTGCAAAATCTCACCCAAAAGGATTCTCATGATTTAGATTCCCATCCAACTTTCTCATGGCAAATTTTTTTTTTTCCCTTCATGCATGAAGTTTGCTTTCATTGTCGAATAAGAATGAGTTTGATATGATTTTTTTTAATCGCATCTTTCAGGTGAAATGCTTTTCTTAGCTTAGGAAAAAAATAAAATAAAATAAAGAAAAAGAATAGTTGAAAATTTCGATGGCAAATAGAAGTTGTCGTATCGCACAAGGAACCATTGAGTTGAAAGTAATTTTGGCATCACTTTTTTTGGTGTTAAATTGTTTACGCTCTAATCTCTAATCTCTAAGGTTAACGCAATACTCTTAAATTTGTACCCATAAAAAATAATTAAAAAAAAAAAAAAAATCTTCTACTCAAAGTTTTGAGGTAGAGAGAGGAAGAGGGTGAAAACCGAAATGGCTCCAAGATTTGCCAACCGACAACAAATGCTCACAAAGAGTAGAAACGCTTCTATCCTAAAATTACCCTCTTCAATGCTGCAGATCGAGAAGAATTTTTTTTTTGGTAATCAATTAAAAAATATTTATATAATTTTTGCAAAAAATATATACAAATAAGATAAATTGTCTTAAATGGCAAAATTACTAAAAATATTTACAATTAATAGCAAAATACACAGTCTATCTACCGATAGACTACTATTTGTGTCTATCGTGACATAATCGTGTATCGTGATCTATCTTGATTTATCGCAGATAAGTAGTAAAATTTTGTTATGTTTGTAAATATTTTCGTTCTTTTTACTATATTTTAAAAGAACCCTAAAAATAATAATAAAAGTAATTTTTTCCTTGCGAGCCTAATTCTCCAAACCCGCGAATCCAATCAGACAGTGACAACATGTATGTGGAAAAATGTTATTAGTACCACACTTTGAGTATAAGTACTCAAATTTTCTACTGAGGGACAAAAGACAACCAATTTCACGAATGATTGTTAGTAAAACAAAATATTTTTTTGAGTAAAATGAACGAAAAATAAACTAAGTATTAATATATTTTGATTTGAATGAATGTATAGTGAAGTAAGGACATGATGGAGAATGATTTTTGTGGTGAAAACCCTTCAACCACCAAATTAAATTTATAGTATACCAATCTAAAACCAAATATTTGTAGTATTAAGAGTGGACCGAGTCCAACCATAAAGCGTCTAGAGATAGTTTTCTCGCAAGCTACACTTTATGTTAAAGTGGTAACCGGGGTTTTAAAAGGAAAAAGGAAAGTAAAAGATAAAAGGTGAGAGAAGTAAAGGACAAAAAAAAAAAAAAAAGTAAAAGAGGTTAATCCGATTTCAATTTGATCCTAAAAATTTTAAGATATAATTATTTGAAATGCAAGCACATAGTGGACTTACTCAATAAAACCAACTATAGTTTGGAAAATCAACTTGTTTGAAAAGCTTAGTAAGCACCCGAACTATTAACTGTGACTAACACCAGAATTAAACTAAATTTCAACATACTAACCATCATACGGTTACATGTAAGTCTACACATTTACATTGCACCTAAAGGGTACTACGACGACGATTAATCAAAGATAGCCAAATTTAATTAACTTATTTCTCTTTGATCCTAAATTGGTCTAAGTCTTGAAAGAGCCCAAAAAAAAAAAAAAAAACATACACACATGAGTAAATTCTCACTACTTAGCAATCAAAACCCGACAATTAATCATATGAAACAATTTTTATCTATTACACTTGTATTATTTATAACTAGAGCATCAATCCATCTACAAACACAAGCAAAGGAATTAATCTTCATTCAGTATAATTACAAAACCCAAAATCAGAGAGAGAGAGAGAGCAAACAAAGAAAACAAGAAAGAAGAAAAGGAAAATACAAAGGGTGGTTGATATGAAAATCCTAGTGAATTGGAATTAGAAACTCATTTAGGATATGAGAACCCTTAATTCTCAATTACTAAAACCCTCAAATTGATATGATTTTAACCCTAAGGATTGGGTTAGACATGGACTACCTTAAGGTTAAAGCTCTTGAGACAAATAACAAGTTCCTTGACCCAGAATTCGAACACTCCACAAATAGGATGATCATTCACACTTTGAATGTTTCGAGAATGCAACTCAATACATGAATTACAAGATTCAAGAAGCTCTCTGGATAAACTTGAAGGAGAAAGCAAAAAGTCCAAAATTCAATTCATCGTAAAAAACTAACAAAACAATCTAAAGGCAAAACTTTAATGGCCTCCCAAAGAAACCCTAATGGCACATTATAGTTTATAGTGTATAATACCCCTAATTAAAATGTCGTGAAAAAAATAAAATTGGAAAATAATAAAAGTACATCAAAATTATTAAATAAAATATAAGTAACGATCTGATGTCTTGTTCATATCAGTGGCCCTAAAATCCAAGTGAATTCCTTCTTTCTTAACTTAAAAATGAAAATAATATTATATAGGAACACGCAAGAGCGTAACTTGGAGTACTATTATGATGTTGCTACCTAAAAG
This sequence comes from Citrullus mucosospermus, assembly GCA_030954485.1. NCBI lineage: Eukaryota > Viridiplantae > Streptophyta > Magnoliopsida > Cucurbitales > Cucurbitaceae > Citrullus > Citrullus mucosospermus. Next base: position 7,370,152 of record CM062062.1, read on the forward strand.
CCAGCAAGTACCATTACTTGGCTATCTTGATCTCTTGAGAGTGTCGCAATGTTGTAGGGTGGCGTCATGATGCACCTCTATAGGGCTATTTTGGTCATTTCACACATTCTTGAGCTAGTTGTTTAAATTGACTGCCAATTGCTCTGTTTTTTACCCAAATTCACCTAAGATGTTCTAAAAGACTCTTTAGCTTGATGTCTTTCAATTAAGTCCTTAAAACTATCAAATTTTCTTAAACTAATAAAATTAAGGCGAGAAAAGATAACTAATTTATAAAGCTATCAAGCAAAAAATCAAATTAAAGAAATGAGTTACCTCTTGAACTTCTAATAGTTATGGTTGAGATTCCTACTACATTTCAATTCTTATTCTTTTGATTCCTCAATATAGTAATAAATCAAGTGCTATTAATCACCGAGCACATAAAACAATAAGGTCTCTATAAAATGTATAAAAAGAAACCCTTTGAACTAGAAGGTTCTTGAGACCTTCAATCGATCAAATACAATTTATAATACCAATCCAGGACTATTAAATCTAGGTAGTATTAGTAGGAGAGGGGGTTGATCCACATGGACGCCTAGGATACTTTCACACAAGCTAATTTTCGAGCTAAAGTAGTAATGGTGCTTTTTGTTTCAAAGGAGGAAATATAAGATTGAAAGATAAAGGGATAAAACGTTCTAGTGTAGGAAATTGGAATCCCCAAATTTAAGGTTAATCATAGGAAATACTCAACCAATCATTCACAAATACATGGCCTACTTAATGCGAAAAAGTCGAATTAAGAGTACAAATTCATTAATTAGGATTTGATATAGACTACGATCGTAAACCCGTGGTTTATTTGATTAGACTACAGGTTTGCAACCATGGTCTATTCCAGTATAGACTATAGTATACACTAGGGTTAATGTTAGCCATGGTCTATACGGTCATAGACCATGGCTGACGTTAGTCATGTCTATACTATAGATCGCGGCTAACATTAACCGTGGTCATTATTGATAAAGCATGACTAATTATAACTGTAGTCTATACCAATAAACTACAAAAAAAAAAAAAAAAAAAGAACAAAACAAAATAGTCGTGGTCTATCACTATAGACTACGATTGACATCAATTGTGTTATATACCAGTCGACCACCATCAAATTCTAGTTCATTCAAATTATATTAATTCAATTAAATCTTCAATTTACTTGAACAAGTTCAACTTTAATAAACTAAAATCTAATCAAATTGTATACAGATAAGTATACAATAACTTAAAAAAAACACTAAACCTATTGAGCCAACTAAAATTATTATACATCATTTTTCGTAAATAACTATTGTATTAGGATAAAGAAGAAACTTTACCGTCTTTTAGAGAAAAAAATGAGGTCCTTCTTGTACTGAGATAATAAAAAACCAATTCAGAAACATATTTAGCAAAGATTATTTTTCAATTTATGCCTATTAAAAAAGACACTTGAAAAAAAAAAAAAAAAAAACTAAGAATGAAGACCAACTACTAACATATTTCAACAACAACAAAATGTCTAATAATTAGACCGAACAACAAGAAACTAAAAAACAATTAATATAATTATGAGAGGAAACAGGAATCTAAATGAAGAAATAGTGAGAAAAACGAAAGCAAAGTGGACCATAGTTGAATGGGTTTGTTATGTTGCTTGATATAAAAATTGGAGAATTGTGAAGAGAGATTAGTAGTGCAGCTACCACAAATGATGTTGTTTAACACTAAAATGCAAAAGGCTAAAGAGATTTATTAGATGACATTCTAAAAAATAAAAAAAAAAAAAAGAAAAAAAACAAAACCTACCAGATGGATTTCTAATTTTACAGTGTAGTGGCGAAAGATAGTGTTTCCAAATTTCATGCTGGTGATTTTAAGCAACAAACTAAAATACCTATTTTTAGTATGAAAAATTGGTTGAACAATGGGTTACTTCAACATATCACCATCACTTTGATGGTTTTTCTTTTTTTACAATGGGTGGCTTTTTTTATAGTAAAAAAAAAAAACTACTATTTTGAAAATATGAGACTACTATTTTAACCAATAAATTTTATTTTAGCCTCAAATAAAACTATCCTTTAGAGAACATTTTATTTTTGTGGTGTAAATGTTAATTTTCAACCGCAATGTTTTTAAGTATAGTATTAAGATATATACTCGACTATGGTAATAACAAATTATTGTTTAAAGGTAAAACAACATAATCTAATTATAAAATTAAAATTTACATTTGTCGTGGTATAAAGTTAATATTAGACTTTGTATAGTTGCTAATAGTATAGCCTATAATTGGCTTTTAGAGCATACTTTTTACTGTGGTGTACATTTGATTTTTAGACAATAGTTTTATATACTTGGTAGTTTATAGTGTGCTTTTATGCTATGGTTTTTATTGACCACGGTGTAAAATTAATTTTTACACCACAATTTTTATTGACTGTGGAGTATAGTTTGTTTCTACACATGATTTTTATTGACTGTAGTGGAAAATTAATTTTTACATCATGATTTTTATTAACTGTGGTGTAATGTTACTTTTTACACTACAATTTTTATTCACTGTGGTGCAAAGTTAATTATTACACCATAGTTTTTATTAACCGTGGTGCAAAGTTTATTTTTACATCATGTTTTTTCTTGATAGTGTTGCAAAGTTTACTTTTACATCATGTTTTTTCTTTATAGGCAATTGAAAACGTAACAGTTATAGATTATGCTAAATTTATAGTGGATAGACATGCATTCACAATTAGGGTGTCAATCAAAATTTTTCATACTTGGAAGAAAGATGACCACATTAAACTCAAAATCCTCACAAAATTACATAAGGGTTCATCAAAATCCCTAAACTAAAATAAAACTAACCTTAGCTTCATGTTAGAACAATGTCGCAAAGGCTTGCCACAGTCTAGAAATATTACAACTCAAATGCTCAATGTGAAACTAAACTAAAATAGGTAACAAGGAAGAATTTTCCAAAGAGACGACTCCAACAAATCAGGGTGGAACCCATCCCCTAAAGACTACATATAATAAAGGTTGAGAGCGTTGTAACACAGAGGTAGCATTGTAATATTGTAAGTATCAACCCCCACTGCATCACAGTGTCAAGTGACGTTAGGCATTCTTCTTCCTCGACAACGCTTTAGTGGTGCAAGGCAATATCACAATGTTGGGCTATTACCTTACAACATTGCCTTCTACCGTTGCCTAGTATTGCAATGCTTTTCTCTAGAGGCATTTTGTCATGTTGAATCCAATTGCTCCAAATGACCCTTGAGTGCTTCGTTTTGGCCCAAATTAATTTGAAATGTCCCAAAAACTTCTCAAGCTCAATCTTCTACAGTAAAACACATTTAAACAGAAATTCTTAAGAATTAACATGATTGAGACCGTGAAGGATAACTTTTTTACAAAGCTATCACTCTTCAAACTCTTTTATAAGAGGTGATCCCACCTTCACAATCATAAATGTATCATAGATAATCCACCAAACTAAGTTATAAATACTTTAAAAATTATCCATGAAGTTCGTGAACCAAAATAAAGAGTTATGGATTCATATAATGGAAAGTATTATATTCACTTTAAGGGTTTGAGTCTCACACATGTTGAAGACTCCAAGATTACTCTCCTTGTTAAACCTTTGGTTAGAGGATTCGTTAAGTTTCTCTTGGCCTCACATACCTCCAAGGTGTTATCTTCCCTCTTCAACAATTGTTTTACAACTCAATGTCTCAGGCATATGTCTTTCCTTTTTTATTATACACACTGTTTGTGGCAATACTTATGGCTTCTTACAAGTCACAATTCAGGGAGACCAATACAAAAACAAAAGTCTACAAAACTTAAAGTTTCTTGGTAGGTTTTAGGATCCTCATGTCTCAAGTACATGAAAGTGAACTGATTATTTATCTTATATCATTTTCAACTAGAATAGTTGTTAAAAAATCATATCCAAAATTTTTAATCTCTTGTTTCTTACTTCTACTAGGTTGATACTCACGCATAGTATTAGAAGTAGATGGAAAAGGTATTGAGATACATTGTCAGTAAGTGAAGTACCAACTGACTCATTAATCACATTAATCATGGAAAAAATGTGTTAAAAGAATACAGCATCTCTATATTACAAATTGAATTATCATTTAAACACATAAATTTGTAGACAACACTATTATGAGCTTAACCAATAAATACATAGAAAAAGGTTTAGATCCACCGATAGGTTTCTTAAATGTTAGATATGCTACTTTAGATAAGCAACCCTCACTCTTAAGCACCTTAGGTTCGGTGAAAAACCTCTCCACAACTTATATAATGACTTATCTAGCATTTTATGAGGAACCTTGTTAAGAATAAAGTAAATAGTAGAAAGCACAACTTCTCTTGCCCATGTTATCAAATAATTTAGAGCTCAATAACACAACACTCATCGTTTCTATTAATGTTCTATTTGTATGTTTAACTATGTCATTTGGTTGAAAATAATATGGTGCACTAACTCCATGGATAATATCGTATAGTTCACACAATTCTTTAAGATATTTATCACTATGCTAAGTGTCTTTGTTAAATCTTAACCTTCTTATTTTTTTTATCCAATTAATTTATACTTTAGATTTGTATGTCAAAAACATACTACTTTCTTCATCTTTCAAGTTCAAGACCTAAATTTTTGTATATCTAGAAAAACTATCAATACAAAAAATATATCATTTTGCCATCTTTGCTTTTGGTGTTTTTGGAGTTAGCCAAATAATTAGAATGAATTAATTTAAGTAATTCTATATCTAGTTGTGACTGGTTTAAAAGGTCTTTTAGCAAATTTTACTTCTACACAAATAGAGCATTTGTCCCTTTCATGCAATTATGATGCTTGATAAGCGAGCTGTCAAGACCCAATGAAAATGAAAGTATTGTACACTACCTACAAGTAGAAGAAATTGAGTCGTAACTAGTGAAAATATATAGTTGGATGTTGGTTGATTGAAACTAAGAAAGCAATTAATAACAACAAACAGGGGATTCAAGTAAGGTTTGAGCCCTTAAGACAACTGCTTTGAGCATTTGCGACTCAAATGTAAGTGCAACCACACTAACTTTCAAACTATGAACCTGAGCTTCTATACAACCTTGATTACAGGTACCTTTAGAAGTCTAAGTAACCAGACATATTTATCTGTGGTTTATTATAACTTATATAGTTTCATGCATTCTTTTAGTCCTACGATGTCCTTGTCTAAGGTTTTTCTGCATTTCGTATATTGTCTTAACTTCACAGAATTAAGAGTCAACTAACATGCTAACTTTAGAGAGTCAGGATAAATTGATAAGATAAATATGTTTAAAAAATAATAATAAGAAAAAAAGAAAAAGAAAGTAGAAAGGAAGGAGTGCAATAATGCTTCACAAATTCTCAAGTCATTTTATCTCTTTGAGGCCATTCACATAAGTGAATCTCTAGAAAAAAAAAACATTTAGTGCTTGATCAAAAATTTGTCGAAATGGGGACAAGAGAACACAAACCAACTACTCCTCCCACTGGTTCGCTCACGTCAGTTATGGAATTTTCTTTTTTCTTTTTTTTTTCTTTCTTTTTCTTTCCTCCTTCTCTTCCCTTCTCTTCTAAACCCTCTACCTACAAATTGGGTGAGAGATTTAAACTTCTCATTACAACTTTAATTATAAAAAATGGGGAACATCCTTATAAATTATTATCTAACCTTTTTTTTTCCTTTAACATCCAATATTTTCACCCTAAGTTATACATTAAAAGTATTTTGAGGTGATATCATAAGATGATATGAGCTGAGATACAAGTTCAACTCAATGTTTGGGAGGACAATTTGGTATGTCTTCTCCGATGTTTTATATCATGTCCACTAATAGTGCACTCAATCCTCATCACCATTGATACTTCGATTGCCACTTTAGCTACCATCTCCAGCGGCTAACTCCGACAACTTTTGGTGACGGCCAACTCAGGCACAACGTTGACCACATGCAACCACCACCGTCAACATCCCCTTCCACTAACTCCAACTATCGTTATTTTAAATATTTATTAGTTAATAGTATCTTATAGTTATCCTTTAGAATAATTTGACATTAATAAAAACGTTTTTAGTACATAACAAACCAAACAAACTTGTATATATAAAAACATTTTTGTGAAAGAGTTGCCAAACACCTGAGTGTTTTTTTTATTATTATTTTAAACAATTTTTGTTAAAAGTGTTTAAATTAAAATAACTTTTTGAAAAACATTTTTTATTAGTTAATCCAAACAAGAGCTTGTATAATGGCAAAAAGATTATAAACTGTAGTTTAAGAGGTAAAAGGAAATTGTCAAATGTATCTATCAGATAGAGGATTTGGAAGGATTTTTTTTTTTTTTTTTAGGTGGACTTGGCAATTTCTTGGCACATATCATATATAATGTTTTTGTATCATACAATTGGGTCTGAGGATGTGACTTTTGTTACATATTTTTTGTGTCAACTATGTAACAAGACATTAATAGGGTCATTATAGTCCAATTATATTTTGAAGATATTTCCCTTACAATATAAATCAAGTTTGTTTTGTTTAAATAAATCCAATATAATTTTGTTGAACTTAGCCAGAGAAATGTTACATGTACAAATTTGTAAAAATGATTGCTTAAATTAAAAATATATCTATGAAATGTATGATGCAAGAGTAAACCGTAAACTTCATTTCTCAAAACTCCCACCAATATATGTGTACTTTAAAAAATAAACAATATAACAAAGTGTAATCCATGATCTATTTTTAAAAACATATTATTTATATTAGAAAAAATTAAACTAGATACCCTTGATATATGAATTCAATTCAGCCTCATAAATACAAAATATAGACATATGAATTTCGGACATCATATCTCATCTCAGCACCCAAATAACCCTTAAAAAAACCTAACATTCACCTACTAAAGTTCTAATCAACTTTTAATACTAAACATGGTACGAAACATGTACAATACACATAATATGAAACTAGTATACATATAAAAACAAGAATCTTTAACCCACGTGATATGTCCATTTCTTTAATTTCTAGAACAAACCATGAATATAAAATTAGTCTATTTTTTATATAAAAATATATAAAAAAAAAAAAAAAAAAAAAAAAAAACTATAATTTTAGAATCTAAGTAATATAACTGATGCATAGAATGCATTCTTCATTCTTGTCTCCAAAATCGATTGGAGGAATTATAATTAAAAAGAAAAAAAAAAAAAAGAAGATTATTATTGTTCCCAATCTCATCGACCAAATTAGGAAATCCCTTTCCTCTTACGGTCTAGTTCTTGCAGGGAATTTTTCAACCTTTGCGGAGTGGAAATTAGGGCACTTGGATATATTATATGTAATTTCTTTTTACAAATATTCTACTTTTTAAAAATTATTCGAAACTCAGATGGTTTGAAAAGTTATAGGCATTTTTGCAGTTTTCAAAGTAAGATTTTATAAGTAAAATTTAGAAAAATTATTCTCTTTAATGTTAAAATATCATATTGATCTCTATCATTTGTATTTCATTTAATTTGGTTCTTATACTTTAATTATCTAAATTTAGTTTAGTATATTTTTAATCAATCTTAAATTTAATTTTTAAAAGTTGGATTTTATCAAAATTAGTTAGGTTATTAAAAACTAACTTTAAAAAAAACAAAACAAAAAACAAAAAATCAACAACAAACTAAATTAAACATTTAAAAATATAGGAATTAAAATGAGAATAAAATTTGGTACATGATGAAAATATTTTTGACCTACTAAAAAGAATCTTCAAACAATCTAGTTTTTCTTAAATAATATTTTGATTATTCTTCATAGTTAAATTACATATTTAGATTATTTCTAATTAATTGGAAAATTAGTTATTGAACTTTAATACTTTTTTATTTATTTAGTTTCTGCTTTTGAATGATTTATGTAATTAATTTCTCTGTTTTTTTTTTCAATTTTTATAAATTCATGGTGCTTAAATGTTGATAAGACTTGTTAATGAGACTAACAAGTGACTGATCGGATTAGCTGTAAACAAATATAGTTAGCCAACAATAATAAATTAAGGGTTGATGGGCCAAAACATTTTATTCAAATTGCACTTTGGACTCCAAATCTATTGAACATTTTTCATTTTGGTTTTAAAAAATTCTTCCAATTATAACTGATACTTAAATATTAGTATAACAGAATGATAGTACTCTTAAAAAAAATAATAAAAAAAAATTGGAATTTTTACCCTTTTAGTCTCCCAAGTTTTGAATAATAATTTGTACGTTTAGTCCCTGAGTTTTACAAATGTGTGTCGTTTTAGTCCTTTAGTTTTTAAGGATAGGTGCATTGGGGTTCTAAGTTTTTAAAATGTACTTTTTTTTCATCCTCTAGTTTTTAAGAATATGTGCATTCAGTCTATGAATTCTCAAAATATACTTTTTTAAACCTTGAGCGTTTAAGAATAGGTTTAAAAGAGGCTTGAAGTATTTTTAAAAATCTTTCAAAAATAATTTTATGATATTTACCATCAGAAAAATATTTTTCAAAAATAATTTTAGAGGGAAGAAAATTTTTAAAAAATTATTCTTCTAATTTAGAATGCTATATAGTTATTTAAACTAATGATTAAAAAAAAAAAAAAAAACACATTTTAGAGATATTTTAAACCTATGTTTAAAAATTCAAGAATGAAAAATGTACATTTTAAAAACTTGTTGACCAAACACACATATTTTTAAAAATTTATGGGCTGAAAAAGTATATTTTGAAAATCTAAGAATCAAACACACATATTCTTCAAAACTTAGGACTAAAAAGGTTAGTGCCTGCTTCGTTGGCAATTCATATTATGTTTAACGTTTTAGATTCACTAAGTTGCAAATATGTGTTTGACACACAATTCAAATTCTATTTCTGAAGACTATTTTTTAATTATGTGATCTAAACAGTGCAAATTCTAAATACATAACATTTTCATTTTTATTATAAAATGTTAAATTTTAAATTTTAAAATGCATAATTATATTAAATAAAGATAAAAAAATTATAAAAATACAATATTCCATGTTGTAAATTCAATTTAAAAAAAAAAAATCTAAAATATGTATTATGCAAGGGAAATTATTTTAAATGGCAAAAGTGTTGCAAATATTTACAACTAATCACAAAATACACAGTCTATCTGCGATAGACTTCGATAGATCGTGATAGTGACACAGATGTCTATCACGATCTATCGCAAATAGATAGTGAAATTTTGCAATATTTGTAAATATTTTAGTTGCTCTTACTATATTTGAAAAGAGCTCATTATGTAATATATTATAAATTTTAGGACTCTTTTCAAATATAGAAAAATGAACCAAAATATTTACAAATATAGCAAAATTTCACTGTCTATCTACGATAGATCGCGATAGACTTCTGTCGGTGTCATGATAGACACAGATAATAGTCTATCTCGATCTATCGAGGTCTATTGCAAATAGGCAGTGATATTTTGCTATTGGTTGTAAATATTTTCAGCAGTTTTGCCATTTAGAATAATTTTTCTAAATTATATTATATTAAAAAATTAATAATTATAAAAAAAAAAATTATTTTTTGTTTTCAAATTTCTATTTTTACTTTCCTTACCTCCCAAAAAAAAGTTGAATCATGAGGAAAGTTTTACAATCAAACTACGTAAACTCACAATTTAAGCGCTATTAATGAATTAAAAAAAAAAAAAAAAAAAGTTTCATTTTCATTTTTGAAATTTGATGTTTGTCAATTCTTATAGACGTTTCTAATTGAATTCACATGCAGAAAAGTTGTATTTGTTTATGTAAATAAATCTAAACACATGCCTAAAAAAAAAAAAAAAAAAAAAAGGAAGAAAAAGAAAGAAAGACACACATGGCATACCATACGTTGTCTTCTTCTTATCAAACCGACACCAACAATTTTTTTTGTTCTTCCATTTATTTTTTCATTCACCATAAAACCCCCCAAATTTACTTCATATATACAAACAACATAGACGTTCATGAATTTGATAAAATGTCTCAAAGATTGTCTGACATAAACTTCAAAGACCAAAGCAAGCTCTCAAAGTTCACAAGTAGAACTAGAAGAAAATCTCATAATAAGGTTATATTTTTATAATTTAACCAAAAGAAAGAAAAGAAAAAAATGTTGATTATGATCAGTCTTAGTGTGGGAACGGCCTCAGGGGATGATGATCCCATAAAAAATAAAGAAATAAATAAAGAAGAGATAATAAAAGGTAGGGGTTTAAGAAGAACAGCAAGGCCCCACAAAGCACTAAAACAACCAACATTAGCCTAAAGTGGGAAAATGGGTGTATGGGCCTTACCTTTTCAAAAAGTCTTGTTTGGCTGACTCATAAAACTTCCATCCCTACAATGACTTGACACAACAAAAACATGGTTCAGGTATTTGATTTTCTATTTTTATTCTTGTCTTTGCCAATAGTTACATATGTTTATTAAATAGGCTAAATTTTAGTTTGTCTTTATAATTTTGTTAATCTTCACAAATTGTCCTTATCAAAGTATTTTTTTTCCAAATAACTAACATGGTCAAGTAATACAGTTAAACCAAATAGCGTAAGGACTATTTATGTGAACAATCCAAATCCAAATTTTGAGGTAATTATTTTTATATAATTAATTTAATTATCTAAATTATTTGAGTGGTATATTGAGTTTTGAGGTTAAAGTTGAGTTATTGTGATTAAGATAGTCCAATTTAAATTAAGTATATTTAAGATTTTAAAATTTGGATTTAATTTAGTTGGTGGAATTTTATTTGAATAGAAGGAGATTTGGGAATTTGGTTTCCAATTTAGAAAAATTGGAAAGATTGTTGTGAGATTTAGAAGTTAATTGTGTTTATGGGAGGAGTTTATTTGTAACATCCCAAGTTTGTATGAAAATATTATATGAAATTACATGGTGAATTCTTAAATTTAATTGTTCACAAGACCCGACCTAACTTGATTTTAGATGCCCAAGAGGAGATGACCCAAACCAAGAACCCCACAATGCTCAAGACCATCAAAATGTGCAAAAGATCTAGAACCTTCCAGAAAATTCTACAAGATTCTAGAAAGTTCTTGAAAGTTCTAGAACATCCATGAATCCCCTAGACATCTCTAGAAAGTTCTAGAAGATGTATCAATATTCTAGATACCTCTAGAAAGTTATAGAACATCCATGAATCCCCTAAATATCTCTAGAAAGTTCTAGAAGGTTTGTGAATATCCTAGACACCTCTAGAATGTTCTAGAAGATGTATGAATATTCTAGATGTTTCTAGAGAATTCTATAGAAGTCTAGGAAGAGTTAGCATAATCTAGAAAGTTCTAGGTAATGTTAGAATTGTATGAGAAATCTAGAAATGTATAGAGAAGTATGAACTTGTATAGAAAGATATAGAATAATCTAGAGGGAAGATCCTAGCAATTGGATCAAATCAATCCTCACCATTCATTAAGGAGGTGGATGGCTATAAATATCCCATGGGGGCTCATTTGTAACACAAGTTTGGAAAAAACCACCTAAATCTCTCACCCATAAGCCCTTATAAAAGATCTCCCAACTTTCTTCCATAAACTTTATATTGAGGTCTTCTTATATCATTCCAAGCTAAGGATAAGAAAAATATATAGAACCACCTAAGAGGTAAATAGCTTATCTCACCCTCTCTTTAAGTGTTTTATGGTAGTGTGCCTTTGTTATGTTGCATTATAATGTTATTATTGTTATGTTGCAACATGTTTAAAATAAGTTTCTCTATAAGGGACCCCATGAATTATGTATGCTCATGATTATCTTGAGATCAAGTTTTATTTGGGTATGAGTTATGCTTCCAAGGCTAGCAAGGTATGTATGGTTGCACCCCTCTAGTCCAATCTTATGTTTATGTTAAAGGTTGATGTTGGATGCGACTCTGACTCTACTGACTGCATGACCCGCTAATCATTAGATGAGTTAGTTTCGCTTAAAGTCCACATCTTCCTATTAGGGCAGAACTTAAAGGTTGATGTTAGATGTGACTCCGGCTCTACTGACTGCATGACCCGCTAATCATAAGATGAGTTAGTTTCGCTTAAGCCCACATCTTCCTATCAGGGCGGAGGAACTCATGTTGGAAGCATAACCGATTACCTCATGTTATGACATGTTTATGTTTTGGGTCCCAATCATATGTTTTCATGACATATTGCATGTGATTGTGCATATGGGCACTACCTTAGGTGGGAGCTACTTACTGAGTATATTATATACTCATCCTATTTCATAAACTTTGTAGGTGAGGGCACATCGTAGAAGACATGACAGGATGTCACTTAGAGGGCCAACCATCAAACTCATCGTTTTGGTCATATATGCATTTTGTTCTACTACGCTAACGTTTTATGGATCCTGGTGTTTTGTAAAAGAAACTTTTTGTAAAGTTTTTACTTAACTAATAAAAGTTTTGATGTTTACTTTAAAATTTTTTTTACCAAAACTCATCTCATAGTAGAAAAGTTTAGGTATGCATGTCGTAGCAATCTGACCTTGTTATGTAAGGGTCAAGTCGTTACATTATTTTATTTTAAGAAATTTAAGAGGGAAAAGGGAAAGTAATTATATATAGGAAAATTATATTAAATGGCAAAACTGCTGAAAATACTTACAATTAATAGCAAAATACACAATCTATCTGCGATAGACCGTGATAAATCATGATAGACTACTATCTGTGTCTATCGAGACATAGATAGTAGTCTATTGCGGTCCATCGCAGATAGACAATGAAATTTTGCTATATTTGTAAATATTTTGATTTCTTTTGCTATATATGAAAAGAGCCCTTATATATATATATAAAAAAGTGGAATTAGGGTTTTATGAGTAGGAAAAGTAAATAAGATATATATATATATAATTATTAGGACTCGAATTGCATGTTAAATTAAATTTTTTTCCTTCTCCCAGTCGACCCACACCTCTCTCTCTCCCCTCCTGATTTCTCAGTCGCTAGCCGCCCATCGGTTAGCCCTCCGCTAACTGTTTTGTCACATCATATCGCCCGTCTTCACCATCGTCTACGAGCCTCCATCTGAGGTCGTGCGCAGTGGCCCAGCCTCCGATTGCCGCCATTCATGGGTGTTCTAGTCTATGTCTGCTCGTCGTTCGGGTTCACAATGCCACCGTGCGTCATCGCCTCAGGTCATCTGCCGGGTGTCATCGCCGGTTCTTGCTGTAAGTAACAGAGTCTCGGATTTTGGGTGAGTTTGGAGGTTTTGTGGGTTTTCTTGCAGATTGTTGATTACCCATTAGTTGTTTCGCCTAAAATTAATTTACCCATGATATTTTTGTGCTAAGGACCAATTTTGGTGAATTCGGTAAAGTTCTTGTTTTATCTTTTTGTCCCAAGGTTATTGTGTTGAACGTGGCGGTAGGTTTTGGGCTTACACCATTTGGTTGTGATTTTGGCATAGGCTTTGAGGAATTGTTTGGTTTTAAGGTGAAGTTGGAGCATGTTGCATTTTGGGTAAGAGTTTGGAGTTATTTAGATTGAATTCGAATAAATTGATGAGTAGAGTTAGACCCTAAAGATTTAATTTGAGTTTGGATTGTTGTTCTAGGTTTTAATACAAGAGTTCGTGGAGATTGTTGCGATGTTCACACCTTTGGGCTTAATTCAAGGTAGGTAATCTTACTATTGGAATCTTCCCAGTGCTAGGCAATTTAGATAGTTGATTGAATTGTTTAGTTTGGGTGATATTGAGCACCTCGATATGATATGATTTATACTGTTTTATGAGCATGATGTTACTAGCATGTGAATGATGATGTGAAATTACTATGCGCACTGTAAAGATTGAGTCAAAGTGATGGTTTACCCTCCTAGCACTACTATGTTATCGAAGCCTATGGGTTTCCTACTATGTTTTCGGAAACCGACGAGTTTTCTACTATGTTATCAAGTGCCGACGGGTGCCCTACTATATTTGTGAGCCTTCATACCACCAGATGCGTGCTAGGTTGGGTTAAATAACTCACTAGATGACCATCTAGGATTAGTTATTTATTCATGTCTCACTAGTATGATGCACTTATTGGATATATGTGTTTAGCCTGACCCTGGTAGTGGGGTTACTTACTGAATATTTGTACTCATTTTTTTCATGTTATTTTTTTTTTCAGGTAAGGGAAAGGATACCTCGACGAATGACAAAAGAAAACCTTGATCATGCCATTGGAACTAGCCAGATGCTTCCGCACAAGATTTTATGTTTTCATCATTAAGAAATTTTGGTTCTGTCAATTGTATTTAGAACTTTATTTTTCCTCTAAAATTTCTCACTACTAGACTCTTTATGCAAGTTTCCTATTTTATTAAATTGTACAAGGGGTACCTCGATCAAAGATTTTTCAGTTATTTAGATTTTGCAAAAGATATTTATTTTAACAAAATTTCTTTTGATTTTTAGCAAAACTATGAAAAAGAGTCGTTTGAGATGTATGCATGCATAAAGTGATGACCTAGTTCAAGTCCTAGGATGTTGGGTCGTTACAATTTCTAAGAGTTCTATCAACCTGTAGGGACGACTAAATTATAATTATAAACCATAGTGACTAAATTCTAGCTTCCTTCAAAGTATAGGGAGTAAATTTGCAATTTAACTAACTAAATATGCTACATATTTAAAATTAATATGAATGAGATTCATGTTAAAACTATAGGCTATGTGATAGAAAATCATTTGAATATGATTCAAATTTAAATTAAATATGAGATATTTAATTAATTAATGGTTAATTAATTAATTTTATTTAAGTATATTTATTAAATATGATTTAATATAATATAATTACATTAAATTTAATTTTAAGTAAATTGTATTATTAATTAAAAAAATAACTCGCCACTACGTGGGAGTTATTTTGCTCTCTCACATTTTACGTAAAAGGGAAGGGGAGGAAGTTAACAAGATGAACACACAGAAGAGTTATGTGAAATTCAATTCTCTCCCTCTCCAATTCTTTCTCTTCTTCCTCTCAAACCTTTCCTTTGCCAAAATTCAAAGAGAGCCCGCAACTCCTCTTTGATTCTTTCCGAAGAATAGCAAGGTTGCCATTGTGGCGGTGTTTCAATGGAGAAGAGTTCTTGTTATGTTTTGTTGGAGATTCTCACCAGTTTGTGACTTGGAAAAAGGGGATTTCCACAGCGAAGAAGGTCTTCAAATATAGGAAAAACTCCTAATCTCTAACTTTTCTTTAAAAGCATGCTAATACAATAGTTTGTCCTGTATATTTGTTTTCTATAATTTGGTTTTCCAAAAACAAATTTAATGGCACAAGACAATCATTTGCTTCCGCTGGGAATTTGATTCCTTCAAGAGTAATATAAGGTATTTATATATTATATTTATTATCTTCTACAGGAAATGCATATAGAAAAGTTGTTTGTTTTTCCTTCAAAATTGTATCAGACACACACACATTTGTGTAATTGAAATATATGCAACAATAAACCTGACATTCATTAATCCATATATGTTTTATTTGACATGATGAGTCATTTTGGGTCAACAGTGAAAATAATAATTGAAAATATACATTAACATATGCTGAAGAATTAGAAGATTCTTCCATCTAATAAATTGTCAGCATGTTCTCAAGAGATTAATTATCAAACTTTCACTAGGGAGTTTACATCTCAAACATTTGATAATTATTATTGTATATTGATTGGGATAAATGTTGAACAACCTGTAGCTTATGTTAAAATAACAAAGCTTTTAAATCTGTATGAAATCATGTTATTTTGTATGTTCTAAGTCAATTACTTATGAGCTTATGGCCAAAAGCCAAGTATATTCATATGCAAGATGTGCTAAATTATTGTTCTACAACAACAATTAAGATGATGGTACAATTTAAGATAAGTCTTTAAAAGAAGTTATTAATCGGTATTGAAACTGATTTCACATCAATTATTAAATATTTTTAAACCCCTGACAGGTGATATATTTTACTACACAATTTGCTAATATATTTACTGCACAATTTGCTAATTTTTAGTAATGAGATAAAATTTCCAACATCAGTAGAAGGAATTAAGAAAAAGTTGGAAAAAGAAATTGAATGGAATGCATAAATAGTGTCTCATTTTGATCACCATATAGATCACTTTGAACTAGGAGCTCAAAAGATAATTTATGTAAAATATTGCAAATCAAATGCTAGATGTATTCATAGAGCATTTACAATTGTGAGAAAGTGACTAAGGTATATATATTGGTTGCAAATACACCATGTAAAATTGATATCACAATGCAACAAGTTGTCTACACCATGCATGGAGCGTGATAGACTCAGTTAAGTTTTAAGATCATCGAAAAAGAAGTAGTCAATAATCAAAATGACACAGTTAAAAATATGTGATATTCCAAAAAAAAAAAAAAAAATCCTAAATATGAGTACTCATAAGAATATCAAAGAAAATAAGGATAATAACGAAATCTCGATAAATTATGACATGACATGAAAAAGATGGAACCAAATTTATATAAGTTGACATTATACAATGTTGCTCTTGATATTATTAATGAAAATGAATATTATGTGCTTAGAGTTATTGAAAAATGTTGAAGTAGAAAGGATTGACTTATGTGAAAAGAAAAAATTCAATAGAAATCAACTTAACTTTCAATTGTGAGGATTAGTAGTCTAGACATTAGAGATGTCAAATATCTGAAATACAAGTGAGTATTTGTAAGAAAAATAAATAAAATAACTAAAAGAATTTGTCTCTGCCGACAGTTTTTTTGCAAACTCAACAAAAAATGTTGGCAGAGCTAATTTCTACCGACGAAAATATATGCGTGGGCAAAAAGTTGTTTAGTATTAATAAAAATCATTAAGGTTGGTTTTTCGCAATGCTTAATTTAGTTTCTCCCCACGCAAGAAGTGTGGACATAATTTTTAGTTTCTCCCCACGCAATTTATGTGGCCAAAAACTTTTAAATCTCACATTTTCTTGAAACCCCACCCACTTTCATTTTTACCCATATTTTCTTCCCCTCCTCCATTTTTTTTCATTTCCCTCTTCTCACTCTCCCCCTATTTTCTTTTTTCATTTTATTTCTTCTCACCACAGAATAAACAGAAGACCTATGTATAACTGCCGCACGAGAGATCCATGCCCATCGCAGCTTGCCGCTCCTGCTCGCCGTCACTTGTTGCTCGTGCCCATCGTCAGGTGCCGCTCGTGCCTACTGCCATTGCTACCATCATCGAGTTACCTTCATCGCTGCTATCATTTGCGCTGTAGTCACCAACAATGTCATTCACCTTGGGTTGTTGTCGTGCAGTCTTTGGCAATAAGCATGGGTGGGTTGTTTATTGAGTATTTTTTTGGCTCTAGAGTTGTTTTCCATCACTAATGCTTTTTGCCAATAACACTTATGTACTATAATGTTGGTGGTGTTGAGAAGATTGCAACCTATTATTTGGTTGGGTAAGTTTTCTTTGAGTTTTAGAGTAATGTTACAACATAAGTTTTGGTATATCTTGTATTTTAAATATTTCTCTCTTTTGTCTTGGACTTAATCCAATTTTTTTGTAAGAGGAAAAAGTTTGGTTGTCGTTCTAGAACACAAGTATTGAGTTAGTGGACTTTGCATTGTGAGACTTACCAAATATTATAATTACCATGTGAATGTTTTGAATGACTTGTAATGAGAATGATTAGTGTTGATCATTTAGGTTGGTTTTGAGTTTTAAAGTCACACTTAGACATGTTTAAGTTGTTTTGGGAGTTAAAAGTGTCATTTAGACACTTTTTAGGTACTTTTTAGAAGGTTTTGAACCTCAAAAGAACACTTAGACACTCTTTTGGTTCTTTTCAATTGGTTTTGAGTTCGAAAGTCACACTTAGACATGTTTAAGTTGTTTTGGGAGTTAAAGTGTTATTTAGACACTTTATAGGTACTTTTTAGTTGGTTTTGAAGCTCAAAAGAACACCTAAGAACTATGTTGTTTTTGAAGTTGACAAGTCTCTTGGAAACTTTTTAGGAACTTTCTAAGTTGTTTTGAGCATGAAAATGTCACTTAGGCACTCTTTAGGTTCTTTTTAGGTTGGATTTGACTTCGAAAGTCACACTTTGGCATGTTTAAGTTGTTTTGGGAGTTAAAGCGTTATTTATACACTTTTTAGGTACTTTTTAGTTGGTTTTGAAAACCAAAAGGACACTTAAGAACTATTTAGGTTGTTTTGGGAGTTTACAAGTCTCTTTGAAACCTTTAGGAACTTTTTAAGTTGTTTTGAGTGTGAAACTGTCGCTTAGACACTCTTTAGGTTCTTTTTAGGTTGGTTTTGAGTTTGAAAGTCACACATAGGCATGTTTAAGTTGTTTTGAGTGTGAAACTGTCGCTTAGACACTCTTTAGGTTCTTTTTAGGTTGGTTTTGAGTTTGAAAGTCACACATAGGCATGTTTAAGTTGTTTTGGGAGTTAAAAGCGTTATTTATACATTTTTTAGCTACTTTTTAGTTGGTTTTGAAATCAAAAGTACACTTAAAAACTATTTATGTTGTTTTTGGAGTTAAAAAGTCTCTTGGAAGCTTTTTCGGAACTTTTTAAGTTGTTTTGAGCGTGAAAGTGTCACTTAGACACTCTTTAGGTTCTTTTTAGGTTAGATTTGAGTTTGAAAGTCACACTTAGGCATGTTTAAGTTGTTTTGGGAGTTAAGAGCGGTATTTATTCACTTTTTAGTTGGCTTTGAAACTCAAAAGTACACTTAAAAACTATTTATGTTGTTTTTGGAGTTAAAAAGTCTCTTGGAAGCTTTTTCGGAACTTTTTAAGTTGTTTTGAGCGTGAAAGTGTCACTTAGACACTCTTTAGGTTCTTTTTAGGTTGGATTTGAGTTTGAAAGTCACACTTAGGCATGGTTAAGTTGTTTTGGGAGTTAAAAACATTATCTATACACTTTTTAGGTACTTTTTAGTTGGTTTTGAAACTCAAAAGAACACTTAAGAACTATTTATGTTGCTTTTGGAGTTGAAAAATTGTCATGGAAACTTTTTAGGAACTTTTTATGTCGTTTTAAGCGTGAAAGTGTCACTTAGACACTCTTTAGGTTCTTTTTAGGTTGGATTTGAGTTTGAAAGTCACACTTAGGCATGGTTAAGTTGTTTTGGGAGTTAAAAACATTATCTATACACTTTTTTAGGTACTTTTTAGTTGGTTTTTAAACACAAAAGAACACTTAAGAACTTTTTAAGTTGTTTTGAGCATGAAAGTGTCACTTAGACACTCTTTAGGTTCTTTTTAAGTTGGATTTGAGTTCGAAAGTCACACTTAAGCATGTTGAAGTTGTTTTAGGAGTTAAAGTGTCATTTAGACACTTTTTAGGTACTTTTTAGTTGGTTTTGAAACTCAAGACACTACAAGAATTTTAGTTGGTGTTTTTTGCATGGGCAGACAATGTCAGCAGAGCTTCTGCCCATTCTTTTTTGCTTCTTTGACATGCGTGGGTATAAATAACCTTTCTGTCCGTGTTCTAAACATCGGCAAAAATTGATTTCTGGCCACACATCAATATTGGTGGGCAAAAATACTTTCTACCCACCCTACGACTTCCATCAGCAAAACTCGATTTCTGCCCACGAATGATCCGTCGATAGAAATGAAAATCTACACACAAAAAAGGCATTCATGAACTTTCTGCCCATGCATGATTCATCGGAAGATAGTGTTTTCTGCCGACACATAGGTAAACATGGCCAAAAGCTTCATTTTTGCCCAAGCATGAAATGTCATCATACCTCTATAACTGCCAACACATTTATTATTATTAAATTATATGCTTGGTGATCAATATTTTAAATAAAATAATTTCAATATCCTGTAACAAAATATGTTCAACATCGTAACAATAAATTTAGACTATGTATTCAACACTTAATTCCTTAACCATATAACATCTAAAAAACTATTCTTAGTGTTTATTTCCTGAGTTATTAGCTTTCATTTTGGCTATAAAAAATAACAAAAAAAAAAATATATTAAATACAAAAAAAAATGTTTCGCTTGGTCAGTTGGTCTTCACAAAAAATGACATTTCTGGCCTCTTCAAAATATATAGACCTGAAAAGGAATATTAAAGTCCAATAAGCACAACATGCTCAAAATTAATAAAGCAAATTCATTTGCATGACTTTCAAGTCACATATGCTATATAGAAAGTGTCTAAGTAGTCACATGAGTAAACTTGATTCTCAAAACATCCTAAAAGAGCTTAACTGTCACTTTTACTATCCGACCAAACCTAACAACTACATAAAAAGTGTCTAAGTAACATTTTGACTATCAAATAAACATAAAAAGTACAAAAAAAAGTTTACAAAAGACAATTCAACTCCCAAAACAACCAAAATAGTTTATATTAGTCAACTTGTTTCTCAAAACAACCTAAAAGTGCTTAAGTGCAACTTTTATTATCCAACCAAACCTAACAACTACATAAAAAGTGTCTAAAGTAACACTTTCAACCATCAAACCAACATATGAAGTACAAAAACAGTTTACAAAGACAATTTGACTCCCAAAATAACCAAAACAGTTTATAAGAGTTAACTTGATTTTCAAAACAATCTAAACATGCTTAAGTGCAACTTTTACTATCCAGTCAAACCTAACAACTACATGAACAATGTCTAAGTAACACTTTCACTATCAAACAAACATAAAAAGTACAAAAAAAGTTTACAAAAGACAATTTGACTCCGAAAACAACCAAAATAGTTCATATGAGTTAACTTTGGTTCTCAAAACAACCTAGCAATGCTTGAGACATTACAAATCAACTTGATTCTAAGTGACACTTTCACTCTTCAACCAAGCCTAAAATGCATGAATTGACTACCATAGTTACATGATTATTATAAGACATTACAAATCAAGCATATAATAAAGGCATTAAATGCATGATTAGCTACCATAACTGCAGGATAGCCACAACACATTACAACTTAAACATATAATAAAGGTACTAAATGCATGATTGACTACCATAACTGCAGGATAGCCACAACAAAATTTTGAACTTCAATTTTAAAAAAATACCTAAGTATTTGAAGGTCCATCCCCTCCATGTCCTTGCCTCAACATTTTTTTAATGTCGAACCATCTATCTTCCCATTTGGAAAGTTGACTAATTAACTTCTCATTTTGTTCTGCCATGTTTGCGTATTTTTCCTTCACATCAATTAGTTCATCTATCATCTTTGTCCTCTCCTCTTTGTCATGTGCAGAAGACACATCATTAGTTGCTCTATAGATTTTGGGTTCCAAACCAGGGCTGATCGACTACCCAATACCTTTTTGCACACTTTTACACTTGAGATTGTTTGGCCACCATCTTGAGTTGACGTTTCAAGAATTCTTTGCATTTCCAACTATATGAAAAACCTAGTTAGATTGAATGTATTAAATGACACATGAATTCACCAAGCCATGATAATAAAACTTACATATGCATCTCTTGCATTATCATTGATCCATCCTCCCTTTACGTGAAAATGACTTTCGTGGAACAACTCTACCTCATCAATGTCACTGCCTTTTGTTTTCTATAAAAAAAAATACAATTAAGATTAGTCATAAAAATATGAGATGAGGGTACAAAAGAATAATTACATTGCACTTTACCAATTCATGTTGAACTTGGACGAATGATTTTGCCCCAGTTATGTGGTTGAAATGGACAGCGGAGCGACTTCTTTTGTTCGTCTCTTATTTTTTCTAATACAAATAGTGATGGAAATTAGTACACCAAACTCTTACAAAACTATAGGTTAAACTGGGAAAAATATACCTTCCATGCATTTGACTCCTATCTATCACACAAAATATTCCAATCTTCTGGTTTCTTTAGCCTTATTGGTGGATTGGCATGAACTTCAATAAGGTCATCAAATTTACAGTATTCTCTGTGCATGTCTGTTCTATAATCCCGAAAAGTCGACTGCATCTATCGTTCCAAGTACTTCCTTACAATCATCTTTGTTGAGTCAAACTCAAAATATGTCTGCATATTCAATAATACAAGTATAAGTCTACTATTACTTATTGAACAACTTAAAAAGCATAAAAGAAACACAAACTTACCTCCAATCGATCAATCACGAGTTCACGTGCTCTTATAAGTACAGCTTTCCAAGTCTCAAAACTCAATGGATTGGTGTTTTGTACTAAAGTACCAATGGCCAAAGCAAACTTGGTGGCAAAAACACATGCTGGTTTTCCCACATCATTGTCAATGTCAATCTTCATTTTTCCATGTGTACCTACATATCTATCCAATTCTATGTTTCGTCTAGGTCTTCTCACACGCCTACTTGTTGTTTAGATCCTGATTGAGATCTTAAAAGAAATACAAATTTTAGATAATTTCAATAACATATTGTAAGTAAACATACATATAATATCAATACCCGATACCCTAAGCCCGTCTTTCCTAGTGGAAGAATCAACTTGTAGAGTGTTGCATGTTCAGCTTCAATCAATGTCATCTATGTATGTTCTAGTCGTACCATGATACTGAAAAATCAAATTTTAGTGATTAGATTTGAAATAACATCTAATATGTAAACTTTGTTAACTACATACTTTATTATTGTCAACTACATACTTTGTTAAACAATAATATGGAGCAATAGTATAAAGGAGTATTAAACAAAGTTGTATAGCTGACTCCACCATGGAAGCTGCGTACGTAGTTGCATGTGAAGGGGCGAAAGAAGCAGTATTGCTAAAGAAGCAGTATGGTTACATGTCTACAACCTAAACTTTAATTTTCCAAGAGATCCATCTTGAAGCTAGTCCTTCGAGCTACCTACAAAATACAAAGTTAAACATTATACATTTACCCATACACTAATATCAACAATGATATAAAATTTAAACATAACTATGCATTTATTCACATACAAATCTCAAATTCAATATAAAATTTAAACTTAAATATAATAACATGATAACATATACCAATCTCCAATCTAATCTCAAACTCAATAAAATTCAACTCAATCTTAAATGTAGTATGCACTTACTCTTATACAAACTTTAAAACTAGATGCTTAACCTAAGAAAATTCAAATGCACTTTAGGCAATCTTCCATAAGTGGTGCAGTTGCAAATTCCAAGGAACCCAGAATCCATAAGTGCGACAAACACATTGAACAAAAATATCATCTCATCAGAGAAATTGTGTAGAGAGATGACCTAATAGTTAAGCAGATTGCGTCAGAGCACAACACTGCTGATCCATTTACAAAGGCCTTCACAGCTAAAGTGTTTGAGGGTCACCTTGTGACACCCTAACCTTTGACCTAGTTACTTAAGACACATAAAGAAAGAAAACTAGGGTAAAAGGTGTGAACTTGGATCACAAGCTTGTGGAGTTAAAAAAATTGTGAGGTAGAAAACCTGGGCTTGTGAAGTTTATGCCAACTTGAGTTTTAGGTTGAGAATAGGCCATAGATGAGTTTAAAAGAAAACCATGTTAAATGATTTTCAAATCTTGGATGACAAGTTGGCCTATGAACTAAAGAAACTTTCTAAGTGTCACAACTAGGCTTGAGGAACTCAATTATGCTATGAGAATTCTAGCTTGGACGCATGGTGTAGGAAAAAGAGAGAGAAGTCACACTATGTGTTAAAGAAGGAAGAGTTGGAAGCATAATGGGGAGCTAGTTGCGAGTTGGACACACACTTGGGAGGAGAACCACTATGTTAGATGCATGGTGACCTATTTTGGGAGGAATTGGATAAATGTTGGATGAATTGGAGAGTTGGGAAGCAACCCTAAGGAAGGTAAAGTTGGATTAGATGCATACTAGGGAAAGATGGTTGAAAAATGGCTAAGTATAAAGGTTTAAGAGAGGAAAGTTGGAAGCAAAGGTGATAGCACTCAAAATGTGCTATCTCACTTCGCTTAATTTGGGATCGTTCTTACCTTTTTACCAGTTTATTTCTTAATTTAGACAAGTTATGAGCATTTGGGGACCTCGAGACGGTTTGCATGCACTTTAGGTTTAAACGAGATAATTAGCAGGCAAATTGAGCAAAATGGAGGAAGGAGGCAACAAAGCAGCTTAGCATCGCGGCTCTAGCACGGCACCAATGCTGCGCTTTTTCTAGAAGGCATGGTTTTACGAGTTAAAGATAGTGTCGTGGTGCTACAGATTTTGATGGACTTTCCATTGCGCGTGCATCGCAACGCCACGGTATCAGCGCAACATTTCGGCACTGCGCTTTTTCCAAAAGCCTCCGTATTTTGTAGCGGCCCAGTGCCAATCTTATTTTAAGCATAAAATGCCCTAGCTACCAATCAAAAGGGAGAAATCAATTGGCACGAATCCTAAGCGCAAATTTGGAGATCTTCCTGCATTTTTCTTCTTTTCCATCTTTAGGAGAATTATTTTTTTGGATTGAGTACAAGCATGTATTAAGGTTAAGGTAAATATTTTCAAGCTTGGGTATTAGGAATTCTTTTTGTAATCAATGTGCTTAGGAGGTTTCAAACTAAATTCTTTGTACATATGAGTTAATTCTAAAATTCATTTTGTTACAATCAAATTGTGGCGTTGGTGTTCATTTTGATTGTTGCTTTGATTGAATTACAACTCGTGACACTTTGTTGTACGTAGATCATAGAAGCAATAGGTTAGGTTAGCTTGCAAACCAAATTAATTTGCAAGTATTGTTCTAACCAACCTAGGATTAAATCGATAGAACATTTAATCTAGGTCTTTCCAGTTGAATATTGCGCCTAATTTTCCTTTGAACTTAATGCAATTAGATTTAATACAAATTTTGCATGCCTTTCATCGGTTTCTTTTAATTTCAATTCGTCGGTTAGGACAATTTAATTTTGGCCTTTCCAATTAAATTGATTAGGTGCTAAGTATAACGAATTTAGTAATGATGAACCAATGAACAAAAACATTGAATAAAGAAAATCTCGTTCAACCCAAGCTAGAGCTTTCTCCAATTGAATTTTACACCTTTTACCTCTGTATTTTATTTCTATGAAATTTAATTTTTCTTACCGTTTCACAAAACCCCCATCTGGTTACTTGAATTGAAAACTGTCCAATCGTGGGATTCATAGTGCTCCTTGTGTTCGACCCGACTTGCTACTACTACTGTGGGTAAAGTTTAGAAAATTTATTTGGCACGGAATTGGGCGACGAATTCCGTCTGCCAAAAGGCTCGAGAGGCACAACATGGACGCATAAGTGAGCAATCAAGGAGCCTATGGGGCCATGTTGGAGAGTCAAGGACGCATGGACTAAAGTAAAAGAAGGTGGACACATACATAAGAGAATTGGAGGAAACCACACACATAGGGACCTTTGTGAGTAGAAATTTGACTAAGTGTGGGAACCTCGGATTAGTTGGACACATACCTCATAAAGAAGGGGATTTCTGGCTAAGTGTTGGACTCTTAGAAGGAGCTTGAATGCATAAAAGAGAGAGTGGACGCATATGAGGGGCTTGGCAAGGGAAATTTGGCTAAATATAGGAAGATCAGAAGAAGAAAAGAGAGCAAAAGAAGCCAAACCCTAAGAGGCATCATCTTGGACGCATGATTGAGAGAGTTAGATTCATAGTCCTTATCCCGAGACTAGGTTGGACGCATGGTTGAACATTTTTTGTGCTAAGTGGCTTCATTTGGACATAACACTTCATAAGTAGGAGGTTTCAGGCTGCATGACAAGAACACCATGCGAGGAAGCTGATAACCTATAGAAATACAAGTTATTATAGCCTTTCTCTTAGAAAAATAGAGATTAAATAGAGAATCATGCGGTAGTTTATGTTGAATTCTATTAATAAATCTTCCTATGCGTTCTACTCTTGTATTTTGATGAAGATGTTTATTTTATAACTTTTTGAGCCTCAAATGCATGTTTTAACACAGGAACGCAAACAACCTGAAGATGCGTTGACGACTTCTTAACGTAGGACTATGCTTTGGCAATCTGTTCTCCATGGACGCATGATCTGAATGGAATGCGAGCAACCTGTAGATGCATTAACAACTTCTCAATGTAGAACTATGCGTTAGCAACCTATGACTCGTTGACATTAGCCAAAATTCTCCATGGACACATAATGACATAAATGCAAGGCAGCGGAAAATCAGATCAGAATCTTGAGAGATTGTCGTGACATGCATGATTTGTGGCTAAAGTGGTGGATCTAAATTGAATTGATAATTACGCAATTAGGCGAGATAGATGCACGACATCAATTTCCTCCAATCACGCAAATTTGCCATTGATTATGAACGCAGCGTCTATAAAAGGGCAGTCCTGTAAGATGAAAAAGGGTTGCTGATTCTTGGAAAAATTCCTAAGTGACAGCAGAGTTCTCTCTAGACGACAACTGGAGACGAATAGCTCGAGAGAGAAGAGTCTTCCCTCCGCCTGACCACTCACAGCAGAATCTCACGCTTCCATTCCGGCAACTCAAGACATCGACGCCTTTTCCTACTTTCTATCTTGTTTTTCTAGCTTGATTTTAGATTTGTGTCAAGACATTGAGCTATCTAAAATTGTATTCGTTCATCAATCTACAATTCTTCCATGTCTATTCATTTCTCTACACTTTTCGCTTTTTACTTTGAATCCATGAGTAACTAATCTTTCAAGGGTCACAGGTTGCGTTTGCATCTAAATAAGAACCATAATGTAACTATTGCATCTTGTCAATTGCAATCTTAATCCGATGCTTATGTCCATCTAGCTAATCGATATAAGTAGTAATAATCAGACTGCTCGAGAGGGTAAGTGATTGTGGAACTCAATTGACAAGGCCAAGAAGTGTTACCTATCTATAAGAATAACCTTGGTACTTAACAGGCTCCTATGCATTATAGACATATAACGCATAGCGCCTGACAACCGGGAAAAGAGTCGCAAGTATGAATAGATTATCACCATACATTTCTAATTTTAGATGTTAACCAACTTGAATTCTGTTTTTATCCATTCATTTAATTCACTTAGCTAACTTTGCTGTGTCGCATGCCTTTCCATCTTCCACATTTTAGTTTAGTGTACATGTTATCGCTTTCTTTAGATTAGACGCATCTCATCTCAACTATTTTTGGTTACCACTACAATGCATATTAATCCAACTAAATACAGAATCAGCATAGTCCCTTTGTTCGACCTCGGACTTACCGAGAAAACCTATTCCTTTGCTTATACTTGGGTAAAGGATAGGAAAACTTGACAGACCTTAAACGCATAGCATTAAGCATAGTAAGACGCATAGTATGTTAAACGCATAATATGTGAAACGCATAATAGTAGCTTAACTTGCGCATTGCGCTGATATAATTTCATTTTACAATCTATCGCACAACAAGTTTTTGGCGCCGTTGCCGGGGACTTGAGATCTGTCAACAACAGAAGCACTTGTTTAGATGCATGGAGTGTTCATCATACGTGGTGACATGTGAGAGCTAAGTGTCAAGCTTGGAGGCTAGGTTGGATGACAAGGCTTGCTATCAAACTTTTACAAATATGACCAAAGGGGTAGAGAAGCTCTCACACCATCACAAGCCCTGATTTTCACTAGAGAAAAGAGAAAAAGAAGATTGAAAGAGAGAGTTTGCGTTCAAGGAAGGTTGGTAGGCGTCCAATTGCTATTTTTCTTGCTGTTGAAATGCTATCTGTGTCCATCAGCTGTCCCAAGCGTCCAAAGAAGGCTACCCTCCATCCAACTAAGCTGTGTAAAGAGAAAAGAAGTTGCCCTGCGTCCAACTTGATCTGCCCTATGTCCAAGGGAGAGTTTTCTAACATCTAAGGAGTTGTTGTAGGGTTTCTGAGGTTTCCCAACTTCTGTTTTCTTAGTTCCAGAGACTCGGGAGAAATTGAGAAGGATTGGAACTAAAATAGAGAAGGAACCTTAAGTTGGAAACTACTTTCCCTGAGAGTGATTGATTTCTTTTCGTGAGAGAACTAAATTATACTCTCTGTAAATACTTGTTAATAGCATGCCTATGAGCTTAGAATTGATAGCATGATTATACAATATTATGCATGCTATGGTGAGCTATCGGATAATTTATATCCAACGTGTTAGCATGAGGTAGTATGCATGCTAGGGCAAGTTACTAAATAAGTACATAGTATATTGAGCTTGTTGGATATTAGATTATAACGTCGATGTTGAAGGATTATACGAAGGCATCGATGAACAGATTATGTTTCCATTGCCGAAGGAGCTTGTGAAAGCATTAATGATGACGGTCATGGCTGGGACTGAGATTTGACACCGCACAGGTTGGTCAAAGGGTCAGAAGGACCTAGTTTCTGAGCATGTAGCGAGGATTTCCTCGTGGGATGGTTAGGGGGTCACCGGAGCCTAGTTCCTGAGCCTACGAGAAGTACCTGGGGCGATGGTCAGGGGGCCGACAGGCCTAGCTCCTAAGCCTTAAAGGTAAGACTATGTGCACATAAAGACAGAAACGATGATATTAGCAAAGCCGGGTTGGTCAGCAGGAAAAACCAGTCAGGATTGTTGTGTCGTGTGAGCTAACAAGATAAATAGAGAAGTTGTTGTGCTAGAGGTGCCAGCAAGAAAAGATGATTATGAGATTAACTCTACGAGGGAGGTTTGAATATAAAGCTCGATATAGTTGTAGATATACTTGCGTATGATTCGTATTACGAGTTTATGATTATTATTATAATGCTAAAAGGGTTAGTTGAACCCTAGCTTATTCGATCACTCACTGGGCTTCAATGAAGCTCATCCTTTTCTTATGTTTTTCTTTCCAGGTAGCAGCTGAGCTTCCATTGTTGTACGAAGTCAAGGTTAGCTGAGAAATTATGTGCACTTAGTTGTAGGCGACAATTAGAATAAGAAACTAGAAACATGTTTTCTGTAAAAAAACTTGTAAAACAGTTGTAATTGTTGGGATTTGTGCCCTAAAGCCTCGTAATTGATTAGTTAATTAATTTAATTATTAATTATGCAATATTAATTTATACATTAATGAAAAAATCCAAGGTTATTGCATGAAGTCTTGAACATGTATGTAGTTGACATACAGGTGGATCATGTTCAAGAAATAACCTAAACATCTATAGTATATGGATAAGGTTGAGTGTCTTATCCTGGTGACACTATGGATACAACCCACTTTGTAATAGTTACAAATGGTTTGATCCAACCGTTCATGTGGAGACATGTGAGTAGGGGTATCCAATACAAAAAGTTTGTATAAGACCGGACTGTGAAATATTTAATCTCTCTTTGTAAATCCGCTAATTGATGAGAAAAATATTTCATAGGATGATCATGTTCGACTCAATCTTAATCCTAAGGGACTTATGAACTCCTATCTGTGAGGTCGGGGGTGAGTGCCCCGAGTTGCCAACTTAATAAGCCTACCATTTTAGGGATTTGACTAAATGGGGAGTTGGGAACATAACTTCACAAGATGGAATTCACTCCCTCCCAGATAGGGTAAGTAGATGAGAAGTTCCCTTAAGTGCTGATTTTGGGTTTGGAACAAGAGGCCTCACCCTCTCACTGGCCCGAGAGGAACTTAGTTTATAGTTGGACCATAAACAAATTGTTCATCAGAGAAATCAGTGGTACTTAAGGATAAGAGGTAATTATAGGGGTAGAATGGACATTTGATCTAGCTGTAATTATGAACAGCTCGTGAAGGATCGACTTGCTTATATTGATTATATCCATGGACATAACTTGTTCTACAATGCATAAGAGTTCAACTATGGGTCTATAGTGGTTTGCCCTATAGTTAATGAATGAAGATTAATTTAATTAAAGAGTTTAATTAATTAATCTTGGATCATTGGAGCTTATAATCTATAGGTTCATAAGGTCCCCTTGCTAGCTCACAACGGACCAACAAGGATCAAATATGTTGAAAGAAAATTTTGAAATGTTCAAATTTTTTAGGAATAATATTAATCGTATTGGATACAATTAATTACATGACTTATTATAAAGTTTATTTGAATAAGATTCAAATTATAATTTTGTAATATGGAGAATTAATTTATTTGAATATGATTCAAATAATTAATTATGTATTTGGATGAAATCTATATAAATAAATAGAGGAAGAATTAATTAATGAATTTAAATTGGATTCAAATAATTAATTATTTAATTTGTATGAGATTCAAATTAAATATTTTGCACAAAATAAATATTTAAATAAGATTTAAATATTTTAAACCATTTAATATGAGATATTATTTAGATAAATATTTATTAATATAGGATATTATTAAATACTTACTCTTTGTAGAGGAGTTATCTTAATAGGATTAGAGACCCATAGAGTTCTATAAATAGGGACCCTTGGGAGCCCTAATAAAATAGACCTCTCTAGAAGAATAATCTCTACGATTACTCTAGAAAGTCTTCCTTTTGAAATACTCTATACTTCTTAGAAGTAGAAAAGTTCTAAGAAAATTCTTCTTGTCATTCCCTCTATTCTTTCAAGAAACAGTTCTCACAAACCGGATCCTTGCCAGAGTCATAGCAAGGAAGATCTCTTGGAAAAAGAAGACTACAAGGAGAAGATTGAAATTATAGATCAGCAAATGTATATGCTTAAACTTTTCTTAACTTTTTTAATTCTTTCAAGAAATCAAAGAATGTGATCACATGCTTCCGCCAGGATTCAATTCCTTTTAGTAATAATATTAACTTATGTATGTTTTATATGAATTAGTTTCTTTCTCTCTATTTAAGTTGCACAAGTCAAGTTTGAAAAGGGATAAAGGTTTGACGGTAGATGTCGCAAGAGGTAAGCAACTACTGTTCTCATGCTTCATCTCGAGCTACAAAGAGGGGTGGCTCGAGGCGGCGTGTGACACACCTAGTGAGTCCAGGACTTCAAGTTATGTAGACTAGGACAAGTGGGAGAAAGCTATTGGGTATCTGATGCCCTAGTTTATTGTATTTATATGTTTTTTTTTTTTTTTTTGTAAACTCAACATTATGTATTTATACTCAATGGAGTTTTAATTTAAGTGGGAGTTTGTTGGGTTTTATGTCCTAAAACTCGTAGTTTGTAAATTTTGGAGCTTATTCTCAATAAAGTTATTGAGATTTATTTAGTAAAGTTGTTATTGAATATGTGAATGGCATTTATTAATCCAATAAACTTAAAACCCCGGCTATAGGTTGAATATTTAAACTTTATGTGTAGACATAAAAGTGGATCAAGTTTAGGTAATAGTCAAAGCGATCTATAATATAGGGATAAGGCTGGGTATCTTATCTTGTGGACACTATGGATACAACCCACTTTGTATTTGATACAAATGATGTGATCCTATATCATTCATGTAGACACATGTGAGTGAGGGCATCCTATGCAATGAGTTTGCATAAGATTAGACCATAAAATAATCACTTTTACTTTATTAACATCTTTTATTGTTAAAATTGATTATTTTAACCTGATGATTTAGGTAACCCGATTTCAATCCTGAGCTAACTATGAACTCCTGCCTATTTGAGATTATTCTTTAATCTGCATGGGTGAGAGTGGCCTGAGTTTGCTGACTCCATAAGCCTCAAATTTTAGGGATAAGATTAGAAAGATACCTGGGGACATATTGTGACACTCTACTTTTAAACCTATGCGCTTAAGAGTTTATAAGGAAAATAATTAAGACAAGAGAGGTGGTATTGGATCAGAAGCTTGTGGAGTTGGCCGAGAAATGTTGCCAAAATAGGAATAAGTATGCGTTGAACTTAAAGGAAAGAGAGGTTTGTGCTTAAGTATTGGGTTAAGAATAAGCTGAAGATAGGATTGGAAGATTTCATTCAGTGATCTCCGAATCTTGGACTTGAAGTAATTATTGGAGTTAAGAATTCTTCTAAGTAGAATAACTAGAGTAGGAGAACCCAACTATGCTTTTAAGCTTGGAAGTATGATCTAAGGAAAAGAAAGGAAATCTCATCAAGTGATGGAAAGAGTTAGAATTATAGTCGAAAGTTAGTTGAGTTGGATACATATTTGATAAGTAAGAGGCCATGTTGGACGCATGGTCAAGACTAAGAAAACGCATGGTAAGGGTAACCATTGTGGAAAAGAAAATGGGTAAGTGTTGAAGTATTGTAAGGTAACCCGAGAGCTCGAGGGAAAAGAGTAGGAGGTATTTAAGGAAGGAGATGTAAGCTTGGCTTAAGTAGGAGGTATGAGCAAGAGGACTAAAGTTGAGTAGTGGTGCGTTGGAAGGAAATCTAAGTCTCGGGAAGAAGGATAAAACGCATAAGGTGAAATCGAGGAAAGATGCTATTGTAATTTAAGGTAAACGCATGACTTCAATCAAGGGAGATTTTACTGAGTCTTGGATAATTTAGAGGGTTGAGAAGTAAGTCTAAAGGAAGGAAGCTGGAGATGGACGTATACTAGATTTATTTTGGAGAAAATGGCTAAGTATAAGAAGAGGTTGGAAGCATAACCCTAGGATACATCTCAGGAACGCATAGAGGGACAATCAAGGGATCCTTAAGGATGGAAGGAAGGTCATGGCGCATAGCAAAGTAGAGATAAAACACATGGTAGTATGCGGTTAGGGCAGACTCATGGTAGTATGCAGTGGGAAAAACCTGGTCAAAAGTAGGAAGG
Source organism: Citrullus mucosospermus (assembly GCA_030954485.1). Classification (NCBI taxonomy): domain Eukaryota; kingdom Viridiplantae; phylum Streptophyta; class Magnoliopsida; order Cucurbitales; family Cucurbitaceae; genus Citrullus; species Citrullus mucosospermus. Next base: position 7,402,932 of record CM062062.1, read on the forward strand.
TCGGGAGGAAGAAAAGAGAATAAGCTAAAACCTTAAAGAGAATTAAATGCACGCATAGAGCACTAAGTTGGATGCATGATTCGTATCTCGAAACAAGTCAAACGCATAAGATGAGTTTATATGAATTACACGGCTTCATTTAGACTTAACACTTTATAAGGAGGAGGTGTCGGTTGCATGTCAGATGTGTCATGCAACGTGACAGATGGCAAACAAGAGGCAAAAAGAGAGGAGAAGTTGGATGACAAGCCCTCTATCCCAAAGCTATAAATAGAACCTTGAGAGAAAAAGAGTAGGTGATGATCCTTAGTCTGGGTTCTTGAGAGAAAGGAGAGAGAGAAGGTTGAAAAGTGCAATCCTTGCGTTCGTAGAGGTAATCTAAGGCCAGGAGAGGAAGTATTCCTAGCTACCTTGCGATCAACAAATTGTTGGTACTTAGGAAAACTGAATCAGCTTTGCGTCCAACAGTACTGCTAGAAGGAGGAAATTATCTGCCTGCGTTCAAGGTGAACCTGCGTTCAAGATAGACTCTGCGTTCAAGGGGAACCTTGCGTTCAAGATAGACCTTGCATTCAAGGTAGATCGGTGCGTCCAAGGGGTAAAGCCAGAAGAGTTTGTTGGAAGGCTGCACCTTGTGTTCAAGTTATCAACCTTGCATTCAAGGTGCAGGGTTGCGTTCAACCGAGCTGTCAGAAGGGAAAATAAGTTGCTTTGCGTTCCAGACTTGAAAACCCTGCGTCTAAGAAGCTCGGGAAAGACAGAATTAGAAGGAAGCAAAGAGAACTTCCATTAAGCAATTATTAAACTTTGTGAGTGACACCTTTCTTTCTCTAAATGATTTTATTTAAAATGTTTAGCCAGACTTTCTTATTAAATGTAATTTTATGATGATTTATTTCAATATAAGCATGATGGCTGGTTATACTCGATTTTAAGGCATTGTTGAAAAACATGTTTATAAGATGCTATTTATTGATAAATGCTCTGTTTTCCACGAAAGGTTTTACAATGAACTGTTTATGCAAAAGAAACCTATTTCTAAAATGTTTTTTTTAAGGGACCCAATTGTCACGTGTCAAAATCGCCCTCCAAATTTCGCATTGATAAGGCGCAAGTCCCCGTAGCAAAGCCAAGAGGAGACCGCAATGATGGCAGTCGCAGCCCCATCAAAAATGCCTGTGCAAGCGTCAAACTCCACCAGCATGCATTGCCTTAGGCGTTCAACATAACGGGTTGCACATGTGCGGAGGCATGCACGACTATCGGCAAGTCGACGCCTCGTCCGCACACTGCGTAGGCATGCGCGCCCCATGGTCGACGCAGGCACGTATCCCGGAATCATCAACGCGAGGACGTATGAGTCGACAAGAGAAGGACTGGAACGCGTCCTACAGACTGATGCACACTTTTAGTGTTAACCGCAAGTGTATGGGTCAAGTTATAATATAAGACGACGAAGTCCGAATATCGTTCCACTAGAGATCCAATTGTGAAGGTTTATATTACTTAGCTATTCTAGAATCGAATCAATTTTATTTGAGGATTAGAAAGAAAGTTGTTAATTAAGGAAAATATAAACCAAATAAGGAAAGTATTAAAGTGAGAAACACAAGAGTCAAAGAGAGTTCTAGGGTAATGAATCATTGTTTATTTCATCATGCAATATTATAGATTTCATGGATTTTATTGTAATTCTAATGCCTAAGTCTAGAAACTTAATTCCAAGTTATTTTCTCTAAAAAACAACTCTTTCTCAAGCAACTCGATTCATTACTAATCTCTTGAAACCAGTACAAATTACATGGCGTTAAGAATAGTCTTTAGCAACTTTTATTGTCAACTTAACTACTCTCGTGATAGATTCTCAACAATTCATTGTTATAGATCAAGTTAAACATACAATCTCTCAATCATACATCTAACCTAACATGTGAGGATGGCTAATCCACAAGAATTAAACACAATAAATGAAAAGCATAATCATTCCAACAAAACCATGAAAGTCTACAAGATCAACATGAATTCATAAACAATTCATCAAAACCCTAAAACTAAAGAGTTTAGCCACTCATAGCTTGAAACAACATGTTTAAGCAAAATAAACAAAGAAACAGTGTAAAGAAAGGGAAACTCTATTGAAAAGAGGCTCTTGATTGAGGTAGCACCGTCACGATCTCCTTGGCTCTCACGTCGGAATTCGAAGGGCACCACGACTATCTCTCTTTTTCTCTTCCTTGCAACTAACTCACTCTTTGAACTCTTTTATAAACCCTCACTCAATTCTCTCCTTCTTGTGCCTCTTTAGGTCTGTAAATTGATGATTGATTGATTTCTTAGGGCTGCTAGAAACCCCCAAATTTATAGAGTTGGCCGCCCAAAATCTTACAAAAAATAACAAATTTTCATTTAATGGAAAGCTGGCGCCGCGGCGCTAGGGTTGCGTCCAAAATTGTTGCTCTCAGGTTTTAGCACCGCGGCAGCGCCATCCAAGTGCCACGATGCTCTGATGTGTTCAGAATGTTGCGCTCGGGTTTTAGCGCTGCGGCGCTATCCCAAATTTTTCTATTTTGAGTTTTTCATCTCTTTTTTGCCGTATTCTTGCTCGGTTTTGATCTTTTGGGTCTTTTCTTCTAATTTTCCTCATTTTAACCTGAAAACCACTAGCAAACAAGTGAAATCTAATATAAATTCCCTTAATTTGAGAGGATAGGAAGCACTTTTCAAGTGCTTATCAACACTCCAAACTTAGAGATTTGCTAGTCCCGAGCAAAGAATAAAATCAAATAATAGGAAGTTTAGATGAAGAAGTGTGCAATTGACTCATGTCTCAGAGAATAGCATTTAGAGCTTAAGTAGAAACATGCAAGCATATCTATATTGTTATAATCATTCAAGGCCAAATCTTGCTATCTCCTATGTGTGTGTGTGCAAGCCTCCTTCAATTTAAAATGCTAGAACTCAAATTAGGACTTAAGAGAGTTTCTTCAGTTTTCCCCCTACTCTAACTCATGCACCAATCTTCAAGCTTTCATACATTTCAAGTGAGTAATATGTCCACTAAGGTGCCTTTCAATCATATTTTTTTCATGGGCCCAAACTTGCATTCTTTTACCTAGAGGCACTAGCTTGCACACATTCACTGTAGGGACTCATACCTAGTCAATTCCCAGGCGTCCTTACTGATCATAGCAAAGGCAGCTCTTTTTACCCCTATCCATGCATACTCATTACAAGTTTAACATTTAAAAAGATAGATAAATAAAGCTCATACATTTTGTGTACACTTTTTCTTTTCTAAAGGCATGTATACTCTTTTCTTTTTCCTTAGTCGAAGATTACAGACTATCATGCATTTCCACTCTCTAACCGGTGGGGCCTTTCGGAGTGACAACCAAATACACCTAACTTAATCTTTTTTTTTCAGTTAAAGATTCTAAATTAAAATGGCTACGTGCTCAAGAATATGAGAAATTTTAAGAGGGACTTAAATGAATTTAACTCAAGATAGTGATATTCTATTTCCACAATAAGTCATCTATCATACAAATTCAAATCTCATCATGAGCAATCAACATCAAGGCACACAACCATAAACAACATTCCCATTAACTTTGAAAGCTCCAAAATTTTCAAAAAAAAAATTTCAAAATTAACATGCATATGATCATTAAAACTTTCACTATAATGCATAGCAGGGTAAGAAAACACACAAAGGTACGAGAGACACCTCCACCCTAAACTTAGAATCATGCATTGTCTCCAATGCATAAGAGCATCTAACAAGGAACAAGCCTGGGAGCAAGCGGGAAGCCACCAAACAGACTTGGTGTAAGGAGTACTTTGTGTGATAAACCAAGTTCCTGAGAGATAAAGCATATGAGTGACTCCAAGATTTATTGAAAATAAAATAAAAAGAAAAGTAAAGAAAGCAATAAAATTAGGTTGCCTCCCAATAAGCGCTTGGTTTAACGTCTTCTAGCTAGACCGAACTAATGGATCATGCAATGAAAGCCAGGTTCTCAAATCGGCGTTCTTCATCACCGATGTAGTGCTTCAATCGTTGACCATTCACTTTGAAGGTTGTTCCATCATTGCTTTGCAATTCCACGGCTCCATGTGGGGATACCTTGACAATGATAAAGGGTCTCGACCATCGTGTCCTAAGCTTTCCTGGAAACAAGCGTAAACGTGAGTTGAAAAGTAATACTCTTTGTCCAGGAAGGAAGGTCCGTGGGGTGATCTTCTTGTCATGCCATCTCGCAGTGCACTCTTTGTAAAGTTTGGCATTCTCATAAGCTTGAGCATGGAACTCCTCCATTTCATTGAGTTCTAAGAGGCGTTTTTCACCGGCCTTCTCAAAATCCATGTTCAGCTTCTTGATGACCCAATAAGCTCTATGCTCGAGCTCTACCGGTAAGTGACAAGCCTTTCCAAACACTAACCTGTACGGTGAAGTACCAATTGGAGTTTTGAAAGTTGTGCGGTAGGCCCACAGTGCATCACCAAGCTTAAGGGCCCAATCCTTCCTATTGGTCTTAACTGTCTTTTCCAAAACCTGCTTGATTTCCCTATTAGATAACTCAGTAAGGCCATTAGTTTGAGGATGATAAGCTTTAGCAATTTTATGATTAACAATATATTTTTGCATCATGGTTCAAACAATTTATTGCAAAAGTGAGAACCCTCATCACTAATAATAGCTCTAGGTGTACCAAAACGTGTGAAGATGTTATTATGCAAGAATTTTAAAACAATGCGAGCATCATTGGTCCTAGTGGCTATGACTTCTACCCACTTAGATACATAATCTACTGCAACTAGAATATATAGGTAGCCATCAGAAGAAATAGGAAAAGGCCTCATAAAGTCAATACCCCAAACGTCAAAGAGCTCCACTTCCAAGATAGGTTTCATTGGAAGCTCATGTTGTCAATATTGCCAGTACGTTGGCACCTATCACATGATTTAACAAAGGTATAACAGTTTTTAAAAAGGGAATGCCAATAAAATCCTGACTGAAGTACCTTGGCTGCAGTTCTAGTGGGTCCAAAATGACCTCCATAGGGGGAGGCATGACATGAATTTAGAATACTTACCACTTCCTCTTGAGGCGCACACTTCCTTATCATATTGTCAGCACAAACCTTGTAGAGAAGTAGGTCCTCCCAATGGTAAGACTTAACATTGTGCAGGAATCTCTTCTTTTGTTGAGAGTTGATGTCCTCCTGCAAGATAGTAACTATGTCAGAAAACCAAGGCAAACTATCTTTTACCTGATACAGTTGTTCATCAGGGAACATCTCAACAATTGGGGGCCATGATTTAGCATCCCCATTCTCAATTCTAGACAAGTGGTCTGCAACCACATTTTCACATCCTTTCCTGTCTTTGATTTCTAAGTCAAATTCCTGTAATAATAATATCCACCTCATTAGCCTAGGTTTGGAATCTTTCTTAACAAACAAATACTTTAAAGCAGCATGGTCAGTATGCACCACTATTTTAGAGCCAAGCAAATATGATCTAAATTTATCAAGGGGAAACACAACAGCTTGTAGTTCTTTTTCAGTAGTAGTGTATTTCTGTTGAGTATTATCAAGAGTCCTACTAGCATAGTAAATTGCCCTAAACATGTTATCTCTACGTTGGCCTAAAACAGCTTCTAAAGCATAGTCACTAGCATCACACATGATTTCAAAAGATTGACTCCATTCTGGTACAACAATAATAGGTGCAGAAATTAGTCTTTCCTTCAAAGTATTAAAAGCTAGTAGACATGCATCATCAAAGATAAACTTAGCTTCCTTTTCTAGCAAATTACTCAAGGGTTTAGCAATTTTAGAAAAATCTTTAATAAATCTCCTGTAAAACCTTACATGCCCTAGGAAGCTTCTGACTCCTTTTACATTGTTGGAGGGTGGAAGCTGTTCAATGGAGGCTATTTTAGCCCTATCCACCTCCAATCCCTTTTGAGAGACTTTGTGCTCCAGGATGATGCCTTCCTTCACCATGAAGTGACACTTCTCCTAGTTTAGAACAAGGTTAGCATCTTGACACCTCTGTAAAACACGAGTTAGATTAGCAAGACAAGAATCAAATGAAGACCCAAATACAGAAAAATCATCCATAAAACCTCCATTATATCTTCAATGAGCCCCTGAAAAATAGACATCATACAACGTTGGAAAGTGGCAAGGGCATTACATAAACCAAATGGCATTCTCTTAAAGGCAAATGTCCCATAAGGACATGTAAATGTTGTCTTTTCTTGATCCTCAGGAGCAATGACAATTTGATTATAACCTGAATATCTATCTAGGAAGCAATAATGAGAATAACCTGCAAGTCTATCAAGCATTTGATCTACAAAAGGAAGGGGAAAATGATCTTTCCTAGTAGCCTTATTCAACTTCCTATAATCAATGCATACACGCCATCCTGTTACAGTTCTAGTAGCTATCATTTCATCTTTTTCATTCTTAACCACAATCATACCACCTTTCTTGGGTACCACTTGAATAGGACTTACCCATGAACTATCAGATATGGCATATATGATTCCTGCATTCAAAAGCTTGAGCAGTTCTTTCTTAACTACCTCTTTCATGGTGGGATTAAGTCTCCTTTGGTGCTCTACCGATGGTTTAAAGGTATCTTCCATCAAGATTCTGTGCATACAGACAGATGGACTAATACCTTTAAGGTCCTCAATATACCAACCAATGGCAGACTTATGATCCCTTAATACTTTCAACAATTTTTCTTCTTCCACAGAATTAAGATCAGAAGATATTATAACAGGAAAAGAAGATAAATCATCTAAGAATGCATATTTTAAGTGAGGAGGTAACACCTTTAATTCAAGCTTAGGTTTCTCAATATCATTCACAACATGCAAGGGAGCCAGAGGTATAGGTCTATCCATTTTAGAACATACTGGCAAACTATCTAACCACCTAGCAAGGCTATTTCATAAAAAATTGTATCTTCATTCTCAACATCCATTATGCTTTGTTATAGATGATCACTAGCCAACATAACCTCTACATGCTTAAAAATAGTATGATCAATTATGTCTATAGCATGGCAAGGACTACTCTCATCATGATGACTCAAGGACTTGTAAATATCAAATACAACATTCTCATCATTTATCCTTAGAGTCAACTTCCTTTGTTGGACATCTATGATAGCCTTTCCAGTTGCTAGGAATGGCCTCCCAAGTATGATAGGAATCTCAGACTCTTCCTCCATGTCCAGTACTACAAAATCTGCAGGGAAGATAAATTTGTCAACTTTAACTAATACATCTTCAACAATACCTTTAGGATAGGCTAACGATCTGTCAGCAAGTTGCAAGGTGATGGTGGTAGGTTGCACCTCTCCAATGTTAAGCTTCCTATAGATAGATAAAGGCATCAAATTAATAGAAGCACCAAGATCACAAAGAGCTCTAGTAACATTTAAAGAACCAATAGTGCAAGGTATAGTAAAACTCACTGGATCTTTCAACTTTTGTGGTAGCTTCTTTTGCAGCACAGCACTGCATTCCTTAGTCATGCTAATCATCTCATATTGCCCAAACTTTTTCTTTTTAGACAAGACAACTTTCATGAATTTAGCATAGTTGGACATTTGCTCTAAAGCCTCAACAAATGGGATGTTAATGTGAAGCTTTTTGAACAACTTAAGAAATTTAGTAAATTGGGAGTCTATTTCTTTCTTTTTAAAACGTTGAGGATATGACATAGTATTAGGTAAAAAAGGTAGAGGGTTAGATGACTTACTTGAAGATGTTGACTCTTTTACCTTTACCTCCTTTTCTAAGATCTTCGATTCATCTTCTAAAATTGGCTCTTGGATAGTGTCATCTACCTCTTGCTCATCATCCTCATCAATGATCAAGGGAGTGGATAGCTTTTTCCCATTCCTCAAAGTCATGGCCTTGCACTCCTCCTTTGGATTTATCTCGGGACAACTAGGAAATTTGCCCTTCATTGTTTGGAGTGAAGTGGTGATTTGGCGTATTTATACCTCGATGTTGTGAATGGCCTTACCATGACTTTGTATGGTGCTTTCCAATGCGGTGGTCCTTCCTCTTGATTCTTTTATGAACTCTATCATCAAGTCTTCTAAGTTGGACTTCTTGTCGGTGTGTGATGGACCTACATTGGATAAACCAGGAGGACCTTGCAATATATTCCTATTGTTAGCATAAGAAAAGTTTTCATGGTTCCTCAAGTTAGGATGGTAATGAGTTGGAAGTTGTTGGTGTTGGTGGCCTTTATAATGTCCTCTATCAACATAGTTGGCCGTCTCATTATCTCCTTGTTCCAACTCCTTTTGTATGGCCATCTCCGATGCCAAAGTGGCAAGAGAGGCTATAGATGGTGGATTTGTTTGAGCTTGGCCTCCTGCAGTTAATTTAGAAAAAGCATTAGTAAGGGAAGCCATTTGAGCTTTGAGAGAGTTTACCTCATCCACCTCATACAATCCGGCGGCTTTTGGGATGATTGGAGAAGCCCGTTCACATGGCCAATTGTAAGATGTAGTGGCCGAGTCTTCTAGAATGGTGTAGGCTTCTTGAGCATTCTTGGAGAAGATTGATCCTCTGACCGTTGCATCTAAGATGAATTTAGTTGAGCTTGACAATTCATTGTAGAAGAGTTGAATTTGCAGCCAATCCGGGTAACCATGTTGAGGGCATCTTCTCAAGAGATCCTTATACCTCTCCTAAGCCTCATATAATTGTTCATCCTCAAGTTGGCGGAATGTTCCAATCTCCATCCTTAGTCTTTGGGATTTGGCCGGTGGAAAATATTTATTCAAGAAAGTTTGAGCTAAGATCTCCCATGTTGTAATGCTATCTGGAGGGATGGTTTCCAACTAATCCTTTGCACGGTCCTGTAAAGAGAAAGGAAAAAGTCTTATTTTAATAGCATCATTAGAAACGTCATTCATCTTTACCGTTCCGCATATCTCCAAAAAGGATCGCAAGTGCTTGTGAGGATCTTCATGGGTTCTTCCTCTAAAGGCTAGCTCTCTAGCCATCTGGATCAATCCCGGTTTCAACTCAAAATTGTTGACATTGATGGACACATTCATTATTCCGGGTTGACTTGTCGGTAACATGGGTTGGAAGTAGTCCCAAATTTCCTTGGGTATCTCCTCCGCCATCTCCACAGTTTGATTGAGTAGAGCCCTTAGATTCCGTCTATAAGTCCTATCAATCTCGCATCAAGAGGGAGGAGGTTAGTATTATCACGAGGCATAAACCGACAAAATAATAAAAAATAAAAAATAAAATAAAATAAAAATAAAAAATAAAAAATAAAAAATAAAAAATAAAAAATAAAAAATAAAATAAAATAAAATAAAAAAGGAAAAAAATATAATAAAAATAAAATAAAAATAAATAAATAAATAAATAATCAACCAAATAATATACACCTCAAATTAAGATCTATCAATTCTAATGAATATTAAATAACAAAAATCGTTCTTTGAATCTCCAGCAACGGCACCAAAAATTTGATGCGCACTTTTAGTGTTAACCGCAAGTGTACGGGTCAAGTTATAATATAAGACGGTGAAGTCCGAATATCGTTCCACTGTAGATCCAATAGTGAAGGTTTATGTTACTTAGTTATTCTAGAATCGAATCAATTTTATTTGAGGATTGGAATGGAAGTTGTTAATTAAGGAAAATATAAACCAAATAAGGAAAGTATTAAAGTGAGAAACACAAGAGTCAAAGAGAGTTCTAGGGTAATGAATCCTTGTTTATTTCATCATGCAATATTATAGATTTCATGGATTTTATTGTAATTCATATGCCTAAGTCTAGAAACTTAATTCCAAGTTATTTTCTCTCAAAAACAACCTTTTCTCATGCAACTCGATTCATTACTAATCTCATGAAACCAATATAAATTACATGGCATTAAGAATAGTTTTTAGCAACTTTTATTGTCAACCTAACTACTCTCATGATAGATTCTCAACAATTCATTGTTATAGATCAAGTTAAACATACAATCTCTCAATCATACATCTGACCTAACATGTGAGGATGGTCAATCCACAAGAATTAAACACAATAACAATGAAAAGCATAATTATTCCAACAAAACCATGAAAGTCTACAAGATCAACATGAATTCATAAACAATTCATCAAAACCCTAAAACTAAAGAGTTTAACCACACATTGCTTGAAGCAACATGTTTAAGCAAAATAAACAAAGAAAGAGTGTAAAGAAAGGGAATCTCTACTGAAAAGAGGCTCTTGATTGAGGTAGCGCCGTCACGATCTCCTTGGCTCTCACATCGGAATTCGAAGGGCACCACGACTATCTCGAACTCTTTTCCTCTTCCTTGCAACTAACTCACTCTTTGAACTCTTTTATGAACTCTCACTCAATTCTCTCCTTCTTGTGCCTCTTTAGGTCTGTAAATTGATGGTTGATTGATTTCTTAGGGCTGCTGGAAACCCCCAAATTTATAGAGTTGGCCGCCCAAAAACTTACCAAAAATAACAAATTTTCATTTATGAAAAGCTGGCGCCGCGGCGCTAGGGTTGCGTCCAAAATTGTTGCTCTCGATTTTCAGCGCGGCGACAGTGTCGTCTAGGCGTCACAACGCTCTGATGCGTTCAAAATGTTGTGCTCGGATTTTAGCACCGCGGCGCTATCCCAAATTTTTCTATTTTGAGTTTTTCATCTCTTTTTCACCGTATTCTTGCTCTGTTTTGATCTTTTGGGTCTTTTCTTCTAATTTTCCTCATTTTAACCTGAAAACCACTAGCAAACATATGAAATCTAATATAAATTTCCTTAATTTGAGAGGATAGGAAGCACTTTTCAAATGCTAATCACAAACAGGATTGGTCAACGCATGATTCTAGAAACTTCGGAAAGACACGCGACACTACTAGAGGACCCGATAAGCCTCTAGACCGCCCTAAGAAGGATGGGCAGGGCGTCGAGCAAAGCAACACCCGTGCCTGCATGCTCGATGTTTCCAGAAGTCCAAAGAAGGATCCCGAAGAGACCCGACAACTCTAGACAAGACTCGAAGGCGCGGGAACACGCGAGAGGAAACCTAATGGCCTTGGAAGGCTCCCGACTACGCGGGAGGGGCCTCGACACGGCGAGACGCATCCAGACACTTCCGGAAACTTCCATGACGGACAAACATGCGGGAGCAACCTGGAACGGACCTGATTCTTCTAAAGACGCCTTGACCGACTCTTGTAGATATTTCTCTGTAAATATACAATTAGTTTAGGCCCGATTTCTCTAGAAATATCTCCAACCGACTGATGCGCACTTTGAGTGTTAACTGCAAGTGTACGGGTCAAGTTATAATATAAGACGGTTAAATCCGAATATCGTTCCACTGGAGATCCAATTGGAAAGGTTTAAGTTATTTAGCTATTCTAGAGTTGAATCAATTTTATTTGAGGATTGAAATTGAATATTATAAGTTATGGAAAATACAAATAAAATAAGGAAAGTATTAAAGCGAGAAACACAAGAGTCAAAGAGAGTTATAGGGTAATGAATCCTTGTTTATTTCATCATGCAATATTATAGATTTCATGGATTTTATTGTAATTCATATGCCTAAGTCTAGAAACTTAATTCCAAGTTATTTTCTTTAAAAAACAACCCTTTCTCATGCAACTCGATTGATTATTAATCTCTGAAAACCAATACAAAATTACATGGCATTAAAAATAGTCTTTAGCAACTTTTATTGTCAACCTAACTACTCTCGTGATAGATTAACAACAATTCATTGTTATAGATCAAGTTAAACATACAATCTGTCAATCATACATCTAGCCTAACATGTGAGGATGACCAATCCACAAGAATTAAACACAATAACAATGAAAAGCATAATCATTCCAACAAAACCATGAGAGTCTACAAAATCAACATGAATTCATAAACAAATCATCAAAACCCTAAAACTAAAGAGTTTAGCCACTCATAGCTTGAAGCAACATGTTTAAGCAAAATAAACAAAGAAAGAGTGTAAAGAAAGGGAAACTCGACTGAAAAGAGGCTCTTGATTGAGGTAGCACAATCACGATCTCCTTGGCTCTCACGTCAGAATTCGAAGGGCACCAAGACTATCTCGAACTCTTTTACTCTTCCTTGCAACTAACTCACTTTTTGAACTCTTACTTAATTCTCTTCTTTTTGTGCTTCTTTAGGTATGTAACTTCCTTACTTTGCTTTGATTTTCTTTGATCTTCTTTTTGATCTTCTTTTTGATGATTTGGGCTGCTGGAAACCCCCAAATTTATAGAGCTTGGCCGCCCAAAAATTTACCAAAAATAACAAATTTTCATTTAAGGAAAGCTGGCGCCGCGGCACTGGTCCATAGCGCCGCGGTGCTAAGGCTGCATCAGAAAAGTTTGCTCTCGGGTTTTAGCGCCGCGGCAGCGCCGTCCAAGCACCGCGACGCTGTGATGCGTTCAGAAATATTGTTCTCGGGCATTAACGCCGCGGCAGCGCCGTCCAAGCACTACGACGCTGTCATGCGTTCAACAAGGATGTGTCGAGGCAGCACCATCTCGGCGCCACGATGCTACTATGCGTCCAAACTATGCATTTATGTTTCAACGTCGCGGCAGCGCCGTCTCGATGCCACGGCGCTATCCCAAAATTTGTCCTTTTGAGTTTTTCAGCTCTTTTTCGCCGTATTCTTGCTCGGTTTTGATCTTTTAGTCGTTTTTTCTAATTTTCCTCGTTTTAACCTTAAAATCACTAGGAAACAAGTGAAATCTAATATAAACTCCCTTAATTTGAGAGAATAGAAAGCACTTTTCAAGTGCTTATCAACACCTCAAACTTAGAGATTTGCTAGTCCCGAGCATAGAATAGAATCAAATAATAGGGAGTTTAGATGAAGAAGTGTGCAATTAACTCATGTCTCAGATAATAACATTTAGAGCTTAAGTAGAAACATGCAAGCATATCTATATTGTTATAATCATTCAAGGCCAAATCTTGCTATCTCCCATGTGTGTGTGTGCAAGCCTCTTTCAATTTAAAATACTAGAACTCAAATTAGGACTTAAGAGAGTTTCTTTAGTTTTCCCCCTACTCTAGCTCATGCACCAATCTTCAAGCTTTCATACATTCAAGTGAGTAATATGTCCACTAAGGTGCCTTTCAATCATTTTTTTTTTCATGGGCCCAAACTTGCATTCTTTTACCTAAAGGCACTAGCTTTTACACATTCACTGTAGGGACTCGTACCTAGTCAATTCCCAGGCGTCCTTACTGATCACAGCAAAAGCAGCTCTTTTTACCCCTATTCATGCATACTCATTACAAGTTTATCATTTAAAAAGATAGATAAATAAAGCTCATATATTTTGTGTACACTTTTTCTTTTCTAAAGTCATGTATACTCTTTTCTTTTTCCTTAGTCGAAGATTACAGACTATCATGCATTTCCACTCTCTAACCGGTGGGGCCTTTCGGAGTGACAACCGAACACAACCAAGGAGCTAGTCGCATCCTATACTGGATCAAACCCTTCCGCTTACAAGATGGCGAAGGAATGGAAGGAGGAGCAAGATACCACGAGAGCCTATCTCCACAAGGCTGCGAAAAGGATGAAAAAACTGGGCGGACACCAAGAGACGTCCCAAGGAGTACAAAGAAGTGGAATTGGTGCTGATCAAGCTACTGCCTAACCAGTTTAAGTCCTTGCGGACAGTGCACAAAGGGCTGGTCAGAAAGTACGAAGGCCCGTTCACTATCCTTGAAAGAATGGGAAAAGCAGCCTATAGGGTGCAATTACCACCCAAACTAAGAATTCACAATGTCTTCCACGTGAGCATGTTGAAGCCCTTTCATCAACATGAGGAAGACCCTGAAAGAGCCATCTCCAAGAGGGCCCCAACAAGCGTTATGACTAAATATGACAAACAGGTTGAGGCCATCTTGGCGCATAGGAGGGTAAGTAGATAAGGAGTCCCAAACCTCACAGAATTTCTAGTAAAATGGCAAGGACTCACCGACTCTGAGACCAGTTGGGAAGATGAGGAGCAACTATGGCAATTCTAGAACCTCATCGAAGAATACTGGGAGCGACTATGCGACGAGGGCGTCGCAGGAATAAGTAGGAGAGGGTGTCATGTGTCAAAATCGCCCTCCAAATTTCCCATTGATAAGGCGCAAGTCCCCGTAGCAAAGCCAAGAGGGGATCGCAATGATGGCAGTTGCAACCCTTTAAAAGTGCCTGTGCATGCATCGAACTCCACCGGCATGCACAGCCCTAGGCGTTCAACATAACGGGTTGTGCATGTGCGGAGACATGCGCGCCTATGGGAAAATCGACGCCTCTTCCACACACCGTGTAGGCATGCGCTCCCCATGGTCGGTCATAGAAAGAGGCAGTGCCAAGGGCCCCTATAAATAGAATGAGGGCCCCATTTGTAACCTCACCTTCGGCAAATCAATTGTAAAGCTCTCATTCTCACTCGCTTGACTCTCTCATTCTCTCTCGCTCTTTTAAGCTCTCTAACGCTCTCTTTTTTGCCCGACAAACCTCTTTAAGGCTTACTTGGCTGTCCTTGAGCACCAGGTGCTGCATGTTTGGCTCACTGAAAAGAGTGACCACGTGACACAATGCTGAGGGACATTGAGAAGGCATGTGGGCAACCCTATGACCTAAACGGAGCTCAATCCTGAGAGACATTGAGAAAGCATTTGAGTTTCCTAGGGACCCAGTACTGATGGACTCGGAGAAGGTACTTGGGCATGCCGAGATATTCCTTTGTGCACATAGAGATTGTTTTCGACGTTGAGTGCATTGAGTTTTGCTCTGCCTCGACTAAGGGAAGTATTCGTTTTTTACGTTGGGTGCGTGAGTTTTGCTCCGCCTCAACTAAGGGAAATATTCGTTTTCGAGTTTTGCTCCGCCTCGACTAAGGGAAATATTCATTTTCGACGTTGGGTGTGTTTGTAGACTATTTTATTTAAAAGATCTGGCTTATGTTTTCTCTCAAGGCTTAACAGGAGTTGTATACAAATGTTATGTTTGAGCATAATTTGATTTCTTTAGTTATCTTTTTCTAAAATGAACATATATGATTTGACAAGGATATTTAAATATGTATTTACAAAGAATATGACTTGAACCAGTGTTTTATACGAAATGTGTTTAAATGTTTCTACTTTAATAAATTTTCGAAACAAAGGAAATTTTACAAAACTAGTCACTCACTGGGCAACCCAACTCATACTTTCCTATTTTTCTATTTTCCTAGGTAGCGAGAGAGTTCGGGGTGCTTAGCCTACACAAGAATCTCGTCTGGGAGTCTTTAGTGTTTAGTAGTTGGACAGTGAACCTCACAAAGGAGTGAAGGTTGCTATCCTCACACCTCCTCTCGGGTTTTGGAGGATAATATGGGAAGGGGTGTGACACATATCCTGCAAGATGGAATATTTACTCCTACTTATTTCTAGGTTAGTAGAAAAGTTGTTCCCTTAAGACTTTGAGACTTGAACACGGGGTCCACCCTCTCATTGGCACGAGAGGGACTAGGTTTGATGGTTGGACCACAAACTAATTGTTCTTTAGAGGATTAGTGGAACTTAAGGAACGAGATATAACTAGAGGGATAAAATGGTAATTTTGACCAAACTATAATTATGAACAATTTGTGAAGGATCGACTTACTTATTATGGTTATATCAAGTGGATAGAGATATATCTATAGTGAGGAGGGCTTTAGTGGAGTGTCCCGGTAGTTAACAAACGTTAATTAACTAGGTTAAAGAGTTTAGCCGGTTAATTTTGGATTGTTGGATCTTATGATCTATAGGTTCATTAGCTCTCCTTGTTAGCTCATGGACTAAACCTTAGAACAGTATGTAGAAAGAATTTGAAATGTTCGAATTCGGTTAAAGAGCAAAAAATTTACAATTTATTCGTTTAATTGTGAATTAGACGAAATTAGAGAGTTGGTACTATTTAAATGTGATTTAAATATTCTTCGGATGAATAGAGATTCATTAAAATTGAAATTACCAGGAAAAGTTGAAACATTATTAATTTAATGTAATTAATTATTGTTTAAATTAATTTTATATTAAATTGATGATATTTAAAATTGATTTTTGAAATTTATTTAAAAATAAAATTGGAAATTCAATTCAATTTGAGAAATTGGATTTTAGGAATTTCCCACTTTGCATGTTGAAGTAGGAGGTGCAGACCTCATCTTCAACCTTCTTCCACTTTCAATTTCACCACCTTATTTACCATGTTTGGTGTCAATCAACATGTACAGTTGATTTTCATGGTTTCTTCTTTAAATAGAGAAGGAAATTTGGAAATGGGTTTGTAATTTGAGTGAATTTTACTGAAAATTCTCACTTACTCCAAACTCTCTAAAACTGTGTGTTCTTCACAAATTTGCTCTAAATTCAACTCAATTTGGATCCCACAATCCGTTCTAAGACCAAAGAATAACAAGGAAGACTCTTGTGGTGGTCCACGAAGTGTTCGTGATCAAACGTTTGAAAGATTTCGAATCAATTTTGAGCTACAACAAGTGTTCTTGTCTCTATTTTTTGGTTTTAGAACAAGCATGTTTAATCTTCAAAATTGATGTAATAAGAGCGTTTTAGATCCTAATTGCTTCCATTTTTACGTTGCTAACTACTTCAAATAGAAAGTGAAATTTTACTATATTTGTAATTATTTTCAACAGTTTTTCTATTTTTGAAAGAATCCCCTTTTTTCTTAAAATTAAGTTAATAAAAACTATTTTTGCCTATAAATTTCTTTTATGTTATCTACTTTCTACCAATTAATTAAAAAAAAATCAAGACAAATTTTGAAAATTAAAAGTAGTCTCCCTTGTTTTCGTGTTTATAATTTATCTAAGAAATACAAGTATTATTTCTTTATGAAATGTAAAAATCATTGTATGGTAACAAGGAGAGAAGCAAACATAAATTTCAAAAACTAAGAACTAAAATAACAAATAAGATTAAACTATTTATTATCTAACTCTTAATAAAAAAAATAGATTTTTTTTTTCTTGAAAATATATTGGGTGAGGGATTGAACTTAATGTTGATGATATAAGTTTATGTCAATTGAACTATACTCATGTTAGCATTAAAAAAAAAAAATTATTAAGAATGTAATATTCATATATTAAATATATTCGATAATTGTAGTTCTAATAATGGTTGACGTAAACAAGAAGTTAACCTTTGTTTATTTTTGAAGATTTCGTAAACAAAGTTTATATAACTAACAAATATTTCATTTGGAGGCATTGTTTCAAAAACAAACTAAACCAAATTGAGTAGGTTCTGTTTGCTTTTCTTGTCTCCCTTTCTTTATGTCTTGATCATTAAACCCAACGTTTATTTTATATATATATATATATATATATATATTTTGCGTTAAAATTAAAATATAAAATATAAAATAATAAACCATAATATACTTTTTAACAACTTTTTTAAATGCTCTTTTTAAATATAGCAAAAGTAACCTAAATATTTACAAATATAACAAAATTTCATTGTTTATCTACGATAGACTATTATCTGTGTCAATGATACAGATAGTAGTCTATCGCGATCTATGGTCTATCGTAGATAGACTGTGTATTTTTTTATTAGTTGTAAATATTTTTAGCAGTTTTGCTATTTAAGATCGTTTTTCTTTTTTTAATCTATGAACTAATTACCATTATAGTTCAAAAGAAAATTAAAAATCTAGTTACCATTAATACATGTAACTTAACTGAAAATTAAAATATAAAAATAACAAAATAATAAAAAAAATAAAGTTTAAAAACCTTTTAACCTATAAACTAATTACCATTATACTTCAAAAAAAAAAAAAAAAAAGAATTAGTACCATTAGATTCAACTATCAAAAGAATTGAAATTGATTCAATACATTTTGCATTTTATTTGTGGGATTTAAATGAAACTTTTATATTGTATAATTTGAATACATAAATTATAAGAAGCAGTGTTTGAGAAAAATTACTGAAAATGACAAAGAAACAGACCAAATTAAACAGAACTAATTGGTTTGATCTTGAATATTGAACGGTTTGTTTTTATTTATTTATTTTTATTCTCCATTTCAAGAATTTAATTTAATATATATATATATATATATATGAAAAACTAAACCGACAAAACTTTAGTAATTTTATGTACATAATATAAACCTTTACAAGCTGTCTAAGATGAAACTGTAAAAGAGAAACTTAAAAAAAATTGAAATTTTTTTTTTCATGTAACAAAATTGAATTTTTTTTTTTTCATGTAAGTAATTTCCTGAGTTGGGAGGGAGAGATGAATGAATAAATCGAGATCATATCCAAATGAGAGAAATCCTCAGGATATGAAATTATGGTTAAAAAAGGTTTAAAATAATTGAAAGTTAATTTCTATAACAATAAGGTGCACTTTCTTTTTCGAAAATTTAAAGTTACTATTTATAACAACAAGGTGCACCTAATTTTAACAACTTTCACTCTTACAAGCATTCAAGATAAGCAATGATTACATTGCCAAGTTGCAAGGAAATGTCGGGGCCATTAGGTTCCAAATCTAGATTCCGAATTCTATGCCTAGAGCGTTGCATTTCAAATTTTACCGCAAACTTAAACTAAAATTGGGATTATCATATTTATGGTGTTAAATTGTTACTTTTGAAAAATCAACTATTGTGTGAAGAAGTTTTTTTTTCCATAATGTTTGGGAGAGAGATTGAACTTTTGACTTCAAAATATGATATTACATTTCAAATTTTACCGCAAACTTAAACTAAAATTGAGAATATCATATTATGGTGTTAAATTGTTATTTTTGAAAAATCAACTATAGTGCGAAGAGGTTTTCTTTTTCATAATGTTTGGGAGAGAGATTGAACTTCTGACTTCAAGATTTGATATTACATCTTTTTAACTCAATTGAGCTATGTTCATTTTGGCAGTGCTATTAAAGATTAAAAAAATAATAATAATAAGGATTTTCTAGAGGAAAAGATATTACATGTTTGGAAAATTAATATTAGGTTCGAAATATCGATGTCAACGAAAATATCAAGGTCTAGGTTCCAATTTTATGGAAATATCGAAATTGATAGAAATTTCAAGAAAAAATATGAAAATGGATGAAAATTGTTATAGTTAGTCAATGAAATCTTGATTGTGGCTTAATTAGACTATAACTAACTACTTTTAATCACAATTTCTATTTTTTATAAAGTAAGATAATATTTATATGTCTATTGTAAATGTCTAGGTAAATGTTGATGCGAGAGTAAAAATTTAAAAATAAATGAAAAAATAATTACAAAATAATATAAAGTTTAGGAATATTTTGAGGTGAAATAATGTGAAAATTATGAAAGTTTTGGATGGTAAAAAAAAAAAAAAAGAAAAAAAGAAAAAAAAACTTTGATCAATTAAGCTTTGAGATGAAATGATGTAAAAAAATTAACGAAAAAAGTTTCAATGAGGTTAAAAATAAATATAGGTTATTTTTTGTGGTTTCTTCAAATTCAATTGCTTTAGAAATGAAAATTTGGAGTCGAAAATAAAGCTAAAAATTGAGAAAATTTTGAAATTAAAAAACGTAGTACATAGAAAAGGCTTAATCCTTTGTCGAAAATGTCATCGGTGTGTGAAACTATAGAATTGTGTGTAATCAAGCCATAAAATTGAAAAACTTTAACTGAGCTAACGTAGTTAATTTAAAAAAAAAAAAATCAAAATTTTCTAGAAATCTCAAAATTTCGTCGAAATGAGGATAATCAGAATATTTTCAAAATTTTGAAATTTCGAGAAATTTAGAAATTTCATCGAAGTGGGGCTAGGGGAATGAAATTTCCCTCAATCAAGATTTCGAGGTCATCGAAATTTCGAAACTTTCCACCATAAGTGCGAAAAATGATTTTTTTTTCAGAATGTGAGGGATAGAGATTAAACTTTTGACTTTAAGATTGATATTACATGTTTTACTACAATTGAGTTACGCTCATATTAGAAGTGTTATTAAATATTAAAAAAATAATGACGTTCTAGAAGAAAAAATGTTACATGTTTGAAAATTTTAATTATTGCGATTTAGGTGTAATGAGAAAGAAGAGAAATAGTGTAACAATTAAACTATGTATAATAATGTTATATAAACATTTAATTTCAAATTCTTTTTATAACATAGTTACAATTTTATATTATATATCAAATTATTGTTTTTTGTTTTGCTCTAAAATAGTTGAAAACATTAAGGAAAAGAATTGTTATAAAAATACACCAAACAAAATGTTTCTTTTTTCCTATTTAAATAGAAAAAGGTAAGAAAAATAAGGGAGAGATACAAGAATAGCAAAAAGAAATATTAATATTGGTATAATATTGATACACTCATTTGTACAAAATATGAAGTATATCCAGTCATACAATGATATACCAAATGAAATGTGACTTATATACCATCATAATCGTATTAATGTTTTAGAAAAAGAACAAATTAACTAATATATTATATATTTAGTATATAGGGTTGTTTGAAATATAAAAAAATGAATTCAAGTATTTATTAATATAGAAAAATTTCACTGTATGTCAGTCATAGACTTCTATCGCTCCTAGTAAAAAATTTTTATATTTATAAATAGTTTGATATTTTTTCTATATATAATAATTTTTGTTTAGTATATCCGTTGGCATAGTTAATAATGTAATTATAATGCAATTATGATATATATCATCAAAATCAAATCAAAGATGTGAAGACACACCACATCTAAAGCTAAAACTTAAATCAAATGATCGAAAATTGAACTAATAAAATGCAAACAATTTCAAATGAAATAAAAAATGAATACAATATTCACCATAACTGAACATACAAAATCAAGTACAACATAAGTAAAGACATGTTATTCCAGTTGTAACATGGATATGTTTTATATAATCCATCAGTTGACTGATATGGCATCTATACCTATCCATCGTACACAAATAATCATGGTAAAATTGGAATAATAAAAAATAATAATTTGATTCAAATTTGGAAAATTATTATAAATAGAAAAAATATCAAACTTTTTACAAATATAGCAAAATTTTAATTTCTATCTATGATAAATCACGATAGACTAAGATAAACATGGGATAAAGTGATAGATGTCTGTTTGGGTCTATTGCAGTTTATCATAGATAAAAATTAAAATTTTGTTATATTTGTAATTATTTTCAACCGTTTTTCTATTTTTGAAAACATCCATTCAAATTTTGTGCCATATAATTGCAAATTTAGTAATACTAAACTATTACTATATTTGCAATTTTTTTTTTCTTTAACAAATTTCCAAAAAAAAATTGGATTGCATTTATTCAGAAGGTACAAGCAACACTTGCATTGAAAAAAAATTAATTAAATTACAAGTTTAGTCATGTAACTTTGATACTTGTGTTTATTTGGTTCTTAAACTTTTAGATTTGTCTAATATGTTAATAATGACCTTTTGGTTTTGTGTCTCATAGGTATTTGAAGAATCCAATTTTTAAAAAAATCAATTTATCTGTTAAATTTGAATTTTGCGTCCCATAAAATTCTAAACATTCAATTTTGTATTTGTTATGTGTGTGATTTTAGGATCAAGAAAAAAAGTGGCATAACAAGAAAGATGGAGCACCAAAAACATCTAAAGGTAAGCAATAGAGTGCCGAAGTGAGCCAAGTTGGTCGAGCCCATTCGCTTGGATACATGGCCCCAGCCAGGGCATGTCTGGGCTTTAGGGAGAGGGTTAGCAAGGCCTAGAGCCATGAAGAACTTGTGGCAAAGAATGAAATCTTGAAATAGAGGATTTAAGGGAAGTTATAGAAGGAAAAGAAAATGGTCCACAAGCTATAAATAGGAGGGATAAAAATCGAATAGGGGAAGTGAACTTCCAGCTAACAACTTTATTACCATTAAACCTCCCTCCTCTACATCGAAGTGTGTACGGCTTACACCACACCAGAGTGCAGTTTTTTTGTTTTGATTTGTAGGCGCTTCCTCCATAATACAAATTTAATGTTGGCACCATCTTGAGGTCAGTTCAATGTACCTAATCCAAATCTGGTATCAACAATATTCATGGATGTTAAAATATTGTAATGTCTAGAGACTAAATTTATAATTTAATTTTGATAAAATAGATAAGTGCTAAAGACTTATTTCAAAAAGGAAAAAAGAAAAAAAAAAGACCACATTAAGAAATTGATTTTTTAAAAATGAAATTCTTTAACTTTCAAACATTTATTCTAATATTATGGATGTAGTCGAGTGATAAAGGCTTATTTCATCTCAAAATCAATTGGCAATGAGAGGGATAACTCATATATCTTATAAACCTTGTAAGGTTCTTTGATTTTTTTTTCAATGTAACATTCTCAGTCGTACATGCATATTAGTGCATTTACAACTTGATGATTGCCCACCTCTATTTATTATAGTTTTATTTTTAGTATTAATTGAAGGGATTGAAACCCGTGTAGAAGCATGTGAACGCCTTACTTTTGATTTTTATTTTAGAACTAAAAAACACAAAACAAAGAAACAACATTAATAATGCATAAATAATAAGCTAAGCATGCTTGAAAATTAAATTACAGAGGACAAGAAATCCATTCCTTTGAAGACACTCTCAAAATCTTCTCCCAGTCTTCAGAAAAACCCTGCAACACATCTCCCTTGAACAAACTTTGGACACTACCATCGAATCTTCTCAGTGATTCTCTTGGAAAAGATCGGTTTGTGAGAACCAACTTTTGAAAAAGAGAGGGAATCTTGTTGTCGATGAGAGTTTTTTTTGCAGAGAACTCTTTCTCTAAAAAAAACTTGAGAGAGATGATGAGGAGATTGATGGAAATGGGAGGAGGTGATTGATGGATATGAGAGGAGGATGTTATTCTCCACAATAACCAACTCTATCAGGAAAACAAAACTCCCCTACCATAAAACCACCAACTTCTCTTTTATTTAATTAAAATGAAATGAAATTCATTTAATTAAAAGACTATTTTCAAATATAGCAAAAGAAACAAAAATATTTATAAATATAGTAAAATTTTGCTGTCTATTGTAGATAAATTGTATATTTTACTATTAGTTGTAAATATTTTTAGCAGTTTTGCCATTTAAGATAATTTTCCTTAATTAAAATAAATAAGTCACCAATCAAATTAATTAATTGATTTTAAATTAATTATCACACATTTAATTAAATTTACATCTAAATCATATTCAAATGCACATCTCTCTCGTAACCTATAGTTTTAATATGAATCTCATTTATATTAATGTGAATCTAATTCATATTATTTTTTTTATATAAAAAAAATTCATATTAATTTATTAACCTATAGTTTTAATATGAATCTTACTCATATTAAATTGTTAACCTATAGTCATAATATGAATATTATTCATATCAATTTAATATTTGAATTATATTAAATCTCTTTTTATTATATAGTTTAATTTTGAATCTTATTCAGAATTAAATTTATATTATAATGCATCTATATACATTATATTAAGGAAAATTATTTTAAATGACAAAACTACTAAAAATTTTTACAAATAATAGCAAAATATCAAAGTCTGTCTACGATAGACCGCAATGGATCACAATAAACTACTATTTATATCTATTATGACACAGATAGACACAAATATCGCAATCTATCACAATCTATCACAGATTGGCAATGAAATTTTGCTATATTTGTAAATATTTTGATTCATTTTCCTACATTTGAAAAAAAAAACCTTTATATTAATTGTATCATATACAATTAATATTATTCCCTTAATTAATTTGAACAATTGAAATTCTTTCAAACCTAATGGCCCTTGTTTACCCGTTGTGAGCTAGCAAGAGAAGCTAATGGACCTACAGATTAAAAGCTCCAATGATCTGACATTAACTAATTAAACTCTTTAAGTATATTAATGAACATTAATTAACTGTAGGTCACTCCACTAAAGACCCATAGTTGCACTCTTTGCACTGTAAAATATTTTTGCATCCATGGATTTAACCATTACAGTAAGTTGATCCTTCACGAGCAATTCACAATTGGGTCAAGTTACCGTTTTACCCCTATAATTACCTCTTACTCCTTAAGTATCACTCATCTCTCTAATGAACAATCTGTTTATGGTCCTTCCATAAACCAAGTCTCTCTTGGGCCAGTGGCGGGTACCCTTTGTACAAGACCCAAAATTAGGACTTAGGGTTGTTAGAGGAGTGGGGAGGAGGGTTCATTATTAAATAGTAAAGAGGACTCGGTTTGCGTGCAGGAAAAAATATTTTTTCTTTCTTCTTCTTCTTCTTCTCCCCGTGCGTCGCCCGCCGCTCCTTCTTCCTTCTTGTTTTTCATTGATTGCCGCCGCTGCCACTCGAAGTGGGTCGCTATGGTGGTTTCACACGGTCGCCGTCAGAGAAGCCAATTACGTCACTATGCGCCCCGTCGTTCACTGTCAAGTTGTTCAGTCAGCAGTCGTGCGTCGGCCTTTCGTCGCCTCTCATTTTTGCGACCGCCGACTGTGGGTCTCCTTTGTTTGTAGTCACCGCCGCCATTGCTAGCCGCCGGCAGCCCCTTCTCACCAGATTCGTGGGTTTTGGTGGGTTTTTGGTGGGTTTTTGGTAAGGGATTTGGTTCTCTTGTTGATTTCTCTTGATTATCTATTTTTTTGGTGTAGCCTGTGATACCCTTGTGTTGGTTCTTAGATTCATTTTCGAAGGGGCTTTGGAATCGGAAGGAAGGTCGAAATTGGAGGAGCTAGTGGTGAGTTAAGGTTACTGTGTAATTTGTGTGAATTATTTTGGCTTTTGTCAAAGAGCTTACTGTAACATCTAGATTTGTACCTTAGGTTGGGAATCCAGAACTGGGTGTTTTTGTTGGCTTTGGTTTTGGTTATTTTTAGGCATATCCCTAAGGTAAGGGACTTACTACTGATGTTTATGTTGATGCCTATGTTGATGCATAGGTGCACTATTTACTGTATTATGGATTTGATTATGATTACTATGATGACTGGATTATGATCCTTGTATTGGTTACTATGTCTACTGGTATGATGGTCATTGAACTTATTGCTATGGACTAAAAACTCTAGTTGATTTTGTTATGATTGTTATGTTACGGTGATTGCTATCCTATTTATCAAGCTCTATACCTCTATTGACGTGAACCTTTGGGTACACTGACTAAGATTATGATTATTGGTATCCCTTGAGATCATCACCTATGTTTATGACTGTGACCTTCGGAATCACTGCGTACCTTCAAGATTGCTACTTATGCTTATGTGTATGCCTATGCCTATGCTTATGTTGGGTACACAGGTGCACATGATAAAAGGATAACAATCTCACCTAGTAGGCCCAGTAGTGGATTACTTATTGAGTATTATATTATAACTCACCCCTTTTCTATGATCTATCCATAGGTAAGGGTCGAGATCGGCAAGCGCATGTCAAGAGGAATCTGTAACTACGCCATGGGACTATTTGTTAGCTTCCGCATTATAAGATTATGTATTCTCTTCCTAGGTCATAGAGTTTGTTGTCAATGACAACCTAGGGTAGTTAACCATTTAGTTATTTATTTATTCATTTAATCATTTTCATGTAATTATTAGTCAAACTTGTTTTCATGTTTTGAAGAGGGCTCCGTTAAACGATTTTGCCATCTTCTTATTGGATTTAAGTAAATTATTCAAATTATTTGTTCGATATTATGACAAAATGTGTCTCATTACCTAAGTTCCAAAGTGTTACACGAAAATTTGCATGCATAGAGTAGCGTCCTTCTAATTTGAAGGTCGGGTCATTACAGTTGGTATCAGAGTCTAAGTTTTTAGGTTTTGTAGATTGACTTATTATATAAGTCCAAAATATCCCATTGGTAGTAACGAATTTTTCATCATCGTCAAGTATGTCCTTCAAGGAAAAATATTTAAAATTTATTAAACAGAATTAGATGGATTTATGAATACTCGTCAAGTTTCTCTTGGTAAGGGGTTTTGACGTGAATGATTGTGTGTGTATGGTAGGTATGGCACCAAAGGACAAAGGGAAGAGAAAGGTTAAGGGTGGGTTTCAAGACCCCCTAGTGCCATCAGAGGAGAGGGACCCCGAGGTCCAGGATGATTCATTGTCGGACGATAATCTTCTATCTAAGGACCCTTCTGGTTTGGGATGGTAGAAGACTCAGACAAGGTGTCACACCCCATCTCGAACTACCCTTTCGTAGCTTGAGACAGAGCGTAAGGACTACAGTCATCGACTTCCTGGTTGACTCCCACTGTCGAACTTACTTTATTTTCCATTTAAGCACACTTCCTGGGACGGTGATATCATTAATTCTTGACAAACCTCTACTTTGACCGACAACGAAAATTTTCATGCTACCTGAAAAATAGAAAACATATGAAAGGATGAGTTAAATAGTTGAGTGAGTAATAGTTTTGGAAATATTTAACTTTAACTATAAAATTGATCATAATATTCAACAATGCGTATAAAACATTGATTCTAATCATATTCAATAAAACAGTCTACAACGCATCAAATCTTCTTTTATTTTAAAATTTTCCTTAGTTAGGGCGGAGCAAGAGTCAACGCACCAAATGTCGAAAACAACTTTAGTTAAACAACCTTAGTTGAGGTGGAGCAAGACTCAACGCACCCAAACGTCGAAAACAACCTTAGTTGAGGCGGAGCAAAACTCAATGCACCCAACGTCGAAAACAACCTTAGTTGAGGTGGAGCAAAACTCAACACACTCAACGTCAAAAACAACCTTAGTTGAGGCAGAGCAAGACTCAACGCACTCAATGTCGCAACCTCTATATGCACATAGGAATATCTCGGGATGCCTAAGTACCTTCTTCGAGTCCACTGGGTCCCTTGGACAATAATTTAGAAATAGGTATTTTTCGCATAAACAGTTCATTGTAAACACTTTTCATGGAAAACAGAGGGTTTCTCAATAAAAATCATCTTATAAACATGTTTTTCAACAATGCCTTCATGCCATAAAATCAAGTATAAGCATTCATGCCATAAATCAAATATAATGTCAAACCGTATGCTTTTCAATAACTCATTTCCAAATTTTTCATAAAATCATATAATATCAATAGCAAGCTTTTCAATAAACTCATTTCCAAATAACCAACATGCTTTAATGCTTTTTAAATATAAATGCATGATATACAAGTTGAAATCCCATGAATGCATAATCAAATTCCAAAACCATAGCTATTAATAACAGAGAACGCATTCATATTTTGAAAACGTTAATGTACTCATAGAGCTTAATAAGTGCTTAGGGGAAGTTCCCTTTCCTTCCTTCTAATTCTCTTTCCCGAGCTTTTTGGACGCAGGGTTTGAAAGTCTGAAACTCAAGGTAACTATTTTTCTCTTTTGACAGCTCAGTTGGACGCAACCCTGCATCTTGAACGCAAAGCTGATCCCTTGAACGCAAGGTACAACCTTCCAATAAACTCTTTTGGCTTCACCCCTTGGACACAAAGTTCTATCTTAAACGCAGAGTTGATCTTGAACGCAAAGTTCACCTTGAATGCAGAGTTTATCTTCAACGAAAAGCTGATATCTTAAACGCAAAACAACTTGTTGAACGCAAGATAGCTAGGTTGTTAAGAACACCTATTCTGTTGGCCGCAAACTTCCATTACAGATGCAAGCATTCCTCTTTTCTACCTACTCTCTCCTTTCTCTCCAGAATTCAAGACTTAATGATCATCCCCCGCTCCTTTTCCCTCAAGTTCATATTTATAGTTTTGGGATGAATCCAACTTCTTTTCTCTTTTTTCCACTTGTTTGCCATCTGTCATCCTGCATGACACATCCGACATGCAACCGGACACCTACTCCTTATAAAGTTAAGTCTAAATGAAACCATGTAACCTTTATAAACTTATCTTATGTGTTTGACTTGCTCTGAGATACGAACTATGCATGCAACTTAGTGCCCCTATGCGTCCATCTACTTCTCCTTTTAAGGTTTAGCTTCTTTATTCTCTTTCTTCCTCTCGGTGTTCCTACCTTTGACCAGGTTTCTCCCCCACACATTACCATGCGCTTGTCACTTCTTTCCTTATGTCCATATCTTAGCTACAAACCCTTCTCTTGAGTGATAACCATCTGACTATGCTTGTTATTCTGTTAACCAAAATCATCTCAAGATCTTCCTTCATGCCTTTGTACTTCATGCGTTTATCTTTACTTTGATGCGTCCATGACCTTTCTTCCATCCTTAAGAATCCCTTGATTGTCCCTCTATGCGTTCTTGAGTTGTAATCCAAGGTTATGCTTCCAACCTCTTCCTTATGCTTAGCCATTTTCTCAATCGATAAATCTCGCATACGTCCATCTCTAGCTTTCTTCCTTTAGGCTTACTTCTCAACCCTTTAAATTATCCAAGTTCTTCAACAAAATCTACCTTGATGGAAGCCATGCGTTTACCTTAAATTATAATAGCATCTTCCTCGATTCCACCTTATGCGTTTTATTCTTATTTCCGAGACTTAGGTTTCCTTCCAACGCATCACTACTCAACTTTAGTCCTCTTACTCATACGTCCTACTTAAGCCAAGCTTACATCTCCTTCCTTAATTACCTTATTTGCGTTCATTTCTTTCCCTCGAGTTCTCGGGTTACCTTCTATGCGTTCACCTCTTTCTCCCGAGCTATTGGGTTTCCTTACAATACTTCAACACTTACCCATTTTCTTTTCCACAA
Source organism: Citrullus mucosospermus (assembly GCA_030954485.1). NCBI lineage: Eukaryota > Viridiplantae > Streptophyta > Magnoliopsida > Cucurbitales > Cucurbitaceae > Citrullus > Citrullus mucosospermus. The sequence continues at coordinate 7,431,776 of CM062062.1, forward strand.
TGGATACCTTTATCATGCGTTTCCTTAGTCTTGACCATGCATTCAACATGGTCTCTTACTTACCAAATATGCGTCCAACTCAGCTAACTCTCAGCTATGCTTTTAACTCTTTCCATCACTTAGTGAGATTTCCTTTCTTTTCCTTAGATCATATTTCCAAGCTTAAAGACATAGTTGCGTTCTTCTAGTTTGGTTATTCTACTTAGAAGAATTCTTAACTCCAAGAATTACTTTAATTCCAAGATCCAGAAATCACTCAACGCAACCTTCCAATCCAATCCTTCTAATCCAAACTTATCTACGACTTATACTTACCCAATACTTAAGCACAAACCTCACTTTTCCTTCAAGTTCAACGCATACTCATTCCTATTTTAGCAATCCTTCTCGGCCAACTCCACAAACTTGTGATCCAATACCACCTCTCTTGTCTTACTTCTTTTCTTTATAAGCTCTTAAATGCATAGGTTTTAAAAGTAGAGTGTGACAATTCCATTCACCTTAGAAAAATTTCATCCTCGAAATTTAGACAATATAATAAGGTTATGAAAGTGGAAAATACTTCTTTATTTATATATGTTGCCCGTACAATTTTACTTAAATAGTACACTCAAATACAATAACTAAAAACACTTCTTCCCATTCTTTTCTTATTCTTTCCTTCTGCTTAGTTACTTGGGCCTCCCTTGTTCTGTGGACAATATTTGCAATAGTGTCCAGGCTGCTCACACATATAACAAAAATCCTCTCTTCCTTCTTAATCTCCTTTATATCTCCATCCACAGTTCTTACAGGGATTTTCTTTTTCCAACTCTTTAGATCGACTGTAAAAATCCGTGAATGCTTTGCACTGGTTTCGTTGGTGTCCTTTCATCTCGCATGCAAAACACCTATCTGTTCCTTTAAAACATTCTCCCATATGGCTTTTTCTACATTCCGTGCACCCAATCCATGAGCGTTTTCATTTTCCCTTGCTTTTCTTACCTGACATAATGAACTGTACATGAAAATAAATTAATTTTGCGGCATCCACAGCTAAAGTCAATTCACTTCTACAGGTAATTATATCTTTGATACTTTCTCAACATTACTTAGATTCCTGTTTGAATACGTTATTTTCCTTTGATGGGATCCAATACATGAACAAAAGGAACAATTCATAAGTAATACTTCCTTGTTCGAAGAATTTTTATAAGTTTCAACTGATTATGTCTAGCATCATGCGTCTGTCCCATAGGCTTTCTTGAACGCATGTTCCGCCAACGTGTACTTAGTTACTAACCTAAGCGCATAGTTTGGTTACTAGCTTGGACGCATCGCACCATGCGTCTAAACTATAACACCCTCGCAAACTTCGCCACTTCGATCAACGCAACCTCCTACCGACCTCAACCAACGCATGATTGTTGGTTCAACAACCTCATCAACGCATAGCCCCGAACATTTACTCTCGCTCAACTTTTAGACGCATGCCAACACTTCAACCCTCATGCTTAGGCTTGGTTATGCAAATTCTTCCCTATTTCAATCATTACCCATGCTCACTCTCATGGACTTCTTGCTTCAATCCAACCAACGCATGGACACTTCAAGCTCAAAGGCTCTCGGCCATCACTTTCAATCACCCGACTACTTGCTTGTCATTTTCCAGAGTTAAGAGTAGAGCTTACAACTTATCGCCTCCTTACAAGAATTTTGCCCTAAAAATTCTGTAGGCTGTTAGTCCCTAAAAAAAAAACAATTGTGGATACTGCTTTATCATTTGCTCTTTGGGCTTGGCTTCCCAAGTAGCTTCTTCTACACCATGATTTTTCCACAAAACCTTGACCAACGGAATCAACTTAGTTCTTAGTACTTACTCCTTCTTATCTAACATTTAAATCGATTCCTCCTCCTAACTCAAATCTTTTCTTAGCTCAATTGGTTGCACCTTAAGTATATGAGTAGGATCAGGGACATATTTCATAAAACTGGAACATATTGTGATCCTTAGACATAATACTGAACTGCAACTTCGTTCCTAAAGCTTGTTGCGAACTTTTCCAGAACCTAGAAGTAAATTTAGGATCTTTTGTCAATGTCATTGATTACTCCGTACTGATTTACAATCTTATCCACATACATCCGTGCTGATCTATCCCGTGTATGTGTTTCTTTGACTAGCAAGAAACACACTATCTTCGTCAACTTATCAACAATCACCCAAATTCCACCAACACTTGCTAACGTTCTTGGTAATCCAAAGAAGAAAACCATTGTAACATATTTCCACTTCCACGTAGGAATAGAAAGTGGATTCAGTATCCTTTCCGGCTTTTGCCATACAGGCTTTACCTATTGACAAAACACTTGTCACGAACTCTGCTATTTCCATTTTTCATACCTGGCCATTAGTAAAAATTTCCTTAACGTCCTATACATCGCGGTATTACCAGGATGCACAGCATAAGCCGAGCTATGTGCCTCATATTAAACCTTATGGACTTCGTACGCTTCTATGTGTCCACGAGGTATAACACAAGGCTTTGCTTCCAATTCTTTCTTTTTACTTATCCCATACTCAACCATTTTCTGAATGATTATTCTAATATCCATCCATCTCTTGTTTCCTTCTTTTAAAGTTTGCTTTTCACTCATACAGCACATCCAACACTCAACCTTAGTCTCATTTGGCTAGCTCATAAGACCTACCCTAGGTTATAGTTGCATTTCCATCCTTAACTATTATGAGCTATAGCTCCTCAACGCGTAGCCTTACAAACGCATAGCAAATACGCATAACAGCTTTTTCAATCATAGACACTCTTCAACGTTTAATGACCTCTCCTACACATGCTATACCATACTCAAAGGCTTTTTGGTAAGCACAATGAACCTTACCATAACAAACCTCCAAAATTTCTCTAACTTCACCATCACATAAATCTTACTCTTCTCAATAGGCTTGTGTTAATTTTTATATAGAAGTTTCTTCCATTCCTCCAAAAGTCCACAAGTCTCTTTTCACCTTTTATAAGGATGTTAGTTTAGGTTTTCCGATTACACATTTCAAACTGAAGTTTATTGTATTTGTTGATTCAATTCCGAGTTTTATCGTATTTCGGTCATTTTGTTAGACGCTCAGAAATCTAATGATCACGACTTTATGATTAATATTCAATTCCTTACACTTGATTGCATGTTAATTGTAGAAAGCAATAGGCTAGGTTAGCTTGCGAATTGAATTAGACGAGTATTGATCTAATCAACATAGAATTGAACCAAATGAATGTTTAATTAGGCATTTGAAAATTAACATTCACCCTAGGTTTCCCTACATCTCAATGCAATTGGGTCAATTTGAACATGCATGCTTTCATCTTTTCAAATTGGGCTAGTTAGTTGCTTAGGACAAATTAATTAGCCTTTCTAATTAATTTGGTTAGGTGTAAGTAATCATCAAATTTCGATAATGACGAATCGATGACCAAATTTATTGAAAAGGAAAATCCATTACAACCCAAGCTAAATTTATCGTATATAAGTTTTTTTTTTTTTTACTCTTTTATTTACTGCGTTTTTGTCTTTTATGCTAATTAAATTTTATTGCAATCAAACCCCCAAACCCCCCTTTGGTCACTCTTGGATTGTAAATAGTTTAATTGGGAAATTCATAGGTTCCCTGTGTTCGACCCGACCTAGCCACCTACTACTAGTTTTGGTGAGTATGGTTAAAAATATTTGAAGTGGACTTGGGCAATGAATCTCCACCTTCCAACATACTGTAGATATACTTTATAATGATACAACTATTTATATTGTCGATACACTTGATTGATATATTGTTGATATAGTTTATAATGATACACGCATTTATACTATTGATGCACTTGATCAATATATTGTTGATATACTTTATAATGTTACACTCGTTTACACTACTAATACACTTGATTGACATACTGTCAATATGTTGAACCTCTTGCATTAATAGGGAGTGAGATCGTCAGCAAAGGTATGATGTGTTGCTACAAGGGTATGAAAAGGCAAAGGATCATTATGCAAGATCGAGCCAGAGAAGAAACGCAAGATAGGACCAAGGAATTGAGGCTAAGGATTAATTTTATGTATGTTAGATTATGCTTGTACTACTACATGTTATTTATATTGTAAGGGTCAAGAGGTATCCTTGTCACTCACTGAGCTTTGTAGCTCATTCTTTTCTTTTATGTTTTTCTTTTCAAGTAGCAGAGGAGTTCCCGTGCTATGAGATGTCAAAGTCTACCTCAAGATAGCTTTTTTATTGTTTAGAGTCAGAGTATTGAGTTGTAAATTGTAAAACTCTAAATTGTTATGGTTAAATAAAAGTTTGATTATTTAAAAGTTGTGCATGTTGAGTATATAAGTAGTAAAGTACAGGTTGGTAGTAGATGTCATAAAAAGAGGTTGATGTCTGCTATCCTCATGTCTATTTTCGGGTTTAAATGGGTAACTTGAGACAGGTGTGACACCACAGATATAACCAATCAACAGTAAGTCGACCCTTCACAATTGTCTGTAGTGACAATTGGGTCAAATTACTGTTTTATCCCTATAATTACATCTAACTCCTTAAGTACCACTAATCCCTCTAATGAACAAATAGTTTATAGTCTAACTACAAACTAACCCCTCTTGGGCTACTGAGAGGGTAAGGTCTCATCGTCCAAGACCCAGAATGAGCCCTTTTGGTGGCAATTTATCTACTTACCCTAAATGTGGAAAGAAGTAAATTTCATCTTGTGAAGACATGTTCCCAGCTCCTTACTCAGACAAATCTCCAAAATGGTAGGCTTGTTGAGTCGGTAATTTGGTCACTCTCACCCATACAAATCAAAGGATTGTCCTCATAGACGAGAGTTCATTCACTTAGGATTAAAGTCGAGTCACCTATGGTCATCCTATGAAATGTTAATTTATTCAATTAACAGCGTTATAAAGAGAAACTAAAACATTTCGCAGTCTGATCTTATACAAACTCTTTGCATAGCATACCCCCACTCACATTTACAACTTTTATTACAATTACAAAATTGGTCATATCAGTAGTGTCACCAGGATAAGGCACCCAACCTTATCCCTAAAATACATACTTTTTTTGTTATTACTTAAACATGATCCAACCTTGTATGTCAACCACATACATATTTAAGTTTACATAAAATAACCACAGATCTTAGTTTATTGGAATGAGTTAATGCAAAAATAAATAAAATAACTTATTATTTTATTGAATAACTAATTTATATTTACAAAGATTACAAACTACGAAAACCTTAAGAGGTTTAGGACACTAGTTCCAACAATTAGTAGGAGACTTAGAAAACAAAGGATGTTATTTATTGGTGAAGCAAGAAATTTCACAACATGAAGTCATTATAATAGTATTGGTCCCAATTATACATTATAATAGTATTGGTCCCAATTATAGGACATGTAAATTTTCACCAATTAAACAATGATGTAAACAAAGAATGTTATACATTTGATTGTTATATGTGTATTAACCAAGTATTTGATATTCATTCTCTTCTTGACTTATTAACAAATGGAACAATTATTCCAATCCTAGAAACAATTTTTTTTAAAAAAAAAATTGGAACCTTGATAGACAGATATCATTTGATTATATATTTTGTTATTTGAGTATTTTATGTTACATTGATATATCATCAATTAACGTCGCTCTTCTAATAGACCTTGATAGAATGATATCATTTGATTATTTGTTTAATCTTTTCATTTACAATTTGAGGATTGTTGATTCTAATTGACCTTGATAACCCTTGATAGAATGATATCATTAATCAACTTAGAGGTAGATATTAGGAATACTAGTGATATAAATGACATTGGTCATTGAACTTTGGTAGATATCAATTATATCTGCATACTATAGGTTTTAGTTGTCTCTTTGCACTTAAAAATTATCAAGGTATACATGTAACAAAAAAGCTAGTCAATCATTGTCTATATCACTAGCTACCAGTGATAAAAGTAACAAAAAAAAAAAAAATTAGTCATATTCTATAATTGTCTATACTCACATATAGTGATAAAAGTTTAATAGAAAGTGATAGAAGTCTTCTTTTTTTTTTTCTTTAATTAGACATTGAATAAAAAAAAATTAATGATCATAAAACCCAGTTGGCCAATATGGGTCCCCCATCTTTATTTTGAAACTCCACCATGGTCTTCATTGATGTTGATAACATATCCTTAGCCATGGTCCACCACCACCATCCCCAACTAGTCTTCATCATTCTCCTTATTTATTTTATTATTATTTTCTAAAATAAAAAAAAAATATTCAACACCACACATGGGTTGCCACCAAACCTAGATCATGCTGATCACCATCATGATCATGCTCCGTCAATCTCAACCGTCCATTTCCTCCATCTACTCTATATAAAAACCATCCAATCAAACCTAAACTCCTTTAAATTTTGTAGTGAGAAGAATTAGCTGCACAAATTAAGGGCGAAGTTTCAAGCTATGGAGAAGAGCAAATCATTTTCTAAGTACTCATCCTCAACCTCGGGCGAGTTCGGTTTCCAAACCCGATCCAACTCATACAATTTCAATGGCCCGACCGCGAAGGCAACTGGGTTCTCGACCTCGGCCGATCCCGAGCTCCAAAGGAAGAGAAGAATTGCATCTTATAATGTTTTCAACATGGAAAACAAAGTAAAATCCAGTGTAAAGAACAGCTTCAAGTGGATCAAAACTAAGTTTAGTGACATTCGCTATGGTTTGTGAGTTTTTTTTTTTTTTCCCTTTTTTGATCTTTATGTAAACAATGGCATTTTCTGTCTCTGAAGACTTGGAACCAAATTCAACATATAATTAAAGAGTTTGGAAGGTGTGTGTTTGGCTGTGGCTTTTGTTTCCTCATGCAAATATATAAGCCTTTTGTTGCAACATATACAAAACCATTCACCTCTAATTTTAGTGATCTTATTTTTGCTGTTTGCTTTTGCGCTTTTTTTTTTTTTTTTTTAATTGTTTATTTTAGGTTAAATTTTAAAGATACTCCTCTTGAGTGGTTTCAATTATAGCTGTGAACTTATAAATTTTTTATAAAGTTTGAAGTTTGTTGCAAAATAATCTTGGTACCATAAAAGGAAGAGTATAAATTTATCTGCTTATGTAAACTACACACATACATGGAAAAGAATAATAATGGTACTTAGAACATTTGTGAACCATAGTTGTTATCGTCTTTCTCCTTTCAACCTCAAGCCAATCAATTTTATATTTTTCCGTTAATGATTTTTTCATTAACCCTAACCACTCTATGTACGTAATTAGATTTGTTTATTTAAGTAACAAATAAGCAAGTACATACTTTCCCATCCATAAATTTAACAATAGAAACTTTCCCAGGGTGGTTTTAGAAAAAAAGAATCAAACTTCAAGTGTTTATATGAACATTTTCAAAGTTTATGAAGATGATTGAATCCACAGAATTTTTGGTAACTTAACCTTTATTTTAAATAATATGCCTTTTTAAATACATATTATAAAAATAGTTCCTGGAAGGGGTTGAATAAACAATAAGTTGGAGTGAGTTGAAAGTGAGTAAAATTTTACATTTTTTTTAAAATCTTCATTATAGTTGTAGTAATGCAAATTAATAAATATAGACACAATACACTATTTTTTATTTTTTTATCGGTTGTTTATGATTTTATTTGGTGTAATATGTAAATAGAAATTCTGACAAAATAAAATTAGGGTTGTTTTCATTACCAAAATGAACCAAACTATTTACAAATATAAAGAAATTTTACTATCTATTCGTGATAAACTGTGATAAACTTCTATCGCGACAGATAGACAATAAAATTTTTTTATATTTATAAATAGTTTGATGTTTTTTCTATTTATAATAAAATTTCTATAAAATTATATATCTTAACAATTGTTTTCTATTGTACATTTTCTTAATAGACAGTAGTGGGAGATTTGAGCTACAAACTTCTCAATCGCTAACCTAAGCTATATGTCAAATTGAATTATGCTTATTTTGATTTTTCTACGGTACCTTTTCATAACGCCAACAATTTCAATGTTTATTTGTTATCCATGACAAATGACAATTCAATAGAAAAATCTAATTCGGTTTACATTTTTCAATCTAAATTTATAACTTTGCATTATTTATCTACTTATTTTAAAATATGTGTATTTCTAATCTATTTTTATGATTCAATCAAAATAAACGAAAGTTTAGATTGGATATTGGAGTATATTCTTTTTCTTTTTTATCCCCTTAATGCAAATGAAAAGTTATTTGAAAAAAAGGAAAAAAAGAAAAGAAAAATTTAAAGACTTTTGTTCACATTTTCAGGCGCTTTATGAACTATGAAGATTCCTTGCCAAAAATGTGTCATTGAGGGTAAAGTGGTTCAAATATAGGGATATTGAATTGATTAGGAAAAAGAAGGACAACGCATCACTCAACTGATTTTAAGCATATGGTTAGAATTCTTCAAATTCCACAAATTGAAATGGTTGGCACTAGATTTCAACCAAAGAAATTTAATTCGTGTAAATTTACTTTATTTTATTTGATTTGAAGTATAAGTGTTACAGTTTCTAATTTTTAATCTCTGATTCTTTCCCTCCGATACATAAATTTTAATCCTTAAGCTTCTTGATCTTCTTGAAAGATCGATTGGCCTTTGGGCTTATTGATTTTTTTGGAGGATTGGTCTTTGGGCTTGTTGATCTTCTTGGAGGATCGACCTTTAAACTTGCTGATCTTCTTGAATGATTGGCCTTTGGGTTTTATTATCTTCTTGGAGAATCAACCTTTGACTTGTTGATCAAACTTGGATTTGTATTTGGCTTGTTGATCAGCTTGGATCAGCCTCTGACTTAATGATCTTCTTAGAGAATCGGTCTTTGGACTTATTGATCTTCTTAGATGATTAACCTTTGGGTGATGATCTTCTTGGAGGATTAGCCTTTGGACTTGTTGATCTTCTTAGATGATCGGTCTCTGACTTGTTGATCAACTTGGATAGGTTTGTAGTTTGCTGATCGACTTGAACCAACCTCTAGCTTGTTGATCAATTTGGATCGGCCTCTGGTTTGTTGATTGGTTTTGCTTGACCTTTGGCTTGGTTAATCTATTAACTTTGATATGAGGGCTAGCGAGCTTGTTTTCAAATTAGGGGAGATTAGTCTTCAATTTGTAGATGACAAAGAGACGATCAATTTTGTGAAGAAGAGGCGACCAATCTATTGAAGAAGATGCTCAAATTGTTGAAGAGACAATCAATTTGTTGAAGTCTTCTAGTGTTTGAATTCTCTAAACTTCGAAGGTTGAAATTCTCTAAATTCTCTAATTTCTGAATCTCTGACTCCCCCTCAAATGATTGGTGGTCTCCTCTATTTATAGAGTTTTGGAAGACCTTATATAGACTTGGGCTTGGTTGACATTGAACCCAACTATTGGGCTTGGACTTAAATTAATCTCTTTTTAATAGATTTTTATTTTAGTTTGACCCAATTTATTTTAATAAACCCAAGTAACCTAACTTCGGGCCCAATTTCCACGTGGCATAATTTGATTGGACGAGCTGACATTGCTTGATGGATCAATGTTTAGACAAATGACATCATTTGATTTGCCAATTTCATGTCTTTAATTTTAATTTGAGGACACATATAAATTTATAATTGGTCTCAAATTTATCAATCACTAATTTGAACTAATGATGTGGCAATTTCTGATGGCAGAAATTTCTGTCAACATAAATAAATAAATGTAAATCATGTTTTAATTTGAATTGTCACTAAGTGAGAAACAAATTTGAAATGTAACTTAATCCACCACCTATACGTTGGAAATTTTGGACGGATGATTATTTTTTGAAGTCCAAAATGAAATCTTACATAGTTTTAAAAAAATATATTTTCTGATCTTCAGCTTAAACCATCGTCAACATCAAATTACTGAAGCATTGTATTGTTCACGGAAATTGAGATCTTGTTCCATGCTACTCTCACTTTTCTTACTATTCGTTGTCGCTACTCTCATTTTTCTTACTACTCGTTCTTGCTATTCTCTCATCTCTTACTACATGTTATCGCTACCTTCACTCCTTACTCTCAATAATCAGTGATATGAACAGTCTCAGGCATCAAATTATTATTTTTATTTTATTTAATAATTCGATGTAACTTTATTATTTTTTTAATTTTATCCTTTTTAAGACATATTAAGTAGAGATAATTTTGTCTTTCTTACTATGATGCATGAGGGTTTTTTTTTTTTCTTTTTTATTGGGAGGCTATTTAAAGTCTTATTGTTAGGTTGTTTGGAGGTTAAATTTTGGACGATGAATTGAATTTGACCTTTGTGCGTTCTCTTTCAAGTTTAGCTAGGAGAGCTTCTTGAATTTTGCAATTCATGTGATGAGTTGCATGCCAAGAACATTCAAGTGGAATTGATCATCCTATTTGTGGAGTGTTCGAATCTTAGGCCAAGAAACTTGTTCTATCTCAAGATATTTGATCTTAAGGTAATCCATGTCTAACCTAACCCTTATAGTTGAAATCGAGTTGATTTGGGGTTTTAGTGATTGAGAATTAAGAGTTCTCATCCCAATAGTTTCTAATTTCAATTTGCTAGGATTTTCGTATCATTTGGTATAAGAGCACTAGACTCTAGATTGGGTATATCTTTTATTCCGTTTATTCAATTACTTTCTTTGTGAGTCTATTAAATTAGGGTTCTTGTTATGCTATTGTTTTGAAAAGAAAAGAAAAATATTTGTGGCAGAAAATTAAAATTGGGGGTTGGTGTGGACTGTTTCGAATTATGTAGTTATTGGGCTGCTAGAGGGAATTGGGAAAAGAAAAAGAAGAGAAATTGAATTGGAAGAGGAGAAATATTGTTTGGGGTATTGAATTGGAAGAAGAGAAAAATTGTTTGCGGCAGAAGAAATCGATAGTGATTGGGTTCGTGCTGAGTAGACGACAAAGAAATTGTTAGTGATTGAGTTTGTGCTGAGTAGATGAGAAAGAAAAGAAAAAACAATAATTTTGGGTGCATTGAAAAACAAGTACGTCAATTTAGTAACTTAATTTTCATGAGTTATAAGCAGTTGAATTTGTAGGTCGTGTATATACACAGAAGAGAGCTTTCGAAAACTAGTTGTCATGTTGATTAAAATATGCCTCCATTGTTCTTTGGAAGTCCTTCAAATTCATAGGAGTATTTTCTTGATAAAGGAAATTAATACCATATTTGATCACCACCAATATCGTAAAAAAGAAAAGGTAAAATTGATCGTTTCTACATTTGAGAAACATGTTGGAATCATTTATTTTCGAAAAGGAGGAGAAGTGAAAATCATGAAATGCCCTTATAGAAAGAAATCAAGGTTCTCATGAGGAAGCGTTTTGTTCCCAAGGCTTTCCACAAATTGCAAACTTTGAAACAAGGGAGAAAAAGTGTGAAAAAGTATTATGAAGATATGTTGATATTATTTGAGGAGGTTAACATATATGAGGATGAGGAAGCTACCATGAATCGATTCTACAAATGACTTTAATGAGAAAATTATCGAAATTTGACCTGGTGAGGATTTGGAAGAATGGTGCATGTTGCCATCAAGATAGAAAAGCAACTCCAAACGAGATGTTCAAATCTAGCACCAATTTCAAATCATTAGTAGAAAAGTTTTTAAAATTTGCCTGCCAAATTTGTGCACTTATCATTTGATAAGGGGGAAAGCAGCATAAAAAAAAGTTGCTAATGTTGTAACTATATGCGTGATAATGGCATTTTGCATAGTAGGTCATTAAGTAGCCAGGAGAATCACATAAGCCTAATCTTGCTACTATTGTTGTACTACTTATTATTGGAGAAGCATGTGTTAGTAGTAGTGAGATTGAGAAAGTAGATGGTAGTGAACTTGAAACTATGATACTTTGTGTTGACATTGCTAGCCCATTAGATCCAAAAGTACCATATGATCCTACTCTTATATCATTACTTCTAAGAGAAGTGAAACTTGATGTGTGTGAGGTGGAAAGTAAAAGACATGAGACCGAGACAAAAGCAATAGAAATATATGAAGAAGAAAAGTTGTAAACATAAATGAGAGAGAAAAGCATGTGAGTAATTCTCAGTCTATCGATAAAAATGAAAGAAAAGCCAAGAATGCGAGTTTGAAAATTTGTGAGATTATGTCGTTCTTGTATACAAACAAAACATTTAAGACTTTTTAAACAAAAGAGTCTGTTTTTTTAATAGGTGAGCTTCAACCAAGTTTGCCTAGTTTCTCTTTTGAGTTTTTGCAGGATGTTAAAACATTGATTTTGAAGCAAAGCTCAAAGATTGACCCTAGTTCTTTTGATGGTCAAAATCAATGAGAATTGGAAGGATCGATATTCTTCCCAAAATAGATGAAATTCATTCATGACTACAAGGTTACTTTACAAGGGAGACAATCCAAGAGAAGTGCTAGGAAATTGACATCATTTTCTTTAAATCTGCTTTACAATGCTTTGATTTGAATTCAAGGTTCATCCTTTAAAAGGAGGGGAGGAGGATATGAACCATCCCAGACATCAAATTATTATTTATATTTTATTTAATAATTTTGACGTAATTTTATTATTTTCTAATTTTATCCTTTTTAAGACCTATTAAGTAGGAGGCATTTTGTCTTTTTACTATGATACATTAGGGTTTTTTATTGGGAGGCTATTTAAAGTCTTGCAATTAGGTTGTTTGGAGGTTTAGTTTTGGTCGATGAATTGATTTTGACCTTTGTGCTTTCTCTTTCAAGTTTAGTCAAGAAAGTTTAATTTTTGCAAGTCATGTGATGTGTTGCATGCCAAGAACATTCAAGTGGGATTCATCATCTTATTTGTGGAGTGTTATCGAATCTTGGGCCAAAAAAACTTGTTTGTCTCAAGATATTTGATCTTAAGGCAATCTGTGTCCTAACCTAACTCTTGGAGTTGAAATCGATTTGATTTGGGTGTTTTAGTGATTGAGAATTAGGGGTTCTCATCCAAAAAGAGTTTTTAATTCCAATTCGTTAGAGTTTTTGTATCAATCACCCTGTGTTTTCTTTTTTTTTTTTTTTTTTTTTTTTTGTTTGAATTCTATTTTTCACTTTTTTTTTATCATTAATGCTAGTGGTATGAACACACACTCTAATAGAAAAAACTGAGACAACGAAGAGGATGAAGAGAGGACAATTGCCCACACACTCCTTTCAAATCAAGTTAATTCTACAAGTGAATTTAACAAGTTATGTTGAGTGTTAATGCAACTCTGAACTTGAAAACCATCCATCTTTGTACTTCTTTCATACTGTTGAAAAGTTTCTCACTCTAACGTTTGGTGTTTTACAGTTACAATTGAAACAATCATCAAAGAAATACTTTATTTTGCAATCAGGTACATACAAAAACATCTTCATGTATCATTGAAACAATGGTTGGTTTTGGTTGTATGAGATGTAGGGCCCGTTTGGATTCACTTTCTAAGTGTTTATAAACACCTTTTTTGTACTTAGAAACACTTATTTAAACACTTAGAAAGTCAATCCAAACATGCTTGTAGTATTCTCTTCAATAACATGGGATTTACGTCACTTAAGTAAGAGTAAAAAGGAGGCTACACGAGGAAGTGTGATAACTCTCCCTTGTAAGAGTTATTTAGCCTTAAAACTGAAGTCATTGGTTGAAAAAAAAGTGTTTATTGTGGTAGTTTGTGATAAAATGAATAAAAAGAAAATCAATCAAATCAAGAGCTTATTGAGATTATGTTTTGTGAAAAAAAAAAAAAAAAAAGTAAATAAGTGTTTGAGACATTGTTGGATGCAACAAAGTTACGAGCGCATATGGAGAAGAACACAATGAGTAGAAGAATCTAAATAAAGAAGAAATGTCATCAACATGCAAGCACATAAAAACATGGACGTTTTTGGATGCCTGAGATTGTTAATTTGTGATTTTTCATGCTTTATTATGTTTATTTGTAGGAAATTGAGCATTTGGACTCAAAGAGACTAAATTAAGGTTAAAATGACGAAAATACTCCTATAATAGGTCAAAGTTTAACTAGGGCAAGAGAGTGAGTCAAAATTGATGGAAATGAGACAAATTAGGGCAAAAAGGTCTTGGAGGCCGCGCATTGTAGGGCTATCCAAGATACCACGAACAAAGGGCTTTAAACAAGGTAGCACTGCGATGCTATGACATTTTACGCACGTGCATTGTCCGTCTTTTAGACACAGCCGCATCACTATCCTAAAATAGTTATATTTCAAACAAAATGGCAACCTATGTAACACCCCCATCCTAGATATTTATATATATATATATATCTATATTTTTACCTAGGAGTGAGTGTTACCTAGTCTGTATTCTGTTAAACCCTGTTATATATGCATTTCTATATCATAACCAGCTGGCAAAATGCTTAGCCTTTACAACAGTTATGCAAAAATTTCCTGATAAGATAGCATCATAAGTAAGATTAAAAAGGCTATGTTTAAAGTTTACAAGTATGCAAAAAATATGCAAAAAATCTAGTTAAGAAGTTTGGTCTTGAAAAGGCTAGTATCAAACGAACCCCTGCACCCACTCATGCTAAACTTACTAAAGATAGTGGGGGAACTTTGGTGAATGAACAACTGTACAGAAGTATCATTGGGAGTTTGTTGTACCTAACAACAAGTAGACCTGACATTACATTTGCAGTTGAGGTTTGTGTTCGGTATCAGTCCATACCAAAATCCAGCCATTTAATGAGTGCAAAAAGAATTATCGACTACATCAATGGGACCAGCGATTACAGATTGCTATACACCTTTGATAAGAATTGCACCCTTGTAGGGTACTGTGATGCTGACTGGGCAGGAAGCTTAGAAGATAGAAAAAGCACCTGTAAGCACTGATTTGCGATGCCAAGCATTGAGGTGTAGCCATGCGTTGTGGCTATGCGTCTCAAAGGGAGAAGTGGCCGAGGGCGAGAGGAAAGTAAAATTTTGACTGAGTATTGACTAAGTCCATGCGTTTGTGGTTAATTCATGGAGGTTGGTGAGCTGAAGTAGCTACCCGTGTTGATAGATAAGTAGTCCTGATGGGGGAAGAAGCACACTTGAACCATGCGTTCAAGTCATTCTACGCTGAGGACAGTATTGTGTTGAAGTCGATGCGTCGAAGACAGAAATGCGCTGGAAGCACCTGTGTTGAAGACAGGATGGTCTAGACGCAATGAAAATAGAAGTGCAAGATGGAAAGATATGCGTTCAAAATAGGAGGCGTGTGGGGACACCCACCATGCGTTGGAAGAGGGGAGAACCCCGCGCTAGTCTGCAGATGAAATACGTAAGTTAGCAGCCTAAGTCTTGGTGTTTGAGAAGGTTAAGTCGGTAGTATAAATAGCTGGATTAATTAAATGTTTAATCATTTTAAGAACATTTCGAGAGCTTAAGTCGGTTCTATTCTTCAGATAAACTTCAGAAGAAGATAGAAGAAGGTGTTCTTAAGGATTTTGGACGAAGTTTGATTCATATTGACGCTGAAAACGAAGCTGGAACAGGGGAATGACCGAAGCTACCTAGTTGGTTGAGCAGTGACTGATATTCGGAACAGAACGTGAGGAATAAGCTGAGTTTAGAGCTGAAAATTTAAGGTTAGTAAGTTAACGCAATTCCTAACAACTTTTGTAAAGGATGGTGATGCTGAAATCGAAGTTTTACTATGTGAATCCTTAGGAAATCAGTGATTACAAGACTGTCTCGCAATCCGGAACAGCAGGAAGTAATTTCGGAATATCGCGAGAATGAGAAAGAGCTACACCCTAAAATTTTAAGGTAAGCTTTAGAACGTGATTTCCTATCAGTTTGTAGAAGAGAAGAAACTCTGAATCTATATGGAAATGTGACTTTTCATAGGTTGAAGTAAGGACAAGAAGAAAGGAAGGAGTTACAGTGCAGAGTGCCGTTGGAAAATCAAGTATCGGCACACTGTCTAGGAATTTGCAGCGAGACGGGTACCGCTGAGACGCAAAGGAGCTTTCCGTCTCACAAATCTCGCTAGATAACGCTGAGTATCGCTGCTCAGGTAGGTAACGCCGGTGCTGTTCTATCAGGTATCGCTAGTAACAGTCCTATTTGGCGGGTGTCACTGAGATTCTCGTTTATAAGCCAGTAGAGAAAAGGAAAGGAAGATAGTGTTGATTAATGCAAGGCATGTTTCTTTTGCAGGCCAAGAAGAAATAGGAACAGTATATAAACCACATAAAGCCTAGGAAGAGTTGTGAGTGACACTTTTCTTTCTTTGAAATGAAATTTATTGAAAATGTTTAGTTTGGTTTGTCTTATGAGATAAGGCTTTGTGATGAGTCGTTTCCTTAAAAGCATGATGCTTGATAATGTTGTTCACAAGGCATGTTTTATATGTTCCTATAAGATGTTCAATGGCATGTTTTGAAAAGTTGTTTATCGTGATATATTTGTTTTTCATGAAAGATTTTCATGTGATCCATTCACGTATAATGTTGATTTCTAAAATGTTTAAGAGAAGACTTAATGCTGAAGGACATGAGAAGGCATGTGAGCTTCCCCGGGACCCAGTACTGAAGGACTCGTAGAAGGTACTTGGGCAACCCGACTTATTCCTATGTGCACATAGAGGTTAAGCTGGCTAGTGCATCGAGCTTGCTCTGCTTGAAGCCAGGGATGATTTTCGACGTTGAGTGCGTAGAAGCATTGCTCCGCCTCAACTAAAGGAAAAGTTTGAAAAACTGGTTGATATTGATGAATTCCTTGGAAAACGCTTTGATATGATTTTAGTATTGATTTATGAGAATGATGGATTTCATGAAAAACATGCAGCACTTGAACAAATGTTAAACTCTGATTATTTCGTTATACATAACATGCCTATTTTAAATGAATGCCGTTTTACAAAGATTTGTCACTCACTAGGCTATTAGCTTATGTTTTCCAATGTTTTCATTTTTCTCTCCCCAGGTAGCAAGGACGTTCCCGGTGCTTAGCCTATTACAGCTCACCCTGCCTAAGTCTCGAGTATCAAGATACAGTCAAGTTTGAGAGTTGTACGTTGAGTATTCTTATGTAAATGGCATGTAGAACATATAGCTTTGAGTGGATACTGTTGATGGTGTTGTGTATGTTGTATTTTGGATATGAAGATGAATTCATGCTATGTATTAAAGGTGTACCCTATACAGGGAATTGTATCAAGTTATAAGCATGCGATGTATGACTGTGTTCTATGTTTGTATATGAGTAAATGTATGTACAGGAAAAGTTAGGACAATATGCGTCACAAGAGGGGTGATGTTTATTGTCTTCACACTCCCCCTTAGGTTAGGTGGGTAGTCTGGGAGGGGGTGTGACAGCACCTCTGGTGGATGTTTCTTTCTGGGAAATAATTTGATTTTGTAGTTCAGCAAAAAGAAAAATTGTGTATTCATGTCCACTACTGAAGCAAAATACATTATTGTGGGAAGTAGTTGCACTTTTTGACATTTATCAGCCACCATAAATCTCCACCTTCATTTGCCCTAAAAGTGGAAGAGAATATATAAAGAATGGGTAATTTTGTTAGGTAGCATTTTTAGGGATAATAATTAAGTATATAACAACACTTGAAAAAAAAGCAAATATCGCAAAATCTATTAGTGATAAGACTTTATCACTGATAGACTCCTACCAGATATGCTCTATCACTGATAGACTTTGAAGGCAGAATCTAAATTTTGAGCTTGATTACTATATTTGCAATTGCCCCATAAAGAATCGATGGATTGTCGCGGCGTTGAGGGGTAGTGCTGTAACACTCTTGCCCTCTAGGGCCATATGCCACAGTGCAAAAAACATTCCAATACTCTAGTATTCCCTTGTGTTTTGTCCTCAGCGTCACCCAACATCGCAGTACCAAGGCTTCTTAGAGTGTTCTAGTCCTTTTTCGCTCCTTAAAGCCTCAAGTGCTGCGTATGACTCCCAATTGCTCCAAATTAACCCCAAATGGCTCGTAACGCTCCAAAATGCATGATTTACTCGAGAATCTACAAATATAAACAATTAAGCACACAAAATATAACAAGCAAGCGAGATTAGACGCACTAAAATAACCATTTTCGAAAGTTATCAATGGTCTTATACTTTTCAAATTTCTTCTTCTTGGATACACCTCCTTCATGAACTTCACATAGTACTACATTTGTTTAAGTGCATTAGCAAAAGGTAAATTAATATGAGATTTTTTTTAAAATATCTAGAAATTTAGAAAATTGTGCATCCAATTTTTTCTTTTGAAATCATTGAGGTTAAGGGATTTTTTTATGAACATAATAATCAAGGTCATAAAACTTCTGTCACACCTCTTCCTGGATTAACCTCTTTAAATCAAAAAGGAGCGTGAAGATAGCAAACATCACCTCTTCTTTGACGTTTACAACTCGACTTTTAACATTCTCGTTTTGTGCCCAAACCAAGCTTAAGCAGCAAGGATGGAACAAATAATATTTATATAATTCTTAAACAGATTTACAACTTATTTTACAACTTAGTAATGTCTAGTAAAATATAATTATCCTGTGGCAGACCTCAACTTCGTGCAGCATCGAGAACTCCTCTACCACCTGTGAAAGGAGCATAAAGGAAAAGAGTGAGTTTAATGCGCAGTGAGTGGCTACATATTAAAGCATGGGGTTCCTTTTCGACACTTTAAACATACCAAACAACTTAAATGTTAACATATCATAATGAGGTTACATCATAATGAAGTTAACTACTCAAACCTCAATACTAGTGGTTATCTCTATACCATACTCACTCCCTGTTGGTTCCACTTAGCTCAGCAGACCGTCATTCCCTCTATGTGCACATAGACCTACCTCTTATGGGCTCAGAAGCTAGATAAAGCAGTCCTCTGACCATCCTATGTGAGGTTCTTCTTACAAGCTCAGAATCTAGGTTACGGTAACCCTCTGACCATCCCATGAAATTTCGCCACAAGCTCGGATTCTAGATCTTTAGATCCTTCTTCCATTCTGTGGGGCTTCCCTTGTCTTACAACATAACAACATACAATGTAAGGAAAAATAAAATTAACTCTTAGAAGAGAAACCACTCACCGTAGATTAGGGTTTTGGCCTTAAAATCCTCTTAACCTTGTTCCGAACTCTTTGTCCTTCCAAAAACTTAGCTTATCCTTCACCCTTGAGAACACGACTAAGTTTATGATCCAAAAGACACACAACAAACCTTAAAACAGCAAGTTGGACGCCCAAAACCTCCTTTAAATGCCTGGAATTGCTCTTCGGGATGCCTTGTACATAGTTTGGACACCTGGCAACACTTGGAATGCTTGGGAGACTATGTTGGACGCCTAGACTACCTTCTTGGACGCCTAGACTGCTTGAGTTGGACGCCTGACAACTCTCTTAGACGTCTACTTTATGTGTTGGACGCCTGGTTCCCCTTTTTCCTTCCTCGAGCAAAGTTTTTCTTCCCTCAAGTTCTTTCTCTCTTGATGAACTTTCGTTTGAAAGTGAATTGTATGAATTCCCAATGTTTCAAGTTCTATCTATAGGCTTGAAAAGATTGTCCTTGTCATCCAAGAATTCTCCTAAGCTTGACACTTAACTTCTTATGTGGCTTCATCATGCATAACCTATTCATGCATGTTGACACTTCACCTCTTGATGTGTTCAAACTCAGAGCTAGTCACCTCCTACTTATTTTCCCCGTTCTTGAACGCCTACCATGCGTTCAATTAGGCTCGGTTATCTCAACCATGCATCCAACTACCCTAGCTATGCGGCCAATTTGTGTTTAATTCAGGTATGTTTCCTTTTGCTGCCTTTTAACCAATAAGAACCATTCAACACCTAACCAAATTTCCCCTCAATTTAAAGTATGCATCCAACTCCCCTAGTTCCTCACTACCATGTGTTTAAGACCTCTTGTAATTAGCCATATTTTTACCTTGTTAGTCACATCATGCGTCCAACTTTTTATATTTGATCTTTATCCTAAGTTTTTTTCCTTTAACAAAGATAGGTTGCTTAACACTTAACCAAAATCTTGTCTCTAGCCAAGCCATGTGTCCAACTTCCTTGCTTTGGCTTTAGTGTTACCTTCCAACTATCATGAATTGCCCAACACTTAGTTAAAATCCAACTAACTTACAAGCTTTGTGCCCAACCTTCACCCTTTGGCCTAAGTGACACTTTTCAACTATCATAAGTTGCCCAACACTTAGCCAAAAGCTTTCCGAGACATGGACCATGCATCTCACCATGCATCCAACACTTATCATCTTCCCAGGACATGCGTTTCAACCTTGGCTCAAAGGTAGATAAGTTGAACTTGGTCCTACGTTTCCAACTTTTCTTCCAACACTTGGTCAAATTTCTCAATCTTTAATCTTATGAGTTCAACTCGAAGTTCACCTCAAAGTTTCTCCTTTCAAAGCATACTTGCTTCCCATTCTCAACGCGTAGTCCAAAAGCTTTAAGAAAAATCTCATAGCATAGTTTTCTCCCAAACACTTCTATGACCAATTCTCTCTTCAAAACTCAATTTTGGACAAACATTTATCCCCTCCCCCCCCCCCCCCCCCCCCAAAGTGAGGTTAACGTATAGTGTGCTTTAAACCTCCAAAAATTCCCAAACTCTACAAGCCTAGAAGTCTTACTCTTCTCAAATTTTTCCTAACTCCACAGGCTTGTGTTAATTTTTCATATAGAAGTTTCTTCCATTCCTCCCAAAATCCACACATCTCTTTTCACCTTTTATGAGGAGGTCAGTTTAGGTTTTTGGGTTTTACAACTTCCTTTAAGATGACAATGCAGGTGCATGCCTCTTTCTTTCATTAACTATCTCCTTCTCATCATTCTCTTTTTCTTTTTCTTCGTCTTCATTCTTCTCTTCTCCTTTATGTTTCTCCCACTTCCAAGATCCAACTCATCCTGCACAAGCTCCACATTCACCATAGGCTCTACTAATGGTCTATCACTCCCAAGAGTCACTGCCTTACATTGCTCCTAGGATCTCCCATCATAGCAGCTTGAACACTTCCCTTCTACTTGCTATTGACCACAATGGTAATCTGGTTCATCTCCTCGATATTTTGAATAGAATTTCCATTACTGGCCACTGTGCTTTCCAATTGTATTTTTTTCCTCCTGAACTTCTTTATGAAATCACTCTTAACTCCTAAAATCAAAGCCTTCTTCTCTGTCGGAGGTAGGGATGTTGATGCAAAGATTGGAGGAGCCTATAAAACATTCTCGATGTTAGCATAAGAGAAATTTTCATGAAAATTAAAACATGGGTGATAATGTGTAGGTAGTTGAGTATGAGGCGCAAGGAACTAAGAGAACTAGAACTAAGCTGGGTTCCCATGATAGCTGCCTTGGTGCATATTGACATTGTTAGCCAACTGCACATAAGAAACCTCTACTATCGTGTACAAACTACATGTCGACATCGATGCAATCGATTAGGGCTTACCTAACACCATAAGTTTATTCTCGGTCAACGTAGCCATTTCAGCCTTTAATGCATTTACATCATCCAATTCATATAAACCCATTGCTTTGGTAGTAGCTCTATCTAAATGCCAATTGTAACTTGTAGTGCCCATGTCCTCTAGCAATGTTGTGGCTACCTTAGCTATCTTGGAGAAAATGAATCCTCTTGTAGTTGCATCCAAGATGGACTTTGTTGTGTTGGACAATCCATTGTAAAACATTGGATTTGTAACTAGTTCGAGTATCCATGTTGTGGATACTTCGCAAGAGTTTCTTACACTCTAACTATGCTTTGAACAGTTGCTCACCTTCATTTTACTTAAAGGTGTCACTCTCCATTTTTAGCTTCGTCATCCTAGTTGGTGGGAAAATTTTGTTCCCGAACATCTAAGCTAGCCCATCCCAGGTGGTGATGTTGGCTAGCAAGATCAACTCAATCCAATACTTGGCCTTCTTCTGTATAGAAAAAGGAAACATACATAAGTGAATAGCATCAACAGACACATTTTTTACCATGCCACTAATCTCAAAAATTCAATGAATGTGTCCTGTAAGGATCCTCAGCTAGACTCCCTCTAAATGCACAGCTTCTCGCCATCTAGATGAGACCATGCTTGAACACAAAATTATTAACATTAATCAATGGGTACATGTGTGATCCCAAACTAAGCAAACTAAATAGTTGGCTAGAAATAGTCTTTGATCATCCTTGGTTCCATAGGTGGTTGACCCATGGTATTGAACCCGACCCTTAAGCTTCCCCTAAGATTTCTTATGAACGTACGATCAATCTCTTGAACAAAAGAAAGACGGCCAAACCAATGAATCTATTGCATGTACTAAACAAAAACAAAAACAATACACACTATATTAAAATCATAGAAAATTCTCAATATTAGAAGAATTTAAAGGCATCGAATCTCTAGCAACAATGCCGAAAAAACATGATAAGTGCAAATGCACACGCGTCAAGATGTAACAAAGTATAAAACGACTCTAGACCAAGTATCATCCTCAAGGAATCAAGTATTTGAATCATCGAACTATTATAAAAAATATATATATATTTTTAGTTTTATCTAGGGACCCAACCATGAAGGTTTTGAACTTAAACTAAAACAAGAAGAAAAAAAAAAGAACAAATAGTTATGGAAGAAAGTAAGCAAAAAGGTATCCTAGAGTACTGATTTCGCTAAAGGACTGTTCAACTTTACCTATCAAGTTCTAAATTAATTATTATCAATTATCTCTATCTCGAAGTCTTTTATCAATTATTATCAATTACCGATATGCCCCTCTTGAGGTTAACCTTTTCTCCTACTTAACTACTGGCTCCTAAGTCTCTTGGAACTCGTTAAACGAACATGGCACTACAATCCTTGATCATTAATCTCTATCGTTCTCCTATTACACTAGTATGTTCAAACGACAATTTAGCAAGCAAGATCTAATCTAAACTATTCTCACTAGAGCAAGACAATAGATCATACATCAAACAATACTAATCAACTATTGAAAGCTTTAAAAACATGCGTTGCTAAAAGATAATCAATAAATAACCAATTCATAATCACAATAGTTCTACAACATCAATCTAAAAGCTCAATCAAACTCTAGAACTAAAGCATTTAGCAACTCAGATCTCAAAATACAAAATCAACATAGAATTCATAAAATTCCACAATTTTAAAGAACTAAAGAAAAGCTCAAAAGATTGGTCGATGATCTAATTATGTCACCGAAACAAAATCATGTCCCAAGCTCTTGATCCTTGCATTTAAGCTCTCGAGAATCCTCCATCACAATCTCACCCCTCCATCTCTCCAAAAATATGAGTTCTCCTCTCTCTCAGCTTCCAAAAATTCAAGTTAAACAACCCCCAAAACTCTAAACAAAGTGGGAATTAAATAGTTGGTTCGTCAATAGCGTCACAATGTTGGTAAGTAGCCTTAAGACACTACCTAGCATGGCCCTCAGCATTGATTGTCATAATATCACAACACTAGGGTATAGCATTGCAATGCTGCCATGTTTTGTGCTATTGGGTCTAGAGTGTTGCAACGCTTCTTGGGCACCTTTTTTTTCATCTTTTTCTTTCTTAACATGCCTTAGATCAACTACGACCTCCCTAAGGCTCTTTCCCACGTCATTTCTTCTCAATTAGATCATTCTTGTCCAAATTCTTGACAAATAAAACCATCATTTAACTAATAAAACTAACTAAATTCTAAGCTTAAGAAAGCCTTTTTTTTAGTGTTTTTCAGTCACTTATGGCGTCTATACGCTAAAAAATTCATATTACTTGAGACAGCAGTGTCAAGATGCTGCCATAGGTGTGTCGACGCTATGGAGATAAATGGAAATTGAAGATGGCATTTTTGTAATTTTGTAGACAAGAGTGTCCAGATGGTAGTTACAGTGTTTTTGTATATAAGCTTCTTTTTTAGTCGAATTTGAGGAGGCAAATTGGAGAGGAAGAAGTCCAAATTCAATTTCTACTCAATTTTGAGGCACAAGGAGCATTTTCGGAGACGGAAGAAAGGAATTCAAGGCTCGAGATCTTGACTTCTTGTTGGAAACGAGTGTGGCACATGTTGTTTAGAGTTTTTTTTTTTTTTTTTTTTTCCCTTTTTAGTATAGTAGTGTTTTGTTGGATTCCTTTTAGATGAGTTATTGTTTTGTATGGTGATATTGAGTGACAGAACTTGGTTGGATTAAGTATAAAAATAGAGTACTTAGTGTTGATTCCTTGACTTTATTAGTTTCACTCTTTCGGAAAGACTGAACTCTACTTTTTTACTGCCCAAATCAAATTGTTTGTGATTTTTTTTTCTTTATTTTTTCGAATTCAGTCTTTATAAAAGACTGAACTTCACTTACCATCCAAAAATTTTATGTCTTTTTTTTTTCAAATTACTTATTGCTTTTCTTTTTACTAATTAACATTTTTCAAACTACTATAGCAATGCCTATTTTTCTTTTTCTTTGAGTTTAATTGATTGTAACTAATTATTAAAATATGTTTTAATTAAAAATTTGATCCCATGAAAAAGTTAGAGCTTTAATCCTTATGGTTTGATAAAACCTCATAAATTTTATTTATGATTTGATAAAATTATAATTATAAATTTTTAACTTTTATGAGGATTTTATTAAACTCTATGATGTATAATTAAAATCTAGTCCCTATGATTTATTGAAATCCTCATAAATAGTCCTTTCAATTTATAGATATATCCACATGTCAACAGATATTTTAAGATTGAATTGCAAATTTCATCCCTATAGTTTGGTGAAAGTTAAAATTTAATTTAGTTCTTGCAATTTACAATTAAAATTTAGTTCATATGATTTAATAAAATCCTCATAAAAGTTAAAATTTATACTTTAATTTTATCAAACCATAAGAAATATTTATGAAGTTTTATCAAACTATAAACATTAAAATTCTAACTTTTAAAATTATAAAGACTAATTTCTAACTTGTCCAAAATCATTGGACCAAATTCGTAATTAAATCATATTTTAACAATTGGTTACGATTATTTAAACCAAAAGAAAAAGAACAATATATAGGTGTTGTTGTAATACTTTGAAAAATATTAGGTATTAAAAAGGAAAGAAATAAATGAAAGGAAATAAAAAGCTCACACATAAAATTGGGTTAAGTTGCATCTCAGGGTATTTTTAGAAAATATTTGTAAAAATAAGGTGATTTGCAAACTATTTTTAAAAAATAGGGCCTTGAAATATTGGAGGGAAGGAGAAATTTTGTTTTTAAGTTTTAATCAATTGGTTGTAAATTTTACTGTAGTAAAATGAGTGGTAAAATAACCGTTACTTCCTATTCTTTTATATATTTATTGAGTTTTTTTTTTTTTTGAATAAACAAATTCTATAATTTGGTTTTTGGAAAATATTATGTATTTTTTCAAAGAAAGAATTTGTTGATTTAATAACTAACCGTTACTTTAAACAACACTATTTTCTTTATAAGTTTTGAAACTTATATATATATATATGTATAATTTGGTTAAAAGAATTAAAAATATATAAAGCAAAAGATGTATAAAAGATGAAAAAATTCTAAAATAAAAAATTTATCAAATGTGAAAAAGAAAATTAAAATAGCAAAGATGGAAAGAATTAAAAAAAAAAAAAAAAAAAAAAAAAAAAAAAAAAAAAAAAAACAGTTAATTAGTTGTAGAAAAAGGTGTATGGTTGAAAAAACGAATGAAATAATAAATAATTTAAAATAATAATAAACTAAGTATTCAGTCTCTTGGATAGACCGAATTGAATAAGACAAGAAATAGCTCTACTTTTACAAGCATTTTCTAAAACGATACTTAATCCGAACTTGGTTATCTTAGAATTTCATTGTAATGCTTGGATGTTTTTCTTGTCCTTGATTCAATGAAGAGGCTTCTATATCACAACAATTCATTCATCTATTTGTATGCTTAATGATCTTGGTCTCTTAATTAAATATTTGTTTACTTGATTTAAGTTTTAGCTTGAGAGAGTATAATTTAGACTAAAACAACAACAGTATGATTGTTAGTAAAATCTTGCATAGGGATGGATTTCCCTGCAACTAAAGTGAGTTCATGTAGTGACAAACAATAACAGTTTACTCGTTAGTAATAGGCGAAAAAGATAAAGCATATTTTTTTGTAGTTAACAAAAGGTCCATTCATGTCATGCTTGTTTGTAGAAAATAGACTGGAGATTGATTTTACAAACTAAAAAAAGATTTAGCTAAGCTTGGGAGAGGAAGTCAATAAAAAATAGTATTTTCTTGACTTATGTTTATGGCATGATAAAAGTAGTCTATTGAATTGACAAAGTTTATTGTTTAATGCCCAAAAATCGCTTTCCTAAGGCATCTTGTATAACTATTGTCTCCATTTAGTTAGAAGTATGAGGAGTTAAGTTAGAACCAACATATTTGTTAGGTTATCTACATAAAATAAGGTATTAGTAAAAATGGTACTTATCCAAACTAAAAACTCAATCTTGAAGACGATACTCAAAACTCAATTCACTATATTAAAGCTTGACACATGACACCGTATAGTTACAACTTTGCTAACGCTAATAGAGATTTTATTATTATTATTATTATTATTATTAAAAGCCATTCTTTATCAACTACCAAATGAAAAGTGTAGACGGTGATTCTAATTACCCTTTCTTCTTGCATTCATTCTCCTTTTTCATTATTCAGTTGGATCAGATCCATCAAACAACATGCAGATTAACAACTTTGTAATATTTTGCCTAGTTTTGTTACATTCGTCCATCAAAGAATATTACAACCAAAGCTACAATCAATGCTGGATCGACAGAACTAGGAAAAATGGTTAGTCGAAATCTTCCCCTTCTGACCCAAATTTGATGAAGCTTGTGCATCAGGCTTGTCTGCATAAAAATAAAAAAATTTAAAAAAAAATTAAAAAAAAAAGGCAGTAATCATTGCAACTCTTAAAATGGAATAAATAATGCATTGTACAAATGAAAATGCAAAGACACTAACTATAATGCCCAAGTTTAAGAGGGGTACATGAATGAATCGAGATCACATCGGAATGAGAAGGATCCTAAAGATATGAAAGTATGGTTAAGAAAGGCTTAAAAGAATTTGTAGCTACTACCTATACCAACAAGGTGCATCCTTCCTTTAAGCTTGCTCCTTCATAGCAACTCCAAAGTTAAGCATGTTTAGCTTTGAATAATCCTATGTTGGTTGATCTCTTGGGAATTTTCCCAGGAAGCATGTGAGTGAGGACAAATCATGCTGAAAAGACCCGTCTTGGTTTGTGGGGCTCACCCTCAAAAGCTCTTCGAGAGACGAGCAAGAACAAGTGCTAAGTCGCAAGGGATGCAAAGAAATATTGGAGCCATCAAGTGCCAAGCCTAGGGCGTTACACTAACATAGACTCAGGAAGGATATTGATGGTTTATATACAGATTTCATCATTCATAAGACTTTCATTTTGCATAAGTTGCACATATTTTTTTAAGACACATGAAGGGGTTGGAAGCTTTGTTGAATTGCCACAGCTAATTTGATGGCAATGGTGAATAAGTAAACACTAAGTTGGATATGAAATCAAAATTAAAATGATGTATGAGCTAGGCCCTTCTCCTCTACTCAATTATAACTCTTTGGAAGTTAGAACAAACAGCATGCTTAAGGGTTGAAATGAACAGCCTCATAAAAACATTCTTCCATATGTTATTGTTATACTGTACCTGGGCCACTATAGTATTGCCTTTATATATAGTACAGGATCTCTGGAAAGGCCAGCCTTTCATCTCCAAGCTCGCATTTGAGTCGTCTAAACTTTCACCGGCAAGGAACACTTTGAACTCAGTTCTTCTAATTTTGTTGAGTGTTCTTTGCACTTTGAAGAGCAAATCCTCCTCACTAACATCCCCTTTGAATCCTTGCCAAGTTTCTTTCTGAGACCAATGAAATCTGTTCACATTATTTCAGGAAAACAACAAAAAGGAAGTCTAACACAAGAATCACTTTAGATTTCTGAGAAGTACATCTCATAATTTATAAGCTACCCTGCTTCTTAACAATTCTATCATAAAACTAATTTGCAACGATTTCAGGAATATTGTTTACTCATTTGTTTGTTCTAGAAGCCTTAAAAGTTTAGAGAGAGTTAATTTGTAAGGCTAATGACCTAGTGCAAAGTAATCTTAATGTTGGAATGCCTCAAATCTATTATCTTGCGCTTTGGACGACCAACTCCAGGTCTTACTATCTGGTCAGGATTTACAGAGATGTTATATAAGCCCTCTAATTCCATTGGCACCTCCATATTATCTGATTTTTCCCTCTAATAATAAAAGTACTCTCTCCCTCTGTCCGTGGGTATAGCTCTCCCTTTGTCTGTGGACGTACGTAACACTCCATTGGTGAACTACGTAAATCTCTATACTGTTCTTTAATGTTCATGTTTTTTGCTTGTCGATTTCTTTTCTTTCATAACACCACTTAACAAGCCTCAACAATAACAATCCTAAAATCACAAACAACTAGAAAGCACATAAGGGACAAAAGCTGTGGAAGAAGAGGTCGGTAAACAAAGTGCATGACCTAAACACCAAAGTTATTAGGTCATACGAACTGGAATTATCCAATTACTTCATATTAATTTAAAATATCTAACTCCTGAAGGCTTAGCGCAGTAGAAAAAGAAAAATGCACATATTTTCACTATTTGTTGATGCGATCGAAGCAATATTAATCAAATAACAGTCGGGTTTCAAGAATTGGAGGCCCCCGACTTGTTCCCCACATGATTTAGGAACTTAGAAGCAGAATACTGAACAAAGGTATGGCAGTGAAAGTTGAAACGAACATAGATACTCACGTTAACGCGATAAATGGAAATGAGAGGATCGGCGGCGGCGGCGTCAAGCAATACAATCTTGTCAACTGACGACGATTTCAAAGAATGACGAGTGAGTCTGTAGATGATATCACCGGAGGAATTAGGGAGGTAGTCGGGATGTTCTTTGGATAGGAAAAGATCAACGGGAATCGGAAGAGCTGAAGAATTTGCCATAAACAATAAGATTTGCAATGCAACACAATGATATGAGGGAAGAAAAAAACTTAAATTACAAATTTAGTCCCAATAAAATTTAGAATTTGAATCTTCTAAATGTTAGAATTTAATTGTGATGCTCTCATAAAATCTCTAGTAAATAATTTATTTGATAAAAATTTTATAAATAATTTCTATAATAGAGACTGTTTCTAACCACTTGATTAAATTGTAGATTTGAGTTCTAATTATAAATCATATGAATTAAATTTTAATTTTTTTCCAAACCATAGAGATTAAATTTGCAGTTTAACCAAAACATAGAAGGTAGATATTATTGAATTTTAAAATATAATGTAGTTTGTATGGTTTGATAAAACTCTCGGACTTAGTTTCAAAGAAATTGACTGTTTATAATGAATTTTATCAAACCATAGTAACCATTGATGTTGTATAATCAAATTAAAAGAACTAAAATTTAACTTTTCCCGAACTATACAAATCAAATTTGTAATTTAACCAAACTTTTTTATTTCTTAAGCAATAAGCATACTTTAGGGAATGAAAACATGTTGAGTTGTCTGAAGCTAAAACAAACTTGATTTATTCAAAAAAGAAAAAAAAAAAAAGTAAGAATTTGATAAGAAAATTTCCCACAACTATAGTGGAAAAGAATATTGGTTTCTTGATATTTTTTTTTTTTTTAGGTAAAATATCAATATATACTATAGTTGTTTCAATTAAAATTTGAATGTCCACGTTAATAATTTTATCAATTGAATCATTAAATTTTCACGTGTGAGTCAATTTAGATCTTTTACTACAATCAAACTTATCAACTAAATTATTGATAATTACCAAAATTTTATTCTCCAATGCATTATCCTCTAAAGCTAAAACGATTTAAGATTCTCAAATGGCCATAGATCTTACATTTATATGGCCCCAAAGCCTAGATTCCTTTCGAACTTTTTTTTAGAACATATTCTTCGAAACTTTAGTTCTTTATTAAATTAAATTTGATCAAACATTATAACATAAGTTTAAATACTATTTTGGTTCCTATACTATTTTAGTTCCTATACTATTTTAGTTCCTATACTTTTGATTTTGGTTCATTTTGATCTATGTAGTTTCAAAATTTTCATTTTGGTCCTTACACTTTCAACTTTTGTTCATTTTAGTCCATGTACTTACAAAAGGTTCAATTTGGTCCAATGTACTTTTAATTTTGGTTCAATTTGATCCTTATACTTTAAAAAAATGACTATTTTGGTCCTTTCATTCACTTTTATTTCATTTTTAAGAGATCAAAACAGTTACTTTTTGAAAATTCAAGGAACAAAATAAACTAAAATCAAAAGTACAAGTACCAAAATAAACATTTTAAAAATATAATGACCAAAATGAACCAAAGTTAAAAATATAGGAATCAAAATAAAATATAACAACCAAAATAACAAAAGTAAAAATTACATAGACCAAAGTAGTATTTAAACTTAACACTTAAAACTTAAAAGTGAGATTATAAATAGGAAAGATGACATATTTTTTAACTTTTGAAAAAAAAAATGTCATATATTCTATAACATTTTTAAAATCTAGAAGAGTTTAAAAAGATCTCTCAAAAGTACTTCTCTTCTCACAAAAGTGCTTTCAAAATAAGTTTTAAGACTTAAAAGAAAAACATTCAATACATATAAATAAATCATCCCAAACTCACCTTTACCATCACATTTGAAATGAATTTTTACCTAATATTATTATTTTTATATCAGAAAATAAAACGCAAACGACTTAATTACAAAGAAACCTGGTTGATGAACTTGCTGATTAAAAGCTGGTATTACTTACTAAAATGTGACATGTCATTCCATTTCATAGAATTTAGGTAACAAAATGTAGTTCGACCTCTAAACCTCCAACTTAGCTCCATAACTTACATCCCTGATCATTGCAAACACATTCTTCCAAGCAACTTGCTTAAACCCTAAACGCTAAACCCTAACAAAGAAAGAAAAATACCAAATAGGATGAAAAGCATCGGAAAAAACGTCATTCCTCCCAAGGATGAAAAACTTGTCTTATACCACTGAAAGTTCAGCGATAGGACCATCTCCAATCTTCACCCTCATCATGACCACCATTACTATCATAATCAAAGCTCTCAGCATCATCTTCATCAAAATCACCATAGATTTCATCCTCATATAATTGAGCTTTGTCCTCCTCTGAGAACTCATCCTCTGCTTGATCATTACTTTCTGAGGACTGCTTGTCATCGTCATTATCTTCCAATTCATCATTTGAAGTTTCACTCTCCAACTCTTCTTCTTCGGAAATCTCATCCGGGTAATCGAAGCATGGATTGTTTTCAGCTGAAACCAAACAAGACAATAGCCAAAAATATCACATATAATTTAGATTTGTAAGCTAGAAGGAAAAGGTTTTTACCATTTGAATCATCGCTTTCATAATCTGAGTCATCAGGCCCATCATATAGATCCAAATCATCAACTTGTATCCTGGAAAAAAATATATGAAATAATTAGAAAAGAAAGTATAAACCAAAGCAGAAAGGGAAACAAGAAAAAGAGCGAATGACGCACAAAGGAAATGGATTAGAGGCATCGTCATCAGCAATCTCCACATTGTTCTTCACAGTATAGTAGTCATATACATAATCATCTACAGGCACTGTAGAAGTGAAGACAGAGACATAACAATGAGAAATTACATCAACGAAAAACAAACAGCTCTAAAAACATACTAATAATATAACTGAGTGAGTTAGGTAAAAGACTTGGACAAAGCAAGAAGAGAACTGGAGACGATAGCTGGAAAAACAAATAAAGGATGGATGATAATTATCCTCCTCGTCCAAATTCTGCTGTTGAATTGCCTAGGACCCTAGTTGCATTATTTACCACTGAAGTTGAAAGTCAAATAATTCAAGTAACTGCTACAATAATGGGAACTTACAATCTTGTTTCATCATGTTTGCATCTATATCTGATTCAATCTCCGCAGCAGCACTTGGGATAAACTCCCTTAGTAAAGGCAGGTAACTAGATAACATACTCTGATCCTCCAGAGACATTTGTCTGCACTAATAAAAAAGCAAATTTGCCCACATAAATGAGGATTTTGTAAAATATCAAGATTGAATAATATCAATATAATAGAACTCACTCCTCTTTTGGTGCTTCACTTGATATTTCATTTGCATCAAGACGAACAATATCATAGATATGATATATGTCATGTAACTGGTCATCTTTTGCATCTTTAACCCCTTTCCTACTTCTCCATATCTGCTCAAATCTAGCATTTTTTGCCACAGCCTGATAAAAGGAGAAAGCGGTAGCACAAAAAAAACTGTTACCAAAATAAATTAACAGTTCAACATATGAAAACAAGTTAATCAGACTATCGAATGCCATCTATAAATGTAAGTGCTTTATAATCTGATCTCACCAAAATTCTTCTGGTAAAACAATGTTTGTATTCACTTTTCTAAAAGCATTAAAGGAATGTCACCATATACCATACCTCTTGTTCTTGTCTAGCTTTAACCAACAATTGATCTTGTCTTGACTGCATAATACTAGATAAGGTGAGCAAATTACCAAATAAGTACCGCACAAACTAAGGACCAAACAAACAGATAGATAGGACAGCATACAATCTCTCTCTTAAAATTTCTTCTGCGCTCCTCATTCTTTAGGTTATTTTCAATGGTGCAAGCAGCATCAGGTGCCTAAAGGGAAAACGGTTACTGACATAGAAGCTAGTTAAAATGTTGAAGACGATTAATAACTGACCACAGTACTGACCACAAAGGACTGAACAATGTCAACAGTGGCCTCAGAGCTTCTTAATGTCTCCACATGCTGTACAAATATCTTCTTAGTCTTTAGTTCCTCTGATGCAAGAGAAAGCTATCCAATTAGGGACAGGGAGTTAAATAGATTCATATTTAAATCATACTTCATCGACCATGTAACTGTGAAATCCAGTAGAATCATTATCGAGGTTGATACCCCAACCAAATAGAGACGTTTAATCAATTGGCAAGAACCGTAAAGTAAACAAATCCACATCTCCCCTCCCTCACAGTAAAAGAAACAATTAGCAACAACAATAAAATTCATTGCATTACTTTTCTTACAAAGGTTGACACAATATTCCTACAAAGAATCCATGTAAACAGGAATGAATTTAAATCCCCTCCCCCGCCCCGACCCGAAATACTACTAATCTGCATCCATAACTGAATATTTGTGAAGAAGCATACATAGTTGTTTATCGCCATTTCCACTTCCCAATATATGCAGATTACCGAGTGGTTGGTGTAAAGAAAAGAAAAGAACTTAAGTACAAGATTAGAAATTATCAGACCTTTGTGGAATGTTTCTGAAATTGATAAATTCTCAAAATCCAAGAGCGGTCGCTTCAATGGCCTCTCATTGATTTCCAGCCCTAAAGCATACATTTTTTTGATATGAGGAGAGAATATATTAACATCGAGATGGAAGGGGGGAAAAAAAGAAAAAGAAAAATAGGAGGGCAGAGGGAAGAGAGATCCCTCTCCCAAGGAGCTGGTTCAGAAAAATTTCCCAATTGTTCTAAATCAGCATAATTGGATAATTACAAGAGAAATTTGCTATAACTTTGTCTTCGGACAATTCAGACTTCATTTAATGGTTCATAAATAATTAGAAACCGAAAGGGACGGTTAATAAGGACACAATAGAAGAATGTGATCTCCAAGAGGTAAAAAGTTGAACTATGCAAGTCATCAACTTAAATTAGCAAAAGAAATGCTTTGAGAAAGGGAATGAAAGAGTGTCAGAACAGAACTCACATAATGCATCAAGTCGAGATTGGGAAGCTTTGCGCTTAACCCTAACTAAGACTGGCTTTTCGTCCATGAGTTTGGGAACAGAAGAAGAGCTCTCACCAATACTGGCCATATGACAGGCAATAGTTTTATGTACTATTCCTTAAAAGCATGAGGAATATTTTTTGCCCTCCTTAAGACTGAATAGTTCAGATCGGACAATGGTACTTTTGGACTTCAACAGGTCTATGAAGTATTTATGCTCGGTGAACAACTTTTCAGCAAATGAAATAGCAGTCTCCCTAGACTTGGAAGCATGCTTTGTTTCACCACTGCCTTTTCCGGTCCCTGATATTTCAGACCGAACCCTCACTAAGGAAGCAATAACGGAGAGAACCTGCATTCAAAGACAGAAGAGAGCAACAAACAGCATTAGTACAATACTTGTCTATAATCTTCTTGAGCAACGTTTTAAATGGGGAAACAGTAAGTAACTTTTCTCCACACAATGAACACTACTTTTTTGTCAAATCTACAAGCTCTTTCTTTTTCTCTTTTGTTCTAACAAAACTGAAGACTTCCATTTAGGGATATAAAAGTGCAAGTGGCATCAAAACAAAAGCAACCAACAATAAAAATCTAATCCTAAAGGCACAGTTCAACCTAAAAAAAAATTAACAGGAAGTTACACATTAGGAATTCATCCTAACAACTGACCTGCAAGAAAACTCAAACAACACGAACACACCGGAAACAGGGATGGGTCAGGGGACACACTGCTCTAATGATGTTAATCGAGAAGATAAACGATTTCAAGCAGAAAGGTAGCAATGAAAGATAGCCAAACACCACGCTCCACCAGCTATTTTCAAAGAGCTGGGAATCCCTCCTATCCGAACCTTGGCCAAAACTATTCATCAAAGACACCCAAGTCCCAAAATAACCATACTCCCCTGTCCGAACAAAACAAACAACATGCTCCTCCCTCCACTACCAATGTCAGACTTTTTTCCCTTTCTGCCCCTCCTACAATAGGTTTGGGTAATTCGGGACCTTACAGAAACTATCACAAGAAATTCCATTTTTTTATAAGAAACATAACTTTCATTATGAAAGAGAAAGGTACAAAACGAGGGGGAGATGAGGTATCCCCACATAACCACTTACAAAAGAAGAGCTCAACTAGTATAAATTGGGTTGTGCTATAATTACAAAAGAATTTAGAAGTATAGGACCAAGTAGAAGCAAAAAGAGTAACCAAACTCCAAAAAAAGTCATGGCTAGTTTCTTGATCACAAAAGATTCAAGAGTTTCTTTCAAACCCAGATTTCAAAGGAACGTGAATATCTCATTCGACCAAAGGATTTTTGCCTAAACATTTAATAGAAGCTTAAGCCTTGAGGCGAGGCTCTAACCTCTAACCTCGAGCCTTACATCTCCTTTGAACCACAAGAGGCTTACACCTCTCATAGACAAGGCTTATGCCTTTGTGGAAATACTGAGGCTTAAAGTCTTTATGCCTTGTGTAATGATTAGAAGAATGATATTTTGATATTAATTTGTCTCATTCTTCAAGAATATAAAAGTTTGAGTTGTGGCAATATCAACTATTACTACTTTTACTACTGTGAATTTAAAAGTATTGTTGACAAAAGTTTATAGTATAAGTTAATCCTATAAGTAATAATAGTAGCGAGGTCAAAGGTAGCCTTTTAGAATTTTTGTTTAAGTGGCAATTGACCGTAGTGGTTTTTTTCTTCTCTTATATGACTATATCTTTAGAGTTTAGCAATATTTGGTCATACTAATTTAGTATTTATTAAATACTTTTAGTTAAATTTGAGGCTTACACCTCGCCTCCTCAAAAGGAAAGGCCTCAAGGCCAGCTTAAGCCTTTTGAAACATTGTCCCAGATTGTCCCAGGCTTCTACTTAAGAAGCTCAGACAAAGAAGCCAATGCTTTCAGCTTTGAGCTATTGAAAATCTAAAAGCAAACTAGTGCTTAGTAAAGAGCCCCTATAATTTTAATAATAAGAATAAAAAAGATAAATGTGAATATCAATTGTTTGTAGAATCTCAACAAGTTTCTTCTACAATATGTATGGTAAGTGAAAATCTGATGCAAAGGACCTAGCCAACACTCAGTTCATAATGGTGCTTTCAAATGCACGACTAACTCTAAACCTAAAAGATTTCTGCACTACACTTCACCTTTCACTCAATAAAAGTACTTTTTACAATCAATCTATTATTACTATTGCTATGCTACCATACTAAATTCAGGAGAAAGTGGAATGTGGTCAAAGACAGAATATCATTCCAAAGAAGCAAACCTTTTCTCTAAACAACAAGAAGTGGTACAAGTGTAATATTCCATTTATGTGTAATCGTTGAGCTTTAAAGGAAAAAACTACGCCAAGCCATGTAGTTTTCTTTTATTTCCACTAAGAAGATAACGGGCCTGTTTCAGAAATCCCAATAATTTTCTAGTATCCTACTAATATCATTGAAATAAGCAAGAATATTATTTCTACGAAAAATACCATTAATGGGTATTTCAATCGAAATATCAAAAGGAGGTGGTAGTTTTTTTTCTCATTCTTGAAGTGATTCAAATTGAACAATGAATCCATTTCTTCGCCTCTTTGCCAATAAATCAGAGTTACCATGAAAATAGCAAGATATGTGAGATTAGATTGACCAATACTAATGCACAATGGTTTTGTAGTTCGATGATAGTATTTAATTGGACAAAAAGACTTTGGAGTGATGTCTATTGAAAGAGAAATGCCAACCAACTCTCAACAACAGATAACACATTTTCACTTAAAAGAGTAATACATTGACGTGCTTATTAATCGTGCTTTAGAAACTGTAGCTACTTATTTCCTCGTGAAGAACGGTGCTTAATAGTAGATGTCAAGAAAAAGATAAATATATATAAATTACCTCAGTAGTTGGGTCTTTCCTAGAAACTTGAAAGCCTAAGTGTAGTGGAACTTCACTATCAATATCCTGCGTACTCACAACAATCACCAAAAGCACAATCGTTAACAAATACAAATTCATCAATCAAGCAGCTTTCTTTACAATAATATGATGCCTCAACTCTCCTGACATAACCCTTACCTTATGCTTATTCAGAAATACTCAAAAGTTCAGCATACTCAAAATCACAAGTCGCAACAACAAAACAAACATCTAAGCATGCTCAATATTATCAAGATCCGAAGCTATGTAGTTTAAATAAGTATACATCACATACATAAACAAATAAACCATCCAGCATGTTAAGCAAATAGCAAACAGACCCAACAGATAGAATTCTCCATACAAAAATGTTCTAAAGCGCACCTAAGCTAGTCGATACGCTCCTAAAACAACATAATCAAGGTTTAAAGGTTAGAACTCAGTTCCAGAACCTTAATCAAAGTTGAAAAGGTGTTTAGTGGGCTACCAACTATTTCTTACCCACTAACGACCTTAATCCTTGTTCGAACATTCCAAATTTAGTCCAAGACTACAACTAGGGTAGTTCTAAAGATTAGAAACTAAATTACATCACTTATAAGTTATAACGGATTCGGAAAGGTCCAAATGTAGTTTTACCACCTAAGTATTACTAAAAACCACTTGGGTCCCCTATAAAAGTGTTTGAAGGAGTCTGAAACTAGTCTGAATCTACGAATAAAAGCTTCCAAGTGTTGGGGACCATTTTTAAATACCTTATTCGAGTTCGAAAGAAATTTAGAGCACTTATCTACTGAACCTTACCCAAAAGGACTCGGTTCCTTGCTGGAAATTGTTTGAAAGATTAAACCTGGAATTTTGAAAACCGTTGGGAAATAGGTAACGTAAATCTACGGCAGATAGAGAGTGGTCAGCGCCGAACCTTGCCTGAATGAGGAAAACGCGGTGCTACAACGCTGAAAAATAGCTGCTGCAAGTCGTGGTTAGGGTAGCTGGTCCGCACAGGGTATGAACGTCGTTGATTCCTAGTCCGATAGGCTCGCGAATTGCCGGAGAACAAGGATTAAGCCGCCGTCGATCTCTGCCGCACCGCCGTCGCACACATCGAACGTCACAGAGAGCATCTCGCTGTAGGTGTTAGGTGGCTATCGAGTTCGTTAGTTCTATGATTGACCTCTTTTTTAAAATAGGTTTGTTCTTTATTTCTTTTTTTTTTTTTTTTTTAATATTGGTACGAATGACTCATCGAGAGACCCACTCAAAATTTGGCCTCACTCGAAAGGCCCTATATGGTCTTCTGCTGATGTGCGTGAATTTACACTTTAACCTTTTTTCTTTCTTTCTTTCTCTGTCATTTCGTTCCCGTGGCTTTTTTTCTTTTTTTCTGCTTTTCTTCTTCTTCTTTCCTTTGTTTTTTCATTCTCAACAAGACATTATTTTCTAAAGATTTCAATATATGTCGTCTTTTTCTTTTTCCTTTTCTTCTTACTTTCGTAGTCCAGAGGAATCTTAACCAGAATGAGAGGAAGAAAACGATGTTGATTAAAAAGAGCGAGAGTGAGAATAGCAAGAGTGAGATTGAGAGAGAGCGTCTATGTGGAACGAGAACGAGAATGAGAGCAAGATCAGTGAGAACATGAACGATCTTATACAAACTCTTTCAACAGGATACCCCCACTTTCATGTTTCCACATGAACGATTTGGATCAAATTGTTTGTAAGACTAATAACTTTTGTAACAATTACAAAATGGGTCGTATCCGTAGTGTCACCAAGATAAAGTACCCCTACCTTATCCATGTACGGCAGACCTTCTAGCTTATTACTTGAACATGATTTTCTTGTATGTCTACCACATACTAGTCAAGCTACAAATAATAACCTTGAATCTTAATTTATTGGATTGAGCAAAATGCAATCTAAATGTCTAATAAAATACCTTTTATTTATTAAATAAATATTTTGTATTTACAGAAATTACAAACTATGAGACTCGCGAGATTTAGGGCACTAATCCCAACACATTTGTTGTCAGTAAGTCTTTCTCTCTCTCTTCTCGAGCTCTATCATCGTCTGGTTTGTCCATTGTCAACTTTTCACTTAGCCGCTATGCCATTTGTCATATTTGTCTAGTTGCACCGTGGATTTTGTCGCTAACCAGTTGCAGTAGCCATATGTTGTTGCCTCTCATCCCCAAAAAGGTTGTGGTTAGTGATTGTTGGTGAGATTTAATTTAGTTATGGGTTTCTATTTGATAATCTCGACAGTAGAGTGTTCTTATTCTTTCATTTTTTACTCTTTTTATGCTGAGATTGTTTGCCATAATGTTGTCTAAAGATATGAGTAGCTAGACTCGTTAGTTTTAGGGTATTGATGAATTATTTTTGAAGTTATGCTAATGATTTAGGCCTTTTTATGGATTGTTGTAGATAATATGCTTTTCACTGTTATTATGCTTAATTCTTGTTAATTGGCCATCAATGAATGATAGTTTAGATGTTTAATTTGATGGATTGCACGTTTAACCGAACTTATAACAATGAATCGCGATTTCTCATGGAAATAGTTAGGTTAATAATGAGAGTTGCTAAGTACTGACCTTAATGACATGTGATTTAATTTGGTTTCAAGAAGTTAGTAGTCAATTAAGTTGCATGAGAAAAAATTGTTTTTTTTAAAAAAATAATCTGGACTTAAGTTCCTAGACTTAGGCATATGATTTGTAATTAATTCCATGAAACCTTAGAATGTTTTCATAATGGATTAAATAAGAATTCAGTATCCTAGAACACTCTTTGAAACAAAAATCGATTTTGAATCTTCAAATATTGATTCAACTCTAGAATAGCAAGGTAAATTAAACCTAAAATTGGATCCTCAGTGGAATGATATTCAGACTTCACCGTCTTATATTATGACTTGACTCGTGCACTTGCAGCTTGCATCAAAGACCTATTCCTTATTGTTGGGTTAAAGAATTTCGTTAAAGTTATAAAGCTACTAAAGTTATGATTTGAGTGTGGGTCATTAGTGAAAATATTCTCTCCCAATTTGAATGACGCATGGAGTTGTTTGAGATGCCCCCATTTAGATTGATTTAAGTTCTCATATTCATCAAGTGGAGCATTGTAATCGTAAGATGTGGTGATGAATGGACCTCCCAATGTTCTTCCAAAGTTGGTGCTGCCATGATACATGTAATAATTGTTAAACACACCACCTGATTGAAAAAATCTTGCCACTAAAAATGTTATATCTTCTACAGCTCTATAAAGATCTTTGTTGCCCCATTTCTTGAACCATTCCACCAATTTTTAGTAAGCATATTTTGGCTCTTAGGATTGTCTGGAGTAAAGTTATCATAGTAAAGTCCATTGCATGTAGTAATGATAGGTTGTGGGATATCACTCTATTGGCACATGATCCAAGGAACACCAATCTTGAGAGCTTCAGTCATTTGAACGCACCAATTGATAGATGCCCTTCTTGCATCCTCCATAAGGTCTCATCATATTTCCATACTCATTCTCAATTTGAACTAATATTATTGGCCCCTATGTGATGCAAAGAGTTTGACTTGTTTACACATATTCACTATCTTTTTTGTAAAAGTTTGCATTTCATTCTTGTAGACTTGATTGTCACTTTGCGGTTGGATTCCTAGCATATTGAGCAACCACAATAGAAAGCTCCTGTAGTTCCATTTGACATACATCTAAGAACCATTCCTCATGACAACATAAAGCTCAACATTTTGAATAAGCTGGAAGAATTAAATAAAATCTAGATGTCTAGAAACATCGTTTTCTTGTCGTTGATGCTTGTGACAATCCCAAAAAATGTATGTCTTGATTGCTTTAGTACTACGTGGATAATGAATTGAAATTCACTCTCGATAATTATGGCATTTGAACCATATATGAGAGATTGTCTCCTCTACAAAAGAATAAGCAAGCTAAAATTGCAATGAAGGGAAGAACAAACATTACAAACATCTTCAAATCTACAATTTATATGTTTAGTTTATTCATTTATCTTAACTGATGTATTTATATAAGAAAACATATGATCAGGTGAGAGTTTTTTCCAATCTATATTTGTATTCTCGTTGTTGATGAATTCTAAACATAGAAAAAATATCAAAGAATTTTAACTGGCAAAACTTTGTCTATATGATATGCATTTTCAAAATTTGAGAAACACTAATTGGCCTCATTCTCAAATAACTTTTTACCCAGTTAAAAATATTATCCACAATTAACAAAAGTGTATCCCCCGTATGGATTTTCTCATTCAAATTAAAATTTGTAGGCCATCAACTAGCTAGTTAAATTCATATAATAGGCTCAATAAGTTCAATTACTATGAGAGTTGAATTTGAGTTTGTCTCATTCATATGGTATCCAAAAATGCTAACAAGTTATAAATTCTATCGCGATAGGACATGAAAGATATTGATGGTTGATTTTAAGTGCTCATCTTTCATCATTATATATTCTCGTTTAGATGCATTTTTGAACAACATGATTTTGTAGCCAACAAAAAAAAAAAAAAAATTCTTGATTTAAAAGTTGTGAAATTTTTTAAAGAATACTCTAGTACAACACTTAGTAGAAGGATAAATGACATTATAGTGGTTTAATACGATATCTTTTGGTTTAACATCATATTAACTCCTCATATAATTTGATAGAGGTCATGGCTTTATTTCAAGAAATCTTAAAAAGTCATCATATCAATTTAATTTGTACAAGGGTAAAAAAGAAGTTTGAAATTTGATAAACCAATGTTGAGACCGTATTGTATATGTGTAAAATTGATTTGTAACCTACTTAAAAAATATAGGAAAATTGCCCGAACTAACCCAAAACCCAAAGACTTCTTATGGAAAACATTATTTTTTTAACCTTTTGAAGATATGAAATACCTATTTTGTCGTCAATTTTAAATAAAATGACACCATTAATTGGTGAAAGAAAAATAAACAAATGAATATGGAACTTGAAATTCAAGTATTAGACTCTTTCCATGAAAAACCTTGTCATTTACAATTAGATCATTATATCTTCCAAAATTTTGAACACTACCGTTAAATTTTTCACATGGATACATAAGTTTAGGTTGTAAAGCGAAGTGACGTAAAAAAAAACAAGTACAAATTAAAACTTAAATCATAATTAATTAGAAGGTAGATGGATTGTGTTTTGTTAAAACAAATGACACCACCACAAACTCATAGTGATACTAGAACAAATGTAGTTTTAGGAATGTCATTCTAGCACATCCTAATCTAGCACCATTTAAGAATTATAAAATACACTATGATCATTTAAAGTGCAAATGTAGAAATATAACATTTCGAAGTCTAAGATCATAATTGTAAATTATTCAAACATATTTTATATAATTTTAATTTTTAAATTCAATCAAACAATGGAACGTAACTTCTTAAATACAAATACCAATATTACTGGAAACAATGTTGGTTTGGCTTGGTGGGCCCCATCTCAAAGGAAGAAGAAGAAGAAGAGATTAGCCATAATAGTGATGAAGAAAAGTATAGGCATAGGCAGCAGCCCATGAATTTTGACCGCGGTATTTGGCATTGTTACTGATTTGGGTAAAACGTGAATGGTAAATTTCATGCCCATGTTGCAATGGTTTCCATCAGTGCAGATAAAAAAACGAGGACCAAGATGATTATTTTGTAGGGTTAAAATTATTGAAGAATCGAAAACTATTCCCTCCTCTACACATTCATCAAAATCCTTCTCAGATTTTGCTTCAGCATAAGTGTGACTCTCGTTGGCTCTTGGTATGAATTCTACATTCAAAAAATTAAATTAAATTCTAAAGTAAAATAAACCAATAAACAACAACAATCATCGATCATACTTGTTTAACTAGGGAAGTCATTCAAATCGCAAAAACCAAAACCGAATTTATACATATATGCAGTTCAGTTCAGTTTGGTTTGAACCGATAAATCGGTTCAATTCAATTTTATATATAAAAATTTTCGGTTCAATTCCATTTGACCAGCAAACTGAACCAAACCGAACCGTTTCCACCCTTACATTTAATGGTCGTCTGGTATTGTTTTTATTTTTGTTGTTATTTTGTTCTTTGGAAGTGTTTGGCAAGTGTTCCTATTTCACACTATGTTGATGAATTTTCATAAATGTTTCTACTATTGTTTAGAAATTTTGGAAAACATGCATAATGAATATACCCATAAATAAATAAATATGTTAAAATATTATTTTGATCCTTATATTCTAGAAATTCTTTAATTTTAGTTATTGTAATTTTAAATATCCAAGTTTAGTCTCCATATTTTCAATAAGTCTTAAATTTAGTCTTAATTGTTAGTTTGAGGGATTAAAATTAAGAGTTATTGAAAGTAGATAACTAAAATTGGACATTTGAAAGTGATTAAACTAAACAAACTCTAAATTACAAGAACTAAAATAGTATTTTAATCATATAAATATCATAAAAATATTGGATATTTAATTTTTAAATAAGTTTTTAACACTTTTAATTTGAAATTTCAGATAACATGATAAAGAGGGGATTACCAATATGTTTTTTCTT
Organism: Citrullus mucosospermus; assembly: GCA_030954485.1. Classification (NCBI taxonomy): domain Eukaryota; kingdom Viridiplantae; phylum Streptophyta; class Magnoliopsida; order Cucurbitales; family Cucurbitaceae; genus Citrullus; species Citrullus mucosospermus. The sequence continues at coordinate 7,475,331 of CM062062.1, forward strand.
TTTTTCGTTTTCTTTTAGTAACAACTAACTGCACTTCTATTTAAACACTAGAAATGAACGTTACCAAATAAACCCTTAACATAGTTAATAAATAATAGCAATAATAATAGAGGCAATAAGAGTTTGATTACTTAGTCTATCGCCAACAAAGAAAGTGTTATTACGAGCCCACTCAGAGAAAAATGTGAGAGTTGGGGGTAAGTTCCAACCAAAATCACCTCCAACCTCGTGGTCGATAGCAACAGCAACGTGGAAGATAGTTCCGACAAGGAAGAGATATGTAAGGGAACCCATTGTTGTACTCATTTTGATTAATTTTTGTGCTTTGATTGAGAAGAAGAAGATAAAAGAAAGGGAGGGTTATAAAGAAGTTCATTTGGGTGAAAAATGGATAGAGACATACAAATTTGAATATTGAATATTGAATATAAATTTAGAATGCCATCGCAAACAGCAGCTGAAAACTCCAATTTGAAATAGCTAATCGATTGTGTTGTACAAATTTTAACATGTGATTAACAAATTCATTTATTTATATTATTATTCAGCCACCTTTTATCCACCCTTAAATCAATGACTAATGTCTTGTCTCGTGACTATTTTATTTTTGATTTTTTTGTTTTAAAAATAGAAAATTGTAAAAATTATTCTTGAAGTACGGTGATAATTGCAATTAGACTCTTTAATTCTCAATTTTAAAAATTAAACCTTTAAAATTAAATAAATATCAAAATTGAGTCAAATTGGACCTTCAAACTTATATAATGGTATAAATTTTTAAGAGTTCAATTTTATCATTTGTGGGTCCAATATCTATAATTATTGTAAGCTTGAGAGTTCAATTTTAACACTTAAAGAAGTTTAATGGCCAAACTTTTATAATTGAAAGTTTAAGAGTTTAATTGCAACTACCAACATAGTTTAGGGGTTGCAATTTGCCCTTTTAAAAAATTAAACTTCTAAAATCTACTTTCACTTTTAAATTTTTATGTTATATTGTCTATAATATTTCAAAAATCAAACTAAAATTTGAAAACTAGAAAGATAGTTTTTGAAATTTTTTTTTAAAAAAAATTTAGACTAAGAATTCAAATATTTCTTAAAAATAAAACCACAAGAAAATTAGAATAAAAGATAAAAGATAAAAAATAGAAAACTAAAAAAAAAAATTATATGAATGCTGATGAGGTCCAATTAAAATGATAGCGGAGAGATGGAGGAATTTTTTTAATAGAATTTTCAAATTGCAATATTTTTTATGGAACATAAAAAAGAATTTAACAAAAAAAAAAAAAAAAATCAGCATTAAATAATACAAAAGCTAATTGTAAAGACTTAATCAACGTTATGCTGAGTTTATCAACGTCGTCTTTGCCATCTCATGGGTCAAAACAGAGCATATTAAAGTTACGGAGAGACATTTTGAAATATTATGTTCTGTTTCGTAATTATTATTATTATTATTATTATTTTTGGGTTTTCTAACAGTTTTTTACACGTGGTTTTTATAGGTCTTATGTAAACATTTGCATTTTAAAAACCAAAAATAAAATTTTAAAATGTATAACCATTTACTTCTTTGTTTTTGCTTTTGAAAATTAAGTCTATAGACACTACCTCCACCTCCATCTCCAAATTCTTTTACCAATGGTTTAAAAGACCAAACCAAATTTTGAAAACTAAAAAAAGTTGCTTTTAAAAACTTGTTTTGTTTTTGGAATTTGGCTAAGAATTCAACCATTGTACAAATATGTAAATTATTATAAGAAATGCATAATACATAAGCTTAACTTTAAAAAACAAAATGGTTACCAAATGGGGTTATTTTTTGTTTTTTGTTTTTAAATTTATAAATACTCATTCCACTTTTAAAGTGAAATTTCTTGATTTGTTATCTAACATTTACCAATGTTTTCAAAAATCAAACTAAAATTTGCAAACTAAAAAAAAAAGTTTTTATATTTGGAATTTGGCTAAGTATCCAACTCTTATACTTAAGAAAAAATGAAAATCATTGTAAAAAATTGAGAGAAAATAGGCATAATTTTCAAAAACAAAAACAAGAAATAAAATGGTTACCAAAAGGTGCTTAATTTTTATGGTTTTCAAATTTTGACTTTGATTTTGAAAACACTCTTAAAATGTAGACAACAAAGCATATAAACCAACAAATTGAATTGGTGTTGATAGATTTTAAAAAATCAAATGGTTACCAAACAAAACCCTAAATATATATGATTAAGGAAAAAGAATATTTATACTGATCTTAAAATAACAAAACTAGTTTGTTAAGAAACACTTTTAGTCTCTCAAAAGGTAACCATTTAGTTTGTAATGATTTAGCTAAACTTTGTACTTCAATTTAGTTCTTGAACTTTACTAATTAATCTTTATAAGTTCTTGTACTTTACAATTTGTAATGATTTAGTCCTTATTGGGAAAATATTACTATGATTTATTGAAATTTCTTACACATGTAGATCCATAAACATATCATAAATCAAATTTATTTATAAATTATAAAAATTAAGTTGTTACATAATAAAAGTTGACACTTAATTTTGATGAGATTTTTTATTTTTTATTTTTTATAGAGATTAAATTGTTAAAATTTGAAAGTAGGGACTAAATGGATCTCAACTATAATTCAGAGACTAAATTGACTTCTATAAAAATTTACAAACTAAAAGTGTTTTTTAACTGGCATTTAAATAGCAATTCATTTAAGGGCTAGTTGAAAAATGGGCAAAACAAGTTACTAATATAGGCCTATAACCCAAACCTTTTAGTTTTGCAAAAGAACAAAAAAAAACAAGTCCAACCCACAATTAAAAATTGGGAATGTAAAATGATACCCCTTGATACACTTGATAGACTACTAATGCACACTTGTTTTCCTTGATACACTTGTTGATGCACTTGAAATGTTGATTGTTGTTAGATAGACTTCTAGTACCCGTATGTGTTACTTCAAATATCTATTAATTTATGTTTGATACATTTATGTCTTAGGTTTGATATATCGTTGATACTTGGAATATCATACTTATAAAATGAAACATGCATATTTTATCTTCAAAACAAGCTAGTAATAGAATGTTAATTGACGTTAGGCGATATAGTGTCGATACACTAGAATGTTGATTGTTATTAGATGTATAGTTGATACACTCATGCGTTACTTCATGCACTTATTGATATGCACTTATATCTTTGGTTTTATATACTTCTGATGCACTTAGAATATCGTACTTATAACATAAAACACATTTGCTTTACTTCAAAAGAAGTTACATATTATATGTTAATTGTTGTTAGATAAACACTTCAACATATATACATCTAACAAACTTTCCAAACATTCTAAACAAACAAAAGTAAAATAAATAAATTAATTAAATACAAAATATAAACAAAGAGATAAAATTTCTTAATAATCAATTAGATATATATAGATGTATCAACTAACTAATACACAAAATATAAGTATATCAGTTAGACATAATCACACCCAATTCTAATCACCTCCTTTTCTCTATCGTTCAATTCTTCATGACAAACAAAGCCATCTCCAGCAAACCCATCGAATTTCTCCTTCTTCAACTTCTTACTCGAAGAGGAGCTTCTTCTAGAGTCACCGTTTGCTCCACAACATAGTAGATCGCTGGACAAAATCCATCCACACTGAAGACACACGTAGTTGAAAACACTCCGGAAACTGGAGACCACCCACGCCCAAAATGCCTCTCAACCGAGACCACCCATGTCGAATACTCATAGTTCAAAGCCCCAACACCGAAACCCAACTAGACGGCAGCAACTTCGATCTTTCTCTCTCTCACGCCTGTAGAACTCTCTCTCTCTCTCTCTCTCTCTCTCTCTCTCTCTCTCTCTCTCATGTGTTATGTGCTGCCTCAATTTTGTTCTCTCTTTTGTGTTTCATGATTGGTGCCCTAAAGTTGGAAAATTCCATAAAATAACCCAAAAACCAAAAATTTTTCTATGGATAATCTATTTCTAAAAACTTTAACATGTGTGAACTTTTTGCCATGTGAAATTCCACATGTACCCCCAAATTTAAATACTTTCTCAAACTAGAAAACTCTTAGACTTCAATGACTGATTGTATTGAATGCATCACACATCTTCATCAACATTCTACTAAAGCATTCATTGTCAACTAACATTCTACTAAAAACATTGAATGTGACTTAAATATCGATAATGGAATGTCACTCTCACTTATTCATTTTTAGTCGAACTCCCTAACTTCTTCTCCCAGTGTTCTCTGAGAGTTTCAATCCAATATTCCCAGTGTCCATTGTTTTCAACTTTGTTTAGTTCATTTTGTCTTTTGATACAAATCAACATCATTCGTCAGAACTAGAAAGGTAGAAAATGCAAGTGTTTTTCTTCCTAGATTGTTTATTTTAGTACAAACGATCAATTATATAAAAGTAAACAATCGTTTACATTCATATAGGCGATCACTTGTAACTTGTTGGGCAATTGTTTATAGCTAGATGGGCGATCACTTACAATTGTTGGACAATCACTTATACATGGCTGGGTGATCACTTATGACTAGCTGGGTGATCGCGTACTTTAATAGCAATTCGAATCTAATCGTCAATTTTGGTGTTCGTAGATCAATGACATTACTTCGCATCTTTGTACGATTTGGTGGGGAACGGGATCGGTTTGGATGCAATTATGTTGGAGGTCATATGAAAGGTCTACACCAACGATGATTTGTAGTGAATTAGTGACCAGAAATGACATAATTTATAGTGAATTAGTGAGTATTCTGCACCAACGATTGAACATCAATCCTTATATGTTTGTCATATACATCAAATGTTGTTACAATCTATTGGTCCCAGTTCCCCCAATTGACATAGTAGATGATGAAGATCTTAGCTTTTTTTTTTTTAGAAGTTAGTGATGCATCCCAGATGCCATTGTTTGTATCGATTACACCTCATGAAGGGCATGGAGTAGACACAGATAATATGCACCAATGATGCACTCCAATGGTTGAAACCTTTCAAAACATTCCAACATATAACATTTCCACCACGTCTTCACTAGATGAGAATATTGAGCCATGTAACCTGAGGGATGAGAGAAATGAAGATTGGATTGGCCAAAACGTCTAATCTAGATGTTGTCCACAATTTAATACTAACCATGTATACAAGCAATGTTTAGGACCACAAACAATTCCAATACCTTTCATTCATGTTCCAACCCCACCTGTGGTAATGTCTTTAGTTCAAATGCACCCCACTATTCCTACCGAACCATTTGTACATATACCCAGACCATCAGAGGGCCCATCATATGACGACCTCAACACAATACCTCATGACTGTTTGAATGACGAAGATATAAAGCAAGGCCAAATTTTCTTTTCAAAATATAATTTATACTAAGAAGGTATTAGACTCAAGGTTATATTGGAATACACTTTTTAGGGATGCATATTTTTACTGTAAAACTTGTGAAAGATGTCAAAAGTCTAGAGGAATATCACGTAGGAAAGAAATGCCCTAGGTTCCTATGATAGTTTGTGAGATATTTAATGTGTGGGGCTTAGATTTCATGGGTTTTTTGCCTTCTTCTTGTGGATTGAAATATATCCTCCTTGCTGTGGACTATGTTTCCAAGTGGGTGGAAGCAAAGGCCACTATTACTAATGATTCAAAAGTGGTTGCAAGATTCTTAAAGTCTAACATACTTAGTAGGTTTGGCTTTCCACATGCAATAATCAGTGACTATAACACCTTACTTCTTGAACCTAAGTACTTAAAAGGCTTATAATAAAAAGAAGTAAGACAAGAGGAGTGGAATTTGGATCACAAGCCTGTGGAGCTCGGAATTTTTTTTTTTTTAAGACAGAAAATTTAAGCCTGTGGAGTTTGCTAAATTTTGGCCAAATTAAGGAACTCTATGCATTGAGATGAAGGGAAGGAGGAAAAAAGTGTTTATGTCAGCTTGAGTTTTGGATTAAGAATAAGCCATAGTTAGATTTGGAAGAAACCATGTTAGGCGATTTTGAATCTTAGATGACAAGGTGATCTAAGAACTTATAAAATCTTTTAAGTATTACAACTATGCTTGGAAAGCACAATTATGCAATAAAGAAGGCTAGTTTGGACGCATAGCATTAGGAAAAGAAATGATATTTCACTAAGAGTTAAGGAATGAAGAATTGAAGGCATAGTTGGGAATTAGTTACGAGTTAGACATATCTTTGGAAGGAACATCATCATGTTGGACACATGGATGGTGAGGTATGAACGCATGGTACCCTAATTTGGAAGAAAATTGGTTTAGTATTGAAGTGTTGGAAAAGGAAAACGAGAATTTGAGGGAAGAGGTGATCACATGACCCACACTTAGCTTTGAAAGTTAACAAGCTATGAGAATAGTTTTGGAGGATAATCTGGGAAGGGGCGTGACAAGTTGGTATCAGAGCATAAGGTTTTGGGATAAGGAAGTTATGTGTTGTGAGTTTAAAGTTAGAAGGGTTGTAATACTGTAGGTTCTAGTTAGCGGACAGACGAGGTAAGCAAGCAAACACCGAAACTTCGCAAGCTACCTGAGGAGTTTAAAGGCGAACTCAGATGATCTACAAGCAGGTATGAGCTTGTATAATTACATATTTATTTGAATAATTCAATGATTAATTGATAACATTAAGATAATATGAGAAAGATTCCGAAAGGAAGTAGTGAATGGGAGAATTCAAGCTTATAAGACGAAGTAATTGTGGGAACCTGTTGTGTGACAGATCTAAAGTCCCCGGCAACGGCGCCAAAAACTTGTTGTGTTAATTTTGCTAAGTGCCAAACACTTGTTGTGTTTTACTATTATTACTATGCGTTCAACATGCTTAATATGATGCGTTACTGGTCTGTCAAGTTTTCCTATTCTTCACCCAAGTATAAGCAAAGAATGAGGTTTTCTCAGTGAGTCCAAGGTCGAACACAAGAACTATGCAGATTCTATAATTAATTGGATTAATTGGGTTAGAGTAATAACCAAAAATATTTAATGAATGATGCGTCTAACTAAAGAAAGAATTAACATGTACACTAGATTAAAAAGTGCTAGATGGTAAGGGATGCGACACAGCAAGTTCAACTAAGTGGATTAAATGAAAGGATAAAAACAGGGTTCGGGTTGGTTAGCTTCTAACATCAGAAACACATAGTGAAAGTCTATTTCATACCAGCGATTTTTCTCCCGGTTGTCAGCCGCTATGTGTTATATGTCTATAACACATAGGAGAGTGTTAAGTACTAAGGTTATTCCTATGTCTAGGTAATACTTCTTAGCCTTGTCAACTGAGTTCCACAATCATTTACTCTCTTGAGCAGTCTGATTATTACTACTTATATCGATTAGATAGATGGACATAAGCGTCAGATTAAGATTACAATTGACAAGATGAAATAGTTACACTATGGTTCTTATTTAGATGCTAACGCAACCCATGACCCTTGAAAGATTAGCTACTCATGGATCCAAAGTAATAAGCGGAAAGTGTAGAGAAATGGATAGACATGGAAGAATTGTAGATTAATGAACGAAATACAATCTTAGACAGTTCAATGTCTTGATAACAAATCTAAAATCAAAGTTAGAAAAAGATAGAAAGCAGGAAAGCGTTTCAATGTCTTGAGTCGCCGGAATGGAAGCGTGAGATCTACTGTGAAGTGGTCAGGCGGATAGAAGACTCTTCTCTCTCGAGCTATTTGTCTCCGGTTATCGTCTGGAAGATTCTGCTGTCACTTAGGAATTCTTCCGAGAATCAACAACCCTTTTTTAGCTTGTAGGTCTGCCCTTTTATAGAAGCTACATTCGTAATCAGTGGCAAATCTGCGTGATTGGAGGCACAATTGATGTTTTGCATCTATCTCGCCTAATTGCATAATTCTCGGTTCAATTTAGATCCACCTCTTTAGCCACATATCAAGCATATCAATCTCCCGACAATCTCTCAAGATTCTGACTTGATTTTCTACTGCCTTGTTGATATGCATCCATGGATACTTTGGGTTCATGCGTTCAAGTATGTCAACGCATCCATGGGTTGCTAACGCATCAACCTGCGTTGAAGGGTTGTCAACGCGTCCACAGGTTGCCAACGCATAGTCCTGCGTTAAGAGGTTGCCAACACACCTACAGGTTGCTCGTGTTCCTGCGTTAAAACATGCGTTTTAGATTCAAAAAGCTATAAAACAATTATCTTCATCAATTTACAAGAGTAGAACGCATAGGAAGATTTATCAATAGAATTTAACACTAATTACCGCATGATTCTCTATTTAAGCTCTATTTTTCTAGGAGAAAGACATATAATAACTTGTATTTTTACAAGTTATCACACCCCCAAACTTAGAAAAATGCTTGTCCTCAAGCATAACTTCCATCTAAGAAACTTTAATCAACCCTAAAATTTTCTCAACGCATTGACTAGTCTCTCAGAATGCTATACTCAATCAGCTATCCGTTAGTTTCATTACTTTTCTACCTCTATATTCTTTTCTTTAGAAACGGGTCCAGTTTGTATGCGGCAAACTTTCTTTTCAAAATTCTTTACTCATTATTCACAAAATTTTTGTTTCTTCTTATAACACTGAGTCTGAAAAGATTAAGATATAAAGTTCCTTTTTCTTTCATTTGTTTTGTTATTTATGTATTAGGTGACTATGCGTCGAGTAGGGTTATCCACCTTCATTCTGACATACCAACTATGGGGTGCATGGAGGCAGCCAACTACGAGTAAGTGCCCTTCTCGAGTAAACTCTTATCTAAGTTCAGTTTCCTCACTAGACATTGGAGTTTGTTATTTATCTATGCGTCGTTGATTACGATTACCCACCTTCGTTTTGACACACCAACTATGGGGTGCATGGAGGCGGCCAACTACGAGCAGGTGTCGTTTTCAGCTAAACTCTTAACAAGATACATATATTAGTCTTGTCAGCGGAGTTTTGTGTTAAAAATATAATTTTTTTTAATAAAAAAAAAAGTTCCTCATATTTTTATCTTTGACAGTTCAAACCTATTCCACCCCCAAACTTGAGAGTAGCAAGGTCCTCATTGCTTAATTTGTAAACAAAGATTATGTTGAAAAGTTTTGTAAAAGAGGTTTGAATTGGCAGCTTGCATGTATGCAAAGTAGGTTTGCGTTTCTAAGGAATAGTATGCAGACGCATTGAAAGTAATCTAACTTAAGAGTATACAAAAAGTGTAAGCATGATTATCATTATAGTGACTAACTTTTCAACGCAAAGATAAAAGTTGGGAATAATTAAATGTACTTGGAATGAAATTAAAACAAGGGGAAGCGCAAAGAGGTAAATAGATATTCAATGTGGCGAAGAAATGATGAACGCATACAATTAACGCATGACTGATGATTGCAGAGTTTTCAATTCAAATTATGCGTTGGAAGTTAAGTATTATGCGTTTGAAAAATACAGCTCTAACTGCACCCCTAGTCTCAACTTGATAAACACAGAGATCGTTTATCGATGAACGCATGCACGATTGACAAAATATGCGGTGTGAAATCAAATAATTTGCATAGAAGCTCGACGCCTAATTTCATGCTTATTTAATTTAAACTACTCCTAAAACTTAATTCAAAGAATGAAAAATAAATACTAAAAATAAAGTATAAATAAAAAAAAAGAAAGCAAGAGTAAAAGAAAGTGTCCCTAAAAAAATAGGCGTTCAGCAACGCAGGGACCTTCTAACGCAGGCCCAGTTGTGCTTGCGTGGGTCATTGGAGCCTTTATCGCGTTTAGGGTTCAACGCAGAGGAGACAATGAATTGCAATATGCTCTCCCTCAAGTGCGCGTACTTAGGATGCGTTGGTCTGGTTTCTAGCTCATGCGTTGAAGGCTCTTCTAATAACGGCTTGATCTTTGTCGTGGATCTGTTGCTTCGGTCTGATGTTTCAAATATACGATCAGAGAGTAACATGATTTCTTCTTCTTCCCCATCTTCATTGTCTTTGAGGATTGCTTCATCTTTCAACGCTGTGTTCATAGATCTTGTCTTCTCCTTGATATCAGTAATTATTTGGCAAGATCGAAAGTCATCAGGATATTTCAATGCGTTAACCACATTAAATTTTACCTATTGATCATCCACGCGGATCATTGATATTCCTTCTTGGACGTCAATCAGAACGCGTCCAGGAGCGGTATCTTTATATATAGACGCAGGTTCTGCCTGCATTGTTTTTTCTCTCCTCTCTTCATTTTCCTCTTCTTGTGTTTCGGTAGAAGATGATGGTTGATTGACTTTATGTACACTACTCTCCGTCGGTTGACTCGTTGTTGGAGCGTCTAGAGGCTGCAAGTTTCCTTGCGTCCTCTGATCTTGCGTTACAGTGGGATTAATTTTCCCACGTACCAATGTCACATCTTGACATTGTTCTTTTATGTTTCCTCTTGGAACTTCACTTGTACTTGGCAATGCTCCTTGTGTTCGATTCTTGAGCTCACCCACAATTTGACCCAATTGAACTTCCAAGTTCCTAGTTGCAGTGGCTTGGCTCTAGAGCCTCTCATCATTTTTATAAATGAATTCTCGTAAAATATATTCCATGGAAGACGATGAGGATGATGCGGCCGCTTGCGGATTCCTCTAAAACTGATGATACTAGCCTTGATTCCCTTGGTTGAAACCAGGAGGGTTGCCTCTCTGCGGCTGTTGCTCAGCCCCCTGCGTTTGTTGCTGATTTCCACCCCATCCGAAGTTAGGGTGGTTCTTCCAACCCAGATTGTACGTCTCACCGTAGGGGTTGTTTTGAACATCGCAGACTGACTGGGGGTTGTAAGGACACATGTCATACAAATGCCCCACACCACACTGCACGCAACTTACAGATGCTGTCGGATTCACTGTGTTCATCGCGTTCATTGCAGCAATTGATCCACCTTGATTATTCAAGGCTATCGTCTTTAGCAGAGATGTCATGGTTATCATCTGCGCTGAGAGATTGGTGGCAACATCAGCTTCAAGCATTCCAGCTTGCGTTTGCCTTCTATCAGTGGAGCGAAATCCATATCCATTGTCCACCCACTCATTAGTATTCCTCGAAATTCTGTCGAGAATATCTACGACTTGCGAGTAGGTTTTATTCATTGATCCTCCTGCTTATGCGGACAATTCCTCACTAGCCGTTTAAATCGGGCCCAAGCTATGAGTTGTACTTCTTCGATTTTGCCTTGTCCTTCGTCTAAAGGTCCTCTCAATCTTAGGGTCAATATCAAGATCTGGATTGCTCCCGTCACTCATATACTATTTGGAGCTTCTGGCAGAGGAGAAACTCACCATAATCCTTTGACCGAGGAATTCCTACAACAAAAATAATCCAAAAAAAAAAAAAATGAATCAATGCAAAAATCCCCGGCAACGGCGCCAAAAACTTGTTGTGTGACAGATCTAAAGTCCCCGGTAATAGCGCCAAAAACTTGTTGTGTTAATTTCGCTAAGTACCAAACACTTGTTGCGTTTTACTATTATTACTATGTGTTCAACTATGCGTTCAACATGCTTAATATGATGCGTTACTAATTTGTCAAGTTTTCCTATTCTTCACCCAAATATAAGCTAAGAATGAGGTTTTTTCTCAGTGAATCCAAGGTCGAACACAGGGACAATGCAGATTGTATAATTAATTGGATTAGTTGAGTGGGAGTAATAACAAAAAATATTTCATGAATGATGCGTGTAACTAAAGAAAGCAATAACATGTACACTAGATTAAAAAGTGGTAGATGTTAAGGGATGCGACACAGCAAATTCAACTAAGTGGATTAAATGAATGGATAAAAACAGGGTTCGGGTTGGTTAGCTTCTAACATCAGAAATGTCACACCCTACTTTTAAGAAACTGATGCGTTGAAGAGTCTATGAAGAAAAGAAGTAAAAGACCATGTTGGACACATGGTTAGGACCAAGGTAACGCATGGTACGGATGAACGCATGGAAGTAAACCGAGAAGGGAAAGAAGTGAAACGCATAAGCAAGAAAGGAATAAAGTTATGTTGTGAAGTGTTGAAAGAGATCTAAGTCTCGGAAAGATAGAATACAATAGCAAATTGAGTAACACATAGACTATTAGCAAGGAATGTTCACGAGTGTTGGATAAAGTGGAAGGAGAAGTAAGTTTAAAGATTGGAACAAGAGGTGGACGCATACTACTTTATTATCAGAAAAATGTTTTAGTGCAAGGAAAAAGGGTTAAATGAATAACCTTGGAATACAAGCACAAGAACGCATAGAGGGATAATTAAGGAATCCTCAAGGATAGGAGGAAGATCATGGACGCATGATAGTATGTGGTTCAGGCTGACGCATGGTATTATGCAGTAAGACAAACCCATAGTAGTGTGCGTTGAGACGTTGACGCCTAGTAGTATGCAGTGGAAAAACGAGTTCAAAGGAAGTATGGCCGAGAGTTAGAAAAGTGAGTAGTGAAGCTCAAACCTTAAAGGAAACTCAACGAACGCATGGGGGCGTTGTGTTGAGTGAATGGTTGTCTATTGGAAAATGTTGGACGCATAAGATAAGCTTATAAAGGCTAGGTGGCTTCATATAGACTTGACACCTTAAAAGTAGAAGGTGTTAAAAAGGCATGTTAAGTGTTTCATGCAAGGTGACGCTTGGATTAATGCATGGTTAATTAAGCATACAGCGTGACATGTGGAAAACAAGTGGCAAAAGGAGAGGAGAAGTTGGATGGCAAGATCTCTATAAATAGAACCTTGAAGGAAAAGGAGCGACTGATGACTCTGAAAGAAGAATTCTTGAGAGAAAGGGAAGAAAGAAGGCAGAAAGGAAGAATCCTTGCGTCCGTAATAGGAGTCTGCGGCCAAGAGAGAAGGTATTTTTGACAACTTAGCTATTTTATGTAAAAGAAGTCATCTTGCATCGAAAGGGGGTTGGCCTTGCGTTAAAGACAAATATTACGTTCAAGGTGAACGCCACGTCCAAAGATAGGTGATGCGTTCAAGTTGGACCTTGCGTCCAAGAGAGGTTGACGCATCCAAAAGAGAAGTAAGAAGAGTTGGGCTGCACTTTGCGGAAGTAATCAACCTTGCGTTGAAGAGCAGGGTTTGCGGTAGTTATCAACCTTGCGTTGAGGGGCAGGGTTGCGTCCAACCGAGCTGACAGAGGAATATGGAGCCTTGCGTTTCTGAGTTAGAACGCTGATTCAAGAAGCTCGGGAAGAGGAAATAGAGGAAAGGAAGAGAAATTATTCTTGGACAAGTACAGGTGAGTAACACCTGTGTTTTTCAAAATATAAATAAGTTCTTCATGAAAATGATTTCATGGGTTCCTAATGAATTAATGCATGCGTTTTATTTGAAAAGCTTTGAGTATGCTGGTTACTTGCTATAAGTATATAAAACGCATGATGATTGCTTGATGCATGTTTTTATGATTTTGCCGAAAAAGCATGGTGTTATATGATTTCAAGAAAGATTTGGAAATAAACTTGTATGAAAAGCATGCTGTTTAATATTAAAGATAGAAATTGAATTTAACATGCTGTTGATGTGAGATTTGGAAACGGTTAACTTACAAGTTATTAATATAATGTTTCCAAAATATGTATTGTGTTTTATAAAACTTTGAAAAGGCACCCGAGGCTCAGGGACTTGGAGAAGGCCAAAGAGTAGCCGGTATATCGAAAAAGGCACCCAATGCTGAGGGACTTGTAGAAGGCAGATGGGTAGCCTGGATATAGAAATGGGACCCTAATGCTCAGGGACTCGTAGAAGGCACTGTGGGCGGGCTGAAGTATAAAACCTATGTGCACATAGAGGTATATACGACGCTGATGTGTTGAGATTACTCCACACAGCTAAGGAAAATCAACGTTGAGGAGCGTTGAGCATTGCTCCGCCTCAACTAGGGAAAAAGTATTTTGAAATGAATGAGATTTTTGAGTATTTACTCTAAAACAGACATGCATGTTTTAACAATAGTATTTGAGTATATTTTAATATGATTTGAAGTGTTATAGTTTATGCGAGTTTGACCAGTTTTACAATTAAAGTATAATGTTTTCATAAAAACCGTTACTCACTGAGCTGTTAGCTCACCCTTTTTATATGTTTTCCATTTTCAGGTAGCATGACAGTTCACGTTGCCGATCAAAGTCGAGGTTTGTCAAGAGTGCCTTAATGGTATTACCGTCTTAGGAAGGATTTATATGTAAGTGAGGTGAATTTGACAGTAGGTTATGTGATAGGGTAGTTGGTAACTGCTGTCCTCACATTCCGTCTCGTGCTACGGGAGGGTAGTTCGGGGTGGGGTGTGACAAGAAACGCATAGTGAAAGTCTATTTAATACCAGAGACTCTTCTCCCGGTTGTCAGCCGCTATGCGTTATATGTTTATAACACATAGGAGAGTGTTAATAACTAAGGTTATTCCTATGTCTAGTTAACACTTCTTAGCCTTGTCAACTGAGTTCCACAATCACTTACCCTCTCGAGCAGTCTGATTATTACTACTTATATCGATTAGCTAGATGGACATAAGCATCAGATTAAGATTACAATTGACAAGATGAAATAGTTACACTATGGTTCTTATTTAGATGCTAATGCAACCCATGACCCTTGAAAGATTAGCTACTCATGGATTCAAAGTAATAAGCGAAAAATGTAGAGAAATGGATAGACATGGAAGAATTGTAGATTAATGAACAAAAGACAATCGTTGACAGTTCAATGTCTTGATAACAAATCTAAAATCAAAGCTAGAAAAAGATAGAAAGCAGGAAGGTGTTTCAATGTCTTGAGTCGCCGAAATGGAAGCGTGAGATCTGCTGTGAAGTGGTCAGGCGGATGGAGGACTCTTCTCTCTCGAGCTATTCGTCTCCGGTTATCGTCTGGAAGGGATTCTACTGTCACTTAGGAATTCTTCCGAGAATCAACAACCCTTTTTCAGCTTGCAGGTCTGCCCTTTTATAGAAGCTACGTTCGTAATCAGCAGCAAATCTGCATGATTGGAGGCACAATTGACGTTTTTCATCTATCTCGCCTAATTGCATAATTCTCGGTTCAATTTAGATCCACCTCTTTAGTCGTATATGAAGCATATCAATCTCTTGACAATCTTTCAATATTCTGACCTGATTTTTTGCTGCCTTATTGATATGCGTCCACAAATACTTTGGGTTCATGCGTTCAAGTATGTCAACGCATCCATGGGTTGCTAACGCATCAACCTGCGTTGAAGGGTTGTCAATGCGTCCACAGGTTGCCAACGCATAGTCCTGCATTAAGAGGTTGCCAACACATCTACAGGTTGCTCGTGTTCCTGCGTTAAAACATGCATTTTAGATTCAAAAAGCTATAAAACAATTATCTTCATCAATTTACAAGAGTAGAACGCATAGGAAGATTTATCAATAGAATTTAACACTAATTACCGCATGATTCTCTATTTAAGCTCTATTTTTCTAGGTGAAAGACATATAATAACTTGTATTTCTACAAGTTATCAGAACCTTAGATATTGCATATACTAAGATTGGGTATTGGGTTAGAAAGAAAATTTGAGTTTATAGAGTTAACCAGATTTGGCCAAATAGGAAAAGGTATGCATAGAATTTAAAAGATTTATACTTGAGTTCTGGATTAAGTAATTCTGGAATTATTCTAAGTAAAACAACTAGACTGCTTAGCTTGGAAGCGTAATCTGAGGAAAGGAAATCCCACCAAGGGGTTGGAGAGAATGGAATTGGACACGCATTTGGTACAGAAGAGATCATCTTGGACGCATGGTCAAGCTAAGGAAACGCATAATAATCCTTGTAAGGAAGAAAATCGTTAAGTAATTAAGTGGTGGGAGAAAAATCATAACCCCGTAATTAGCTAGAAAAATGTTGGAAAAGAAGGAATAAAAGATTTTTACATTGGTTATCCAAGAAATTGTTCAAGTTGAAAGTTAGACAGGAAACAAATGATACTTATAGGAAGTTAAAGGATACTATACCAAACCATGGTTCGAGGATCCAAGTAATAATAAGGAATGTTAGATAAAGATAAACCTGCCTGTAGAACTCAATTGGCTCTAACTGTGGATGCTGCGGAAATTAATTTATTTTTGTAGTCTAACATGTCAGGACAAGGAAACCAAGGGAAACAGAAATGCCTATCAATTAGGTGCTCGCATTGCGGCAAAGGCCATGCGGAGCATGTTTGAAAGGAACAGACATAATTAACTTAAGTGAGGGTAATTTGGACGCCTATCTCAACACTTTTAGTTTTGCACGCTTAGCTCAACTCCCTTAAAGGTTCTTGCACATCAACCTTCCTTGCCCACTTGGCCTTTTACACGCCTACTTTTCCAATATCAACGCCCACTTGGTCTTCCAACAACTCATGGACGCCTACTTTATCTTTAAGCCTAGCACTTCATGGATGCCTAGGCTTCCCACTTAAGGCTCGACTATTCCTTACAAACTCAACGCCCAATTCCATCACTTAAGCCTCATTCTTCTCTTATCTTTTAGCTTTCTTCCATGCATCCATGGCCCTAAACATAGAAAAATCTTAACATAGAAAACTTTCACTAAGTCTACACACTAATTTAACTTATTAAGCTTAGCAACTTAAGAGCAAAGATAGGGCTTACATATTAGACATTTAGATTAATTCAGAGTCTATTAGGTTGGATGTTAAATTTTTATGGACGCTGTTGATCCCAGCTAATCGAGCATCTAGTTTAATTTATGAATTAATTAGTGCATTAATTAGAGCATTAGTTATGGTCTTTCTAGCAAACAAGGAAAGAATAAAATCAAGCAAGCAACACACACTTAGTGCATGTTTAGGATTGGAGTGATTTTAATATCGTCAAAATCACTTCTGTCAATTTTAAAATCACTCGAAAACACATTTTTAATCACTCAAAATTAATTTAGTTTTCAATTTTACATTTTAATGCAATTTTCATATAATCAAAATTAGTTTGGAAGGATATTAAAAAATATGTTTAATTTTGAAAATGACAAAAGTGATTTTAATCATTTAAAAATCACTCCGAAATATTTATTTATATAATTTGAGTTGGATAGTTTGAATTGTTTGGATTGTCGGATCATTTGAACAACTCTAATATGCATGTCTTTGATTTTCATATATTTTTAGAAAGTTTTAATGAAATTTTGATAATTTGTTTTCCAACTAAGATCATTTAGAGGCTCAACTTAAAGCCTCGACCAAGACTAATTCAGAAAATCAGTAATGAGGTGGGACAAGCAGGAGCAATTCTTTTGAATCTCCCTCTAATTTCTTTGCTTCTCTCCCACTTTGATAATCCACTCTCTTTCTACGTGGGCATAGACTTCTCCCCTAGTTTAATAGGTTGCATTATCAACATCGAGTTCAATATTAATTTGATCATCCAAATTATAAGCCTATAAAACTAGTCCAAGTGTGTATATATATTTAACAATGTCTTAAAATGTGCCTCAACATTTCAATATATAGAATTATAACATCGTTTTTGTAAAATGACATGACAAAACTTGGATGTACCCTAAACTACACCCATCTTTTGTGTATCCAAAACTAACCTAATAAAAGTATGACATTTGGTAGAACTTTTTTAAAATTAAATTTATTTGGAAAATTAAATTAGGTGAATGTCAAATGAAAAAATTTAACAGATCGTGAGAAATATTGATAATATATATATATATATATATATCACATAATGTACCTGATTTTAGTCACAATTACTTTTCATTAATTCTCTTTTTTTTTCAAAATTCTTGTTGGCATGGATATTTTTCATTCTCAATGAATATTGTACTCTTAACAAAACATATGATTATTGTTTTATTTTTTATATACGACGATTAAGAAAATGATAGAATTATAGTTTAATTAAACAAAAAATAACCTTTACCGTAGTTCCATTGAAATTCCCATGATTTTCATTAGGGTTATAAATTGGTCGATCGTTGCCAGTTTTGGGATAAAATCGACGGCATAACCATCGTCTCCGATGGTCAGTTAGGTTGGTTTCATTTTCTTTAGGGACTTAAAGAGTTAGAGAGATGAGAGAACTGGACAGAGGATCGAGGGGAGCACAACGCTATATTGAACTCGAAGAGAAATGTTTCTTTGTTTTAATTGAGAAAGACACGATGGGGTGTGGGCTAGTGGACCGGCCTGGACTCAACTTAAAAAAATAAGGTTCAACAGAGATGGTTTCTTTGTGTTAATGGATAAAGACAAGATGGGTGTTTGGCTGGTGGGCTAGCCTGGATTCAACTTAAAAAAAACTAGGTTAAAATAATATTTTGATCAGTTTATTCCATTTTTGTATCATACTTGCAATCGTCTAATTTTATGGTGATTGCTCAATTTCTTATAAAGCTTTCGTAGACTTTTTATTTTTTTATTTTTTTATTTTTTTATTCTAACTCTTTCTTGTCAAATTCAAAGTTCTCACACAATCCTAAAAATAAAGCAATCAAAACAACCAAAACTCAAATGAATATTTTGATACCCAAAATTCAAATTAATGTAGTGGGGAGGGATATGATGAAGTTGTTGTTTGACTTATGATCACTTTTTCATTGAATTATTATATTGTTATAACTTTTTCTTCTTAATTTAAGATAATTAGGATTTACTTTATTGTTTTTCTAAATTAAATAAAATAATTTTGAAGGTTTCCTGCTTAATTAGTTGAGAAATACACGTGGACCCTAACATTATTTTTAAAATTTTTATTAAAATTATGAATTATTTTTTATTTTTCACTTGTATCATGGAGAAAAGGTTAGCTAGCGGTTAGTATATGTTTTCAGGATTTTTTTAAATTTTTATATAATGGGTGGTTTAGTTTTTTTTTTTTTTTTTTAAAAAAACAATTAATATAGATTTTTATTTAAACTATAACAAATATATGCATTAGTTAAAAAAATAATTACCAATAGAATATTTTCTAAAATTATAAATAAATTATTATTATTATTTTTTATTTTTTTATTTTTATGGTACCCTACTATTTTAGTTAGGATTTTATATACTCTTTGGTGAGTGATTTTTAAAAATTTCATTTTATGTTAACCTTTTCACAACGTTTGTTAGTTGAATTTTTTTATTAAGATTATATTTAAAAAGCATGCATTTAATTTACACGTGCTTCTACAAATGTTAGATTAATTAAAAGGGATTTTTTCAAAAATAGAAAATTATTGAAAATAATTACAAATATAGCAAAATTTTAATTTCTATCTATGATAGACTGCGATAGACCGAAGTAGACATCTATCACTTTACTAGATAGACACAGATAGATGTCTATCTGAATCTATTATGGATCTATTGTGGTCTATCACAGATAAAAAGTGAAATTTTGATATATTTGTAAATTGTTTGATATTTTTTCTATTTATAATAAATTTCCATTTTAAAATCTAATCTTAAAAAAGGTCTAAATCGATTTAATCCTACGTCCGTTTTGAAATATATGTGGGATTGTAACTTTTTTATTTTTAATTTTTTGGTTTAAAACAAATTGTTATATATGTATGAATTTTTTTTTTTTGACATTTTGCAAATATAGTTAAATGAATCAAAATATTTATAAATATACCAAAATATTTTTGTCTATCATTGTCAATGATAAACTCTGTAGATATCTATTAGTGTCTATCACTAATAAACAATGACATTTTGTTATATTTGAAAATATTTATAGCAGTTTTGATATTTGTAACAATTACTCATTTAAAATAAAAATAAAAAACCTTTAATGTAGGATATTCTCCTTTTCATATTTAAATAGGTAGCTTTGCTTCCTTTTGGAAAAAATAATGAGAATTTTCTTTAAACCTATAGCAAATATATATTTTGAAAAGATAATTATTAATAAAGTTCTATTAAGAAAATTCATATATAGTTGATTAGTTTATACACTCGTAATTGATAAATTTTTGTTTTATATTATAATATGTTGATAAACATAAATTCGATATTCTTTAATTATATAGGATAGTGTCTAGTCGAAGGTAGTATTTAAACTTTAATCAAAACATGTGGTGATTTTATTTGATCATCTGCATGTTTTACTTTTCCTATATTCTTAGAAAGTTTTAATGAAATTTTGATAATTTGTTTTTCTACTAAGGTTTCGTTTAGGATTGATGTAGTTTTTGAAATAATTGCTGGCAATTGCACTTTAAGAAAAGTTAGGTATCATATTAAGTAGATTAGTGTTTGGTAAATTTCAAATTTAAAATTAAAAAGAGCAGGTAACAACGTTTTAGAAGTTTAAATTATATTTGAGGTGACTTAACTATAAAGATTAAATTTAACATATTATATAACATTAGTAAGTTGATATTTAATATATAAATTTCATAAATTAATTATGTATAATTTTTAGTTTAGATTACAATATTTCTTTAAATTATATGATAAAAGTATAAAAAAAATCATTTTTATATAAAATTGAAATGAAGAAATATGATTTCAATTTAAGTATCTTAATCTATGTTTATTTTATTTTTTATTTTTTAAATTGCATAATGTAAATTGTAGGATATTTTATTTGATATAAATTATTTTACAAGTTTAGGAAAAAGATTATTCTAATAATGTTGAATCATTCAAAATTTTATTGATATGGGATGAAATAAATATGAAAGAAAAATACATATGTAAAAGGATGAGATTTTAATTGAAAATAGTTAGTTCGAGAAAATTGCAGCTTTTTAGGAAAGCTAACTATGAACTCTTGTGTTTATAATGATTGTAGTTATCTATGTCACATTCCATGAAAACATTAAAATGAATTTAGGATCTCATGCATTTGTATGTTCCATGAAAACTAAGAACCATGTTCATGGCAATTATCTCTTTGAGAAAATCGATGTACATCTAGAGGAACCCAAGATATTGTAGGCGAGACTCGACCCCACTAATTTAAAGCCAACATACAGTTAGTTGGGCTCGGTCTCTAGAAGATGTCTACAATATCTCTTTGTTGGAGAGGAACAAAGGAACAAACGAAGGGTAACTGCCCATGTTAAGGCCTTGAGAAAAAAAAAAGTTATATGTACTAGAGGAAAGGAATAGGTCCCATTAGAAAAGCATGAACCATTTTGCGCATGTATGCATAACCCAACTCCCGGTAGTGGTGTTACTTATTGAGTATTTTGAATACTCACCCTTCTATGAATTCTTTTCAAGTAAAGACAAGGGTGTGTAGGGCAATTGATGGGAGATTTGCAAGGTGACCATGGGAGACTAGAGACTCTCGAAAATATATTTTTATTAACTTTTGCTTATGAACTTTATGTTGTTTTTTCAATTTGAGGATTTGTTGTTTAAAAACTATTTTTGACACCGCATGAGTTTTGGGGCCAGAGTCTATATTTTGAGGCATTTAGTGGTTTTTTTTTTTGTTGGTGTTAACGTTTGTTAAGTTTGTTAGTTTCCGTGAATTTTTTTCAATCAATTTAAGTAGATATTTTTTAATGGTAGCCTTCTTGAAATGTTGGTAGATCTGCTGCGGAGTTTGGTGTTGATTGCCATAAGGAGTGTGTTCCTTGAAACAGGTACCAAAAGAAATTTTGGTTTTATTGTGGTCGCATCGTTATGCTGCCAAATTTTTTTTTTTTTTTTTTTTTTTTTTTTTAAATATAAAAGTTAGGAAAGTTAATGAGGGTTAAATCTAAAAAATGGTCCCTAGTTTAGTGTCAAACTTTGGGTCTTTACATTAACAAACTAAATGTAGATGTTACACAACACGTCCTAGCAGAGTTAGAGACAATAACAAAGAAACAGATAATGAATCAAGAATAAACACACAAGAACTGGTTACCTAGTTCAATGATAACCATCTACGTCTAGGGGGCAATGTGCCCGAGAAAGATAATTCACTAATATATAAAGTTAATCAATTACAACGTTGTACTTATATGTAAATAACGATGATTACAACAACACACGTAGAGCCTAAGTTAGTTAATTACCTAGATTCCCCCTAGATGTAAGACTCCCTCTCACTTGGACTTACACACTCCCCCAAAGTATGTGAATATAAGTGATGCAACATTAGGCTCCTCGTAAGTGTGTGAGACTCCCTCTCACTTGAACTTATTTTTTCTCCTTCTTATGAACTTCTTTCACACGAGAACTTAGGCTCCCCCTAAGTCTTGAGGAATCCTTCTTGATCAACTCTGTCTTAGGCTCCTCCTAAGACTAAACAAACTTTGTGATGAGATTTATGTCCTAAATCTCGTGGTTTGTAAATTTGTATAAACAAATTATTTATTTAATAAAATAAGTAGTATTTTAGTTGACATTTCGATTGCATTAATTCAATCCAATAAACTAAGATCCTAGGTTATTTTTGAAAAGGTTGAAATCCCTACATAACGGAAGCAGTATAGAACCAAATTCGAAATAAATTGGGATTTTGAAATATCAATACATTGGAAAAAAAATACAGAAAATCTACTGTATTAATTCTATGCTAAGCATGGATTAGAGATAGAATCTTACTTTCGTTGTAGACTCTGAACACGACCATCACAAACCTCTCCTATTCTCTGAGGGATGAGATAAGGATTGTGGATATTTGATCTTGATTTGTAGGAAAAAAGAGAGGGCAATAGATAGAATTTTTTATCTATCGAGAGAATAACCTTTTCTTTTGCAGGCCTATTTAGGGAGAGAGTAGGAGACGTGGGAAAACACGTAAAGCGTAACTCCCACGTATTGGAGTTACCTTTTTATCTTATTTATTTATTTATTAAATTATTTAATTTAACAAATAAATAAATAATAATTAATAATTAATTAATCTAATTTAATTTAAATCATATTTAAATGAACATCTCCCATATAGCCTATAGTTTAATTCATTTAATTTAATTAAAATAAATTAAGAAAATTAATTCTTTAATTAATTAATTTTCAAGTTATATCTAATATTTAATTTAACCTACATTTGAATCATTCAATTGTTATTCTCTCATAACTTATAGTTTTAATGTGCATTTAATACACATTAATTTTAACCTATAGTTTTAATATGAATCTAATGCATATTAATATTTGAACTCCTTCAAATATTTAATTCTCTCAAACATTAATTTTGTATCATATCCAAAATTAAATTTATATTATAAAGTTAAAATTAAACTTTATATTATAATGTATTATCATACATTATATTATTTTCCTAAGTAAATTTGAACATTTCAAATTTCATTTAAGACATAAATACCTCATCATTCTTTACGAGCTAGGAAGGGAAGCTCCAACGTTATGAGATTAATCGGCTAAACTCATTAACCACATTAATCAATATTCGTTAACTGTGGGTACACTCCACTAAAGACCCACAGCTGCACTCTTCTCACTGCAAATATATTTCTGTGTCCATGGATATAGACCAGTAACAACAGATTAGTCCTTCACAAGTGTTCATAACACCAGCTAGGTCAAATTACCGTTTTACCCTTAGGATACTTCTAAATCCTTAAGTACCAGTGCTCCTCTAATGAACAACCTGTTTATGGTCCAACCATTAAAAAGAAATCCCTCTCGGGCGAGTGAGGGGGTAGGGCCCTTTATTCAAGTCCTGGAGACACCACTTAAGGGAACACTTATTTACTTACCCTAAAGATGGGAATGAGTGACTTCTATCTTGTATAATTATGTCCCCAACTCCTTACTCGGTCTTGTCCCCAGGATGGTAGACATATTGAGTCGGCAAAGAGCCACTCTCACCCATACAAATCAAAGGACAATCCTTCGTGGGAAGAAGTTCATAATATACTCAGGATTCAGACTAGGTTGCCTTGGTCATCCTATTGAAATAGAAACCTAACTAGTCAACGTAGTTACATCTAGTGATTACTATTTCGTGGCTGGTCTTATGTAGACTCATTTGCATAGGATACCCCCACTCACATGTCACCTACATGAACGCCTTAGATCATTACGTTTGTATCAAATACAAAGTGGGTCGTATGCATAGTGTCACCAGGATAAGGTATCCAGCCTTATCCCAATACTATAGACCCTTTAGACTGTATATTAAAATTTGATCTCTGTATGTTCCCACATATAGTTCAAGACTCATAAAACAACCTAGGATATTAGTTTATTGGATTTAGTGTTATTAAGACAGAACAAACAAAAACAATCAATAACGCTTATTGAAGTAACACATCAATAACTCTTTATTAATGATGGTCAAATAATTACATTTACAATCTACGAGTTTTAGGGCATAAAACCCAACAATTTTATGTAGCTTGAACAGTATGTGATAGACATACAGTTAGATCTTATTCAAGTAACAACCTAAATGGTTTGTAGTATATGGATAAGATTGAGTGTCTTATCTTGGTGACACTATAGATACGACCCATTTTGTAAATGTTACAAAAGTTGTAAGTGTTACAAATGATTTGATCAAAGTCATTCATATGAAGACATGTGAGTGGAGGTATTCTATACAAATAGTTTGTATAAGACCAGACCGTGAAATGATTAATCTTTCGTTATAACACCGTTGACTTAAGAGATTAACTTTTTATAGGATGATTATAAGTAACTCAATCTCAATCCTGAGTGAGTTATGAACTTTTGTCTATGAGAGCAGTCCTTTGATTTGTATGGGTGAGAGTGCCTCATGTCACCTGTGAAATCGGAATTCTAACCAGGTACTTTTATGCTAAAGCAGGAAGAACTAAGGGTAAATAAGGAACAAGTTGAGCACAAGCTTATGAAGTTAGAAAAATTTCTTCTAAAATGAGGGTACCATGCGTTGGGAGTAAAAGTAGGGGGAAAAATGTTTGAGTAAACTTGAGTTTTGAGATGAGAATGAGTAGTAAAAGAGTTTGGAAAAAAACAACAGTAGATAAATTTTCTAAGTGTTGGACGACAAGGGGGCAAGTTGGTGGTAAAATTTTCTAAGTGTCATCACTTTGGAGAGGAATTTTTCTAAGTGTTGAAAGGAATACAAGTTGGAAGCATAGTTGAGAGTGGCTTGGTAGCTTTGAACTAAGTGTGAAATATATGTCTCGGGAGGAAAAACCAAGCCTTGGACGCATGGTAGGTTGATTGAGGGAGAATTTAACTAAGTGTTAAAGTGATCAAAATTGTTGAAAGGAACATGTAGGCTATAGGAAGTGTTATGGACGCATAATCCATGTTTGGGGGCAAAAATCTCACTAAGCATAAAGGATAAATGCATAACTCATGCTTGGAGGGACTTTTAGCTAAGTGTTGGATGAGTTTTAGGAGTTAAAAAGCACACTGAGGAGGGAAGTGAGAAGTTCTACGCATGGGAGGGTCAAACATGGAATTTGGTTAAGTATGGAAGATCTTGTCTAGGTGAAAAGAGGAGCAAAGTTGAGCCAAGCCTAAGTTAGGTACATGGAACACATGGAGTCTTATGGATTGGAAATTTGGCTAAGTAAAAGAGTCAAGGAACTCTCATAGACACATGATAGAAGATTGTTGGCTAGCGAACAAAACCAAGGAAGTGTGCATAAGGAAACAAACCTAGAACGCATAGGAAGGGAAATTTAGATGCATAACCTCGAGAAGGATACAATGGATGCCTACCTCTTGGAGGAGGGGAATTTTGGCTAAGTATAAGACTTTTGGAAGCATGTTGGACATATACACTTGGTTGGAAAGGAAGTTGGCTAAGTGTTAGATAGTTTAGGTGAAGTAAAAGAGAGCAAAAGAGGGCATACCTTAAAAATCCACAAGTTGGACACATAGAGAGGAAGGTTGGATGCATGGACCTTATCCCAGGCAAGGGTTGGACACATGGTAAGGTGGAAATGAGGGTTAAGTGGCATGCTACGAGTTCAACACAATCACAAATAGGAGGTGTCGTGATGCATGGGTAAGACAACATGCAAGAAGCCATGTCGTGGTTAAGTGTAATTCAAAAGGACAAAGTTGGATGACAAGGCTTGTCATTCAACTCCTATAAATACGATGGAACTTGTGATGTTCAAACACATCAAAATCTAACAAAAGTCACTTCCAAAGGTTGAGAGAGGAGAAGAAAGAGTTGTCGGAGGAGTTGAGGCTTTGTCTTGTGTCCAAGAAGCCCAGTTTTGGTCCAAGAAACTATTCTTTATCCAACAAAGTGCTACCTTGCATCCAGACACTTAACCTTGCGTCCAACAGTGTAGAGTGGTGAACTGGAGTGCTGTTCTGCGTCCAAGAGGGGTACCTTGCATCCAAGGAGTAGTCCCCACGTCTAGAAGGGTAGTTTTAGGCGTTTCAGGAAGCTTTCTAAGGATCTGAACGGCTTCCAGCTTTTGTTTTCTTAGTTCCAGAAGAGTCGGAAGTCCAAACCAAGCTGAACTTGAGTGTAAAGCAGGGGAAGGATGCTTTGAAGAATTGGAACTCTATTAACTATGTATGGTTATTAGTTTGTTTCCTTGAGTAGTTTGATGTTTTTGTTGAGTTGATGATTTATAATGCTATGCATATGAGTTTGTGAATATATGATAAGGATATCAAGACCGCACGGGATGGTCAGAAAATCTGAGGATCATGTTTTTGAGCCTGTGCCAAGGTTAACCTCACGGGATGGTCAAAGGGTGCCCAAAACCTAGTTCCTAATCCTGTTGGTATCTCTTGTAGGATGGTCAGAGGACTGACGAGTGTAGCTTCTAATCTCTTAGAGGTAAGACTATGTGCACATAGAGGACAGATCCAATTGTTGTGCCAGAGTGAGCCAGTAGAGTATAGTGTGGTACCAGGTTGTGCTGGATATTGGAGGTTTGAGTAAATAATCTTAGTTATTCTTGATTATGTTTCATTGCTTTCAGTTATGTTGTGATATTATGAAAAGGGTCATGTGTACCCTAGTTATATGTTGACCACTCACTGGGTGTCACACCCTACTTTTAAAAACCGATGCATTGAAAAGCCTATAAAGAAAAGAAGTAAAAGACCATGTTGGACACATGGTCAGGACTAAGGTAATGCATGGTAAGGGTGGACGCATGGAAGTAACCCGAGAGCTTGAAGGGAAAGAAGTGAAACGCATAGGAGGTAATTATGAAGAAGTCGGACGTATGAGTAGGGATTAAAGTTGAATAGTGATGCGTTGAAAGGAAATCTAAAAGAAGGATAAAATGCATAAGGTAGAATTGAGGAAAGAGGCTATAATAATTTAAGGGTAAAACACTTAGCCGGATGTTTATCACTCAAGAGAAGGGTTTGTAGTTAAGATATGGATATAAGGAAAGAAGTGAGGGACGCATACCAATTTATCATCAGAGAAATATTTTAGTATAAGGAAAAGGTTAAATGAATAACCTTGGATTACAAGCACAAGAACGCATAGAGGGATAATCAAGGAAATCCTTAAGGATAGGGGGAAGATCATGGACACATGATAGTATGCGGTTTAGGCAGACGCATGGTATTATGCAGTAAGGTACAAACGCATAGTAGAGTGCGTTCGAGACATCGAAGCCTAGTAGTATGCGGTGGAGAAATGAGTTCAAAGGTAGTTTGGCGGAGAGTAAGAGAAGTAAGTAATGAAGCTAAAATCTTAAAGGAAATTCAATGAACGCATAGGGGCGTTGAGGTAGTGTTTGACTTGGCGGCAAGAGTTGTCAAGTCCAACGAGTGGGCGTTGAGGAAGTATAAATAGAGAAACTTTAAGCCGATGAGGCGTTGAGAAGTCAAGGACATGCGGGTGTTGAGGAATCATGAGGCATGGTTGCGTTGAGAAATGAAGGTGAGAAGCTAAGCCAAGAACCTCCAAGTGTATGTGAACTATGCGTTGAGAAGTTGAACTAAGAGGTAGGCATTCAAATCTCTTATAATTTTGTTGATTATACTTAGTTAATTAATAAGGATAATTAGGTGGCAAGTTGACGTTTAAAGTGGAAATTAGGAAATTGGAGGTGGCATGCTCTTATTTTTACAAAATGGGGTAGCGCCACGGCGCCAGGACGACGCTGCAGCGGCGCTAAAACCTGAGAGCAGGTCTGCACAACACAGCCGTAGCGCTGCGGCGCTCTCTTTCCAAATTTGGCAGCGCCGCGACGCCAGTTCCCTTTTTTGTAATCTTGGGCGGCGAACTCTATAAATTTGGGGATTTTTAGCAACCCTAATCATGAACCAAAACATGAAATTACAAACCAAAAGAGTCACAAGAAAGAGAGAATTGAGTGAGAATTCATAAAAGAGTTCAACGAGTGAGTTAGTTGCAAGGAAGAGAAAAAGAGTTCAAGAGAGTCGTGGTGCCGTTCGAGTTCCGACGTGAGAGCCAAGGAGATTGTGACGGTGCTACCTCAATCAAGAGCCTCTTTTCAGTAGAGTTTCCCTTTCTTTACACTCTTTCTTTGTTTATATTGTTTGAACATGTTGCTTCAAGCTATGAGTGGCTAAACTCTTTAGTTTTAGGGTTTTTATGAATTGTTTATGAATTCATGTTGATATTGTAGACTTTCATGGTTTTGTTGGAATGATTATGCTTTTCATTGTTATTGTGTTTAATTTTGAGGATTGGCCACCTTCACATGTTAGGTTAGGTATATGATTGAGAGATTGTATGTTTAACTTGATTTATAACAATGAATTGTTGTTAATCTATGACCAGAGTAGTTAGGTTGACAATAAAATTTGTTAAAGATTATTCTTAATGCCATGTAATTTGTATTGGTTTCAAGAGATTAGTAATCAATTGAGTTGCATGAGAAAGGGTTGTTTTTTAGAGAAAATAACTTGGAATTAAGTTTTTAGACTTAGGCATATGAATTACAATAAAATCCATGAATTCTATAATATTGCATGATGACATATACAATGATTCATTACCCTAGAACTCTCTTTGACTCTTGTGTTTCTCACTTTATTACATTTCTTATTTAGTTTATATTTTCCATAATTCACAATTTAAATTCCTATCCTCAAATAAAATTGTTTTGATTTTAGAATAGCTGGGTAACTTTAACCTTCGAAATTGGATCTCTAGTGGAACGATATTCGGACTTCACCGTCTTATATTATAACTTGACTCGTACACTTGCGGTTAACACTCAAAGTGGCTCAATCAAGTTTTTAGGCCTGACGTTGGACGACTGGTGTTGTGCGCAAGGTCGACACATAAGGGCTTCAACGCATCAGCCAGTTGGTGTACACGCCTGCAAGGCAGCGTGTCGTGCGGGTGTGTGGGAGTTGTCAAACACTGTGATTGTTTGTGTGTGAGGCTTTGTGGGAGTTGCCGCACAAGGCATTGTTGGGCAACATTGTCGTCAAGTGTTTGGCCAAGGAGCCCGCCTAGCTACAATTTCCAATATTCAAAGACTTACTTAAACGATTGGTGTTAAAGAGCTATTTAAGGTTAAACTTTAATCTTAAGGGCATAAATGGCCTAAGATGAGATTTAAGTACTTAAACAAAAGTCTAACAAAAGGAATGTATATGGTTTTGAAGGCAACAAAAAGTGGGATCGATATACAACCCATTTGGGACACGAGCAAAAGAATGAGTGATAACGTGTTTTCTTTAGTATGAAAATGATGTTTCTTTAATGTTTCCTAATTAATGATCTTTTGAACGAATGATTCTCATGAAGTATACATGTTACTAAGTATGTTTCCCATATGATTTAGAAGCTTAATAAACATGTTTTAGTCTTAAAGCTCAATAATGCTTAAGCTGTTTATGATGAACGTTTCTTGGCCCAAGTATTATGTTACAAATATGTAATACTTTCAATGCATGAATGTACTTATGCAATGCGTGTAAGGGACCCAATGCTGAAGGACAAAGAGAAGGTATTTGGGCAACCCTGGAATTGTTAAGAATGGGACCCAGTACTGAAGGACAAAGAAAAGGTACATGGGTAGCTCGAATGATGAGGAAACCCAATGTTAAAGGACAATCAGAAGGCATTAAGGAAAACCTCAAAAACCTAATACTGAATGACGGTGAGAGGCATCTAGGAAACTTGAATGATAAGGTCTTCGGGACCCATTTCGTCAAACTAGGAGGCTTTGAGCCATGTGTTAGAGTGTCAGCCCTTTGGGTGCATATTTCTATGTGCATGTAGGAGAAAGGTGACATTGAGTGTATTGAGTTCGCTCTACCTCAACTAAGGATAAAAGGATATGAATGGTTAGGTTGATGATGTCTAAAGTAACCATGTACCTACAAGCTAAATAGTTGTAGTTGATGCGATCAAAGATCATGATTTCATAATGTTTATACTTAGTGAAAGTTTCTAATAGATTATAAGTATGTTATGTAAATGTGCTTTGTCACTCACTAGGTAGCCCAACTCATAATTTTCTCTCTGTTTTTCTTATTCTCTAGGTAGCTAGCGAGTTCCTGGTGCTTAGCCTACTTAGCCACGTCTGCTTCTGCTACAAGCTCCTAAGTTGTCTAGTTACTTTGAATGAAATGAACTCCAACACTGTCATGTACATATAGACTAAGAATGGGAAACTATAAACTTGTAATTATGGGCTATTGTAAATAGTTTTGGTTGTATGTATGCATTAAGTCCTTAGCAGTTATACCGTATGGCAATGGAATGTGAGATGTGTGAATATAGTTATACTTAAATTGTCTATCAAGTCAGGTTGTTAAGTAAAGGAAACAGTGTACACAGTAAGTGTCGTAAAAGGGTCAATGCTTGTTATCCTCACATCCTTACCTAGGTTTGAAGGTAACTTGGGTAGGGGTGTGACACCAAGCATCTTGACTATCCCTGCTGGACACCATCAAGACCTCTACAGAATCATACCCATCAGTAACATTCGTTGCACTAGATTCACCTGCATGCTTGCTACTTGATGCTTCCTTGCTCTTATTCAAAGAGCAATGTTTCTTAAAATGTCCTTTATGATACAAGAAACATTTTCTAGCTTTCCCTTTGGATTTCAACATGGTCCGCTTCTCTTTTCCTTTCCAGTTCATTTTATCACTTCTCTCTCTAGCCATAAGTAACTCTCTATCCTTGCATTCCCTTTTAATTTCAAGATTTCTAGTTCTTAAGGCATCCAATGTCACACCCCCTCCCAGATACCCCTTATCCCTAGGAGTGAGTGTGAAACTGCACACTTTCTACCCCGTCTTTATAGCATAAATCATATTCAGATCTTTAAGATTCAACTAAATGCCAGCTTTATCTCAAAATATAAGCACTTCTGCTATTAAGTCATGCAATAATATAACAACTTATCAACAAGTGTTCTATATATATAATACAAAACGATCCTCCCAACACTCCCATGGAACATGTACATCAACAAAACATGAACGTAAACTGCGTATTTATAACTATCCTAGAGGTCTACTCCGAAGTAGGCCCAGACGAGAAACTTCTGTAGGCTAGGCATCCCGGACACGCTCGCTACCTGAAACAACAATCAAACAAACAAATTGAGTGAGCCTAAAGCCCAGTGAGTGACTGAATTCATTCAAATATTACTAACATTCATGAGTTAATGTAAACCATTGTAACCACCACAAATCATATATCAGAAATCTCTAGGTCTCTTATGCTATAGATCACAAACAGTACCATCATCCATACAATTTCATTGCAACTATCCAACCCTTGTTGTGACGAAGCAAAGCTCAACGCATTCACTCTCCAGTACAAATTCTCATTTCTATTCACATACAAATGCCTTCACATTATGTTCCTCGACATTGCAAACTCTCAAATGCCTTCACATTTCGTCCCTCAGCACTGAGTTTAACTGTGTCAATATTACCATGTGCCTTCACACGAGGTCCCTCAGCACTGGTATCCCAACCAAATCACCGCTCAAGTGCCTTCACTCATGGTCCCTCAGCACGAGCTAACATATGATGGATTTCCACATGCCTTCCCTCAGGGTCCCTCAGCACTGGAATCCGTTTCACCCAACTACTCAAGTGCCTTCACACGTGGTCCCTCAGCACTGAGTATCATAATACATATTCACTTAGGCCTTCACACAAAGTCCTTCGGCAATGGTTACATTTAGATAGTATATCTAGTTCCCTTTAAACTTATCAACACAACATAATTACTCAAATGCTACACTGTACCATAACTTTCTACTCATCCATTACCAATTAACCATGCTAAGAGTAACCATTAGATATAGTAGGAAGTCACTCACAACTTGTCTCGGCTCTAAGTGGGTTATATGCCTTCCCGAGCTCTTCCTGGCCTGAAAATACACATTTCTCACGTTAAGTTTTCCTTAAACCTTCTTTTTATACTCATTAAATATACATAATTAAACTCTATGCTCGTTTCATCTCCAAACTCTCTTTTCCTCAAAACACTCACAAATAACGTTACTCCACATTCTCTAGCGAGATTACCAGCGAAACCACACTATAGAACACTGCACTAGCGATACCGGATTGAACAAAACTAGCGAGATTACTTGAGAAGCGACACCCAGCGAGACTCCAGCGAGAATTGTGAGACGCAAAGCCCCTCTTGCATTACCAGCGACACTCGCTTCGTTGCCCAGTCTCTCGCTCTCTCAGCGATACTACTGCCGTAGCAGCACAGTTTTTCTTCTTTCTTTCTTCTTCTTTCTTTAACCTGCTAAACATCGCATTCTGGCCAAATTCATAACTTTCTTTCTTCTACAAACTTATAAATACATAAGTTCTTCATCTTACCTCAAAGTCTCATAAGAAAAATTCTCTCCGTTTAAAATATATCCTCCAACAACCCCGAATCGCTTCTAATCGTCCTGAAATTCAGCTCCGATCTCTTCTACCTGGAGTTTAGCACACATTTACTCAAATTCGGCTCGAGTATCCTCCATGAAAATTGCTAGAAATTGAGTTAACTTACTAACCTCAGAATTTCGACCCTAGCCACAGCTTCCTCAGTTCGTTCTTCCCCCAAAACTGAACGTTACTCAGATTAAGTAACACCAGCTGGGTTCTCCATTCCAGCTCAAATTTCTTCCACGAAAACGACGAGAATTCCACCCCAAACCAACATAAACACCTTCTTCTACCTCCCTCCGTTGTTTAGCTTCGAAATGGGATCAACTCGAGTTCTGAAATGTGATAAAAAATAATTGAATACTCAGTCCACTTATATATATATACCACCGACTTAATCTCCACTTCCTCCCTATATATTGATCTAATCAACGCATATCTTCTGTGCTTGACTTCAGCAACGCATAGCCTCGCCTTTATGTGTTAAAATTTCCCAACTCCCATCGTCGAATAGCTGATGAACGCATTGTTCTCTCGACCAACCTTCTATGCACCAACGCATACCCACTTTCAACGCATGGTAGCGTTCACCGCATAGTAACCTTCAACGCAGAGTGGCTCTCGACGGCTCGTGGCCTTCAACTTTCAACGCCTTGTGGCCTTCAATGCGTTCATCGAATAGTGACCTTCGACGCAGAGTGGCTTTCAACACCTTGTGGCCTTCAACGCCTCGTGGCCTCAACGCCTCATGGCCTTCAACGCCTAATAGCCTTCCTTCACCTCTGCGTCCACGCCAAAACTACCTCCATCAATGCATAGTGCCACCAACGCATGGCCAATACTTAGCCATTTTTGCCCTTACACATTTCAGCCAACTTTTCCTACCAAACACCCATCTCTTAGTCTCTTCTTATCTTGCCTTCTCACAAGGTCAAGTACGGGGCTTACATCCAACACAATATCCATGGTTAAAGAATCGCTATCATATTTAATAGCTGTCTTAACTTCTTGAAACGATTCGAGCGATGAATTCAAAAGACTAAATGCTAGATTTTCATCTAACATCTTCTCATTAATGTTATTAAGATCAATAATAATCTTTTGAAATTCATCCAAGTTCTCTTCCAAACCTTTACTCTAGTCCATCTTCTGTCCAAAAAATTTCTCTTTTAGATATAATTTATTTGACAAGAACTTTGTCAAATAAAGACTTTCTAACGTTTTCCATAACTCTGCAGTAGTTAGCAGCCTCATGTACTAGTCTAAGCACTCCATCTGAAAGATAGAGAATTATTATTGAATAGGTTATTTCATCTATATCCTTTTTCTCAGCTTTTGAGGGGTAAAACGACATTTCACCCAACTGTAATTATGAACAACTCGTGCAGGATCGACTTGCTTAAATTCATTATATCCACGGACACAACTTGTCCTACTATCACAACCCTTCCCAGATTACCCTCTTTAACTTTAAAGAAGATGTGAGGACAGTAAACTTCACCCCTCTTGTGAAGCTCACCACCCATCTGTACCTGACTAACCTGCTGATAACATAATTTAACATACCCGCCCACAGTGTGTAACCCTAAATCATAAAACATTTAAAACCACCAGTTTGATAGTAACAACAACATAATGATACATATTTAATCCAACAGAAACTCCAGCACGATTACAACCAAACTTAGACCATTTACACAGTTCTATTCTCACTTCCCAACAACGAACGAGCTATGTCTACATGCCACATATACATCGTTATTTATACATACAACAACAGTAATGGAAAGTATTCTTTGATAGCTTGGAATTCTAGCAGGATGAGGCTCGTGTAGGCTAAGCACCGGGAACTCTTTCGCTATCTGGAAGGAATAGGAAACATGGAAAACATGAGTTGAATGCCCAGTGAGTGACATTGAAAACACAACTTTGGAGATAAAACATGTTTAGCATTAGAGGAAAACATAGTTATATCATAAAAATCATGCTTAAACAATGTAGAAAGCATAAGCAAAGCCATTTAATGAAATGCAATTTATAAACTCAATAAACATCTCTTAGCATTCAAAAGTACCCTGAGTTGAAGCAGAGCAAGCTCAACACGCTCAACGTCGAAAACAAACCTTAGTTGGGGCGGAGTAGATAAGCACTTGAAAAGTGCTTTTTATTCTCTCAAATTAAGGGAGTTTATATTAGATTTCATCTGTTTGCTAGTGGTTTTCAGGTTAAATGAGGAAAATCAGAAGAAAAGACCAAAAGATCAAAACCGAGCAAGAATACGGTGAAAACAAGAAGAAAAACTCAATATGGCAAAAATTG
Organism: Citrullus mucosospermus; assembly: GCA_030954485.1. Classification (NCBI taxonomy): domain Eukaryota; kingdom Viridiplantae; phylum Streptophyta; class Magnoliopsida; order Cucurbitales; family Cucurbitaceae; genus Citrullus; species Citrullus mucosospermus. The sequence goes on from CM062062.1 coordinate 7,510,417, forward strand.
GGGCACTACTGCGACGTTGGGAAGCCGCGCCGCGGTGCTAAAACCTAAGAGCAGGGTCTGCGCAACATAGTCGCAGCATGCGACGCTCTCTTTCCTTAAATAGCAGCGCCGCGGCGCTATAGACCAACGTCGCAACGCCAGTTTCCATATTTGAAAAAAATGTATTTTTGGAAAGTTTTCTTGGGCAGAATACTCTAGAAATTTGGGGGTTTCCAGCAGCCCTAATCATCATTCAAGGCACGAAATTAGAGACTAAAAGAGCCACAAGAAGGAGAGAATTGAGTGAGAGTTCATAAAAGAGTTCAAAGAGTGAGTTAGTTGCAAGGAAGAGGAAAAGAGTTTGAGATAGTCATGGTGCCATTCGAATTCCGACGTGAGAGCCAAGGAGATCGTGGCGGTGCTACCTCAATCAAGAGCCTCTTTTCAGTAGAGTTTCCCTTTCTTTACACTCTTTCTTTGTTTGTATTGTTTAAACATGTTGCTTCAAGCTATGAGTGGCTAAACTCTTTAGTTTTAGGGTTTCGATGATTTTTTTTTATGAATTCATGTTGATATTGTAGACTTTCATGGTTTTTTTGGAATGATTATGCTTTTCATTGTTATTGTGTTTAATTTTTGTGGATTGGCTATCTTCACATATTTGGTTAGATGTATGATTGAGAGATTGTATGTTTAACTTGATCTATAACAATGAATTGTTGTTAATCTATAATGAGAGTAGTTAGGTTGACAATAAAAGTTGCTAAAGACTATTCTTAATGCCATATAATTTGTATTGGTTTCAAGAGATTAGTAATCAATCGAGTCGCATGAGAAATGGTTGTTTTTTAGAGAAAATAACTTGGAATTAAGTTTATAGACTTAAGCATATGAATTACAATAAAATCCATGAAATCTATAATATTGCATGATGAAATAAACAAGGATTCATTACCCTAGAACTCTCTTTGACTCTTGTGTTTCTCACTTTATTACTTTCCTTATTTGGTTTATATTTTCCTTAACTCACAATATTAATTCCAATCCTCGAATAAAATTGATTCACTTCTAGAATAGCTAAGTAACTTAAACCTTCACAATTGGATCTCCAATGGAACAATATTCGAACTTCACCGTCTGATATTATAACTTGACCCGTACACTTGCGGTTAACACTCAAAGTGCATATCAGGAGTAATTTTGACACACCCAGCGTCGAAAAGCCTTAGCTAATGTGGAGTAATCTCAACACAACAACGTCTTACCTCACTATGTGCACATAGAAGCTATTTGGGTTGCCCAAGTACCTTCTCCATGTCCTTCAGTACCGGGTCCCTAGGATACTCATGTGCCTTCTCAATGTCCTTCAGCATTGAGTTCTTTCATGTCATAGGGTTGCCCATATGCCTTCTTAACGTTCTTCAACATGAGTCCCTTAGAAAAACATTTTAGAAAAAAAGTGTGCTTGTACAAATAGTTCATCATAAATCATTTCATGGAAAATCACATTATTTCTCAATAGTAAGCATCAATTTAACATGCTTCATAAAACTCGGGGAAATAGATAGAATATGCCTTCGATGTCTTAAAATCAAGTATAAACAGTAATCATGCTCAACATTTAGCAAATCATCTTAAATTCACATGTCATAAGAAATCATGGCTAAACGTTATAATAGAATCCTTTTAAGAAAACAAGTGTCACTCACTATCTGGGCTTGTCCCTCGAGGCTTATAGGCTTTTCCAACCTCAATTTGACCTGAAATATCATTTATGAGCCATTACATCATCTTCTTGAAGTCCTCACAAACATTATTTAACTAAATTCCATCCACATTGTCCATATTAAGCTTATTTTCCACATTTTTCATCATTTTCACCCCTTTAGGGACCATTTTGCAAAATTCTCAAAATATCCAAAAATTAGCTTAAATTCATATTTACTCATTTTAAGGCCAAATATTCAAGAAAATATCAATTAGAGTCCAAAGATGGTCGTGGGCACCCTTGGTGGGCAGTAGGTCGGCGAGGGTTGCTGGCAGAGGCGTGGGGCGCTGGGCATGGGCAGGGGCATGGGGCAATAGCGTGTGGGGCTCTGGCGTGTAGGGCGTGGGCAGGGCATGGCGCTGGCGTGTGGGGCGTGTGCCGCACAGGGTGTGCGGGTGTGGGGCGTTGGCGACAGGCGTGGGTAGGCTGGGTATGCAAGTGTGAGCAGCCACTCTAGGCAGCCTCCAGCTGACTTTAGTCAGTAGTCTCCTATTTTCAACCCAATTTTTCAGAGCTTCAAAACACCTTTTTCTTTCAAATAAAATTCAAATAAAAATTATGGAGCTCAAGGGTAACCTCTTGACTGATTTACCAAGAAAATTGAGTTTCAAAAACCTTTCCGAGCGTCCTTGAAAAATTCCTCAAAGTTAACTCTTCTGGTTTGCTCGGTTTCTGCGACAAGCTTTGGTATTTTCAAGTTTTCTCAAGCTTCCCGACCTCAAATTGTTCCGGCAGACCTAGGCTGGATTTCTAACTCACAGAGCTCTCTCTGGTCCAAAAATGACGAAAATAGCATGTCACACCCTACTTTTAAAACCAATGCGTTGAAGAGCCTATAAAGGAAAGAAGTAGGACAAGGGAGGTTTGTGCTCAAGTGTTAGTTTATATAGGCCGTAGAGGAAGTTTGAATTAGAAGGATTTGATTGAAAGGTAGTGATTTCTGAATCATGGAATCAAAGTAATTCTTAAAGTTAAGAATTCTACTATTTAGAATAAATAGATCAGGAGAACGTAACCATGACTTTGAGCTTGGGAGTAAGATCTAAGGAAAGAAATGAAATCTCATTTGGTGATGGGAAGCCTTAAAAAGTATAGTTGGAAGATAAATTAAGTTGGGTGCATACCTAGTAGAAGACCATGTTGGACGCATGGTCAAGACAAAGAAAATGCATGATAAAGGTGAAACGCATAGGAGGAAATCAAGGAAGGAGATATAAGCTTGGTTTAAATAGGATGTATGAGTAAGGATTAAGGTTGAGTAGTGATGCGTTGAAAGGGAATCTAAAAGAAGGATAAAATGCATAAGGTAGAATCGTGAAAAGAGGCTATGATAATTTAAGGTAAACGCATAACTTCCATTAAGGAAGATTTTGAAGTGGATAAGTTAGAAGGTCGAGAAGTAAGCTTGAAGGAAGGAGGCTGGAGAGGGATATACGATAGGATCGTTGAGAAAATAGCTCACAGAAGGAAGAGGTTGGAAGCATGACCTCTTGGAATACAGCACAAGAATGCATAAAGAGTAATCAAGGAACCTCAAGGATAGGAGGAAAGTCATGGACGCAGAAGGAAATAAAGGTAAACGCAAAAAGTGCAAACGCATAAAGGAAGGATTTGTAGTTAAAATATGGATATAAGGAAAGAGTGATGGACACATGATAGTATGTGGTTAAGGCAGATGCATGATATTATGCGGTGAGGAACAAATGCATAGTAGTGTGCGTTTGAGACTTTGACGCCTAGTAGTATGTAGTAGAGAAACACATTCAAAGGTAATTTGGCAGAGAGTAGAGAAAGGAAGTAATGAAGCTAAAACCTTAAAAAAAATTCAATGGACGCATAGGGGCTTAATATTGAATGAATAGTTTGTATAGTGGAATATGTTAGACGCATAAGATAAGCTTATTAAGGCTAGGTGGCTTCATATAGACTTGACACCTTAAAAGTGGGAGATGTTAGAATGCATGTTGAGTGTTTCATGCGAGGTGACGCTTGGATAAATACATGGTTAGTTAAGCATGCAGCATGACATGTGGCAAACAAGTGACAAAAAGAGAGGAGAAGTAAGATGACAAGTCCTCTATTCCAAAAGCTATAAATAGGACCCTGAGGGAAAAAGGAGTGACTTATGATCTTTTAGTTTTGAGTTCTTGAGAGAATGGGTAGAGAGAAGGCAAAAAGAGGTAATCCTTGTGTCCGTAGTGGAAGTCTGCGGCCAAGAGAAGATATTCTTGACAACTCAGCCATCTTGTGTTTAAGAAAGTCTTGCGTCTAAAGGGTCAGCCTTGCGTTCAGGACGAACTCAACATTCAAGATGAACACCGCGTCCAAAGATAGACTTTGCATCCAAGAGAGGTCGACGCATCCAAAAGAAGAAGCAAGAAGAGTTAAGCTGCACCTTGTGTCCAAGGAGCAAGGTTGCGTCCAACCGAGCTGACAAAGGAAAATAAGTTGCCTTGCATTCCAGACTAGAACGCTGCGTCCAAGGAGCTCGGGAAGAGAAATAGAAGGAAGAAAAGAACTATTCTTGAGCAAGTATAAGGTGAGTAACACCCATGTTATTTTTAGAGTATAAATAAGTTCTTGAGATTTGTATTATTGAATATGCATTCATGGGTTTTCAACATAATTAGATCATGCGTTTATATATAAAAAGTATATTGGTTATTAGAAATGAGAGCATGCGTTTATATATAAAAGTACATGAGTATGCAATGAATTTAGTAAGAAGCATGCTGTTGATTACACAAGATTTTCATTGAGAAGCATACCGCTAAATCTTAGATGATGTTACTAGAGCTTAGTGTATTTTATAAATTCTTAGAAATGGCACCCAAAGCTCAAGGACTAGAGGAAGGCAAATGGGTAGCCGGAAAATAGAAATGGGACCCCAATGCTCAAGGAGTAAAGGAAGACATATGGGCAGCCCGGGTTATAATACCTATGTGCACATAGAGGAATATATACGACGCTGATGTGTTGAGATTACTCCACACAGCTAAGGATAATCGTTGAGTAGCGTTAACGCCTCAACTAAGGAAAAGATATGAAATGAAATTGACGTTGAGAAGCGTAGAAGCATTGTTTCGCTTTTCTAAGGAAAGTGATTAAAGATAATAAGATTTTTGAGTATTTTCGTGAAATAAGTATGCAAGATTTAGCAATGGTATTTGAGTAGATATTATAAATTATGACCAGATTTACAGTTGAAATAAGTTATTTTAAAAACTGTTACTCACTGTGCTATAAGCTCATCCTTTTATATGTTTTCCATTTTTTCAGGTAGCATGACAGTTCCCGTTGCCGGTCGAAGTCGAGGTTTGTCAAGAGATAACCGAATCACCGTCCTAGGAAGAGTATTTTAAATAAGGGAAATAAGGTAAGCTGACAGTGGATATCAACAGGGAAGTTGATGACTGTTGTCCTCACGCTCCGTCTCGGGCTACAGAAGGGTAGTTCAGGATTGGGGTGTGACATAGCACGAGTGAATCGGGAGAACTAACGTTGCAATTAAGCTGCTTGCTTATGGTCCAAGCTGCTGCCCAATCCAGCCAATCACCTTTGGCCACAAAACTCCTTGCTTCAACGTGGCACCTCCTCTTTTCTTCTCATCCTAGCCACCCAAATTAAATATATTTCCCTTTAAATAATTAATTTAATTTAATTTAATATTTATTTCTTAATTTAACATTTTTCCTAAATTAATCACAACTTCTTGACCTAATTTGACTTGAGATTCCTCTTCAACACTTAGAAAATTTTTCCTAAGTCCAACCACACTCCCTTATTCAACTACACCATTATCTCCATCCCTTTTATTCCTTGTTAAAAGTAAATGAGAAGTTCATAGTTACCTAAACATGCCAATCCTAGCCAACCGTAAACCATGATTTCTTTTAACTTGTGCTAAAGCAAAGGAAAATAGAGGTTAGGGCTTACACCTATAGTGCATAAGAGTTCAGATATGGGTCTATAGTGGTTTGTCTGGTAGTTAATGAATGAAGATTAATTTAATTAAAGAATTTAATTAATTAATTAATCTTGGATCATTGAAGCTTATAATCTGTAAGTCTATAAGGTTCGCTTGCTAGCTCACCACGGAACAACAAGAACCAAATTTATGAGGAAAAATATTAATTGCATTGGATACAATTAATAGCATGATTTATTATAAAGTTTATTTGAATAAGATTCAAATTATAACTTTATAATATGGAGAATTAATTTATTTGAATATGATTGAAATAATTAACTATTTAATTTGGATGAGATCCAGATTAAAGATTTTGCATAAAATAAATATTTAAATAAGATTTAAATATTTAAAACTATTTAATATGAGATATTATTTAGGTAGATGTTTATTAATATTAGATATTATCAAATATTTAATTTAAAATATTTGCAGAGGGGTTATCCTAATAGGATTAGGAGTAACTCATAGAGTTTTATAAATAGGGTCAGACCTCATAGAACACCCACTCTACAAGAATAATCACTACGATTACTTTAAAACTCTTCCTGTAGAAATTCTCTCAATTTTCTTAGAAAAGTTCAAAGAAAATTTTTCTTCCCAATATTCTTACAAGAAGCAGTTCCCACAAATCGAATTCTTGAAGATCTTTTGGAAAAGGAAGACTACAAGGAGAAGACTATCAGTTCGAGGACAAGCTTTTGCTGAAACTATATATCAACAAAGGTATATTGCTTATGAAAGGGTTGAAATTCCTAACACAGCGGAAGTAGTACAGAACCAAATTCGAAATAAATTGGGATTTTGAAATACCTATACATTGAGAAAAAAATACAAAAAACCTACAGTATTAATTCTAGGCTAAGCATGGATTAAAGATAGAATTTTACTCTCGTTGTCGACTCTGAACATGACCACCACGAATCTCTCCTATTCTCTGAAGGATGAGGTAAGGATTGTGGATTCTTGATCTTGATCTTGATCTTTTTGAAAAAAGAGAGAGCACCAGAGAGAAAAAAATTTATCAATAGAGAGAATAACCTTTTTTTTTTGTTTTTTTTTGTTTTTTTTTGTTTTTTTGTTTTTTTTTCAGGCCTATTTAGGGAGAGAGAGCCGTAGACGTATGAAAACCACGTAAAGTGTAACTCCCACGTATTTAATTTAACAAATAAATAAATAATAAATAATAATTAATTCAATCTAATTTAATTAATTATTTCATTTAAATCATATTTAAATGAATATCTCCTATATAACCTATAGTTTTAATTCATTTCATTTAATTAAAATAAATTAAGAAAATAAATTCTTTAATTAATTAATTTTCAAATTAAATATCTAATATTTAATTTAACCTACATTTGAATCATATTCAATTGTTATTCTCTCATAACTTATAGTTTTAATGTGCATCTGATACACATTAATTTTAACCTATAGTTTTAATATGAATCTAATTCATATTAATATTTGAACTCCTTCAAATATTTCATTCTGTCAAAAATTAATTTTGTATCATATCCAAAATTAAATTTATATTAAAAAATTCAAATTAAACTTTATATTATAATGTATTATCATACATTATATTATTTTCCTAAGTAAATTTGAAAATTCAAAATTTCATTCAAGACATAAATACCTTTTCACTCTCTTTCAAAAAAAAAAAAAAAATACCTTATTACTCTTTACGAGCTAGGAAGGAGACCTAATGGACGTACAGATCAGAAACTCCAATGATCTGAGATTAATCGGCTAAACCCATTAACCACATTAATCAATATTCGTTAAATGTGGGTACACTTCACTAAAGATCTACAGCTGCACTCTTCTCACAGCAGATATATTTTTGTATCCATGGATATAAACCAATTACAGCAAATTAGTCTTTCACAAGTGTTCGTAACACTAATTGGGTCAAATTATCATTTTACCCTGGCTTACATCTAAATCCTTAAGTACTAGTGCTCTTCTAATGCACAACCTATTTATCGTCCAACTATTAGACAGAAACCCCTCTAGGGCCAATGAGAAGGTAGGGCCCTTTGTTCAAGACCCGGGACAAAAGGAAACACTTATCGACTTACCCTAAAGATGGGAATAAGTGAATTCCATCTTGTATAATTATGTCCCCAGCACCCCACTCGGTCTTGTCCCCAAGATGGTAGGCAAACTCATTGCATAGGATACCCCCACTCGCATGTGACCTACACGAATGCGTTAGATCATTGCGTTTGTATCAAATACAAAGTGGGTCGTATCCATAGTGTCACCAGGATAAGGTACCCAGTCTTATCCCTATACTATAGACCCTTTAGACTGTATCTTGAACATTGATCTCTATATGTCCCCACATATAGTTCAAGACTCATAAAATAGCCTAGGATGTTAGTTTATTGGATTTAGGGTTATTAAGACAAAACAAACAAAAACAATCAATTACGCTTATTGAAGTAAGACATCAATAACTCCTTATGCATGACAGTCAAATAATTACATTTACAATCTATGAGTTTTAGGGCAGAAAACCCAACGAACTCCCACTTGAATTAAAACTCTTGTGAGTTATACATAAAGAGTAGTGAGAATGGTAAGTATGTAAATACAAGAAACTAGGACATCCATATACCCATTACACATCTCCCACTTGCCCTAGATTACATAATGTATATATCTCGCATATATGACCCTCGAACACTTTAGCCGAGAGAGCTTTCGTAAATGGATCAGTAATATTAGGCTCCGAAGCGATCTTTGTGACGATCACATCTCCTCATTGCATAACCTCCCATATCAGGTGATACTTCTTCTTAGTATGCTTTCCTTATTTGTGGTTGCGACTCTTTTGAGTTGGCTATTGCCCCATTGTTGTCACAGTATAATGTGATGGGCAATTCCATGTTTGGAACGATTTCCAAATCATTTAGGAATTTTCTGAGCCAAACTGCTTCCTTTGCTGCTTCACAAGTAGCTACATACTCAGCCTCCATTGTGGAGTCTTCAATGCATCATTGCTTGATGCTACGCCATACTACAACTCCTCCGTTTAAGGTGAACATTGATCCTAACTTGAATTTTCTAGAATCCTTGTCAATTTGAAAATCAGAGTCGGTATATCCCGTAAGGATCAAATCCTTAGCTCTATACACCAGCTTGTAGTTCCTTGTTCTCCTAGGATACTTGAGGATGTTCTTAACCGCAGTCCAGTGGTCTAACCCTGGATTGGATTGGTATTTACTGACTATTCCCATTGCATAAAAAATGTCTAGCCTAGTGCAGAGCATAACATACATTAAGCTGCCCATAGTTGAGGCATAGGGAATATGTCTCATATCCTCAATTTCTTTAGGTGTCTTAGGACACTGTTCCTTAGACAAATAAACCCCATGCCTAAAAGGTAATAAACCCTTCTTCGAGTTCTGCATCGAATATCGAGTCAACATTTTGTCGATATTCGATGCTTGAGACAGGGCCAACGTTCTGTTCTTGTGATCCCTAATGATTTGGATCCCAAGTACATATTGTGCTTCTCCTAAATCTTTCATTTGGATTTGGGCTGCCAACCAATTTTTAACATCAGTAAGATATCATACATCATTCCAATGAGTAGGATATCGTCCACATAAAGTACTAAGAAAGCTACTTACTTTTGATAATTTTCTTGTATACACAAGGGTCATCAACATTTTGTTCAAAACCAAAAGATTTAATTGCAGTATCAAACCTAATATTCCAAGATCTAGATGTTTGTTTCAACCCATAAATGGATCGATTCAGCTTGCAAACTTTTTGCTCCTGACCTTGGGCTATGGACCCCTCAAGCTGAGACATGAAGATACTCTTTTCAAGATTGCCATTCAGAAAAGCAGTCTTGATATCCATTTGCCAAATCTCATAGGCATAATATGAGGCTATGGATAAGAGAATTCTTATAGACTTAAGCATAGCAACAAAGGAAAAAGTTTCCTCATGGTCAACCCCTTCCCTTTGGGTGTAGCCCTTTGCTAAAAGTCTAGCTTTGAAGATCTATACCTTCCCAACTACATCTCTCTTTCGTTTATAGATCGATTTACGCCCTATGGGTTTAACCCCTTCAGGTGGATCTACAAGTTCCTATACTGAATTGAAGTACATAGACTTCATTTCAAGATCCATGGATTTGATCCATTAGTCCTTGTCTACATCATTCATTGCCTGTTTATAGGATAATGGATCCTCAACACCATAGTCTAGCTCGACGACCTGAGTTTCAATTAAACCCAAGTAACGGTTAGGTTGTGATACAACCCTCCCACTGTGTCGAGGCATTCCCAACGATTGAGAAGGACGAGACTGACCAGAAGTATTGAATTCTTCATTAACTCTTGATGAAGGACCAGTCTCATCAACAACTCTTGTTGACTCTTCAATAGCTTCATTTAATACTGTTTTGCTTCGTGGTTTATGATCTCTCATGTGGTCTTCTTCCAAGAATGTAGCGTTTGTCGATACAAACACTTTGTTTTCTTGTGGATCAAAGAAAAGACCACTTCTTGTTTCCTTAGCGTAACCAACAAATTGACATAATCTTGAACAAGGTTTCAATTTCTTAGGATTTGTCATTAGCACATGTGCAGGACAACCCTAGATTCTGAAGTAGCGCAAACTAGGTTTACACCTCCTCCATAACTTGAAAGGCGTTACAGAAACACTCTTCGAGAAAACATTGTTCAAGATATGAACTTTAGTTTCTACTACATACCCCCAAAATGATCTAGGCAATTGAGCATAGCTCATCATAGAACAAACCATGTCTAACAAGGTTCTATTTCTCCTTTTTGATACACCGTTCTACTAAGGTGTACCAGGTGCTAAGAGTTGGGATTTGATTTCATGTTCTATCAAATAATCCTAGAATCTCAAATCCATGTACTCTCCACCTCAATCAGATCGAAGTGTTTTAATTGTTTTACCTAACAGGTTTTCAACTTCTGCCTTATACTCCTTGAAGTTTTCAAGTGCTTCAGACTTATGTTCCATTAGGTATAAGTAACCATACCTTGAATAATCATCTATAAAAGAGACGAAGTATTCGTACCCTCCTCGAGCTTTTACATTCATTGGACCACAGAGATCCGAATGTATGAGTTCTAAAGGTTCTTTGGCTCTATAACCTTTTCCACTAAAAGGTCTTTTAGTCATTTTACCTTCAAGACAAGATTCACATGGAGGTAATGAATCATTTTCTAACTCATTTAGAAGTTCATTCTTTACCAATTTCCCGATCCTATCAAGATTTATGTGACCTAATCTCAAATGCCAAAGATAAGTACTATTGTTACTTGGAGAAATTTTTTGCCTTTTAGTTTGAGTATTCACAATTTTAAACATCTCATGACTTAAAAGTGCGTTTGTTTTAGTTGGGCTTAACACATATAAGTTGTTTTCTAATTTAGCAGAACAAATAAGTACACCATTTTTCAAAATGAATGCTTCATTAACAGAAAAATTAACTGAGTACATTTGTTCAATTAAACAGGAAATAGATATAAGTTTCTTTTTATTTTAGGAACTATATACATATTTTCTAAAAATAAAAATCTGTTTCCAAAAGACAACTTTGCAGCTCCCACCGCACGAGCTGAAATGATGTCTCCTGTTCCAACCTTGAGAGTTATTTCACCCTCCTCGAGCTGTTAGAGGGAACTAATTCCCTATAAAAAGGAACAAACGTGATTAGTGGCACCCGAATCAAGTATCCAGGCATTATGGTCTTTTTCCACTAAACAAGTTTCTAAACCAAGTAAATCATATTTACCTTCGTTTTCTTTCTTTTTCTCAGCAAGGCACTTAGGGCAATTGCGTTTGCAATGACTATGCACAATGCAGTGGAAGCACTTGCCCTTGTCAGCCACCTTGACCTTGCCTTTGTTTTTCCTAGCAACGGTAGCCTTCCCTTTTCCTCCTTTCTTTTTCTAAATCTTCTTAGAACCAGAATATGAGGGAACAGGCTTAGCTCTAGAGGATGAACCCTTGTGGAACTTTTTGAAATGGGCAACATTTGCCTCTCCTTCGATCGGTCCCTTATTTTTCATAAGAGACTGATAAGTTTGTAACTCATTTAGGAGGGTTGTTATGGTGTACACAAATTTATTCATAATCGCATTGCTGCGAAATTGAAGAAAGCTCTTTAAAAGAGATTCTAGAATAAAAGACACCTGACCCTGCTCGTCAATGATTACATCGTTCATTTCAGCAACGTTGAATTGGACCATCAGGTCGAGAACATTTCTCTCACCGATTGGCCTTCCAGGATCTGTGAGGATGGTTGTCTAAACATTTCCTGGAGGGACTCCATGATATGTCATGCATTCATCATGGCCTCATGTTTCTTGTTGAGTACGTCAGACAAACTCGCCAAGATATAGACTCAAGCCTTGTCATTAGCCTTTGTCCAACAATCATGTGCATCCCTAATAGATTGGGATGCATTAGAGCAGGGATAGGAGGACACTCCTCCGTTAAGACAAATCGTAGATCATCTATAACCGGAATGTATTTAGGTTAGATTTCAACATTGCATAGTTTTCACCCGTTAGTTTTTCATTTTTAAGCAGTGCGACGATGAAGGAAGACATGCGGAAATAATAAACAATCAATTGTTTTAGTTATCTTTGCCTTAACCAATTACACAAGCAAACAATATTGCAAGTAATCCAATTAATTCAGCAAAAACAAGCAATCAAAGAAACCTTAATAAACTATTGATTTAGTTTTTGCAACGATGCTTCAGAGGTTTAAAGCAACAACCACCGAAGGGTGATTAGTCACTCCTCCTTTGAAATGAGACAATTCTCAACTAATTCTAATGCCAGAATAACTCATATTCCTATAGACATTAGCCATCATTGTTTGGTCAAGGATTCGTTAACTCTTAACTCATCCCTATATGTGTAACCCTCCCACTTTCAGATCCCAAAGGTACGCACCAACAAGCTACCGTGGGGAAAGACAATTGTTGGTAATTAACCTAAGTGAACCTACCCTTTTCAGAAGTTTGCGGTGACACGCGTCCCGCTCCCACTTACTATAGACATTTTTCCATTCACCTTGTTATTGAACCATACAAACACTTTTCGAAGGGAGGCCACTCCCAAGGCGACATGATGCCAAGTATGGATTTCACGGTGTGAATAATCAGGCACGTAGGAGCAAAACTTGATGAAAGCATCTCGTTTTATAATTTTCCTCCTACTAAAATGTCCTACCATATCTTAGGGTTATTTAACTTAGATAAATTCGGCTAAGTCAATCTATCTAAGTCTATGCCTATTATAACTCTTATAAAAGGTTTTGACACTAATGTTCTAGGTGAATTAAATCATTTAATTAACCTAGTGACAATGCATACTAATAGGCCTTAGGTTAATTGAACTTAGGTTCCAATTCAGTTCCCAGTTAGGATGTGTTTCGTAAACCGTCAACTTAAATACCTCAATCTTGACAGAACTAAGTGGTAGAGTTCCCTTATAACCTAAAGTCCTAATTGTCCTACTTAGTCATATTTTAAAACTATTTTCAAACAAAGCAAGACAAAATTCTAATCTTATTAGAATTAATGTGATGTTAGGTCTAAATTAATTTTAAACAATTTAAAACCAATTTTCTAAGAACTTATGTTTCCATGCAATTCTTAATTATAGGTTGACAGTTACTAATCATAAATTTTATAACTATTATAAATTTTAATGAGTAGCCCTATAACATGCTTTCTATAGTTTAATTAATTAACAATCAAATTCTAATTAATTAACCAACCATATTACATGCATTTCATGACATAATATAACAATTATATTAATCTATGGATGTATCATACTCAATGCAAATTGATTTTCATTTAAAATATAACACTTATATTAAATAAATCATGAAAATCAATCATACATTAACATAACATTAATAAATTTATTTATTTATATTTATTTAATTAATGTCATACATCATGCTTTTCCAATTTCATATATTTAATATATCAACATACATTAAATAACTCATGAAATTATTATCATGCATTAAAACCATATATTATAACATTTGTAATATACTAAAATGCATGAACATGCTTAACCTATGGTGGGTTACCACAAAATGACATCCATAAAGCATTTAAATAGCAATTGAACCGGTAAAATTGGCCCCTATGATAAAATAAAGCTATAAATTACATTAATTTATGCTAAAAATATCCTAAAACTGCTTCTACCACTCCAAAACCGGACCAAAAACCCTTGAACTGCTTCGAACTAGGCCCAAAAACCATTAACCAAGAAATAAATGCCAAGAACCAGACCAGAACCAGCAGAGTCGAACCAAACAACAGCTAAACCGGAGCCAACTGCGTGAACTGGAGCTGAACCACGTGAACCAAAGTCGAACTGCGTGAACCGAAGTTGAACTACGCGAGTCAACTGCTGAGTCGCCTAAGCTGCGCCGAGCCGAGCTGCCCTGAAGTTCCTATGGATGTCATGCTGAAGTCACACTGACGTCAACTCTTCTTCTCTAGCACCTCTGTCTATTTTTTTTTTTTCGTTTCCCTCTTTGTGTAGAGACCTTCTGATTTCTTGGCCTCCATTCATCCGTTTTAGGCAAATTTGGTGTCATTTTTCTTCTTGAAACATCCCCAATTCAAATTTGGAATTACAAAATAGTAATTTACAAAAAAAAAAAAAAAAAATGCCCAAAAACGCAAGGGCCTTTACATTTAATCAAATAAAAAATTGTAAATCTATGGTAAACATTCGATTGCAGACCTACATTCAATAATGCAGAAACCCACCAAGACCAATGCACATTCCAAAAATCCCAAATTAATTTTACGAGATGGCTCTGATACCAATTGAAAGGGTTGAAATCCCTAACGCAGCAAAAGCATTATAAAACCAAATTTGAAATAAATTGGGATTTTGAAATACCAATACATTGGGAAAAAATTATAGAAATCCTACCGTATTAATTCTAGGTTAAACATGGATTAGAGATATAATCTTACTTTCGCTGTCAACTCTGAACACGACCACCACGAACCTCTCCTATTCTCTTAGGGATGAGATAAGGATTGTGGATCCTTGATCTTAATCTTTTGAGCAAAAAAAAAAAAACAGCAACAAAGATAATTTTTGTATCTAACAAGAGAATAACAATTGCTTATGTTTCTTTTGCAAGCCTATTTAGGGAGAGAGAGAGTAGGAGACGTAGGAAAACAACATAAAGCGTAATTCCCACGTATGAGAGTTACCTTTTTAATTAATTTATTTATTTATTAAATTATTTATTTTAACAAATAAATAATTAATAATTAATAATTAATTAAATCTAATTTAATTAATTATTTCATTTAAATCATATTTAAATGAACATCTCCCATATAACCTATAGTTTTCACTCATTTGATTTAATTAAAATAAATTAAGAAAATTAATTCTTTGATTAATTAATTTTCAAATTAAATATCTACTATTTAATTTAACCTACATTTGACTCATATTCAATTGTTATTCTCTCATAAATTATAGTTTTAATGTGCATATGATACACAATAATTTTAACCTATAGTTTTAATATGAATCTAATTCATATTAATATTTGAACTCTTCAAATATTTCATTCTCTCAAAAATTAATTTTGTATCATATCCAAAATTAAATTTATATTATAAAATTCAAATTAAACTTTATATTATAATGTATTATCATACATTATATTATTTCCCTAAGTAAAGTTCAACATTTCAAATTTCATTCAAGACAAAAATACCTTATCACTCTTTACGAACTAGGAAGGGGACCTAATTGACCTATAGATCAGAAACTCCAACGACATGAGATTAATCGGCTAAACTCATTAACCACATTAATCAATATTCGTTAACTGTGGGTACACTCCACTAAAGACCTATAGTTGTACTCTTCTAACTGCAAATATATATCTGTGTCCATCGATATAGACCAATAACAACAAATTAGTCCTTCACAAGTGTTCGTAACACCAGCTGGGTCAAATTACCGTTTTACCCCTAGGTTACTTCTAAATCCTTAAGTATCAGTGTTTCTCTAATGAACAACTTGTTTATGGTTCAACCATTAAACAAAAACCCCTCTCGGGCCAGTGAGAGAGTAGGGTTCTTTGTTCAAGTCCCGGAGACACCACTTAAGGGAATACTTGTCAACTTACCCTAAAGATGGGAATGAGTGAATTCTATCTTGTATAATTATGTCTTCAGCACCTCACTCAGTCTTGTCCCCAAGATGGTAGGCATATTGGGTCAATAAATGACCACTCTCACCCATAAAAATCAAAGGACAATCACTCGTGGATAGGAGTTCATAATATACTCAAGATTAAGACTAAGTTGCCTAGGTCATCCTATTAAAATAAAAACCTAACTAGTCAACGAAGTACATCTAGTGATTAATATTTCGTGGTCCACTCTTATGCAAACTCATTCCATAGGATACCCCCACTCGCATGTCACCTACACGAACACATTAGATCATTGCGTTTGTATTAAATACAAAGTCGATCATATCCATAGTGTCACTAGATAACGTACCCAGTCTTGTCCGTATATTATAGACCCTTTAGATTGTATCTTGAACATTGATCTCTGTATGTCCTCACATACAGTTCAAGACTCATTAAACAGCCTAGGATATTAGTTTATTGGATTCAGGATTATTAAGACAAAACAAACAAAAACAATCAATAATGCTTATTGAAGTAACATATCAATAATTCTTTATTAATGATGGTTAAAGAATTACATTTACAATCTATGAGTTTTAGGGCATAAAACCAAACACAAACCACCTGAGAGGCGTCCAAACGATCTGCTAGGCATGCAAGGTTTCTATTAGGGATCCAACAAACCCTAGCAAGCGTCTAGAAGGCAGTCTAAGCATCCAACTACAAATTCCAAGCATCCAAGCGGGTTTTCTGAGGCTCCAAAGTGTTGTCAGTTGCAATTTTCTTGGATCCAGAAGCCTAATTGTGAGCTAGGGAGTCAAAAGCAAGTTAGGTCTTGGAAAAGGAAGGATCTAGAGTAGTGGAAGAAAGATTTAAAGAGTCGGAACTCTATTTGCTGTTAGTGGTTACTTGTTACTTTGTTAAGTAATATTGTGATTTCTTTGCAAGTTTATATATGTGTTGTGAATATGTTAATGATTGATAAAGGAAGGTAAGGCTACAAAGGATGGTTAGAGGATCTGAGGATCTGAGATGGTTAGGGGGTTACCAGGAACCTAGTTCCTAATCTTGTAAGGAGTACCTCTTGTGGGATGGTTAGGGAAACAATTCAGTAGCTGAGCCGAAGGGAGCCAGCAGAGTAAGGTATGGATATAAGCTTTGTGAGTGAGGTTTGAGTAAACAACCTTAGCTGTGGTTGATTTTTTTTCTTGATCATTGCTTCTAGATTATGATATTATTAATGGTCGTCTGTACCCTAGTTGTTGGGTTGTATGTCCTAAAACTCGTAGTTTTTGTAAATAGGTGATTTTTAGTACATATGAAGTTATTCAAATGAATTAATTATTTATTAACTCTAAATCCAATTAAACTACGAACCCTTGGCTACTATCATGAGTACTTGGACTTTATGTGGAGACATAAACAAGATCAAGTTCGAGTAAGTAGCCTCAGTAGTCTATAGTACATGGATCAGGTAGGGAACCTTGTAAGCCCCGCTTCTATTTTATTGGGAACGCAAAGAAGAAGGGGCCGAGAGATGGGTGAATGTGCAAAAGTAGTTGGCTGGCTTGCATTTGGAGTGGGAAAATAGCTAAGTGTAAGCTATGTGTTGATGGCAACCTGTGGTGGAGGAAATAATTTTGGGGTAAACGCAAAGGTGAGGGAAGCTGATCATGCGTTGAAGTTGAAACGCATTGAGGACATAAGGCGTGGAGGATCACTTGGTATCGAGGATCATTATGTGTCAAACGCATTGAAGGCAATGTGCCGATTAGAAGTAGAGGCCACGGGGAGTTTGGGAGCTGATCTGCGTTTAGGTTGTTATGCGGTGAACGCTACCATGCGTCGAAGGTGAGCATGCGTTGGACAAGGAGTGTTGGCTGAGAGAAAGTAATGCGTATGTTAACTATTTGGCGGGAGAGTTTGAAATGAAATATCATCAGAGGCCGTGTGCGTTGATGAAGCTGAGCCTAGGAGGTATGCGTCGAACGGATTATAGTGTAGAATTGAAATGGAGTACAAGTCGGTGGTATATATATAAGTGGACTGAGAATTCAATGGTTCTGCTTGCATTTCAGAGCTCGAGTCGGGTCCATATTAAGGCGAAACATCAAAGGGAGGTAGAAGAAGATGTTCATGCTGATCTGAGGCAGAAATCTCATTGAATTTGTGGAAGAAACTCGGGGTTGATAGAGGTTTCGGCTGCTGTGATCTCTTCAGAGTGATGCTCGGTTTTGGAGGAAGAACAAATTGAAAAGATGAAGGTTAGGGCTGAAACTTTGAGGTTAGTAAGTTAACTCGATTTCTAGCAAAATTCATGAAGGATGTTTGAGCTGAAATTGTCTAATTGTGTGTCAAACTCAGGAAGAAGAGACGGGAGTTGAATTGTTGGGTGATTAGAGGTAACTTGGAGTTGTCGAAGGTTATGTCCTAAACGGAAAGGAGGTTCTTCATGAAATTTTGAGGTAAGATGAAGGACCTGTATTCTAACAAGTTTTTAGAAGGAAAAACGTACTGAAATTGATTGAAACGAAATGTTTAGCAGGTTGAAGAAGGAAGAAGAAAGGAAGAAGGAAACAGTTCTGTCACAACGAAAGTATCGCTGGGTAAGCGAGAGACTGAGCAGCAGAAAAAGTAACGCTGCAACGCAAAGATAGGCTTGCGTCTCACAACTCTCGCTAGAGTATTGCTGGGTATCGCTCCTCAAGGTAGTTTCGCTGGTTCTAATCAACGCAGTGTCGCTAGTACAGCTTGAGTATCTTTTTGAGTAACGCTGGTAGCTTACTAATTTCTATAGAGTAACGATGCTACTGTATGTTAAAGGAAAAGGGAGATTATAGAAACTAAACTTGAGGATTGTGTATTTTCAGGCGAAGAAGGCTCGGGGAGGCTTATAACCCACTTAGAGCCGGGATCGATTGTGAGTGACTGTTTGTTATATCTTGTGTTAAACTTAGTACGCGTAGTGATGACGATACGCGATGCATGGTAGTTTACTTTATGTATGAGATGTGTTAGTGATTTAAAAGAATACTATTACAAATGTTTAAGCGCAATAGTGGCTGAGGGACCTTATGGTGAAAGCTACTTGTGAGTAAGCGTGATATTAAGTGCCGAGGGATTTGAGAAGGCACTTGAATAACAATAGAGAATGGACTACAATGCTCAGGGACTATAAGTGAAGGCATGTAGTAACCTATCACATCTAGCTCGTGCCGAGGGATTCTGTGAGAAGGCACTTGAGCGTAGATAGAGTTTGTTACCAGTGCTGAGGGATCTCATGTGAAGGCACATGGTATTGTAGTTATACATGAATAAGTGCTGAGGGACGGAAGGTGAAGACACTAAATAGATAGGAAATTTGTGAAACATGAGAATTGATAGATATACATGCATAGTGGAAAGTAAATCCTGATAATTCGTTGGGATGAGTTATGTGATGGTTACTATCTTACAAACTGGATTTAAGTTAATATGATTAGTTTTAGTAGATTTAGTCACTCACTGAGCCGTTTGCTCATTCAATTTGTTGTTGTTTGCTGTTTCAGGTAGCGAGCGTGTTCGGGACGCCTAGCCTACTAAAGAATCTCGTCTGGGCCTATCTGGAAGCCAACCTCTGGGATAGTTGTAAATATTTAGAATGCTCTTATGTCATGTAATAAACATCTTTACTGAGGGTATAGTGAAAGAGGGACGTGTTGTACCTACTATGAGTATATTCAGATATGTTAGTTAAAAGTTTACTCGTTCTTCTGATCTGATAAAGAGATGGTTGTATGATTTGCTATTCTTTTATAGTGTATATAATATAGAGTTTTATGCTGGGAAATAGGATCATGCTCCTTCCTAGGTATAGAGTAAATCTGGGTTGGGGTGTGACAACCTCTTCCTGGAGACACTATTGAATACGGCCTACTTCATGATTGTTACAAATGTTGTAAAGTGTCATAAATGAAGTGATTCTGATTTGCTCATGTAGAGACATGTGAGCGGGGGTATTCTACATAATGAGATTGTGTAAGACTGACCCTGAAATACTCACTATTACGTATTAACACCGTTTACGATTAACACTGATTAATTTCACTTATCGATGACCTAGATAACTTGATTTGAATCTTGAGCTATCTATGAACTCCTATTTATTCAGTATTATCCCTTGATATGCATAGGTAAGAGTAAGCTCAATAGCGCTACTCAGCATTCCTCCCATTTCAGGGATAAGATCGGGTAGATAGTTGGAAACATAGAATTTGCAAGACGGAATTCACTCCTACCCAACTTAGGGATAGAAGAGAGGTTGTTCTCTTAAGTGTTGTTCCCAGGACTTGAACAAGGGGCCCCATCCTCTCACTGGCCCGAGAGGGAATGGATTTAGTGATTAGATCCTAAATCAATTGTTCATTAGAGGGACAATGGTACTTAAGGAGAAAAGATGTAACTCAGAGGTAAATCAGTATTTGACCTAGCTGAAGTTATGAACAACCTGTGAAGGATTGACTTATCGATGACGGTTAATATCAAATGGACACAAATATATCTATAGTGAGGAGACTGCAGCTACGGGCTTTAGTGGAGTGTCCCATTAGTTAACGAATGTTGGTTAACTAGGTCAAAGAGTTTGGCCAGTTAATCTCAGATCGTTGGAGCTCATGATCTGTAGGTCCATTAGGTCCCTCTACTAGCTCATAAATGGACTAAAATCTTAGATAATGTGGTGAATAAATTTGAACCGTTCAAATCTTGGCTTAAGGAATGAAAGTCAGATATATACGATATATCAACGTTTAATTACGAATTAAACATACAAATACAGTTAATTATAATATTTAACTATGATTTAAATATTAATCATATGAATAGGGATTCATATCGGTTTTTTTTAGAAAAATCGGGACAAGTGGGAAAAAATAATATTATTTTATTATTTAATATTAAAATAATATTTAATTAATTAAATATTAAATTATTTTTTATTTAATTATTTAATTATTTTTTAAATTAAAAATCAATTTTAAAATTGATTTTTGAAGATTGGATTTTCCCACTAACTAAGCTAGGAGCTTGGTTGTCTTCTTCACTATTAACCAACAAATTAACCATTTTATGTAATGTTGTCAAATTTTGATGCAATTGGATTACATGTTATTCTTTAATAAATAGAGATGATTTTGACATAAAAGTGGTTAAGAATTTTGTGAAATTAAGGGTTAATTTTGCAAAATTCCATCTATTGTTCATCTTCTTCCCAACCTTCATCCTTTCTCAAATTCTCTACAACCTAGTCTACAACCTTCATCCTTTCTACAACCTTCATCCTTTCTCAAATTGAAGTAGAATTTGGAGCTTCAAGGGTAAGTATTCTTGAAACTTTGGTTTTTCTTCTTAATTGCATGTTTAATCCTCTAAATTGAGCATCTTAGAGTGAAAATTGATCAAATTAACTTCTGCTGCATGCTCATTTATCCAGTTATATGTTGTCATGCAAAGTTGAGGTATGCCATAGGTTAGCTTACTGTATCTATGGTTGAAACTTGGAGTTGTGGTAATTTTGTAAGATTGTATAAGCTTTAAGTTGATGCTTAATAAAAGTGTTCATCAAGTTTGATCATTTTTAATATGTAGAGCGAAAAAGGAGGGCAATAGATGTTCAAAAGGGTAAGGTCTCCTGTCATCATGTCTCTTCTCGGGTTTGAAAGGATAACTCGAGAGGGGGTGTGACACTTCCCATGCTAAAAAAGAAATCCTTTCTGACCGGAGGCCCACATGGCGTACAGACCCAGTGCAAGACGAAGAAACCTACGCCGGTACAGAATAGCGAACCGAACGCTGTTGATGGCGAACAAAATCTCTTCCTTACTCACGATCTTCTTCTTCCTTTCTGCAAAATATCTCTCTCTCTAAGTGTCATTCTCTTTTCCTCTCTCTTGATGTGTGCCTTCCCCAAGAAGAAGTTTTTTTTCTTGGTTTTTCTTAGTCTCACGATGGGTGTCCTAAGTTGGTGGAGATCAACTTAATTTTAAAACAACCATTAAGCTTTATTTACAAAAAAAAAAAAAAAAAGAAAAAAAAACGATTGGACTTTAATTATTCAATTTCCCTCAAATAAAAAACCCACTTAAATAATCTTGGAATTTTTAACATTAATATTGTTTAAAATAAGGTAATTAAGAAAGAAAAGCTAGAATAGTAACAGTCTAAAAGTAAAAAATAAATAAATGTTACTAATACTTATTATTTATTTGAACAAAATAGAAGGAATCCCTAGCTAGTTATACATACACTAGCTACTTTGTTAATTAAAGAAGTGCTAGTACTTAATGGGAAAGGAGGCATCAATGGCTATTCCACATAGCCCAGCTGGTGGATTCGCTCCTCGTTGCATCCTTACATAACCTCCTTCTCCCCATCCAGCACCCCACGAGTTCTTCATTATCCAATAATCTGGTCCATATCCAACTGCTACCACTGCATGATTAAGCACCACTCCACAGTTTCCATTAAACACTCCCTATAGAAAAAGAAAGAAAAAAAAGTCTTTTCAAAATTAGCCATTTTAAACCGTAAAACCAGTTTGAGATTGTAGAAAGCATAAGAAGAAGTTATAAGAAGAACTTGCCCCCCCGTAGAATTGGAAATCAAGTCCACTTCCCTCTAATGCTACGGACACTGGTTGGTTCGCCACAGCTTGCATCAAAGCATCCTCGTTGTATGGAGGTACGTTCTGATATCCATCAATTGTGACTAAATTCATCTACATATGCAAAATTAATTAATTAATTAATTTAATAAATATTTGAAAATTAGGAAGGAAGGGTGTAGGTGAGTCCATGAGTGAGTGAGTGTGAGTTACCCTAGATGAGCTAGAGGTACAATAGCCTTGTTTAGCATTGTAGGGATAATTAGCCTCAGTTGTAATTCCACCATTTTGCCTTATGAAATCAAAAGCAGTTTCCATGTATCCTCCACCACAACCTCCATCCATTTGATCACAATCCACAAGCTCTTGTTCTGACAGAGGTACTAATTGCTTTGTTCTTATTTGGTTTATTCCTTCCACTGCACCTATGGCTGAAAATGCCCAACAACATCCTACAAAAACACACATTCATTTTTGTTTTTTTTTTCATAAATAATTAATAATTAAAAAAAAAACACATTCAACACCAATATTACATAAATATTAATCAAAATTAAGCACTAATTATGGTCAATTACCACATCCTATAGCACCCAAGTCTTGAGACTTCACACCAGTGACAGCTCCCATAGTTCTCCAATCAATAGAAGGTGGAAGATTCAGGACTTGCTCATACATGAATCCTTTGCCACCGCCACCGCCACCAGCCTTTCGTGTTTTTTTTAAGTTTCTATAGTAGTTAATATTCGAGTTAGCATATAAGCTCGCAAACTCAAAATTTGACATATCACCAAATCTATTCAACTTCAACTTGTAGGATTTGTTCATCTGATTCACTTTGTGCACATGCTTCGCATTCTCTTCAAACACTTTGAATCGGTTAAACCTCTCCTTTGGTGTCCTTGAGATGTTATGGTGAATACTCCATTTCCTGTAGAGTTTCCATAGACTTTCTTTTGATTCCAACTCTTTTCCTTCAAATTCAAAGCTCTCACACAATCCTAAAATTAGAGGAATCAAAACAAGAGGAACTAGAATAAATTTGTTGAGACCCATTGTGAGGAAATTCAAAGTAGTTTAGTGGGGATTTTGAGTGATATGATGAATTTGTTGATTGGCTTCTTTTATAGATGAGGCCCTATCAACTGTATGATCACTTTTTCAGGTATGGTTATAACCTTTTCTTCTTAATTTAGGATGGTTAATTAGGATTTACTTTATTATTATTTTAAATAAAATTATGTTGAGGTTTCTCTTGTTTTGACTGAATTGGTTGAGAAATACATGTGACTCTAACTTTTTCTTTCTTTTAATTTTTATTAAAATTATGAAGTGGTTTTTTATTTTTAAGTCCTATGTCAAAAAGGTTAGCTAGATATTCAATATATGATTTTAGGATATTTTTTATATTTAAACAGTGAGTGGTTTATTATTATTATTTTTTAATTAATATAGATATATTTTCCAAATTTATAAATAAATGACTATTTTTTTTTTGGTTGGTTATTGTACCATACTATTTTAGTTAGGATTTTATATACCACTTTGTTGAGTATTTTTTAAAATTTTATTTTATGTTTGACATTTTCTATTCAACATTTCTTGGTTGAATTGTTGTTATTAAGATTATATGGAAAAATCATGCATTCAATTCTCTTAGGTGTGTTAACTTCTTAAAATGTTTGGATTAATTGATGGACAATTAGAATTGATATATGGACAATTCTAAAATCTAATTTTAACAGAGGGTCTAAATCGATTCACTCCTACACTAGTTTTGAAATATATGTGGGATTGTAAATTTTTTATTTTTTTAAAAAAATTTCCTTATTAAAACAATTTGTTATACATGTATAAATTTCTTTTGAGCAGTTTTTTCAAATATAAAAAAATGAACCAAAATATTTATAAATATAACAAAATATCACTGTGTATATTGGTGTCAATATTAAACCCTGTTAGATGTCTATCAGTGTGTCTATCACTGATAAATAATGACATTTTGGTATATTTTATGATATTTCCAACAAATTTGTCATTTATAACACTTATCTTTTTTAAAACTTTTAATTTGATATTTTTTAATTATAAAATGAGAAATTAGTGGAAGATAGTATTTAAACTTTAATTAAAATTGGTGTGGTGCTTTTCTTTTTAACCATCTGCATGTCTTTACTTTGCATATATTTTTAGAAAGTTTTTTGATAATTTATTTTCCAACTAAGGTTTCATTTGGAATTGCTGCAACTTTTAAAATAATTACTGGCAACTATATTTTAGAAGAATCAACTGTCATAGTTTAGTGTTTGGTAAAGTTCAAATTTTAAACTAAAAAAACAGGTAACATTTTGGAAGTTAAAACTATACTTGATGTGACTTATCTATAAAGATTAAATTAAACATATTATATAAAATTTTTAAGGTTATATATAACATATAAATTTCATAAGTTAATTATTTATAATTTTTATTTTAAATTACAAATTATATGTTTATATTTCTTTAAATTATATGATAAAAGTATGAAAAAAAAATTCATTGTTATATAAATTTTAAATGAAGAAATATGATTTCAATTTAAGTATTTTAATCTATGTTCATTTTGGTAAAAGAAATTGCACAATGTAAATTGTAGGATATTTTATTTAATATAAATTAGTTTACAAGTTTTGGAAAAAATTTATTTTAAGAATGTTGAATCATTCAAAATTTGATTGATATGGGATGAAATAGATATGAAAGAAAAATAGATATATAAAATGATATGAAATTTTAATCTAAAATAGTTGGTTGGAGAGAGTGACAACTTTTTAGGAAAGTTAAAAGCACGTATGTAGAGATTTTAAACGTAAGAAGAAAATGAAACATGATTATTAAAAAAATAATAAAATGTTTAACCAAACACGTCTAAAAATGGTTAAAATTTTTCTAGAATTACCTTTGACCCTCCAAAAACAATCACAAACGGAGCCTAAAATCATTTAGAGATTTGCATAAAATCGCTAAGTGAAACTTAGGGTGCGTTTGATTGTCTATGAAAAAAAGTATTTTTTAAGAATACATTTTTTAAAAAACATTTTCTATAAAATGAGTTTAAAATTTAAACACATATCTATTTGGTTAGGTCTTTTTATAAGTGTTATATACATAACCTTGTTTGGTTTGTCCCATACCAAAAATGTTTATATTGTAAGTTCAATTACCATAAAGGACTATTAAACACTATGAACTAATTTCATAAAGAAACACATATATTTTGGTTTATTTTTTAGAAATAAATATATTTTGAAATTGTGATGCATTTGGAGCAAATTTGTAAACAATTAAGATTTTGGAGAGTTTTGAGTTAGTGGGAATTTTCAACAAAATTCACCAAGATAAACAACCCTTGATCAATCTTTCTTTCCTCTATATATAAAATAACACATGCAAAACCATTTCACATACAAATTGACATAAAAAATGGTGATTAACATAATGGATTAAGTGGTGTTTCATGTAGGTTTAAGGAGGGATGAGAAGGGACCACCTCCTACTTCAACCATGCAAACATTGGAAAAATCCATTAAAACTCAAAAATGAATTTCTTAAATTCAAAATTAAATTTTCCAATTTTCAATTTCTTTTAACATTAATTCCATTAATTAATTTTAAATAATATTAATTTAAGATTAAATATATAATTAATTTAGATAATAATTAATTAAATAATTTATTTAATTATATTAAATTAATAAATTTTCCACTTGATTCGAAAATTTCCAATATGATGAATCTCTATTCATCCAATTAATATTTAAATCACATTCAAATATTTCCAACTCTCCAATTTCGTTTAATTCATAATTAAAAAGAACAATCCGTAAAACTTACTCCTTAAACGGATTTGAACGTTTTCATATTCTTTCTACACACTGTTCTAAGGTTTAGTCCATGAGCTAACAAGGGGACCTAACAGACCTACAGATCATGAGCTCCAATGATCCGAAATTAACGGCTAAACTCTTCGACCTAGTTAATTAACATTTGTTAACTATAAGAACATTCCACTATAGCCTAGTAGTTGTTGCACTTTCCTCACTGTAGATATATTTCTGTCCACTTGATATAATCATGATTAGTAAGTTGAGCATCGGTACTTATAGTTCATGACGGGTCTGGAGGTTTTGTTGTCTATAATGATGTTTCTAAGAAAGGGTTAGGGTGTGTGTTGATGCAGCATCGTAAGGTGGTTGCTTATACCTCTCGCCAGTTAAAGAACCACGAGCAGAATTACCCGACTAATGATTTAGAATTAGCAGCAGTTGTCTTTGCCTTGAGGATTTGGAGGCATTACTTGTATGGGGAAACAATACAGATCTACACGGATCATAAGAGTTTGAAGTATTTCTTCACTCACAAGGAGCTACATATGCGGCAGCGCAGATGGTTGGAATTGGTTAAAGACTATAATGTAGAAATTTTGTACCACCTTAGCAAGGCAAATGTGGTAGCGGATTCCCTGAGTAGGAAGATAGTCCATTCGACAGCTCTTATTACTAGACAGGCCTGCCTATGCAAACACTTCGAGAGGGCATAGAACGCAGTAGCCGTTGGAGAGGTTATGTCACAGCTGGCCAAATTTTCGATGCAACCGACCTTGAGGCAAAGGACCATTGGTGCATAACAGTGCGATCCATACCTGGTGGAGAAGTTCCGCCAGGCTAAGGTGGGACAGGAAAGTGAGTCTCAATAGCTTCAGATAATGGTCTCTTGTATCGAGGACACATGTGTGTACTAGTAGATGATGATGTTAAGCATGAATTGTTGCCGGAAGCTCATAGTTCTCCTTTCTTCGTGCATCCCGGAAGCACCAAGATGTACCAAGACTTGAAAGGTTACTACTGGTGGGACAACATGAAGAAAGAAGTAGTCGAGCATGTCAGCAAATGTTTAGATGTACCAAGACTTGAAAGGTTACTACTGGTGGCACAACATGAAGAAAGAAGTAGTCGAGCATGTCAGCAAATGTTGAGATGTACCAAGACTTGAAAGGTTACTACTGATGGCACAACATGAAGAAAGAAGTAGTCGAGCATGTCAGCAAATGTTTTGTGTGTCAACAGATAAAGCTTCAAGGCGGAAGCCAGCAGGGCTATTACAGCCTTTGAAGGTGCCAGAATGGAAGTGAGAGAATGTGTCTGTGGATTTTATTGTGGGCTTGCCCAGAATAGTGAAAGGCCATACAGCGATATGGGTTATAGTAGACAGACTTACCAAATCAGCACATTTTATTCCAGGCAAGTCCACCTACACAGTAAGTAGGTGGACAGATTTACACGAGAGAAGTGGTGAGATTGCATGGAGTGTCAGTTTCGATAATGTCTGACAAAGACCCTCGCTTCACGTCTAATTTTTAGAAGGGCCTCCAGTCAACACTTGGTACACAGTTAGATTTCAGCACAGCCTTCCACCTACAGACTGATGGCCAAACTAAGCATTTGAACCAGGTACTAGAGGACATGTTACGCGCGTGCGTGTTGGATTTTCCAGGGAGTTGGGACTTCCACTTGCATCTTTTAATAATAACTACCAAGCTACAATTGGTATGACGCCATTTGAGGCCTTGTATGGGAAGAATTGTAGGACTCTGGTTTGTTGGGATGAGGTTGGTGAACAAAAATTGTTGGGGCCTGAGTTGGTTCAACTTACTAACGAAACCATTCAGAAGATTCGAGTACGGATGCAGAAAGCTCAAAGCAGACAAAAAAGTTTCGCCGATGTGAGACGGCGAGACCTGAAGTTCGAGGTAGGTGACAGGGTATTCCTGAAAATGACGCCTATGAAGCCTGTTTTGAGATTTGGAAGGA